>OX375875.1:81612228-82264728 GCA_947359465.1 Metellina segmentata | reverse complement strand
AAAAAAAAACATTTAATCATTAAATTTAAGCACTCTCGCCCATTTACCAAAACAAAATATAGCCATGAAAAAAATACAGAAATAAGTAAACTAATTAATGTGTTGTGAAAAATAAATAAAATTATTTTTCCTAATAAAATATCATCGATTCCGTAATCCGTAGCACCCGATTCACTGATTCACTTCCGTAGAAACTACGGAGAATCCATAGTTAGTTGGTATCTCTGGTTTACTATCTATGGGTGGATGATGATTAAATTGTGACCGCAAAGGGGGGTTTATAAATTACCACAGTACAAGAGAGAGTCGAATTAAATATGCATCAGAACAATTCTAAATTTACATAGTTTTGTCTTGTTCAAAATCTTAAGGGGGATTTAAAGTGGAATTCCCCTGATGAGAAACACAAAATGTAAAGATTTGAGTTGAAAGACTCACATGAAAACAAGTGCACCGTCAGGACCGCGACGTATACTCTCCTTGTCTCTCGTTCCCAAGTGAAGGCAACCCCGTGCATTCCTTCCTTTTCTTCACTCCTCTGAGGGTCTGAGGTTTGGCGGGAAGAACCCTCATTGGCGGAAGGGTAATTAGACCTCTTCGCACCCAACTCAAATGGGATGGTGGTCAAGTCATTTCAAAATAGAGAATGGTAAACTACTGAGGAGGCTAATGCAATGTGTTATATTTTTGGGCTGATGAGTGTGGCTTCACCAGAGTTACTTGTTTGTTTTGTGCGAAATTCCCAAGGTAAAGAAGAAAAAGTTTAGCTTATTAGAATTTTCTTTGGGAGAAAATATCAAATCGTTTTTATATCACAAAAACAGTAGAACCTCTATGAGCGACCACGTCTCTTGAAGAACATATTTGCCTTTTTTGTTTAGCCTAGAAGCCTTTTTTTCTTATTAAAGGTTTTCATGACAATCCAGATTCGGAAGGCTTTTTTCCATAGATTTTCCAAATAGCCAACGAAAAACATTGCTGTTGGTGCGCTCTCAAAACGATTGCCGTAGTGCTGTATTCAACCCTTAAATTTATTAAAAATAGGCATCGGTCTATTTTAATTATTCAGGTTAAACTGAACTTGCGCGAACTGTGAAGATAGTTTCGCCGTCGCAGGAGATTGACTCTGCAAAAGGAGTGTTGGTTTGCGAAGCTAACCAAATGGGATTTTGTAGCATCCCTCGGGGGTTGGCGAGCGTAGAAGAGCAGGGGGCGGAGTCCCCTTGTGTTAATAAAAGTTGTCGCCGCTGTAGCAGGATTGAGAACTGGGTCTTTTCACTCGATTCATAGACTGTTTCCAGAGAAAGTACGGATCAGAAGATTACGCAATCAATATGGTTTTTTCATCATAGTGCTCCCTATACAATTTTGAAGATTTTTTTTTCACCGTTGCGGCAATAACTTAGAGTTTATTGAGTGTCAAAATTGAAAAAGCGAAATTTCTAACGCGAGTGAACAAAAGACGTATAAATTTTCAGTCTTCAGTCGGGATTTTTTTTTTCAGAGTAAGTACTCTAAACGTGAATTTTTGGCAGCTCGTCGAGTTTTTTTTAGAAATTTCAGTTTGGTTCCAGGTAAAAAATAATTTTTTGAAATTCGGGAAAAATCAGGACATTTTCGTTATTTTTTTGTTAAAACTGTCATATCTATATCTTATTACTATAAAATTTTAAAACATCGGAGTATACCTTAGAATGTACTCTTTCTTGTGTTAAATTATTTTTTTTGAAATTGGTTTATAAATAAATTCGATGCGATCCAAAATTGGTCACACAAATTTCGTACTTTCTAGATCACGGAGCGACAGCGTTCATTTTCTTCACAGAAATTAAGGTTACATTTTCTGACTAACTGGTTTGCCAGATGCCCTTGAAACTCGCTGTGACATCATGCTCGTTTTTACGATCGATTCTCAGACGATTTGCCGATTAAGTACAGATCAGAATATTACGACATTAACATGGTTTATTCAAAATTGTACAGGGAAACAAGATGATGTTTTTTTCTGATGCAGCTATTAGTTTAGGGTGAATTAAGAGTTAAAGAAAAAAAAAGCTGAAAGCACTTGCGACAGGAGTGTTGGTTTGCGAAGCAAACCAACTGGTTTTGCGTGGGGTCAGTTTTGTCACTTGGATCAGTTTTAGTTTACCATATTTCATACATACGTACATTTTATATGCAGAGGAGCCGTACCATTCGCCTGAAAGAGTCCCACACGGTTCGCGGGGCACGATTAAAGTGGTCTCGGCAACATGTGAATTGGTCTGTCTGATTGGGCTAACGTTATGTTCACGGATGAGTCGAAAGTTGCCCTGGAGCCAGATGACAAACGTTTAAGGGTCTGGAGTGAACAAGTCACCCCCATAACATCATCGAGCATCGCGCATTCCGAGGTGGAAGCAACATGGCATGGACAGGGATTTCGTTAGGATATCGCACCGACCTGCACATCTATAGACGAGGTTCTGTGACGGCTGTCCGGTATCGGGATGAAGTCCTAGAACCAGGGCCCGATTTAGAAAATTTGGTATAGTAGGCACAACACACAGGAAGGGGCCCCCCGATGTTATTTGTTCATCACAAAAACTAATTTAATAACAATTGGTACTTACGTATTTGACTGTTGACCGTTTCACAGATATCACCAAAAAGTTTGAGAAAATCGTGACATTACTTATAACTCTTGGCAAAACAAAATAAAGCAGACGAAAATTAAAAACATAATAGTTAGATAATTAATGTAATTACAAGAATGTGATAGTGGTGGAAACGGTCGACGGACATTTACGTAAATACCCAATAATTTCTGTAACTACTTAAAAACTTTTTAAATTTTTAGATACTTTTGAAACTTAGGGGCCCTCTAAATTATGGGGGCCCTAGGCCCTTGCCTCACGGGCCTAATGGTAAATCAGGGCCTGCCTAGAACCCACTGTGAGATTGTACGCTGCAGCAGTTGGTCCTTCTTTCGATTTAATGGATGATATAATGCGCGTCCCTATAGATCTGTCATCGTCGACGACTACCTGGAGAGTGAGGGGATTGCGAGTATGGTTTCGCTGGCGTACTCACCCGACCTTAATCCCATTGAACATCTTTGGGATGCCCTCGGCCGTGCTGTGTCTGCACGTTTCCCACCCCACCTTACTCTCAGTGTTGCAAACTGCTCTACAGGAGGAATGGTGATTACTTGACTCTGGGGTGGTTGACCACCTCATGGAAAGCATGGTCGTAACGCTGTAAACTTTGTATGAGGATGAGGGGTAGTCACATACCAATAATGTTGGTTTTGTTCATTTGTTTTTGATTTAAACATTTTGTTCCGACTCCATCTTATAATTTATGAAAATTCAATATTTTTTTCATGTATGTATTTCATTCATGCATGAACCTATTTGTTACTTTCCCGCGGCATTTCGTGTCAATCAAAGCCGCAGTCGTTTTTTTCGCATTTTACCTTTCATGCTTAACTTGGCAGCGAGTGTATTATTTTTAAATGCAAGATTTTACATGTAGATGGCAGCACTTGAAAAGCATTCCTTTTAATAAAGTCAAAAGCACCGGTTCCGGTCAACTAAGGTTAAATTAGAAAATCAGGACGATCTTTTATTGAAAGCATCAGACTAGCGGAAACTATTCTACAATTTGATGGGGAAAAAATTCGATTGACCTTGCATAAGGTCCCAGATCTTATGACTAAAAATACCGTACGTAAAACGCTCTTTAAACGATAAACTGCCTCAAATATTAGAAATTCTATCCAAAAATTCCGAATATTTCTCGGACCATCGTCAATAGCCCGTTGTGTTCCTGTACGTTTATTAAAATACCTACCTATCAAAATATCCAAATCATGTTTGAAATGTACGAGGCCGGTTAGCTTTTTTCTTTGAATAAATTACTTTTTTAAACTATAAGACGATAAAATAGAACTAGTAAATCATCCAACAAAATAAACAGAAGAATGGATGAATATAGAAAATTATTTGTTTGGTACCGATTATCTCATCTGTATAAGCAGATAAGAATAAAAATTGCTAAATTCGAATAAAAAGAATTCAATTTAAAATGTTTAAAGAGAGAGGCGAACATCTCAAATTTTTTCTTTAATATTGCTTGGATCCTTTTAATATTTTTATAAATGATGTATTAACAAAATACAAATGTTTTAATAATAACATTTAATTTTTATAAATTTAACTTTTTTAAATAAAAATTTAATAAAAAATTGACAATATGAAGGGTTTCTAATAACACTGATAGCTATTTAAATTTTGCACTTATTTTGTTGTTTTTTGAACCAAGCTCTTCGTTTACATTTGGTAAGTGCATAAAACCAAAAAGAAAATTATAAATACAATCTGAACAATGATATCAAAGATGTAAATTGTCCAAAACACTAAAAAAACTCCGACTGTATATCACAAAATTAAACATTTTATTTGTTACATTTATTTTTTGAGGTTCAATGGCACAGTATGACTAATGAACATTTGTGCAAAATATCCAAGAAAAAAAATTGAATAGTTTCATAGATAGAATTGTTAAGATAATGGTAAATACAGAAAAAATTCATTTTGAGTAAATTGGAAAAGAAAATTTAATTCCTTTAAAAATAATGTTCTGTACTAAAAACGCTTTAAATTCTCTACTTTTGACCTTCAGCATGTTCACGTTTCTCGTTTTTGTAGGTTCTGTTAATTTTTTTTGCGATTTTTACACATTTGATGCTTTTCTAGCCTTTTTATTCATAATCTATCACGATCACATAAGCTATCGCAAGTGTAAGAACCTACCAAGTCCTAAGGCAATGAACACATCAATACAAGTCCCCCCCCCCCTTTATAGTCATTAAAAAACCAATAACAGCATCATTTACTCTAAAAGATTGTGTTTAACACTAAGTTAAATTTCGCAATCTCTGTCACACCATACCGTTAAATGATTCAGTAGCGTTTTACCATGTAAACACGTTTAAAACACGAGGTAGTCCTGGACCACGCTTAAATATCACACAAGTCTACTATTGATTTTTGGTATCTGCACCAGCTCATTTCACCTGTAGGACATTACTTTTTAATACCTATGTACTTTAGAAAAATGTCTATAACTTCAATACTTAATGAATTTTAAAACAGTTCAGGCATTGAAAAAGAAATGTTCAGCGAATAAACTCTAAAATTATTTGTAAAATTTGGGTATTCACCTACTTTAACATCTATAGTAGTCTTATTTTTTTTAAGTGTCACTATAGATGGTTTTTAATACCTCAATGTTTTTGGAAACGAAACAAACGTTACATCTAAAATGAAAAATTGCGAAACGAAAACTAAAATTTCATATTTCTTGAGTAAACAAATATCAGTCAACTAATATACGATTTTGTTTTCAACACCCCACACTTGAGGTTGATAGTTGCCAAGTCAAGCCATCGCAAGTTACCAAAGAATATTTTATTTCAGGTGTCTAGATCCTTTTTCAATAGCAATAAGTCAAAACATGCCCTTGGAAGAGATGATAAAACTGCAAGTATCCCATTTATCTTGACAAAAAAAAAAATTTCTCAAGAAAATGTTTTGCTTTTAAAAACACGAACACCTAGTCTTCAAACTAATTACTCATCGACATAACTTTAGCTATTAAAAACCACACTAACTCATTGTTTGCTGAATTTATGACCTAGTGAAAATTGAAACAAAAATCTGCACACTGAACTTCATAAAACAAAACTAGATATTTATAAACACAAAAATTTATTAAATAACTAACAAAAAATTGTATAAATAGAACAGTCAATAACTTATATACAACTTTTCTATCTGATGATGTGGCTACATAAAATGAATGTACAGGTCATGATGGAGAGACAATGAAGCATTCCTTCACAGAAGTCTATAATTTAACGTTCGCAGGTACTAAAATTAAATTAAATGTCCTTATAATTCATCTTTGAAGTCCTCATCCCCACCACCAGATGGCGGAGGAGGAGGAGCTCCACCTTCACTGTACAATTTAGAGACAATTGGAGTAACAATGTCTTCAACTTCCTTCTTCTGGGCCTTCAACTCTTCAGCATCTGCATCTGGATTGCTTTCTAGCCATTTGATTTTCTCGTCCAAAGCTTCCTCTACTTTTTCTTTGTCTGAATCCGTGATCTTGCCACCCATCTTTTCTTTGTCGCCTATTTGGTTTTTAAGGGAATAGACGTAGGACTCAAGCTCGTTCCTTGCCTCAACCTTTTCCTTGATTTTCTTGTCATCCTCTGCAAACTGCTCAGCATCACGGATCATCCTTTCAATTGCGTCTGGTGTTAGCCTGTTGTGGTCATTGGTGATTGTTATCTTTTCTTTGTTTCCCGTTCCTTTGTCCTCGGCAGATACTTTGAGGATACCATTGACATCAATCTCAAAAGTTACTTCAATCTGGGGGACACCACGAGGTGCAGGTGGAATACCAGTCAAGTCGAAGGAACCCAAGATATGGTTGTCCTTTGTCATTGGTCTTTCACCTTCGTAAACCTAATAAGTAATAACCAGTCTTAATATTCTGAGAAAGCTCGATTGAAACGGTGATTGTATCATAACTTTAATATAAAATGTCCCTCATTATGGAAATAAAATTTCAATCTTCTAAAATTTTTTAAAATTACTTTTGCACTTAAAATCCCAACTAGCACAAGGTGGTTTTTCCATTGGATGAAGACATCAGCTGTCTCATGTGTGTGTAACAGAAATATATCAATTACATACTTCAATAACATCTTTAATGCCATGTGCTGCATTAACATCAGCGTAAAAAATGCCAGGACATTGCAATAGTTTACATTTCTATCTTAAGACAGCGGCTTCAAGGGGCAGTTTTTCTATCTAACACAGTTACCTCCCATATTCCCGACATGGGGTCATTAGCAGGTCCCTGAACCCAATACAAGACAGGGAAAGATCTCAGCTAGTTTCCTATTCGAGCAAGCTTCAATCCCGAGATGGAGGGGAGAGAAATCTTTCTTTGCCACCATCCTGCCAGACCAGTTTCCATTCACTAGGCACCGTATTAAACATGTTTACTGTATCTTCACTGATTGCAAATTGACCTATTCAGTCTCATTTGCACTGCATACAGCAGATACAACATTGAGGAAAAGGTAGACTACCATTGACATCCGAGTATCATACTCGCGTACTAATGTCAATAGATCCTAAATACACAACTGCTTTTGGGACTTCTCAAATTATTTCTAATTGAGTAAATGTATACGCACATTAACAGAGGGATTACTAGTCAAATAACATTTGTTATTTTAAAATCCCCATCTTTAACTGCTAAAGTCGTTACAATATATATGGCTTGGACAAGAATACTTCAAAATACACCAACCCAAAATTATGTTAGATTTGTTTATTATACCGTCACAAGTGGCACGTTGTATTAAAAACATTTCTGTTCAAAAAATACTCTAGAAGATAACTACCATGAAATGTGAAAATTTATGGTTCAGTGTAACAAATAGAAATTAAATTTCTTTGAATTTTGAAATGGACATTAAAGCTCCTCAAATTTTTGGTCAAAGTAAAAATTTTCAGCATGCACTAAAAGTACAACAGCAAAAAGTTAGAACTCCATAATTAGGAATAAAAACTTCAAATTACCTACAAGAATTTTAATTAAAAAATTCTAAAATTCATACCTTAATGGTGACAGTATTCTGATTATCTGATGCAGTTGAGAAGATTTGAGCCTTCTTAGTTGGTATAACTGAATTCCTAGGAATCAATTTAGTCATAACACCTCCAACAGTTTCGATTCCAAGAGTAAGAGGGTTGACATCAAGGAGGACCAGTTCACCTAAAAAAATTTTGATTTAATATTTATAACTAGAAAACAAGTCAAACTTCAAATTCTAGAAGACTAAGTTTTATGTAAGCAAGTTTTGATGCCTTAAAATGACAACATTGTCCAGATATCAAAGATTAACTAACATCCATACACAATAACTTTCACATTAGAAATCTGTAGACAAGATCAAATTTTCACTTGTTTTGAATAAGATTCCACGTTTATCAAGATACAATGTATATTGAAAATTTATCAAGAGCAAATGCCAATAAATAATCTTTACCAGTGTCTTCATCTCCACTGAGGACTCCAGCTTGAACAGCAGCACCATATGCAACAGCTTCATCAGGATTAATACCTCGTGTTGGCTCTTTTCCATTAAAGAACTCTTTCACCAATTGTTGAATCTTAGGAATACGTGTAGAGCCTCCAACAAGTACAATTTCATGGACATCTTTCTTCTGCAAGTCTCCATCTTCTAGTACTTTTTGAACAGGTTTCATTGTCGAACGGAATAAATCCTAAATAGACAAATTTATATTATGGCATTTGCTATAAAAACGTACTCTGTAGTTCAAGATTTAACCTTTAGACTACAGCCAGTACAGCAATTGTACCTTGAAAGTATTAAGAATTACGGCAGTTATATCTATAGCCGTAGTCAAAGGGTTAAGCTAGGAAAACCTGATATTTATACATACCATGTTAAGTTCTTCAAATTTAGCTCTGGTCAAAGTTTCACTGAAGTCTTCTCCTTTGTAAAATGATTCAATTTCAATTCTAGCCTGATGAGCAGTTGAAAGTGTCCTCTTTGCCTTTTCAACTTCACGTCTGAGTTTCTGTACAGCCCTATTGTCACCTCTGATATCATTACCAGTTTTCTTTTTGTAAATCTTGATAAAATGTTCCATCACACGTTGATCAAAATCTTCACCACCTAAAAAGCAACAAGTGAAATTGTCATCTTAACGAACACTAGAATCTACATAAATTGTAAAAAATGACTAATTATCCAGCATAAATTCAAATTTGTTACATACAATACAGCAATAGATTGAAAATGTCTAAATAGGTTGAACTGCATAATTTAAAATAAATCAAATTCTGTTATCTCGTTAAAAATTCTATATTTCCCCAATTGTTTACCTATTGTTCAAGTTTACTAGAAACTATTTAAATATTATACGTCTCCATTTTGAATCTAGAGATTCTGGAGCACATACAACATAGTAACGTTGCTAACAATCGAGTATGATTGCATACAATTTGCAATACGAACTCTTACGACTCCCACAACTGACACTTGTGAAATAGCATAAATTTTTAATGGTAGCAAAAAGTTTCATAAACCATATTTTAGTTGCTCAGATACACAAAATGAATATTCTAACAAAAAAATGTATTCATTGAGTATGAGAAAATAAACATTGAAGATCTCCCCCCAAAAAATAACAAAACTAAATTTTTCTTGACTAACAAGTTTTGCATGATAATCTTTGCAACACAATTCCAATATTTTTTCCTTATGCTTGACGTCAACTTTGAAATTTGCATTCCTTAAAAAATTAAGATATATAAAACCCAAAAAAATATTTTTTGTTCACAATTAACTGAATTTTTGCTGACCTTTAAATGTGTAAAAGTTGTCAAAATTTGGAAAATACGATTCAAGATGATTTTGCTTTAAAAAAATGCCACTTGTCACCAAGGATGAAAAATAGCAAAGTCACCAGTGATAGCCCTGCGAGTCGAGTTTAAATGTTAGTTAATATAAAATACAGAGTACTATACTCTAAATGAAAAATTAGAATTACCTAAATGTGTGTCACCATTGGTTGCAACCACTTCAAACACGCCATTATCGATAGTCAAGAGAGATACATCGAAGGTACCACCACCTAAATCAAAGACAAGGATGTTCTTTTCCCCTTCTTTCTTGTCAAGACCGTAAGCAATAGCAGCTGCAGTGGGCTCATTGATGATTCGCATGACATTCAAACCTGCGATGGTGCCTGCATCTTTAGTTGCTTGTCTTTGGGCATCATTGAAGTAGGCAGGAACAGTCACAACAGCATTGGTGATCTTCTTGCCAAGGTAAGCTTCTGCCGTCTCCTTCATCTTTATGAGTACCATAGCAGAGATTTCTTCAGGTGCAAATACTTTTTCTTCACCCTCCTTTATATTGACCTTAATGTGAGGCTTGCTGTTCTTTTCAACAACCTGTAAAAGTAAAGTTTTGTAGATTACTCTTTATGCAGGATAAAGTTAAGAAAATAAAAAAGGATGTCTTGGTAAAAACAAACTTATTTTTCTGCTACAATTAGCAACAAAATTTACAAATGCTATAATATAAATTGAAAGGGTTTAACTCAGTATTGAATTAAGTTTAAAAGGTCTATGCCAGTCTCCGGAACAATTTTCGCTCAACAGCCCCTTTCCAAAGACTAATTTGGGACCCATCAGGAAACATTACAAACTTTATTATTTTAAATAATAAATCACAAGTGTAGCTCTATGTCTATAATTCTTTGAATTTCACCAAAATAGTTATGCAACCTTGTGTATAATTTTAAGATTTTAAAAGCTACTTATAAATAAAATGAAGTAAACAATTACATAAACTCGCTATTAGTCCTTAACATCAATCAAATCAGTAGAATAAAAAAAAATCACCGAGAAGCATAAGCCCGGTGTTGTGTGCTACTAATTTAAGAATACTGCTTAGTTAAAATACTCAAACCTGCATCATAAAATATTTGCAGAAAGTTCCTTTTTTAGTTTCCAGCCAAGTACATTCAATTACACAGAACAATAGAAATAAAAAATTTAAGTATGAAGTGAACTACAAGAGATCACTGTTTACTACCCTAAATAAATGCCAAATAATTATCATACTGGAGCAACACAATGGTCTATTGGCAACAGCCGTAAGGGAAAATAATTGGTAATTTTAGTTAACGTCGTACTAGAGCAACACAACGGGCTATTGACGACAGTCCAGGATCAGTCCCTTAAGGGAAAGATCGAGGACAACACCCAACACCTCGTAATTTTGAACCACAGTCAGATGACGAAGCAACACCCGAGCTGGCACTCCAAACCCGGAAGGGAAAGATCCAAGGACAATGCCTCATAATTTTGAACCATGGTCAGATGACAAGGGCACATATTTTAGGAAACAAGTCTATGTAATGAATATAAATATACAAAAACAGTCATAAAGTAAAATTATAAACTTCATACCTTGAATGGGAAGTATTTGACATCTCTTTGAACAGTTGCATCAGACCATTCTCGTCCAATCAGACGCTTAGCATCAAATACTGTATTTTCAGGATTGGAAGTCAGCTGATTTTTGGCAGCATCTCCAATTAACCTCTCTCCTTCAGCAGTGAAAGCAACGTAAGATGGTGTAATTCGGTTACCCTGGTCATTAGCAATGATTTCAACCCTGCCATTCTTGAACACACCAACACTGTAATAAACAATTCAGCATGTAATTCAATGTTACTTAAAAAAGTCAATATAAAAGTAACAAGTTCACTTTCCTCTTTTACATGTTCTATCCTAGTAGTTAACAACTTACAATTTAGCAACTGTCAAGAAAATTTATACCATATTAGCTTTAATATAACTTACATTTTGTCATCTGACTAAACCTTAAACACTAATGCAACATTTCTTTTAGAATTTTTTTAAAATTTAAATGCCACTTCAGCAAACTAAACTTTAGACTTGGTAATGAGCTCATCTATTGTTAGATAGTTCATTGATGTTGCACTGGAGCAACACAACAGGCTATTGGCGATGTTCCGGATCATCCCAAAGGGAGAGTTCCAAGGACTACATAATTTTGAACCATTCAGACAACAAGGTCAACAATCAAGCTGGCACCCCGTTGTCCAAACTTCCACACCAGCTTGAGGACATTCGAGGCCAGGACAGATTTAACATGCACCAGCCTCATGTCCAAGACAATCTTTGGTTGAGCCAAGTTTTGAACTCGCAACCCTTCGGTTAATTCTTTAACCTTCCAACTTGGCTACTGCTACTCTAATTATTGTTGGGCATTAAATGTAATTTTAGAATTTCAACTATAGGACTATGTAAACTATTTCTTTCAAGATAGCCACTAAAAGGGCTATCGGCTTTATTAAAAAAAGATTTTTTGGACCATTCAATTTTTTATTTCTAATAAATTAAATAATTAAACTACCCATTTGTTAAATATTAATAATAAATATATACATTAACCAATATTCAATTTTAAATATATTTATTACGTATATAGCGATTGCAAATTGAAGACACTAGACTAATCTAAGGCTCTTTCTATTGTTGACAATCACTTAAGAATTAAACAATACACCAAACTAGAGTATAAATTAATCTTTTCTGACAATTACCTTAAAAAACATAAATGAACTCAAAGGATTGATCATTTATTATTGCACATCAAACATTTTCACGTTTTATGCCATTTATTGAAACTTAAATTCAAAGACATGATATCTGCATGTTCAAAGATAGAAAAATTAGCTTCAATATTTAAGAACATGCAAGTAACTCTATGTAACTTTAACATTTAATCTAGTTATAAATACGACTGTTGTATTCTACTTGAAACAGATTTTAAATTTGAATAACAATACATTTCCAGATAGTAATTTTGTAAAAAAATATACATCACCAGAAGATTTTCAAACTACTCATTGCATTTCTAGGCTAGTTTTGAACACATAAAAATTTGTTTCATACAAATGCACACCTACCAAGAGTAAGTAGTTCCCAAATCAATTCCAATAACTGTTCCCAATTCCTTATCATCAGTCTTCGAACTAGCCAAGGCAATCACTGCCAGCAGGAAGGTTGCCAATCTCAGAGCACCCTTCATTGTTTCAATTCTCTGTAAATAAAATTAAAATTAGTCTCCAAGCGCAAGTTATTCATTAAATAGTACGTCGATAACTAGTATTGTTTACAACGTGCTTATCTTTAGAAAAGAACGAATTGAGACGCAGGAGTTAACATTAAAATTAACAGTATGATCTTTTAAAACATTTAGCAGGTCAAGAGGGTACATCAGGGATATAGAAATTGATAATTGAGCACAGATCAAGCATCAAAACCATTGAAATCAAGCTGGCAAATTATGCAAAATCGACAGCTTAGCTGTTATTGATCAATAGCTTGGTTTTTGGGAGATTAAGTTGCACTTCAATGAATTAGTTTCATATTTTAGGAGGGTTCTTGAATTGTAAATACGCACTTAACAAGTGTTATGAATAAATGCTAAAAATGCAAACTTACCTAATCAGATGTCAAAGGAGATCCAGTTAAATAAAATGAATTAAACTATGACTTAGGACACAAAAGAAAAGCGCAAAACACCTGGAAATATCACTCGAACCAAGCTGAAAATCACACGTATCTCATAAAAGTAGTGAATGCCGGCCGAATAGGTTTATTAAAAGGCTGAAACCGGCGTGGCGAAACATGATTGGTTAACGTCAACCAATTTGGCCTGTACTCATTGGTGGAATCTTGTGGAGAATTCCGGAAGCAGATAGCGCTGACGTGTATTTCTCTGCGGCCGCTTCGCGCTTCGGCTCTCGTTTCTCCTCGCACCGCGATTCCAATGTAGGGCGCTTTATCGCTCTAATAGACGATAACAAAACCTCAAAAACAAATTTCGTGCGCGAAGGTTTTTTTTTTTTCATTTGTTACAACAGGATACTCTGTTGCGGCAACAAAACATTTTGCTTTTGAACGCAGAAGTTTTCAAACCATATTTTTCCTGGAAAAATGTTTTTATTTTTCATTTTGTCTGTCAATCCGCATCAGAATCTTGACATTACCATATGGTGCGGTATGTGATTCCAAACAAGGAATCGATTATTAGAAAGAACCAAACCTATCTTTTTTTATATTTATTAATATAGAGACGTTCCATCTCCTGTTGTGATTTTTAAAAGTGATTGAAAGCACAGGTGTGGAAATCATTTTTAATTTGTAGCTAGAAAAATTGTTTGCTCATGTCCTGCTTGTTAAAGTTTATTCCGTCTGATGGATATTTAGATACATTTTGTACATAAATTTCGTGCACGCAAACCAGTTTGAATTCTTTTTAAATATTTCATAATCACCTCCTTTACCACCTAAACGCCTAAAGAAGTATAGGTAACCTTCTCCCTACCTCTTAAAAAATGACTGCATCAGTGTCATGTTGACAACCACTTTCTCAGCCCCTCATGCCAACGAAAAATTCACTAGCTTTGTGTAAAACAAATGTTTTTTTTTAAAAACCTCTTTATTTTAGGCTAAAATGTATTGTTTTATAACGTTACCCATTTTCAGGATTGAATATCTTTTAAATTTCTCACAAACAACTAATTACAAGTACGTTTGATGAAAAACCTTATATTTATGCCTAACTTCGACAGAATTATTTTAAAATGTCTATAGAATATAGTAGAATTATGGCCTGTTATTTATAAACTCTTTTTGATAACCACTATAGAAAAAGGCCTCTAGCAATCTCGATAGAATGTCTGAAGAAACTTTTATAGAATTCTATAGACTCATTTCTCTTGTTCCAAGACTACTCAATCCTATAGAACTTCTCTAAAAAAATTCTAGAGAATATAGATCGTTTTCTTTATAGAATTCTTTTCGGTCGAAACAAAATTTCGTTTCTCTATAGTTGGAATGGAACTTTATAAATTATTTTTCCTAGGGGCTATTTTAGGTTTGGTTTGTCCTTTTGCGGTCTTATTTTTTTTTTGTCACCCGAAGGCAAATTCGACCTTCATGTTATGGTAACTGCTTTTCTAAAAAACACTATTATTTTCTGCAGTAATTTAAATCACCGTTATCAAAAGTACTTTCCTACGTTAGATAGCAGTGTTTGGATCAGCTCAAAATAAATTTTAGACCTTATCTAAGTGTTACATGCACATTAATTATATTAATGCGCGAGAAAAATTCCTAACTTAATCGATATCAAGGATGTTAAAAATTAAAATATGAATTTTTAATTAGAACAAGCAAGGCCCACCCCTCAAATCTCACAGAATAATTAAAATTGTATTTTTAAATATTTGATACGTTGATGATTAAAAACAGGACAAACAATTAAAATGTGACAAACAGGAAAATGGAGTTGAACAAGAGTTGCAAATTGGTGCGCTTTCTCTTATCAAAAGGTGGTGACGATGGGTGCTGTGGCAACTTAGCCACAGATCTTGTGATAATCCCTTCGAAAGGGAATTTGAAACGCGCATCTTCCCTACCCGATGATTTGGAACGTGGTCGAAGAAAGACTACGCTGGAATGGACCTATCCATTCTCTTTGTTTCATTGTCATCGTGTTAGTGTCCTGTCTTTGTAAATAAATAGATGTTAAAATAGAAATGAACTTAAATTTGATTTGAACATGCAACCTTATGATGTGCGAACTTTGGACTCGATGTAATAGTTATTGCATCACATGTGCATCGTGTGTGCCCAATCCGAAGGCGGGTCAGTTTAACATCCGTCCTCCGCATTGGAGATACTGACCACTGATGAATGATGGGTTTTATACAATGCAATTTGTTGGTGGCTTGTAGGTTCCACGACTCTTGCCACAAGCAGTCAACAAACACCTACATGGACATCGGGATGTCACTGAGAGGAACAGCCTGCTGCAATGGAGCGGAAAATACACCCAGGGAGAAACAAACTGCGCAGTGTACAGCTCGCAGGGTACTAGTACAGTGGGCGCACCACCTGACCACGACAATCCTCGAATTAATTTGCAAAGCAACTATTTGTTCACTCATTTTTTTCACCCAACGGATTGCATTTTTTTGGTGAATTTTTTAAATTATGAAACGCGCAAACGATATTTATTTTGTATTAATGTTCTTTGCACGAACAATACATTTAATTCTTGCTGTTTGAGCGAATAATGTTCTTGTTAGATTTCAATTAATGTTTTTATACAAAATAAGACTTATAGTTTATTGTTTATAATTTTACCGATACCGATTCACCGGTGCTCACCTAGGATATAAATCTGGCGCAGTAGTAGATTAACATTCTAAATCTGGTAAATAAATGGTCTGTCAATCTGGTCAATCAATCAAAGTCAATGGTCAATAAATCTGGGGGTCAGTAAATCTGACATTATAGTAGTAAAGTTCTCATTTTAGCAGGTGGTAGTTTTAAATGATTAAATCAAATAGCCAACCTTATTACAAGCAACAGGCGGATTTTATTAAGTTTATGTTTTCTGCTGCTACAAATAGCTACATATATCTCCTTCACAGAAATGACATTGAAAAAAAAATTCAAAATAGAATTCTAATGCTTATTCGTTATATATAAAAGTATGAATTTTTGTAAAAATGAACTGTTTTATTCTTTTTTGCGATCCAAATACAATATGTCCTCTCTGGAATATATTATAGAACTAACTGTATTTGTGTTTCAATATTTTTATAATTTGTTTCGGTAATAAAATAAATTGTAGCAACTACTAATAAGATAAATACTCATGTTCTCTCTTATAATATCCACAGTAAAAAGATTTTTCAGGAAAATTTATTTCCGTAAAAATTATTAGAAATATCAAATAGTCCAATGTGTCCGAACTATGTTTACCCTAACACTTGATGTTTCTTTGACGATTCAATGCATTTTAGTAATTTTATAACTTTAACGTTTGGAAAAAGTTTTTGACTGTTTCTATGTGGTTATGTGTCGATCGTACTTTTTTCTTTTATTCGTCATTTTTGTTCAATGCAATTTTGTTTTTTGATGATGTAGTTTATGTTGCATGATTGCGCAGTTTTTTATTTGCTTGTTGCACGTTCTGCACTTATTATCTTATTTAGCTCTCATATACTAATACCCCACTCTTAAATCTTTCATAACATGCCAAAGTGAGGATATCTGAGGTCACGACAGATTTAATTCAAAACCACTGAAGATTTCTGCAATCAAAGTTCTGTCGTATCGTGACGTCATCTGATTGTGGCTCATAATTACGTGGTGTTGTACTCGAATCTTTCCCCTTGGGATTGATCCCGGACCGTCTTCAATAGCCGTGTTGTGCAGCTCCAGTACGATGTTAATTACCTATCTACCGCATCTACCGTCACGTGACTTCAATTTTAACGGGTAATTATTTGACGATGAACTTTGATGATCTCTACTCTTGTCGTAACACAAAAACAGATCAGCTAATAAAAAATATTTTTTTGCTATTTTTAAACCTTGGAAGGACTTGGATGACACCTGATGAATGAAGATAATGCCAACTGAAAATCAAAATATCTAGACGAATCTGCAAATTAAGTTCTGCTGTCACTCGACTTGAATTTCAAAATAAAATATTTGGCGACGAACTTCCGTGACGTCTTCCTTCGTCAATCGCCCGGCAACCCTGATTAACTCCTACAGCCAGTCAAGGCGAATCTAGTTTCCTTCATCTACGTTGCGTCACCCCGCACCTTTACTTTTCCACAAACCTTGATCGTTCCCAATCGCGAAACGTGTTAGTCAAAGTCCATCAGCTGATGCAACATGCGAAAATCATGTCACCTGGTATTTACTATTCGAGCGGCAAATACGAACTGCCAATACTTTTCGGTTGCTCCTGAATACTGATGGCATTCTTTTGCATCTGGGAAGGGGATAATTGCTTTCGGAATATTTTATTTCAAGTATTGCGTTTCTTGTTATTGAAGACATTGTGAGAGATGATCGGTGCCATTCAACGGACTATGGTTCCAAGATGTAATTTTGCTCCAAGTAATAGTGTTTCGTTGTAATTGAATTTGACAGAATTTTGTTGGTACATTTGTATTTTTGACTATTATTTTCTCAAAATAATTATGATCGTTTTTTTTTATTAAGTCGTCATTTGAATTAATTTTCTTGGCATTCTTGTGAAAGTTTTATAAATGTTTACGTTCAGTTTTTAAATGATTTCATTCAAGGTTTTATTAATTAGTGTAAAATATTTATAAAGGTTCTTCGTTTGGATATAATATATTCTTTCTTGCTAACGGGACCGCGGTAAACCCGTGGAAGAGCAACTGATTAGGAACCGGAGAGTTGGAACTGGAAGTTCGAAGCTGAGTCCAGCCGAAGACCGTAGTGCACACGGGGGCTGGTGCACGTAAAATCTATCGTTGCCTCAAATGTCCTAGCATTGGCGTGTTGTGAAGGTTTGGAGATTGAGGTGCCAGCTCAGGTGTTGCCTCATCACCTGACCATAATTCAAAATTACGTGGTTCTCGGTAATGGTAATTTTTAGTTAACGTCGTACTAGAGCAACACAACGGGCTATTGACGACGGTCCGGGATCAGTCCCTTAAGGGAAAGATCCGAGGACAACACCTCGTAATTTTGAACCACGGTCAGATGACGAAGCAACACCTGAGCTGGCACTCCACTCTCCAAACTTCCACGCCAACCCAACGTGAGGACTTTCGGAAACGACAGATTTAAGGTGCACCAGCCGCCTCTACACCATACGCTTACAAACTTCCATGCCCGGACCCGGATTCGAACCAGGAACCTTCCGATCTAGAGCCTAACACCTTAACCACTATACCGGTTGGTCGTCGGGAAGAAAAGAAAAATTACGAAAATACAATCGAATGCATTTTGTAGTGGCCGACCAACCGGTATAGTGGTTAAGGTGTTACTCTAGATCGGAAGGTTCCTGGTTCAAATCCGGGTCCGGGCATGGAAGTTTGTAAGCGTATGATGTAGAGGCGGCTGGTGCACCTTAAATCTGTCGTGGCCGAAAGTCCTCACGTTGGGTTGGCGTGGAAGTTTGGAGAGTGGGGTGCCAGCTCAGGTGTTGCTTCGTCATCTGACCGTGGTTCAAAATTACGAGGTGTTGTCCTCGAATCTTTCCCTTAAGGGACTGATTCCGGACCGTCGTCAATAGCCCGTTGTGTTGCTCTAGTACGACGTTAACTAAAATTACCAAAATTACCTGGACCGTCGTCAATAGCACGTTGTGTTGCTCTAGTACGACGTTAACTAATAATTACCAATTGACAATTTTGTAGTAGATATCTAAGGTAGGTAGGTATTTAATTAAATTCGTACTTAAACAACACAACGAGCTGTTGACGGTCTTGGATCAACCCCCGAATGGAAAGATCCTAGGACAACACGTAATTTTGATCCACGATCCGATGACGATGTCACACCTGGCCTATAAATGAGCCTGTAAAAGCCAAAGTGGTGAAACTCCTCTTTCTGAGCCGACCAACCGGTATAGTGGTTAAGGTGTTAGGCTCTAGATCGGAAGGTTCCTGGTTCGAATCCGGGTCCGGGCATGGAAGTTTGTAAGCGTATGATGTAGAGGCGGCTGGTGCACCTTAAATCTGTCGTGGCCGAAAGTCCTCACGTTGGGTTGGCGTGGAAGTTTGGAGAGTGGGGTGCCAGCTCAGGTGTTGCTTCGTCATCTGACCGTGGTTCAAAATTACGAGGTGTTGTCCTCGAATCTTTCCCTTAAGGGACTGATTCCGGACCGTCGTCAATAGCCCGTTGTGTTGCTCTAGTACGACGTTAACTAAAATTACCAAAATTACCTGGACCGTCGTCAATAGCACGTTGTGTTGCTCTAGTACGACGTTAACTAATAATTACCAATTGACAATTTTGTAGTAGATATCTAAGGTAGGTAGGTATTTAATTAAATTCGTACTTAAACAACACAACGAGCTGTTGACGGTCTTGGATCAACCCCCGAATGGAAAGATCCTAGGACAACACGTAATTTTGATCCACGATCCGATGACGATGTCACACCTGGCCTATAAATGAGCCTGTAAAAGCCAAAGTGGTGAAACTCCTCTTTCTGAGCCGACCAACCGGTATAGTGGTTAAGGTGTTAGGCTCTAGATCGGAAGGTTCCTGGTTCGAATCCGGGTCCGGGCATGGAAGTTTGTAAGCGTATGATGTAGAGGCGGCTGGTGCACCTTAAGTCTGTCGTGGCCGAAAGTCCTCACGTTGGGTTGGTGTGGGTGTGCCAGCTCGGGTGGTGCTTCGTCATCTGACCGTGGTTCAAAATTACGAGGTGTTGTCCTCGAATCTTTCCCTTAAGGAATTGATCAATAGCCCGTTGTGTTGCTCTAGTACGACGTTAACTAAAATTACCATTGCCAAATAACCACGAAGATGGCAGCGGATGCAGTCCATTGGCTATCTAACTAATATTCTACTAAAAGTCTATTTTATCTCGTAACAATGTTTAATGGACTTGCACCACTTTGGCTTTAAACGGCTCAATTATCAATGTTATTAAACTAATGAGTAATTGAATATAGTACTTACTAAAATAATTAAAAATTAAATTGAATAAAATTCATCCAAGCAATGTAATTTATAAATATTTTTGAAATATAAAGCATTAATCAATGCATAAAATCAAAGTTTTTGTTTGAAGTTTCGATCGTACACGAAACAGCTTGCTGTATGCGCGAAATATGCGTATGTTAAATCTGATTGTCTAGATGGTCTAATAACCGGATAAACGGGTTATTCCTGGGCTCTTAAAACAATTCTATTCTCTAATGCGTGATAAGATTACTTTGATTGATCCCTTTGACTATTTTAAAGTTCTTTAGGTCGCACAGGAGCAACAATGAGCCCTACAATTCTTTGGGAAATTAGAATATTTATTTCGAACTTAACTTTTTTTATCCATCACCGCGCGGGGCCGCAGTAGCCCGGATGGTTTAAAGAACGGAAGATTGCGAGTTTGAATCCAACCAAAGCCCGTCGTGTACGTGGGGGCTGTTCCACGTTAAATCTACTGTACCCTCAAATGTCCGCATTTTGAAGTGGTGTGGTAGTTTGGAGAATGGAGGGGGGGAATCGGGTGTGATCTTGTCATCTGACCTTGGTTCAAAATCAAGTGGTGCTGTCCTCGGATTTGATGCTTTGGGTTCGATGTCGGAACGTCGCCAATTGCCCGTTGTGTTGCTCCAGTGCAACGTAAATTCTTCTACTTGCAAAAGATCTCTAAATGTTGGGATTCGAACGGGCCTAGATCGGGATGATTCGAACTTATAACCACAGCGCTACTTGGGGTATGAGGTCGGATTCAATACCATGGAACTGCTGTGGAGAAAAATCAAAGTTTCATGGAGTATTTTCAGCAAAATGTTCAACATGTATTGAGCAGTGGAGCACCTAGGATTAGGTCCTGGTGTGTTGACTCGTCATGACCAACATCACCAAATTTTGGGCCACCAAACTTAATCAGTAGGCTCCTGGTGCCCCTGAACTTTTGCCATTTTTGGTCAAATATGTATTTAATTGTTTCAATAATAAAACATTAATAAATTTATAAAATTTACTACGTTTTTAATTCTAGCGTGTGATTTTAGGTGGCTCAAACATAAACGTACCTTATTTTTCTGAAATATGTATAATTATATTAAACTAAAATAATAAACTTTGAACACTGAATAAATATTTTGTAAAGCATACCCTTTGGGCATAACAATGACTGAAATGGTCGCAGTGCATTTTTCTGTCTGCAGAATTAGGGACTGATCCCGGACCGTCGTCAATAGCCCGTTGTGTTGCTCTAGTACGACGTTAACTAAAAAATTACCAATTACTGTCTGCAGAATTGTTTATTAAGGAAAGCTATGAATGAATCCATAACGAGATGAAGACTGACCGACTATAATATTCTTCTTGAATATTTACTGTTATTATTATTATATCTTGACATGAATATTTACTCTGTTATTATTACGTCTTGGCATGAATATTTACTCTGTTCGTTTGTTTGCCAACCGCGGAGTTACAAAAAATATTAAATTAAATGTATTAAGTAAATATTGAACTGTGCAAAGACTTCCAAACTCAATTATCTCAGAATATACATATGTTAAATCCTTAAGAAACAAGTTTCTTGCGGTCAGACACCCTTTACCCCCTAATTGCTGACAGATCAAAGCTGTTTATTAATACCAAAGAGCTCATTTACAAAACCATGCTTTGACTAGTTATCAACTATGCCAGACAAGTCTGGGGATTTGCAGCTAAAACCCATATTCGAAAAATTGAAACCCTTCAAGATTCCCCACTCGGGATAAATTTAAATGCACTCTGGTTCTCTAGGAACGCTCAAATTCGTAAAGACCCGAATTCGTTAGAACTCCGTAAATTCTTCAATACAATTGCCCTTAAATTCTTCCTCAAAATGGAGGCTATTAATAATACTGCTATACAGCAAATTTCCAGATATGACTTTCGTCGAATAAAATGTAAACGGCCTAGAGTCATTTTAAACCCAAGATATCTAACCCCTTAAATGTAAACAAACTTCATTTAACTATAATTTTAATTTAATTGTTATGTAAAATCCAAGCTACTTTGCTAGCCCGTTGTATTGCTCTAGTACACGCATGGAACTAGTACGATGTTAATTAAAAATTACCAAGCTGCTTTGCGGCCTTTTCAAATTTCGCCCATTTTTTCCACCATCCTTGCATTTTACATCCTGTCACTAGATTTAAGTTATTTGTCACATGATTCTACCAAACAACCGGATTGGATCCTGCCTAATTGATCGCTCCACCTCCAACAACGCTAAGAAAACATCAACCAATTCTGCATTTAAGTCACTGTTAGAGAGCTGCTACTCAGGAATTCCCACTACGGCAAAACCCCTCTTGATGATCTCAGAATAACTATGTTGTGGGTCAGGCTACTTGTGAGCTCATCGTCTCATGTATAAACAGACGTTGATTTGATTCACGTACCTGATGTTGCGATTCAGTAAATGAGTCGATGTCCAAACGGAAGAAAACATAATTTTTCTATCCAGCAGCAGAAATTTGCAAACTTTCATATTTTTCCGAGTTATCTCGAGTCCTTATGGAGTTGTCACTCTGGGACTCGATGGAGTTATCATCTTGATACATTGGAGTAATCATCCCGATACAATGGAGTAATTACAGTGAGATTTAGTGAAGTTATGACTTCCATTGTTAACCATGTCTTCTGCCATCAGTCCATCATTCACTTTTTGTTTTTACTTAACGGATGTCAATTTTAATAAATTGGTTTGTAAACGCTTCTTGCCTGAAGTTGTTGACATTTTACAAATTCAAACAAAAATCAAGACTAACGTTCGGCAGGGAACAAATAAATCCTTTAAAATGGATCATACTGCGCAAAGCAATAGTCTCACCCCTCTTCGAAATCTCAAAACAAAGGGGCGTGGGAAGGGCGAGACGCTTGTGAACACTGGCCGCACCAGGCTGGACACTACAGGTACAAGGACTCCGTTTGACAGTACTACCATTTTCTCCCAGTCGCCGAAGATGGGCTAGGCTTTGTCATCCCGATATCTGGCTAAATGGGTTCCCAAAAGCAATCGCTGTGTACAGGTGGTGTACAGCCGTTGAAAAGTATAGACGGCCATCACAAAAGGCTCCGAAAAGAACTAAATATATGGTGGACATAAAGTATTTTCTTGATACTACCTCAGCCCAGCCGCCACAATGAGCCAAAAGGAAGTTTCCTGGGGTCCCCTCTGGGTGCCGCCAGGTCTCGACTACATGACTAGTCTCGACTTCGTGACTGCACAATAGATTTTTTTCTAATGTCCAATTATGGTAGGGTAAACAAAAATAAATTATATCGATAAACACTTGCGTCTTCCCAATAAGCTCTAGTGCGGTGCCGCTGACACAAATCAAAGATTGTTTAAAAACATTGCAAAAAAAAAAAGATACGCAACCAAAAGTAATTAACGTTCACTGATTTTAACCAAAAGCTTGTCAGTGAATGTACAG
The DNA here is from genome assembly GCA_947359465.1 of Metellina segmentata. Taxonomy (NCBI): domain Eukaryota; kingdom Metazoa; phylum Arthropoda; class Arachnida; order Araneae; family Tetragnathidae; genus Metellina; species Metellina segmentata. The sequence goes on along the minus strand of OX375875.1, from coordinate 82,241,065 downwards.
TGTAGTGTTGCTCTAGTGCCACGCAACAAAGCTGGAATAAAAAAGTACTTACATCCAAACCTCTCTCGGCTATCCGTGGAAATAGAACCACTCTTATAATGTTGTGGTTAAAAAATTATTTACTTTTGTGCGACCCGTAGAATAATTTAGATTAACAAGGTCTAATTTAAAGTCAGTCTTTTCATATTTGGTGTTAATCTTGTTTTTTTTTTTTTAAATTGATAAAGCTTCCAATTGAAAGCTAAAAGGGCCTTCGCGTCTCCACATATTGGTAAAGCATGAGTAATAAAAACGAAGAGCCGACAAAGCACCATTACGTTACTATTGTCAATGCATTATGATCCACAATGTGAAGTTAGTTGGTTTGGGGGTTTTATGGCACAAGAGCCATATTTGCAATGTTACGACAGACACAAGACATACAATATCAAGTAATAAACACAATGGAAATTTTACTGATAAGAAATACACCAAGAGAGGAATGCGCTTGACAGGAATCGAACCTGCGACGTCTACAACTCGAAGGTTGTCTCATTTCGAAGATAGCAAGACCGATGAGTTTTCAGTGTAGTAAAAGCGAGCTTTCGAGAAAAAATACTTACTAAATATAATTACCATAAAATTCAATTCATCCTTGTTTTGGTAATTTTTTTTAAAGTTAACGTCGTACAAGAGCAACACAACGGGCTATTGTCGACGGTCCAGGATCAGTTCCTTTAGCGAAAGATCCGAGGACAGCACCTCGTAATTTTGAACCACGGTCAGATGACGAAGCAACACCTGAGCTGGCACCCCACTCTCCAAACTTCCACACCAAGCCAACGTGAGAGGAAGATCGAGGACAACACCACGTAATATTGAAAAAATAAACCTCTAATACGACGTTAATTAAAAAAAATTACCAAAATTACCGAACAATGGTCAGATGACGATGCAACACCTAAGCTGTCAACCCACTCTCCAAACTTTTATGTGGTTCAAAATTACGAGGTGGTGTCCTCGGATCTTTCCCTTAGAGGACTGATAACGGACCGTCATCAATAGTCCATTGTGTTGCTAAAGAATGAAGTTAATTAAAAATTACCAAAATTACAAAACTTTTATACATCGCCAACTTGAGGATATTTGAAGCTACGACAAAATTAACGTACCCTTTGTGCACAACGATCTTTGGTTGGAATTCTGGTTGCCAATCCAACACTTTTTCAAACGGGTTGCTGCGGCCCCTCGACACTATGAGATCTTTCCCTTCGGGTTTGATCCTGGATCGTCGCCTATAGCCCGTTGTGTTATTTCGGTTTGACGTACGTTAAAATACCATACCATACCTTTTAACAAGAAATTATTACATGGAAACTATTCTGATTTCATAGTGCACATTATTTTGCTGTAGAATGCTGAAATAACATTTGAGTATCATGCAGGAGCTAATGTAATATGTAAGTGCATCACTTTCGGAATGAAACAGGAAGTACGTACTTCCACAGAAGACAGTAGTGACATTTATATATAGCTTTGTAGGTAATAAGCTATTTTTAATTAGCGTCTCACTGGAGCAACACATCGGGCTATCGACGACGGTCCGGGATTAATCCCTAAAGAAAAGATCGGAGGACAGCACCATGTAATTGTGAACTATGGTCAGATGACGAGGCAACACCTGAGCTGGCTCACCACTCTCCAAACTTCTACACCAACCACCGCCGACAAACCGGTATAGTGGTTAAGGGGTTAGCCTCGTTTCTGGTTCGAATCCGGGTCCGGGCATGGATGTTTGTAAGCGTATGGTGTAGAGGCGGCTGGTGCACCTTAAATCTGTCGTGGCCGAAAGTCCACACGTTGGGTTGGTGTGGACGTTTGGAGAGTGGGGTGCCAGCTCAGGTGTTGCTTCGTCATCTGACCGTGATACAAAATTACGAGGCGTTGTCCTAGGTTCTTTCCCTTAAGTGATTGATCCCGCACCGTTGTCAATAGCCCGTTGTGTTGGCTAGTACGGCGTTAACTAAAATTATCATAACCATTACCACACCAACTACCTAACATGAGGACTTCCGGCTACGATATATTTAATGTGCACCCGGCGCCTCTACACCATACGTTTACAAGCATCTAGAAGTCTAGGATGCACACCCCCGGATTTGAACCATGAACCTTCCAGTCTAAAGGGTAACACCTTAATTCCGACAGACCGGTTGGTCGATTTAGCTTTGTGGAAAAACCCTCTAATTAATATTTAAGACGAATTACACACTTAAATTAACTGCTATACTCGTTCACCTGATTAAGAATGCTCCACATATCGAGCCTTTAAAAATTGGCTTTAAATTACATTTTTATTGCCTCCCATAGTAAACTGTATCCGTGACTCTTAAAAAAAATTTCCAATGCTTGTATGTAAACAACGATTCAAGAGTATTGAACATTTTCCGCAACATGGACATGGAAAGCTTAAAAAAAGTAACCATATTATATGGAACGCAAACTGGTAATTCTGAAGATGTTGCCGAACGAATTGGAAGGCAAATTACACGCATGCACTGCAAAGCCTTTGTTTGTGACCTTAAAGATTTTCCTGTTACACGGATGGTTCAAGAAAGTTTAATTGTTTTCGTGTGCTCAACCACTGGGAATGGAGAATTTCCTGATGACATGAAATCTTTTTGGAGATTCATGCTGCGAAAAAATCTCCCTAATGACTCATTGTGCGACTTGCATTTTTCTGTTCTTGGATTAGGCGATTCATCATACGAAAAATTTAATGTAGTAGCCAAAAAACTGAACAAAAGATTGTTACAACTTGGCGCTGTGGAACTAATACCATTGACTCTTGCAGATGATCAACATGAACTGGGCTATGACGCAGCTTTAGATCCTTGGTTAGTTGAGCTCAAACGGGCTTTAACCGATTTTTACGATTTGTCGAAAACTTTTTTGTCTGAGGAAGTTCCTTTACCTCCCAAATTCACCGTTTCTTTTGGAAATGATGAATTTTTAGCTACCAGCGTTGATATCAAACCATGCGACGAAAAAGTTTCATTACCAATTGCCACATTAAAAACAAATAAAAGAGTAACAGCTGATGATCATTTTCAAGCTGTTCATTTATTAGAGTTTGCAATTGATTCGAGTGTTCATTATGCTCCAGGTGATGTTGCAGTGGTCTTTCCAGAAAATCCCAAAGAAGAAGTAGATGAGTTCTTGTCATTATTAAATGTTCCCCTCGACAAAAAATTTATGTTAGTACCGTCTGATCCAGACACGCCTCTCCCTAGAATTAGTTCTTATCCCTGCACAGTTCGGCAATGTGTTACATCTTTCTTTGACATCATGAGTGTGCCAAGAAGATCGTTTTTTGAGTTCCTGCATTACTTCAGCCATGATATATTAGAGAAAGAAAAACTGTTTGAGTTTACATCGGCCACTGGTCAAGAAGAACTGTATGATTACTGTAACAGACCTAGGCGTACCATACTGGAGGTCCTTCAAGACTTTCCTCAGACAGCTCCAAATATTCCTTTTGATTACTTTTTTGATATGATTCCATCCATCAGACCTCGATCATTTTCGATTGGCTCTTCTCTAACTGCTCATCCACAAGAATTTCATCTATTAGTTGCAGTTGTGGATTACAAAACAAGGTTGTTGAAAAAAAGAAAAGGACTGTGTTCCAATTGGATTACAAATCTAAGACTGGGTGCTTCCATACCATTTGCTACTAAGAAAGGCTCTATTGCATTACCTGCCACAAACGTTCCAATCATAATGGTTGGGCCTGGAACTGGGTGTGCACCATTTAGGTCATTTTCAGAAGAGCGGGCTCTTAAAGGCATAGGGGGAAATTATCTGTTTTTCGGCAGCAGATACAAGGCCAAAGATTTCCTGTTTTCTGAAACTTGGAACGACTTGTGCGAAAAGAGGCTGCTGACCATCTTCACAGCTTTTTCCAGGGATCAAGTTGACAAAAGTTATGTTCAACACAGAATTAAAGACAACTGTGACTTGATGTGGGATTTGATTCACAAAAAAAATGCTTCTGTGTATGTTGCTGGAAATGCAAAGCAAATGCCACAGGGTGTAAAAGACGCATTTATAAATGTAGTTGAAGAGAAGGGGGATTTAGATCACGAGTCTGCAAGGACATATATTGAAAACTTGGAAAAGAGGCAAAGATATCAGATGGAAACTTGGGCGTGAGGAATGTTTTAAGGATTTAAATAATTTTATTTATAAGTACATATTTATATTTATATAAAAGCACCAGTCTTATGCTCTTAGTATTTCCAAAAAATAATTTTAATATAGGTTTGATGTATTACACACACAACAGATCATGATGTCCTTGGTTGAAAATTTTCAATTTATGCAATTATTATTTCAATTTATGAAAGTGAAAGGGTCATTAGTCACTGAGATAACTATTTTGTTATTCCTTTGTAAATAATTTTCTTTTTATATTTATTTTATCTGACCCATCTGGACATGCATGATATAATCCATACAATGTTTATTACAATTTTAATTTACAAAATTAAGTAAATTTAAGGGTTTTGGGTGATCTAACCTGTGTCATTTAAAACTTTCCATGTGGATGTATATTCATTTACATAAAAGCATTACTTGGCTAGATCTGGCCCCTGTGCCTTAAGGATCCAACCATCAATAGAAGGCTGTTTCTAATGTTATCCATAACTCATGCTTTCTTTATGTAATTAAAGCCATGAACGAAAAATATTTTCAGTTCATGGACTATTCCATGGAAAAATTATTGAAATAAAGTGTGTATCTACTACTTAATTTTATATGTATGCATGTTCATCTTTTATGTTGTCCTGGTTTAAAAGACAGTACCTCCAATTGTGGTCTTTTTGAGGCGACAGTTGTTTCATACCCACATCGTCATTTTACTATCAAAACCTCATAAGTATTTAAATTGAAAGTTTTCAGCAATGATAAAAAACTAGATACCCGTTATTCAACCCTAGACCCATTAAGAGATACTAAGTTTAAAAATCACTGATAGGAAGGGCTTTACTTGATATTATTGACATAGACTTAGGATTCATGATTGATGGATGCTTTGAGGTTTATGGCTATGACAGTTGTCGACCTTCACCTCTATTCTTCTGGTAGTACATGAAATACAATCAGCTGATTCTTTGAGATTAATTTCTTTTAAGACCAATTTGAGTGTTCACATAGTGAAATCAAATTAAACCATCACCTTCTATTAGGCCGATACGAACTTAAGTTAATAGAAGTACACATGACAAAGTTTTAAAAATCCAAACTAGAATTTATTCAAAAGATAAAAAATAAATTTGAAGTTAAAATTAAAATATTACAATCTACGGATAGTTACTAATAACATTTTAAGTAACGCTAATAACTTGATCGAGAGAGATCAAGTAAGTAAGTAAGTACTAGATCAAGCAAGCGAGAGCGGGAATTCTGGTACAACAGATTGCAACCACTTTTATAATACTATGAAAGATCACATGATAAGTTTTGCATAGCCATGACAAGATTTACATAGTAATAATCAAATATCAAAATAAATACTGTAATGAATGTTACTTCGAGTTCTTTCACCAATATCAGGAAGAACTGAAGCGAATTACTCTCTTGTTTTGGTGGGCGGTTCAAAAGCCGCGAAATATGAATTATCAAATATGTCGGCTCAGTAAAATTCAGAAAAGAAAAGGAAAGTATTTCCTAACAGAGATTGAATCAGAATAATAAGGAGGGTGTAACACTGGGGGGCTCTGCCCCCTGCTCAGAGTCCTTTCACACAAAGGAGATCAATCTCTCATACTGGTGTTTCATACAAAAAGTAGCCCGAGATTGTCGCTGGTAATGTATTTTCCACTCCACTACTCCCACATTTCAGCTGAAGCTCTTCAAGTATTACACTTGCTTTCAGAATGAATGAGCTGGAAATGCTTGCATTGTGGTATTTAAATCGTAATAAAAATGTCAATAAATTTCGTTTGCAGAAAGGCTTGTATCATGTTCTATATCGCAAACTGGAGGATGACTCAATGAATTTTTCAATTATTTCGGGATGTAAGCTTCTTTTAGAGAACTCTTCAACAGGATAAGAAGCAGGACACAAATATGAGGGACAGCATACCACCACGAGAAAGGCTGTTAACATGAGGTAAGTGCACGATCAAATGATTTGCAACATGTTAAATCCTGTCTTATAAGAAAGTTAAAAAACGGTGTTTATGTCTAGCATATACATCTGTTACCTTGTCATTCTGATAGTGTACAGGATTTTTACTTCATTCTTAAAACTAGTAGAGCTCAGTCCTGAATTATTTATCTGAAAAATAAATTTAAACATTAATTTTTAAATTAAGCTTTTATTTACATATGAAATGGGAGAAAAAATACAAATCGGTATGTTACATCAGAATATTCTGAATGGAATAAACAATTAGTACAAATTTGTGTAAAGGCGTATATACATTTACGAGCCAAGGTGGACGGCGTTTCGAATAGCTCGTTGCTTTTCTTTCTGCTTGGAACCTCCAGGCACACCGGTGGCTGACAAATGACTGCCTGTCGGTTTGCAGTTTGTTCCTCTTCCTTTCACATGGAAAGTTTTTTCTTTGTTCTTTCTCTCTGTTTCTCTCTTCCTTTCACTGCTGTGAAAATAATTTCAACGAACGATTCACGAGCGGAGAGCGAACTGTTCGGCTCGCAAATGTATTCGCCCCACCATAAGATGTATCGGAACATTCTAAACTCTGTTCTGAAATTGGACGTAGGTTATAACCGGAAGAAGCAACATTAGTATGTCGCCGAAGTAAAATAATGAGTTATGGTTATTATGTGTATATTGGCCATCATTGATGGCTTTAATTAAAGCGATTTCGACTGTAGCTTTATTTTGATTTGGTACTTTTTGAAAATAATTTAAAAGGACAAGAGAGAGAGAGAAGAAAAAACCTATCTGGGTCATGATACAAACTTTCTTCCTTTTCCTGCCTCCACTTTAAACTTTTCGCGAGAATTTGTGCTAAACCATCATCAGCACAAGTTTGATACAGTCAGTATCGGTTATATGATCAGCTCAGGGGTTCAGAAAAATCAGACCATATAAGCGGGGTGACCATATATGCGGGGAACAATACACTTTTTAAATATGGCAGGATTATGTTCACCTATCAGAATATAGTGCTCATAAACAAATAATTAAACTTTTAAGAACATTTAAAAAATTATTTCACAAAGTAAAAACTACAGTAAGATATGTGAAATATTTTTTTAGTGAAATTTATTAGCTTACCTTAACAATATAAGTACAGTACGCATACGTATGTGCATCGATATTCAATGCACTTATCTCTACTATTATAAACGAAAGTGTTTGTTTTTCTGGTTTTAGTCCTGACGAGAGAATCTACGGCACTTACAATAATGGGATTTGGCACACAGATAGTCCAAATTTTTGGGTTGCGGCGAATTTTAAAATTCAGTCTAGAACATTTTTAAATGAATATAATGGAATTTAATTATTGCTGTTTTCTTTGGAATGGCAACAGCATAAAAGATTGCAGATTCTAAATAGAAATGGGGGAAGGGGAGGGAAGTAAAGGCGTAAAAATTTAGGTCCTCTCCAGGGTGGCAAAGACTTTTTTTCTTCTAGCCATTCCCCACCTCAAGAAATGTTGCAACAATTACTATTTTTCAAAATAAATAAATAAATAAATAAAACGATAACCTTATTGAAAAGATTAAAAACAAAAACGACCACATTTTACCGATAACCAGGAAAATAAAATGACTATAAAAGCTGTGCGCTTTAACACAAGTTCCCTATTTAGTTAGACGGGACTTAAGAAAACTGACCATATAAGAGGGGTGACCATATAGCCGGTACTGACTGTATTACTTTCATTTTCTTGTTGATGTAATCGAGGCTGAAGGTCGAGGAAATTCGTTTAGTGCACTCTCAGTCACTTTCCGTTCCATTCTCTCCAACATTAAGATTATATTCAATCCTGTTTTAACATTAAAAAAAAAAGCCAATTTTTTAGAATAATAAAGAAACGTAAAAAAATTACACAAATCGTAAATGAGTAACCCAAACAGCTGAAGAATTGGAATGGGTGACAGCATTTATGTTATACAGAATAAAAAATCACTGCGCTTATTCCGAGCCAAGCAAATTTAAAATAAAAATATTTTCATTACAAAATTGTAATTTTGTTGTTGAATTGTTGAGAGTAACTCTTTAAATAAAATATAAATAAATGTTACATATTTTGAATGCTCCATAGAAACCAAATAGGAATTCTAAGCAATCACCAGGGGTTAGCGAGCACTGGTCCCAACGAAAAGAACTGTCACGGGCAACGCCGTGCTGGCCACCCAGTGGCTAGTTACAGTTATAAAAATTACTTTTCTATTCAACTTCTTGCAATTTGGGATGCAAATGATTGCTTTTACCTATGTTGATATCGGAGATTACGGAAAAAAAACAATGATTTTTCCATTTATAATATATAATAATAAATTTTCCATTTATATTTATAAAAATACGTTGTTTTATAAGAAATTGCAAGCAGGGTCCCTTAGTCTTTCAGATTCTAAATTTTTACTTAGAAATAGTGACAGAAAAGTGCCGTTCGTCCTTGTGGATGATGAAGCATTAGCATTATCTAATACCATGATGCATCCGTATGGGGAAAAAATTTACTACAGAATAAAAGAGCCCGCCGGTTCATTGAACGCTCTTTTGGTATTTTAACTAATAAATGAAGGATTTTCCATAGACCATTGAACGTTAACATTGATTTAGCAATTGACATAATAAAAGCATGTGCAATTCTTCATAGTTTCGTACGAACGAGGGATGGTTATTTGCACGAAGACACCTAACGTACACCGGTTTGATGAAAAACGATGATAATAATAGTGATGTTCTTCCATCTCAATTAAAATGGGGGTTACACTGGAACTGAGCCAACGGCTATTCGAGATTATTTCCTTCAGTGTTTTGTAAGTGAAGGCGTTTTACCATTGCAGTATATGAAAATATAATGAAATAGCTTATTTAAAATATCAAGTTATCATTTCATCACTTACTTTTTACTTCCTCGTATTCTTACAATTAGTTTGTCAACATAGATTGATGATAAATTATTAGGTCATCCGGTAAGTTCTGCGCGTTTTCAAATCGAAGCTAGCTTTGTTATTATTTTGCTACCGCTGATAAGAAGTGACCTTGATTGAAGCAGATGTTTAAATTCGGTCTTTTCTGCTTACATTGCATAATTATAGCATGTGTTGTGGCATAATTTTTTTTTTCTGCAGTGTTAAAAATGGAGAACCAGAAAGACTGTCAGACTGTTCGTAAAATGTGTGCTGTTTTTGGACGTACTAGTGCTATTTCTGAGGCCACAGTTCGAAGGTGGTTTGTTAAATTTAAGTGTGGAAATTTCAGCCTCGATGATGATGCCCGCTCTGGACGACCATCTTCTGTAAACGAGGACCTATTAAAAGATGCTATCGCTGAAAATCCACGTTACACAGTTCAGGAACTATCACACAATCTAAGTATTCCAAAAAGTACAGTTCAAGGTCATCTCAAGAAGATTTTACATGTAAGCCGCTACGATGTTTGGGTACCCCATACTTTAAACAGCCGAATATGCCTGCTCGAATTTCGGCATGTGATTCTTTGCTGAAACGAAATGAAGAAGCTCCTTTTTTGAAACGGCTTATTACTGGAGATGAGAAGTGGATACTATACAAGAATGTTACAAGGAAAAGATCATGGGGTAAGTCAAATGATCCTCCCCAAGTAACATCGTGAGAGGGACTGCATCCCCAAAAAATAATTATTTCTGTATGGTGGAACTAGAAAGTAATTGTTTATTATGAATTGTTGCCACAAAATCATACAATAAATTCGGAAAAGCTTAAGGATTTAAAAAAAAAAAAAGGAATTTTCCAGCTGCCAGAAAGATGGCAAAAAGTAAAAAAATAAAATGGGCTTATGTGATTCAATAAAATTTTCTTATGTTTTTGCACTGCTTCGTTGGTCTTCTTCGTTGGATCTTAAAAAACACGCAGAACTTTCCATGACCAATATTATAATAAACTAATGTAACTAATTTAAAATATTATCACAAGTTATCGTTTTGTCATTTACTTTTTTATATCTCGTATTCTTACTATAGTTTGTCAACATAAATTGATGCTAAAATATAATAAAAAATAAAGAACTTACCAAGCATATTTTTCTTTTGTTTATCACATTTTAGCATTTCTTCACCAGAAATGAACACCATAACCTCACTCCATGCGTTTTCTTTTTTTTTTATTTTGTCCCCATAATTTTCGTGAGTTTTGTCCCATAATGCAGGCTGAATTTGCACAGCAGTAATTAATTTATCATTATCTAAACTTTCCGTTACTAAAAAAAATATAAGACAAAAAAACAAGGAAAACAAATTCTCTAAACGGCAGCTGATAACGCAAGGAATCAAAATTCTCCAGAAGAAAGTTCCTCTCGTGTGAATGACGCAATATCTCGCAATGTAAGATCAGTCTCCTTACAAAAAAAGTCACCGGCGACCGAACTTCCTCGGTGACTATTTTTTCGTCTCTCATACCGCTCCTGCGAGTCTTCTCGTGTTTAAAGTTCCTATAGTTTCTATGTAAGCACAGTCGCCTTCATACGAGGTCGTGCGCTAAAGAAGCAAACCTGATTTCCTTTGGTAGCTTTCGGGCACGGCCTCGCTTCATACCGGTGTAAGAGATCGACGATCTCCTTATGAAAGCACTCTTGGGCCCCGTTCACATGAGGTGTTTCAACGCGCGTTTGGCGATATTACCGAGGTCCCGAAATTAACCTCTTCGCTACCAGCCATATAAAAATTGTTTAAATATCAGTTTTTTTTCTGATAAATATTATGAAATACTTCAAAGTTCTCACGTCAATTCTTCTTTTAGATGCTAGCACCATATGGGGCTAAAACTTTTAGGTACGCATATGCGTCGGGTCTCAAAGCTGAAAACCTAATAATTTTAAAATGCTAAGATATTGCTTAAGAACGCATTATTTTGTACATTGCCGCATTACTTATCACTTTTTAAGTACAATAACATTATTAGAATGTTCGAACCACAAAATATTTTTTTCATGTAATATTTTGTTTTGGGAAGTGTTTTTTGACTTACATAAGTACATTTTATTGCTACAAAACAGAAATTTTGTACATGCTGTATCACTATCATTTTAAAGTACCAGTCGTGTACTACATGTTACCAGTTTGAAGAGATTATTTCTGACAGTATCTTTACAACCCTTCCTCCAAGGCCCAAAACTTTCATGTCCTCAGAGGAAACACAACCCTTTCCAATATATATTAGGTAGTCTTTTGCCTAAAAATTGAATCAATATTATCAAAATAAAATTTTTAGATAATAGACAAACGTTGTACTTTTAATTTAAAAACGATAAAAATCTCATAAAATACCTTTAACGGTTCAAAACAGACTGTTCGTTAAATTTGTGAAAGGACGAAACGTACAAGATAACAATGCCAATTTTAGCCGCCAAGTACTCACGTCCACTTACGTGGACCTATATAAGAATCGCTCTCAAATGCACAAAATACAGATTTAAATCAGATAAACTATTTCACCACATATTTAAAGAAATTGTCAACTAAAACACATTAACTGGAGGATTTCAAATTCATTAGAAACAAAAGATATTTACTTACTTTTACGTTGAGTCGATGCCATTTCTTCTAAATCGCTTTTGAATAATAAATATTCCACATGAATTACAGATTTATTTAGTCATTTATTGGTGTCAATCGGAAGCCTAGACGCCCACGCATATATACCCGAGTTCTTAACTACCAATTTTTCAGAAAGATTATTTTGAAGGCGAAAGAGTAGAGGTCCACGTATGTGGACCCAAGGAGCGAAGAGGTTAAATTATGTTTTTTATTCCTCTAATTCAAGTTTCTATCCAAGCGACCTTCCTTGCCTCGCCAAACGCGTGTTTTACGCGCCTCGTGTGAACGGGGCCTTAAGAGATCAGATTCATTTCCTGCGCACAAAGAATTCGAGAGAAGGGAAGCAAAACAAATAAAAATTTTTGACTGTCATTGTTTAGTTCTTTTTCTGTAAAATCGGGATCGTTAAAGATAGATTGAAAAATTTCTGCGGATTTGAAATTTGCGGAAAATTTTACACCAGATCGATACTTTACGATTGATTTTCTTTAAATAAATCTTTTTCAACTGTAATTTTTTTTATTTTTGCAATACGAATATAGGTGCATTGCTATCAAAGGTCTTTTCTGCTATTTCATATTTAATTTTAAGAAAGATGCCTTGTGGGCATATTGATAGATCCCATTAGAGAGGTGGATCCGTTGGAGGATATATGTGGGGATATGATTATTGATGAGGTAAAAGTAATTTGAGTATCCAGTTTGGAAGGTTTTCTCCTTTTGAGTTGGTTTAACTGTTCCAGAAGTTCTGGTGGGCGTTGAAATCACCGAGAATAAGGGCGGGGTTTGATATGCTAGTGCAAAAGGAGTCTAGCTTGTTAGTGGATAATTTCCCTTTGAGACAATACATGTTGATGAGGTTTAGGATTTGATTGTTTGAGTCGTGGACGGTAATTCCTAAAATTTCTTCATTAATTGACGAGGGTGATAAATTTATTACATTTGTAGACAAACTTTACTAACTGCGATGAGACCTCCTCCTTGGTTGTGACTGCCTTTGTTTTATTTCTAAGATGGAATTTTTGATTAGGTTTTAAATGTGTTTCTTGAAATACGCATATATCTGTTGAGTTAAAGAGTGAGTTTTGTAGCCATAGATTCTTTTTGCGAACATTTCTTGCGTTCCACTGAACGATTTTTAGAATGAAAATAATATAAAGGTAAATAAGTGAGAGGGCCTCCGTGAGAAGACTAGCCCATGACTACAGTTTTCTTTGAATTTGATTGAATTATTCTACTTCATTTTATTGAGTCGTATAGGTCAGTGTCACTTTCCATTTTCAAGTCGGCTTCAATTTTGCCTTTATGCTGATCGTGTTGTTTTAGACTGGGGGATGATTTGGGGTTTAATTTCTTTTCCTTTCTGGACTTGGAACGTTTTTAGAAGTTTGAGAATGATCTTTAAATGATTGTGCATTTTCTTGAATGGTTTATATCAATGATTTTCCAAATTCGTTCAAGGTTTGGATGGATTGTTGAGCTTGTTCTTTCAATGCTTCAGTTAGAATTGTTTTGAAGTTTGTTACGGTTTCTTGAATTACTTTTTGTATTCTAATTTAATTGATTTGATTTCTTGATTATTTTGTATAATTTGTGACATAGTTGGCTTAGGAGTTGTTGGTCTAAGTTCTTACTTCAGTGAACGATAAATGATTATACGCTTTGAATTCAAGCAGTTTGCGTTCTTATGACGTTTCGGGCAATTTGGGTATTCTGCTAGATGATCTTGTCGACAATTGCAGCATTGTAGGGTTATTATTTATTATTTTGATCCCATTTTGCTTCGTTTTTTCAGTTTTTTGTTGCGTGATCAAATTTAAAACATTTTTGACATTGTCTTGGTTTTACGGTAAATACCTGAGGGGGAAATGCTATAAAGAACAAACTGCAATAATTAGATTTGCTTCAAAGTCGTGGGATATCAGAGGAGAAATCTTTAAGTTCTGGTATAAGATGGTAGTAGAAAGAATTCTGGTTTACGCTGAAGCCTGCTGGGGGTACAAACCCAAAATGCCAGATTTTTAGACACCTGGCCACTGTTCAGAGATCTTTCGCTCTTGGTATAACAAGAGGCTACAGAACCACCTCCACATACGCCGTACTTTTACTGGCCTGTCTTGAACCTAATACACCTCCTGGAACCAAGCGAAGGGACTACGGCTCTTGTTACTAGACTCGCCACAACATATGGTATCTCTTGGTATCCCTACCAATTAGAAACTAAAACTCCCAGACTTCGCAGGAATCCAACACACAACAAACATACATCATTCGTAACACCAAGTCCCCAGCAACACGCTACCAAATCTATACAGACGGATCTAAAACCCAGGATGGAACCGCCACCGCCTTTTGTGTGTTCATGGACAGCAGAAAGATCTTTGAGTGGGCACGGAGACTGTCCGACGACAACTCAGTTTTCCAAGCTGAGTTACTTGCCATTCGAGCAGCTTCATCCTGGGCACTCCAAAATTGCTCAGAAAACACATGTATTTTCTCAGACAGTCTGTCCAGCGTGACTCTTTTGACCAACCTTTTCACTACTAACCCGATGGCACAAATAATACATTCCATCATTGAAGCAGCAGCTCCATTAATGTGCATTTATATATCTTGGGTCAGAGGACATACCAGTGCAGAAGGAAATACATTCCATCATTGAAGCAGCAGCTCCATTAATGTGCATTTATATATCTTGTGTCAGAGGACATACCAGTGCAGAAGGAAATACATTCCATCATTGAAGCAGCAGCTCCATTAATGTGCATTTATATATCTTGGGTCAGAGGACATACCAGTGCAGAAGGAAATACATTCCATCATTGAAGCAGCAGCTCCATTAATGTGCATTTATATATCTTGGGTCAGAGGACATACCAGTGCAGAAGGAAATACATTCCATCATTGAAGCAGCAGCTCCATTAATGTGCATTTGTATATCTTGAGTCAGAGGACATACCAGTGCAGAAGGAAATACATTCCATCATTGAAGCAGCAGCTCCATTAATGTGCATTTATATATCTTGGGTCAGAGGACATACCAGTGCAGAAGGAAATACATTCCATCATTGAAGCAGCAGCTCCATTAATGTGCATTTGTATATCTTGGATCAGAGGACATACCAGTGCAGAAGGAAATACATTCCATCATTGAAGCAGCAGCTCCATTAATGTGCATTTATATATCTTGGGTCAGAGGACATACCAGTGCAGAAGGAAACGAAGCAGCAGACCATCTTGCAAAAAGTGCCACCGGTAATAAGTCCATCAGCCAGCATATCCCCTCCATCTTCCGGTGTCTCATTTGAAGAGGTCCCTCAAGCTTGCATCAACTAACATCTGTCAAGAGAGATGGATAAACTCCATCAAAGGTCGGAGAACATTCGGGTTTTTCCCCAAAGTTTTCACAAAGCGCTTCACCTTCACCCCAGAGCTCACACACTTTTACACGGGCCATGGCCCGTTCCTACAGTATCTATTTCGGATGAATATCCATTGTAGTGACCTCTGCATCTGTGGCATGGAAGGACAGACCCGGACTATTATGTTACCACGTGCCCTATCACATCTCATCTACACATTAAGGAACCAGCACCTTTATACTACGACGCCTGGCTGTTCATCCTTTGCTACAAAGGGAAATAATACAAATCGTGCGATTTGTGGCCTCCAGAGAGTGAACTCCAGCAAGCAATTTAAGTTCACTTTTTGACTACAACACTTTCATTGCTTCTATAACCTCATAGCAAACTTTTATTAGAGCAGCACCTGCGTGTGCATTTCTTATCTCAAAATTTCTGCTTTGAAACACACGATTTTTTTCTTCCTTTAGTCATTTGGTCACCTTTACGTTATGGGAAATTTTGTTTACCGGAAACCCAATCGGTAGGGTCGGTATCCCATGACGGAGTTAAGTTTATAAATGAAAATTGATATTTTTTGAATGGCGTACCATATTTTGATTTCAGGTGGTATTTTCGTTCCTATTTTTGTTACAACTATGGAGTTAGGAAATCTGTTGTTATGTATTCTTTTTTGAAATCTAATAAATTTTGGCGTTTTCTGTTTCTAGCTCTTTTATTTCCTTTGTTGGGTCATCAATCGAGATATCAAATTGGAGAAATCCTGTTGTAACATTTTCTGTTTATTTCTGTTGTAATAGGGTTGTTTAGACCTTCTTGTAAGTTGGCTATTTCATAGGCACATTTCTCGTGTTTTGTTATGATTATAATTTTGTTGTTCCGTGTGAAATGTACTGGTTTCGATTTGCTTGTGTGTGTGAATTTTTTTGCATTATTGCTTTAAGTTTTCTTAGGTATTGTTGAGGTATTCAATTTCTATGATCTTTTGAGCTGAAGAACAAGCAATATTTTTCGAGTCCGCATTCGTAGGCTACGCCAATGAGTTCGGCTATTGTTCAAGTTTTTTTCCACCAAAAGTTGTTATCCGTTTCCATTTTGTGACTTGATTCAAATCCTGTTTCATTTCTTGGTTCTGCCAGTTCCGATATTCTTGGAGGTTGTGATATGGCCAGCTTGGTCAATTTGATAAGATGTTGAATAATCAAAAAGTTATATTAATTTAGTACTTCAGTAAATAGAAAAAGAAATTGATAATATTTGAATATAGAAAAGAGTAGTTAAAGAAATAGGTAAACGTCTAGCTTGTTATCTAAGTTGTCCCTGCCTTCTCTTTTGCCACATCTACCTATCAGCTGACCGAAAAAGGATCTGTAGACTCAGGAGCTTTTGTGACATGTTTAGTTAACATGTTTGTAACAAAATAATGTTAAAACCTCATAAATAAATAGAAAAATAGGACTTGCAGGTTTTGTTAGTAAAATGGCATTATACAAGTTCCTTATACTCTTGAAACATAACAATATGATCTTTCAACAAAAAGTTGATTGTCCTAAATGTTTTCAGTTATGAGGCAGTAATGTAGATCGGATTTTATTTTGGAGGGAACCAAAGTTAAAAATGGAATTTTCATATGAAGCTAAATACTTATTCCTTTTTACAAATGTCTTTTTTTTTTGTTGTCAATTTTAATTTCCAGACTATGAAGAATTATTGTAAGCATCCATTAAAAGTGACACATCTCGGTTGGTCTAATTTACTATACTCAACCTTGATATGTTGTAACATATGGCTTTATTGGAATTCAATCCTTGAAAATACAGAAATCTCATCACTGACAAAGGCAAATAAGGCATAAAAGATTCACAAACAAACAAAAGAACACAGAGAAAATGTCTAAATAATCCAAGGGACCAGGAGGTGAAGAGGGGGCAGACATCTATCAGTCCATTATAGTTCTTGCATCTCAGTACAGTTTGAAGAAATCGCCCTGTTGCCGGGCAACTCCGGTCAGCCCTGAACAACAGAGAAGGTGTTCTGAGTTCATTCTGCCAACATTATATATTGGGCAGATGTTCGTTTTGAGAACACCTATTCTATTTAAGTGTTCCGCAAGACAGTCATGACCTGTCGTCAATCTATAATTGGCAACTGCTTCTTTACTAGGTATTTCGTTAAAGATTTTCCAGTTGTTTTGAATGATCCTGACAGTCCACCTGCATTCCACTGAAGAACAGTGAATCGAGAGGCCCCAAGAGCAGAATTTGTCTTGAGACGAGATCTCATAGCCAACCGCCGTTACTCATTTAGCACTACCCAGGAGGCACGTGTGACGCGGAAGATCGATATATTGCTGTTGTAAGCGAAGCGGAATCGAAAAGCGACCTCCACACGTGTGACATCTATGGTTGCAGCGTCCATTGGTAAGACGATATCTGCCACTACTGTGCACCGATGGCTACACATGAATAGACTGTACGCCCGGGTACCACGAGTTTGTGTTCCTCTATCCGTTCAATCCAGAGGGGCAAGACCATGGTGTTGGCAACATGTGAATTCGACCGTGTCAGATTGGGCTAACGTTATGTAACGAGATTTGCAATGGAGCCAGATGACAAACGTATAAACAGGTTATGGGATCTGCTGGATGTATCGCTGTGTTGTCAAACTAGCCGGGTATCCACCACACGCGAATGCGGTGATCATCTGCCCCAATGCAGAAGCAGGATTCGTCACTACACGAACTCAGACTTTGTCCACGACTCTCAGACATGTTTGTTGATAAAAGGTAGATGTCTTTAACTGGCGACATGTCTGAAGTCCTGCCTCCTTCAGGCGTATGGCAATGGTTCGTAATGGCTATAGGAAACAGCATAACGGACGATCCATTGTCGGGTGGTTGATAAGGATGCTGTTGAAACAGAATTTTGCTAGTAAAAAATAAGGACATAATGTTTATTGGCTTTTCCATATTTATAAATTGCTGGAAAACGTAAGAACAAGTAAACATTTTTGTAAAGTTTACGATATAGGATGTGTATTAAAAGTGTTACGTCTTGGAAGCCAATCCACCTATGACCTCGAAGAGACGATCCTAAGATTTTTTTCGGGAACAGGTTCAGGCTTCGTCTGCTCAAAATGGAACGGAGATCTGGAACAATTCTATTTCATCCCAGTTTCGATTAAAAAAACACCCTGAAAATTACTTTTTTTTTAGTATGGGTTCGTTTGTTAAAAGCCTTTTCTTCTTAATTTGCCTATTTTACTTTAAATTGCCCCATTACCATTTTGCATCAACTTGCCTCGCAATTATTTCACACAAAATTGCCTAGTTACGATTTTACATAAAATTGCCTCACTCCTATTTTGCATTAAATAGCTTCGCATTCATTTTGCATTAACTTG
This sequence comes from Metellina segmentata, assembly GCA_947359465.1. NCBI lineage: Eukaryota > Metazoa > Arthropoda > Arachnida > Araneae > Tetragnathidae > Metellina > Metellina segmentata. Next base: position 82,222,537 of record OX375875.1, on the reverse strand, counting down.
TCTCAACCATTTTACATTAGATTGCCACACAACTATATTGCATAAACTTACCTCCCTACCATTTTACATTCAATTGCCTCATTACCATTTTGAATTCTATTGCTTCACATCCATTTTTATGAAATTGCTTAAGAACCATTTTGCACAAAATTGCCCTACTACCATTTTTTATGAATTTATATAGCTTCTGTTTTGCATAAAATTGCCTCACTACCATTTTGAATAAACTTACCTAGCTACTATTTTACATAAATTGTCCTCACTACTATTTTTCATAAAATTGCCTCACTACCATTTTACATAAAATTACCTCTACCATTTTACATAAAATTACCTCTACCATTTTGCTATAAATTGCCTCGCAACCTTATAAACTTAGCATTAAAACTTGGTGTACGTGACATAGCTCGTAATTTGCCCCTACGATACTGTCTACTCAGTCTATTTAGAAAAACGTCAATGATTTATAAACAAATCAATATCCAGAAGAAAAACGATAACACACACTGATTTTCCATGCACAGAATTCCTCTGAGTTCATCCTAACTATTTATTATTGTCTTGAGGGAGAAAGTCATTTCATTGTTCCAATAATCTTTCATCGTGTCATATGGCATTTATTATTCCTCTCCGTTCATTATTTTTCGACGCATTAGGTATTATTTCATGCCAATCAGCGTTTTCAGATTTCATGGGACCGATTTCAATCGCATGAAGAAAGATAAAAGTTTTGTCATTTCATGTGAAAGATAAAAATTTCTTTTCCGTAGTTTTATCCTAGTGAGGTTGCTTCTTTCCATCAATTTGAAGGTGCTGATTCATGGCGAGGTGGTACGGAAACATTTGGAATTGGAGCATTGGTTTGGTGAATACACGAACATAGTATATTTATTGAAACAAAATAATATCCAACAAAAACTATCTAATTATTAGAACTATAATCTCGAAAAAATATTTAAAAACTACTCGCCAAAACCTCATTTGTAAAATACAAGAAACCATTTGCACGTATCTGTGTTGAGATAGTTTTGTAAATTCAGAATATACACCCATTTGATTTTTATATATTTTGTCCTGGTAATATATTTTGCTACTCCAGCATTAAAATAATTTCGCTATGAATTTGCATCGATTACTACACTACAAATTAACAAAATTTGAAACGTTTTTGAATGGAAATAAGTACATTGCAAAAGTTTACTTTTTAAATAAAGAATCGTGTTGCTTAAGTAATTCTTCCGCATACATTGTAACGGATTCTTTGACTCAGAAAAGAATTTATGTATGGATTTAAAAACAATTATGTAGTGGAAACTTACAACAAATTCTTTTGCTACTGCTTTTATTAACAGAATCGTGAAATGAACAAATTCGAATAGTCGATTTGAAAATAAGAAAAAATACAAAAACCATGCTCTTTATTAATCTAAATCGAGAAGATATCCGTAAAAAACTAATGAAAGATTGTAGAACGTATATTTTAACGTGGGATATTTGTATCGATGCTCAAAGAGTGCCTAATTTTTGGAGCTGTTAAAAAAAGTTTTCATGATTCGCAAAAGATTGCTTTAAAGAAAAGTCTTAATGGAACCTTGCAAAAGGAAAAGTTTTCTTTTAAAGTTCAAGCAACAATATTGTTATTGCTAAATACAGTACAAATAAATATAGAATTTCTCTCTTACGTTTATTGAATGCCTCTTTTTCCTTTATTACATGAGATAATAGAGTTAATTTGTTTGCCTTTTGTTAAGCTATTGAACTTATAAAATTATTATTGAATCATATCATTGTTGTGGTTATTGTTAAAGAGATGAAACTTTAAAGCTCAGGTGTCATTGTTAGATACGTTTTCACACCAGTCTTTTTTTTTTTTAATATAAACAATCATTTTCTTGTAAAGAGTCTCACAATACACATAACCATGGCAAATTTCAGGTTTTCTAAAAATGAATAGATTTATCTTTTTTATTATCTTTTTCGAATTGCTTTCTTTACTGAATCAAATAATCTCCTCACACACTTCTTCAAATAAAAAGGTATTTTCTGTGCCTATTATACTTTTAAGCATGCTATATGAGACTCGCTTTTAATAATTTACTTTTGTTTTGTAGATTAAGTAAATTTCACACAGAACATTGTGGTAAAATTATTTTCGTATCAAGTCTTATTGAAATGCTGAAAAAATAACAACTTTTGTAATCGAAACAAAATTCTGAGACAGAGTATTATTTGCTTATAAACTGTAAACTTGTATTATTATAACGCTTCGATATTTTATTCGCCATTAAAATATTGTTTGCATATTTTATCCTCACAGTTGAGAATGAAAATATAAACCTTAAGAAATCTAATATCTTGGTTTATGACAAACAAAACCTCTTACTTACTCTTTTGTTCACTGAACAAAATTTTTAGTGCATAAATCAATTTTAAAATAGAACAGAGAACTCAAATATCGTCACTAAAAAGTGCAAAAGGTCGTATGTCAAAAATTCCATTTTTTTAAATTATTTCTATACGTGGCATTTTGTGATTTCCATCTGGTGGCAAAATCTCTTATGTCATCAGCTGATCCAATAAACGAAGAACAAAACCCAAAGTATATACTGATAGAATCAAATCATAAGGAAAAAATTAGCTTTTTTGCTCTCCTGAAAAATGCAGATTTTAGACATACGACCTTTGCACTTTGAGTGACGATATAAGAGTATTGAAAATTATTCGTACCATTTTAATGTTTGCATACATGTTTATTGTCATTTTAGACATATTTTTATGCTATTTAAATAAAATATTTTCAGAATTTCCTATTTTGGTATCACAGCTTAAGATGGCACAGCTTGTCAGTTTTTGGACGTTTTGCGCCATAAAATTCCAAAATCCAATCCACAACTTAAGATAGATATTCTCACCCAGATAAAAAAACGTGATAGAAGGTTTTGAGAACGTCTGGTAAAACGAACATGTCTAACTTGCGAATGATAATAGTTCTAATTTTTTATTATTAGAATGTTAAATAGCAGTCGCACGGTATTCATTCTTCTTGTAGTTTTACGTTATGCGACATTTCGTTTTGTTGCTACTGTGTAATTAAGATTTACGATTTACTTTAAGTAAGCGTTTATATTCACAACGATAGTTTTATTGAATTTAGAAATTAGTCCACTAACCCGACGTGACATACAGAACGGAATGAAAAATTTCCGAATGCAACATTGTTTTTGTCTCTATTTAGAAACGAATTTCTTGTCTTATGTTTATAATTTTTATGCAGACTCCAGGTCTGAATGCTATATCCGGTCAACTTCTCGATGGAGCCATCTTGAACGGCGATCAAATCAGTTCTGACGTTAATCACGACATCTCCCGAGGTGAAGAATACCAAGTCACGCTTTCATCAGATTTTATTATACCTGGGAAAGCATACACGTTCAAATCCACTCACAAATCAGCAAAGCACGCAGGAAATTCTTGGAAATCTGTGGAAAAACCACCTGAATACCGAAAGGGAGAGATTAAAGACTTGTTTCAGTTCAACAAACAACGCCACTCAGATCGTGATATCGACTATTTACAGAATCTTTATACACCCGACAGAACTAAAAATGTAAATTCTTATTATATAGACGGATATTACGCTAACTCTAATCAGGATAAAGAAATACAAAAGAGTTCGCCTACTGACCATGAACATAATTCAATAATTAATAATGTATATTTAAAAAAAAATGCAGCAAAAGAAAATATAATTAGAACAGCTGAACGTAAGATATTAGAGTCTTATGAGAGTTTACCAACCGAACAAAGTAAACCTATGGCAAATTTAATAGACGAAATAAATGAAGAAGTTGTCAATGAAACCTTCAATAGCAATTTGGATAGCACCCCTGAAGAAGTAAAGGACTTAACTGAAAAGTTGAGTGTAAAAGATCACAATAATTTAAGGAATTTGGATGTAGATAACAGTGATCTAATTAAAAAATCCGGATTAACTGAACATGCGAATAGGTTTTTGGGATTGACTGACATTGATAAGAACTACCTAGCAAAATCAAATAGACATACAGGAAGTGATAGAAAACATAGAAATATATATGCATGGTCAATGGAAGAGTTTAAAGAACCAACTGTACCTCATTATCCAAGAATCAAACAGCGCAAACGAGTCAGTGATTTGGAACATATTCTGAAAGTATTAACCGATAGAACAAGCACAAAGAACGACAATTCGAAACCGTCTGTTGAAGAAACAGAAATCAACATCACGGTGAAGAAGACGATTCGACGCAATGATTTAGAACCTGAAAAATACCAACCAGTGCACAAAGTCAATGTAGTAACATTCCCGAAAAATAATTTTTACAACCCAGAATACGCTCAGCATTCGAACAGGAATATTATGTTGGTATCTAGAAACAAATCTAATCCAATCAGTTCAAAAAGAGAATTCAAAGTGATCGATGAACCAAAAGTACCTTCGTTGCCTATAATAGTGAAAGATACAATAGAACGGAAAAACTTTAATAGACACTCCCAGAAAAAGTTCGATTATCGTATTCGAGCCCAGAAACGGCCAGTACGAGGTAAAATCAGAAAAAAACTCGAAGCTACCATTCCTGATGGAGTGAAGACCATCAGAACGCGATTGGAAAAGAAGCTTGAGATAAAAGAGGATTTAATTGCACAAATTAACAGAGCCGTCAATAGAAGTAAAACAAATAACTCAAAAACTCAGAGCGTGGATGACAGACCAACAGATAAAACGATGGGCACAGATGAACCACTACTTTTGTTAGAGTCTTTGCCTACACACATAGAAAACATTTCAGCTCAATCAGCTGCTGATACAAGCACACTTCCAGAGGTTGAAAACTATGAAACTAAGAATATTCTAGATGAGGTCATTTCTGAATTCATAAACAAAATACCTTCTAATTCTGAAAATGCAACTTATAAATTGGAACCTAAACCATCGGAGTACTCGATTTCTAAAAGTGCGTCTTCGAGAACTACTTTTGAAACTAATGAATCGCCAACTGAAGAACACTTTCAGAATGTGACAAATGCGTTAAAAATACTGGATAAAGGATCCGTTGCAAAAGATGCGATTTTAATGGCCTGTTTAATGGCACTGTTTAAAAAGGAGACTTTGAAGAATCGCGAGAATACTAATTCCTCCAGCAACGATGAATCAATTTCCGGCAAAATCCAGAGTGAAAAGCAGACAGACAATGATTTAGATTCTGCCACATCTAGAGTCATTAACAAAATGCTGGCAAAATCTGGAAACATAACGGAACTAACAACAGAAGCCAAAGAATTATACAATTCGGATTATTCGACTACGGAATACTTTCAGAATACAACTAGTACATTCAAAGCACTAGAAAGAATATCAATTGAGAAAGATGCTATTTTACTGGCAAATTTAATTGCTCTGCTTAAAAAGGATGCAGAGAATAATGATTCCTCCAGCACCGACGAGGTCAATTCCTCCAACTATTACCCTAGAAAACCTCCATTTATAGCCATTTTCGCATTTTTACTTGGATCTATCATTTTGTTTTTCCTTTTGGCTATTGTACTATTCTGGCTGGGATGCAAGAATTACAGACAGGGGAAACAGACAGAGCTAGCAAACAAGGAAGATCCAGAGTCCATGTTCAAGCGCCTGGTCAAGGGATATGAATCTGGTGAGCATTTAATTAATTTTACTTTTATTCGTTTATGAAAACAGTTACATTTACAGAACAGAAGAAGTATTTTTGTCTATTATTTTAGTTTTGTGTTTAAGATTTCATACTCAAGAAGTGGTTGAAATGAGCTGCAATCTAGTATGAGGGGTGTAGAAACATTGTAGATATTTCAACTAAATCAGAGCAAATCTTCATGGCTAAGATACTCTGGTTATATCTACAAGTATTTGTAAGTTAACTGCTGTAGCTAATAAGTTTTCCATAATGCAGCCCCTGATAACTATGTGGAAAAGCAATTTAATATTATTTTGTTTAGATCTGAGATTTCTGCTATTTCGATTTTATGAATTGACTTGCTATGTTTAAGAGTTTAGAAAACCAATCGAGAACATGCTTACTCTGCAAAAATCAGACAATCCGAGAGAGAAGGAGATATTTAAGACACATTCTAAAAATATTAATCGATAGTATAGGATCATTGAGTAGTAATTTCATATTCATCGATAATATTTTAAATTAGAAAATGATTAAGTTATTTAACTAATTTATAAAAACTGATTTCGAAGATTTAGAACTGGTCACCCCAAAAGGATGAAATATACGACAGAAAAAAATTTATCGATTATCCCAACTGTCAGGGTAACAGCAGGGCTAGTCCTGACCAAGTACCGCAGTACTTTGGGATGTCGCGGAAGGACATTCATGATGACATGAGTTTTCTTGTGGACATTTTTCACAGTAAGGACATCATGAAACAGATCTAATTTTAATCCTGGACAAGAATAAAAATTGGTAGGTTGTGTCGAGGACACAAATTGTAGCTTTAACGTGAATGCTCGGGTCTAATGGTGTATTTTGAAAGGAATGATGCAGACATAGGAAGTCTGAACAGTTATTTATTGCGTGTGTGTGAATATTCAACAACTAATTTACAGTTTGAACGATAAAAGTGCAGTTTTATATGAACCTTGAATGATAATTTCATTGATTCAAAGCCTGTGATTTTAGCACGGTTAGATAGCTTTCGAATAATACGCAGCCCTCACTCCAGGCAATCCAAAGTTACACTGGCCCATAGCTCGCCCAGCACCGTAGCTCAGTGCGCCTGTGTACTCGGTCCGAAGGTCATATCAGGTAGACATCCTTTGTCTACACGATGCTATATTTACCTTCTGGATGTTTCTTATAGCTCTGAAATCATAAAACAAAACAGTTGTAACCCTTTTTGTGACGTTCAACTTTCACACATGCCCCAGTACTGTTCCGATTTCAAAGACGTATTCACATCAAAATTTAAAAATTGATCAATTAATTAATAAATTTTCAGAATAATGTGTTAAATTGTATATAGGGTTATTAGAGTAGAGTGTGTTTTTAAATATACTAAAATCCTCTCTTATTCTTATATTATGAAACTTGGTTGATTTCGATGCAAATGAGGTCATCCTACTATTATTCCGATTAATAATGACTATAAGAGCATAACTAAAAACTGACGTATGACATAAGACAAAATAGTGTTTAGTCAGCTGTTCAGAGAGACCAGAATGACTTCATTAAAACGACACATGACGCAGATGGTTAAACTTCCCAGAACAGAAGTTTACCATCGAGGAGTACACAGGTTTTACTTTAAATCTCACCTAATTAGGGACCTATATATAAGATATATTTGAATAGTACTGTTTCCTTATCTTTAAGTAAAAATAGGCGGTATAATGGCTATGAACTGTTTCGTGAAATAAAGAAAATGTTTTTTTCATTTCTTTAAAAAGATCTCCAGATGTTCGAGTACAGTGGATTCCCATTGTTTCAAAGGCCACGAGAAAGCAAAAATATTTCGTTGGAGAAAGATATTTGTTTTTAAAAATTCGATTATTTCATCATTAAGGGGGGCCCGGGACACAAAAATCGTCACATTTTCGAATTTCTTTTATTATTTTAAGAAATTCTCTGTGTTTGCTTAAAATAATGTCTAAATCATGTTTCTATCTTAATTAGAACTAGCGATATAATAAATTTTGTGGTGCGTTGTTTGAAAATCTAACACTCTTGACAGTTGTTGTCATGGCAACAACATCTGTCTTTAAAACTTTAAATGCGTTTTTCTCCGTGATTACATTTTTTCAAGATTTCCAGTATTCAAATTGCTAAAAGTCGAAAAACGATAAAATTTAAGGGTTGAAATTTGGAATATATCTTTTTCAAACATTATACTTTAATTTTGATTCAGAAAATTTAAAACAAATATTTGCTTTAAAAAAATGACTTTAAAAAAAAAAGTACCTTAACATTTTCAAAAATTTTCATTTAAATATTTTTTATTTTTTATTAAATTTTTTTTTTAAATTGCTGAATCAAAATTAAAGTTTATATATTTGTGAATAATTTACTGCAAGAATTTTGAAAATTGATCAATAATATTTTGAGTTTTAGCAATTTAAAATGACCTTTCTTTTTTTCAAAAAATGTTTACTTAAAATTTTTAAAAAAACTTTTGGAAAAATTTTTGTGTTGTGATTTTGTTTATTTGTTAGATGGGTAATCAGTACAAAAAAATTCAAAATTCTAAATTAATTAATAAAAAAAGTTTTTCAATTTGTCCCGGACAACCCTTAAATGAAAAATGTTTCATTTTTAAATCTTGTCAATGGGCCGCGGCAGGCCAGTTAGAAGGGTAACGGATTAGCAACCGGAGGGCTGCAAGTTCGAATCTCGGTCCAACCAAACACCACGCGTACATGGGACTGGTACACGTTTAATATATTAATGCTGGTGCATGTTAATGTTTCAAAAGTCGTCATGTTGGCGTAGTGTGAAGTTTGAAAATCGGGTGCCATCTCAGGTGTTGATTTCGTCATCTAACCGTGGTTCAAAATTACGAGGCGTTGTTCTCGGCTCTTTCCCTTTGGGGTAGATCACGGACTGTCGCCTATATAGCCCATTGTGTTGCTCCAGTGCAGGGTTATTTAACTATCTACCTAACTCCCGCCATGCACGGTTTGGTTGGAAGAATAGTAAACCCTTTCAGGAAAGGTGAGACTCAGCATCTCACTTCAGTTAAGGTATATAACAGGGGTGGGCACGCATCAGGTCAATGGGAGCCGCATTTCGGGTTTTCATATATTATAAAAAGCCACTCCATGGTTACATAGTATTAAATAAACAAATTAAAATTTCATGCTTACATGTGCTATATAAAGCACACGTAAAATAAAATATAATTAAGAAAAAGAAAACACAAACTAATTATTTCAAAATTTTAATAATAGAAATAAAATAGAATATAAAAATGTATTAATAAAAAGTATATAACATTTCACGAATATCTTTGGTCTTCACTTAGGCTCGGTGCACACATCCGGTTTTTCAACGTGCGTTGCCTCTGCCGTAACGAAAGTGCGGTCTGAGATACATTCGATCCAATGGAGCAGTGCACACATGCCTCCAGTGCCGCTGAGGCGACGCATGTCCAACTTGCGTTAAATTTGTACCGCAGTTCCACACGGCGCCGCACAGTTGCCGTTCATGAGTCTCCGTTCTGAAATACCCTGTTTTAATAAACAAATAGAACTTAAACAATAATTACTAAATGGTTGTATCCAGTAACGTCTATTTTGTTTCAAAATATACTTTTTTTACACCAAGCGAAATAAACACGTTTTCTTCGATAGAATATATATTGTAAATGGCGCGAAATGAGTTCGTGCGTCATTTCACGGTTATGTGTGCATAGTTGGGCTTCGGTGCCGCAGTGGCGCCGCACGTTGAAGAACCGGATGTGTGCACCGGGCCTTACATAGTCAATTTAACAAGATTTGTAAAAATAGTTTTGAAATAATAAAAATAACGGATTAAAATTTTCAATTTGAGCAGCACTTAACTCTACGAAGAGCCACAAGTGAAGTTCTCAGAGCTGCATTTGCCCTCCCCTGGTATATAAGTATTCTAGGTATATTAAGGAGTAACGTAGTCTCTACTATTATAAAAGGAAGCGTTTGTTTACCTGTTTCTTGCCGCAAAATCCTGACGATTCTATGGCACTTACAGCAATGAGATTGGGTACACAGGTAGTCCGAATTTTTCGTAATTTTTGGGTCGCGGCGAATTTTAAAATTCAATCTAGAACATTTTAAAATGAATTTAATAGTTTTATTCTATGGCGGGTTCTTCAACGCGTTTCTTCCGGAGAAAAGAAGAAACATCCCAATCTGGACTTTTCTACCCACGTGACCGTGCCGTCAGCCTTTGGAACCATGCCAAATTTTTTCATCGCGGTGAACGCTCAGAATTTTTTTTTCGTTTCCGCTTTGATTTTGCGCGGAGGAAGCCAGAAGATAAATCTTTTAACTACTGGAGTCACTTTGTTCTTTTTTCTATCTCCTAGACTGTCAAAGACAAATTGAAAATTTCAACGGATTTGATATCTGCTGAAAATTTTACACCAGTTAATAACTTATTTCCCGTGGCAAACCAACACCACGGAGCGTACGCCGAGCTAACTACACAGTGGCTAGTATAATATACGAATAACTGGGGTGCTGAGAGTGGATTGAAAGAAAAAGAACACACACACACCGGATACTTGTCTTCACACAACCTTATATTCAACTAGCTACCACCGTCCCATCCTAAGCCATTCGGTGTATCGCCTCGTAATTTTGTACCACTGTCAGATGAGGCAACATCTCAGCTGGCACCCCATAGCCTTATAAGTAAATCCTACCGTTGTTTCATTTCCCACAAGTACAATACAGTGCACTCATTTTAGCCCTAACTTAAACAGGAGCCCAAAAGGCGCAATATTACTCAGTTTTAGATATTCTGTATGGATGATTCATTGCCTTACAGCTTGAGGAAGTTTTTTACAAAGTTGTAAAATGGGAAAAGAATGATAGATCATGCGCCAACTCCGCATATTATCGCGACTGAATTTTAGCCTCCATCGGAAGTATGCGGAAGTCTCATTAACTAATCATAGTAAGAAACCATTGGTAGCTGAAATAATCGGGCGTCCGCATTACTAGGTTGGCTTTTTTACAACCTGTCTTCCGTTCAAGTCTCCTAAGAGGTATAAACATTCTAGGCATAGGCTCGTAATATATATATATAAATATTCTACTTATATTAAGGCCCACTCACGTAAGGTATATAAATATTATAGACCAGGGGTTCCATACCTTTTAATAACTGCGTACCACTTGAAAGTTTTAGAAATTTTTGGCGTACCACGAGTCCTATATTTTTTTAGAAACATATATCTAAAGTCAGAAAAGTGCCCAATGGCATGTTTTATTTTAATTAAAATACTAAGAAAGCTTCATATTTTACGATTAATGCACTTGTATTTCGTATTAATGACGTTTTAATAAAGGAAAAAAATTTAACGATTATTGAAAATTACCGTTTTATTTTTTACTCACAGTTCTAAAAACAAATAATTTTAAATAATTTAATAAGCAAATAATATTTTCAAATTTTAATAAGCAAACAAAGATTAACATAATCAAAAATCAATTTTTAGTGTGAAACTTGTTGTTGTTTGTCTTTTATTAAAATATCAATATCAGGAGCAATGGATCTTAACTTCACTCTTGTCCTCTTCCACACTTAACTATGTTTCTATATTTATTTTTTTGTATACAAAAGTTCAGAAAAACCACTCTCACACAAGTAACTAGTAACAAATGGCATAAGAAATAGCATAACGTGGTTGTACATACTCAAAAATCGAACAAACTTCGTAGAATTTTTGTGTCGCTCGTATCATCCTTGCGTACCACCTGAAACGTTGCCGCGTACCACCGGTTGGGAATCCCTGTTATAGACAATCTGAATAAACCGGCGTTGTTGGGGTTTCAAATATGACCGTGACAATTCCCTCAAACACACAAACCCCTTAGAACTCTGTATGGATGATTCATAGAGAGTTACAAATTTACGCGACATTTCACTGCGTGAACTCAAATCACAAACCATGTAAAACGTGTTTCCTTGTCCATGTTCTTTTATTGCGGGAAAACAACCTTAAGATTTTAAAATTGGGGCTTCAAGGGCACTTTTAGGACTAAATGTGTTCTAATTTTCATGGCTACAGATGGGTATGAAGACAGGAAAGATAGGACCTATGTTTTTCACAGTGTTCTTAAGTATAAGTGTACCAAATTTGGTGAGGATTAATCAAACGATGTAGATTTGTATAGAGAACACGCACACATTCTTTATATATAGATAGATTAAATCTCCTTAGATAAATATTCTAGGAATATTGAATCTAATCTCCTAAGGTATATAAATATTCTATAGATATATTGAGGAAATATTTCTAATATATATAACATATTAGGGAAATATTTTTTAGGAATATTAAGGCTCTTAAGGTATATAAATATTCTTTCATTTGTATTCTGATGTTGGGTTCGGGTCCCTAGGAATTAGCACCCTTAAGTAGAAGGTCCATTTCAAGACATTAATCTTCCTTCTAGGATTTCAGAGGAGCGGTGAAACAAGTAAACCAGTCGAGGTGAAAGACGACTTGATGCAAATGATGAACGAGGGCAGCTGCAATTCGGTGAAAGTGCCAAAGAAAGAGAACACCAGAGTGCTACAGAAAAGAATTCTTGGCGAGGAAATCACAACCATGTGTGACATTCTCAGTGCTTCACACAACCGTATAAGACGAGCAGAGGATGAACTAGAGAACAGTTATAGATTGCAGAAATCAAATACATTTGACGTATCATCGTTACGCGCATCATCATCGCGTCCCAAGAGTACAATTTGAACTAATCCGATGGGAAACAACTGAAATCACTCAGTTTGAGGAGCAAGCCACACTTATTCAAGTTGTGACATATCACTGCAGTTGACAAAAGTGTTATGAAACAATATCAATAAACCCAATAACAATTGCTTTTTCTCTCAACGATCGCAGGTAAAAATAGATCCATGCATATTTCAGCCATCTACCTAAGGCGTAGAATCGACCTTCTAATGAAATAGAAAAAGCATATGCGCACAGCTTAGGCCCGGTGCACACATGCAATTTATCAACGTGCGGCGCCGCTGCGGCACCGAAGCCCAACTATGCACACAAAACGGTGAAATGACGCAAGTATTCATTTCGCGCCATTTGCGATAAATATTCCATGTAAGAAAACGTGTTTATTTCGCTAACTTGGTGTAAAAAAAAGTATATTTTGAAACAAAATAGACATTTTACTGGATACAACCATTTATTAATTATTTTTTTTTCTATTTATTTATGATAACAAGTTACTTGAGACCGGAGAAGCGTGTGCGGCGCCGTGGGGAACTGCGGTACAACTTGTGTGCATTTGTACCACAGTTCCCCACGGCGCCGCAGCTCGCCGCACACGCTTTTCCAGTCTAGAGTACTTTGTTTTCATAAATAAATAGAATATAAATAATAATTAATAAATGGTTGCATCCAGTAACGTCTATTTTGTTTCAAAATACACTTTTTATACACCAAGTTAGCGAAATAAACACCTTTTCTTCGATATAATATTTATCGCAAATGGCGCGAAATGAGTTCTTGCGTCATTTCACGATTATGTGTGCATAGTTGGGCTTCGGCGCCGCACGTTAAAAAATCGGATGTGTGCACCGGGCCTTAGGCTACTTCTATCGGTCGGTTTGGAGATCTGTCACGTGGATGTAGGAAAAAACATGAATCCAAAATATAGAATATGCACTATGTCACAAAAGGTCCTAAAATGGTACTTTTTTTACAAATTCGATCATGAACAATCCGAAAATGAACTTTAAAAATCTGAAAAAAGTTTAATTTAAGCGTAATAAGCGATTAAAAAACGCGGTGAAGTCACGTGACTGAAAACGGGGTGGAGCTTGGTGTGACGTCATAGTTCATGAAATCTCTCGCTACATTCGCCGGCTGCATGTTATTTCAGGTTGCTTTCATTGATTTTACGCTAATTTTATTTTTTAAATAATTGTGTTGAATTATAGTCTTTACATTATTATTATTATACAGATTTCTTCTTTAAAAATGACGACTGTAGAACAAGGCTTTGTAAAAGGCCAGTCGGATAATCTACCTAAATTGGATGCTATATCCATGTTTTCTTTTTTGAAAAAACCATCCAAATTTTATGGGAGTAGAAATGAAAGGCGTGAAAGCGAAGAGTATGATAATATTTTGTACACCATATTTATTTTTTAAAAACATGTATTTTTATATTGCTTTTAAATAGTTGTACTATTATCAAAAAGTTGTACTTAAGAAAATAGAATATTAATAGTTGTTCTCTTTTCCTTAATAACTAACACAATTCATTCTGAAACAGATTTTTTTGTATAGATAATTGGAATAGTATAGCAAATAAGAGCTTTATATTAGGAAAATAATTTCAAAGTAGATTAAAATTATTGGGGTATTAAAGTAGTAAATTTTGAAAGCTAACTTAAAATTAATTTTCTACATTAATTTTTTAGCAACATTATATTTGCTAGTTAATAAACAATAATTTTTTTAATATATTTAAGCGATAAAACGTAATGCACTAAAACATGATCCAAAAATAATGTGTAGAGAAACTTATTGCGAGAATTGCAACTGTATTAAATATTGAACACAACATTTGGTAGTCCAACATTTTAAACCATGAAGAAGGTAATGTGATAATTTGATTAAAATTGCAATAATTTGAATTCTATAATACTTATCATTCAGTTTAAAGAAGAAATATGACACAGTTTTACCAACTGCAAATTAAGTATCATGAGTATAATAATTCAATGTTTATTGATGTTAGCTCTTTGTATATTTCTTTAACCAGTTTTGATTTATAAATATATAGTATTCCTATATTTATTTATTAAATTCTTTTTCATGAAACAAGAAATTCTGCATTATGAGTGACTTGATACCGAAAGAATATTTTTTCGTTTTAGCAAAAACACTAGTAGTCATCCACAAGATTAAATCACACAATTCTTAATTAAAAAAAATTAAAAATACAAATAGTTTTTGGTATTTTAAACTTACCAAAAATTATCTTCACAGCAATGCAAGCAAGAAGTAGAACACAGCTTTTTGTTTTTCTTTTAATCTCTTTTCATAACGCTGCACCATCTTCTACGAACTTGTTCATATTTTGGTACAACAAAAAAAATACTTTTTTGGTGTTTTAATCGTTGAATTATGACACAAACGGAACAATACAATATTTGTAATTCTTCTTTTGAACTATTTTCGAACCTTCCATTGCTGAATTAATCAAAAATCTGTAAATACAGGGTGGTCCCGAATTCATGGTACAAACTTTAATGGTAGGTACAGGACATTGTAACAATGATTTATTGTATAGGAATGTATAGTCGCAAGTGACGCGGTGAGGCGTAAACAAGGGAAATAAAAGGAAAGAGAAATGGAGTGATCGGTTGGTATCATTGCCGGTAGAGGGCAGTAGATATCTAGCCGCTGTTGAACATGATGCATCGCAGTAGGGAAAAGCGCCATTCACAATTGTGCTGCCGTAGACGATGGGTGACTTTACGTATGCAGAAAAAGCAGACATGCATTACATGTACGGCCGTGCAAATGGTAACGGCAGAGCTGCGTTACGAATGTATCGCGCGGAGTATCCTGATCGACGAATGCCGGATCATAGAATTTTTCAACGGTTACATCGTCAACTTTGTGAAACAGGTGCGTTCGACGTCAACAGACATGGCGCTGGTCGAGTAAGAGCTGTACGCACTCCAAGGCTGGAAGAAAGCATCTTGAACATTGTGTCTGATAGACCCGAGTCAAGCACAAGAACTGTTGCGCGTGACGTAGGTGTGAGTCATCAGACTGTATGCAGAGTGTTAAACGAAAATCGCTTACACCCCTTCCATTTTCAGAAAGTACAAGCATTGAATCCGGCAGATTATCCTCGCCGCGTGAACTTCTGCCTGTGGGTGATGCAGCAATGTGCGTTGCAGCCGGATTTCGTAGATTATGTGCTATTTACAGATGAAGCGACATTTTCACGCGAGGGTGTCTTTAATGCGCACAATTCCCATGTGTGGGCAACCGATAATCCACATGCAACGCGTCGACATGCGTTTCAACAACGTTTCAGTATTAATGTGTGGGCTGGTATTGTGAACGACTTTTTGATTGGCCCATACTTACTACCCACGCGGCTCACTGGCGGAAGCTATCTTATTTTTCTGAAAGAAGTGTTACCACAACTGCTGCATGATGTTCCGATCGCCATTCGTAACCGCATGTGGTTTCAGCACGATGGGGCGCCAGCACACTTCAGCATTGATGTACGGAATTACCTGAATGCCACGTTTGGTACTCGATGGATTGGGCGTGGTGGACCAGTCCCTTGGCCACCCCGATCTCCCGATTTATCGAGCCTCGATTACTTTTTATGGGGACATCTAAAGCATCTTGTTTATGAGACTCCAGTTGACTCAGATGAGGATCTCGTCGCTCGCTTATCTGTAGCTGCTGCAGGTGTGCGTGAAATACCAGGCATCTTTGAACGTGTACGCCAATCGCTCCACCGACGCTGTCAAGCATGTATCGATACTGGTGGACGCAATTTTGAACAATTACTGTAAACATGACACTTGTCAACAACGCTTTCAATAAAATCTTTGTTTTTCCTTTCGGCCGTTATTTCCCCTGTTTTCGCCTCACCGCGTCATTTGCGACTATACATTCCTATACAATAAATCATTGTTACAATGTCCTGTACCTACCATTAAAGTTTGTACCATGAATTCGGGACCACCCTGTATAAAACTACTAAAAAGATACCCATAGAGATAACACAGTTCAAGAAACGCTCGATGAGAAAATCATGAACTATGACGTCACAGGCAAAAATCGTCAGCGACTGCAGTTTCTCGTTGAAAGTGACGTCAGAGCAATTTAAAAAGCGTTTTAAATATAATTAATATTGTCAGATTGCAGTTTAAGTGGCATTTTTCTACTTGGTTTTTCATGCTCTTTCAGTTTAAATTGAATTTGAAAATCATGCATATTGTCCATTATCGATTTGGATTTCGGAATAGACTTGCGCCGATTGGCTACCGAAGCACATATTAGGGTTTTCAGTCACACACGTCAATTAGTCCTGATTTGGACTGGACTGGACAATCACTTCCGGAGTGCCTACTGCAAAGCAGCTTAACCCCCCGTCATCAGGTGTGTGTGACATAAAACTGAATTGCTTAATTTAAGAGAGAAAATTTATAAATAAAAAATGATTTAAAAAGGATTCCTGATTTGAGACTCGATGCTTCATTAACATCACGTGGTCTGTTGCCAAGAGATCTAACCCAACGATCGGGAGAATTAACATGAAAATACGCGCACATGCTCTGCCTATTTTATTAGAAGGCCAGTGCTTCTAACCGTTCACACAAGATTTTAACACAACTGAACGCTTGGTTGGAGTTTTGGGTTTTAAATCTTACGCAAATCCATGAAAATGGACACGGTCTCGGAAGTATTTGAATCATGGATGTTAAGAGTCAAAATAAATTCTTAAAACAAATTTTCAGTACTAAAAAAATGCAATTTAAATTACATTTTCGAAGGACGTTAAAACTAATCACACAGAATTTGAATTCTGTAACCCTTTAGCTAGATTCTTGATAAATAATATTTGTTTTTGATAATTTGAATACAGAAACTCTCATTTAGTTATGGTGTACTTTCAAGGCCAGCTAAAATATACCCCAGCCACGGGAGGAACCAGGCTGGGTCTGCTATGGTTAGCAAGATATGGTTTTCCTGGTCAATTGAACGCCGACGCCTACATGAACATTTTGGACAAACAGGATCTTCCTACGCTCTGGCAATTTTATAGAATGGACGAATGTTACTTCCAGGACGACAACGCTCCATGCCATGTTGCAGCGTATGTCAAGCGGTGGTATGAAGATATGGATGTAAAACGTCTTCCTTGGCCTACTCAGAGTCCCGACCTAAACCCCTTAGAACATTAGTGGGACGCGTTAGAGCGACGCTTACGGACCAGGGAACCACGTCCGAAATCTACAGCTGAGCTGGCAACATTCTTGCAGCAAGAATGGACACAAATATCCATAGCTGTGTATGAAAACCTTGTTGAAAATATGCCCAGATGGGTTGCTAGTGTATTTGCAGCAGGGGTCCATCTTCCTATTAAAGCATGTATTCTTTCCCTATGGCCCGGTGCACACATCCAGATTTTCAACGTGAGGTGTCACTGCTGCACCGAAGCCCAACTATGCACACATAACCGTGAAATGACGCATGAACTCATTTCGCGCCATTTGCGATAAATATTCTATCCAAGAAAACGTGTTTGTTTCGCTTACTTGGTGTACAAAAAAAGTATATTTTGAAACACAAAATAGACGTTACTGGATACAACCATTTATTAATTATTATTTACATTCCATTTGTTTATAAAAACAAGGTACTTCAGAACGGAGACTCATGTGCTGCGACCGTGCGGCGCCGTGGGGAACTGCGGTACAAATTGCATTCAAGTTGGACGCGAGTCGCACCAGCGGCGCTGGAGGCATGTGTGCACTGCTCCATTGGATCTAATGTATCTCAGACCGCACTTGCGTTGCGGCAGCGGCGCCGTACGTTGAAAAACCGGATGTGTGCACCGGGCCTTATACCATCCCGTCTTGCTGTCCGGTCCATTATTGTAGGGTAGTGTACGATGTTTAAACAACAAAATTAATTTTAAACAGTATTTCCGAATTGTAATTTTATTAATATGAACATATTAATGCAATGTTATTCACAAGTCATCCTGTCTGTTGTCAGGTTCGATTTCTCCCTGTGTATATTTCTCTCGTTTGTGTCAGTAAAACTTTATGTATGTTTAAGTCCATTTCCTGACATTGTATATCTTGTGTCCAGAGTAGCATGGCCAAATATGGCACATGTGCCTATAAAACCCCAACCTACTATCGTGTGTTACTATCCAAAATGCAAACAATAAACTGTAATTTGCCAATTTATTAAAAAAAACATGGCGCTATCAATGAATTTATAGACGATTCTATCACCCTCCGTAGAGTTCGGTATTTTTTTACTGTCACTGCAGTCCTCCTGGGATATATGCCAATCTCAAGACATAAGGAAAGTAAACTAACTTTGTAACATTTAAAATGATCGCTCCTAAAAATCTTGGACGTTTTCTTTCTAGTTATAATCAGGTAATTCATTTATGCCTTTAAAAATGTTCGCATCTAGATCAATCCATTTTGACAAAAACGTTGGATTTTGATTTGTAAATGAACAGATGCACGAGCTGATTGTTAATGGAATAGGAACACGAACGTCTTGTTCCTGCACGTGAGAACAAAAAAATGAAATGTGAAAAAAGTGAGGCTCATAACATAGCGCGCAAATGGAACTAGTGATATAAAAAGTAGGATACCAATATTGCCTTTAGCGCTCATACAATCTCCTCTTTGTTAGCGCTACGAGAATTTGGTTATGCCTAATATAGAAGGCACTATAAGGCCCGGTGTACACATCCGGTTTTTTAACGCGCGGCGCCACTGCGGCACCAAAGCCCAACTATGCACACATAACCGTGAAATGACGCACGAACTCATTTCGCGCCATTTGCGATACATATTCTATCGAAGAAAACGTGTTTATTTCGCTTACTTGGTGTAAAAAAAAGTATATTTTGAAACACAAAATAGACGTTACTGGATACAACCATTTATTAATTATTATTTATATTCCATTTATTTATGAAGACAAGGTAATTCAGAACGGCGACTCATGTGCTTCGCCGTGGGGAACTGCGGTGCAAATTGCACGCAAGTTGGACGTGCGTCGCCCCAGCGGAGCTAGAGGCATGTGTGCACTGCTCCATTGGATCTAATGTATCTCAGACCGCACTTGCGTTGCGGCAGCAGCACCGGACGTTGAAAAACCGGATGTGTGCACCGGGCTTAAAATCCTCCACTCTTCCAAGGGCTACCGCGGCCTCAACAAAATTCCGAGATAATTCATACTTAAACCTTAGATCACGGCATTTTTTTTGTTGTTGGTATTTTTATTAATTAAAGTCACGCTGAAGTAACTGGCACTTTTGGTGACGGTTCTGGATTAACCCCGAAGAAAAAGATCCAGGACAACACCACGTAATTTATAATCTCGGTCAGATTACGACTTAGATCATGGCATAATTAGCCCTAGTGGGGCAAAAAATAACCGCAGAATAACAAATCATTTGTATACTTGTTAATTTATTTTGAGCGAAATGCGAAAAAATTCTTCCTCAGGAATGCATTCTGTCAATTCACGTTTTCAAGATTTTTTCATTGTGTTAAAATGTTATAAATCAAATTTCCCTCGAACTTTCGCCAACTTGGCGTGGTGTGAAAGTTTGGAGAGTAGGGTGTCAGCTCATGTGTTGCCTTGTCATCTGGCCGTGGTTCTAAATTAAGTGGTTGTGTCATCGGTAATGGTAATGGTAATTTTAGATAACATCGTACTAGAGCAACACAACGGGCTATTGGCGACGGTCCGGGATCAGTCTCTTAAGGGAAAGATTCGAGGACAACACCTCGTAATTTTGAACCACGGTCAGATGACGAAGCAACACCTGAGCTGACACCCCACTCTCCAAACTTCCACACCAACCCGTGAGGACTTTCGGCCACGACAGATTTAAGGTGCACCAGCCGCCTCTACACCATCCGCTTACGAACATCCGTGCCCTGACCCGGATTCGAACCAGGAACCTTACGATCAAGAGGCTAACACTTTAACCACTATACCAGTTGGTTGGCGGTAGTGTCAGCGGATCTATCCCTTAGGGGGCCGACCAACCGGCATAGTGGTTAAGGTCTTACCCTCTAGATCGGAAGGTTCCTGGTTCGAATCCGGGTCAGTGCATGGATGTTTGTAAGCGTATGGTGTAGAGGCGGCTGGTGCACCTTAAATCTGTCGTGGCCGAAAGTCCTCACGTTGGGTTGGTGTGGACGTTTGGGAAGTGGGGTGTCAGCTCATGTGTTGCCTTGTCATCTGACAGTTGGTTCTAAATTAAGTGGTGTGTCCTCGGATCTATTCCTTAGGGGGCCGACCAACCGGCATAGTGGTTAAGGGGTTAGCCTCTAGATCAGAAGGTTTCTGGTTCGAATTCGGGTCAGTGCATGAATGTTTGTAAGCGTATTGTGTAGAGGCCCGGCTAGTGCACCTTAAATCAGTCGTGACCGAAAGTCATCACATTAGGTTGGTGTGGAAGTTTGGAGAGTGTAGTGCCAGCTCAGGTGTTGCCTCGTCATTTGACCGGGATTTAAAATTACGAGGTGTTGTCCTCGGATCTTTCGCTTAAGGGATTGATCCCGGATCGTCGTCAATAGCCCGTTGTGTTCCGTAGAACGTTAACTAAAAATTACCAATTACCTATCCCTTAGCTCCTATAGGGGATCGATCGCAGACTGTTGTCAATAACCCGTTGTGTTGCTCTAGTACGACGTTAATTAAAATTACTTTACCCGGACAATCGCCAATAGCTCGTTATGTTACTCCAGTGCCGACGTTAATTAAATACCTACCTTGAAATCTCGTCATCAGCTGCAACTTCTTTACGAATGATATAACGTAGTCATATCTACAAAACCCCCGGAATTTTCCCGCCCCCAGTTGAGAAAAGTAGCTGATAAAACCTTCTTGTGACTAGTTATTGTTTCATCGATATGTTTACCTTGTGTTAACTGATCAGTCACACAAACGAAAATAGCAGAGCTCTTATCTAGTCGAAATCTCGCCAATCTTGGCACGTTCATCGCTTCATCAATGACTCGTCGTTTGCGTATAAGATCTCATTCACTCGTCCTGAGCGAAAAGTCGCCTCCAGTGTTACACGTGCGTTCATGTTCTAGGAATACACAGCCATGACGACCACATGTAAAAATTTTATATTTCTCGGAATGTTTGTTTTGGAAACTTGTGTTCGGAAAGTAGTTCGCAGTTCTCGATATATGCGATCTGTTTTACGTTTTCGAACAATGCATCCTGTGCGAGAACAGCGAAGGAAAGTTTCTGGAAAAAGATTATAAATTAAAATTCCGAGATGATTTAGATTGTGTTTAGTTACGAACATGCCATTCGATTTAGATCCAAGTCTAACTCAATTTATAAGTTGAAAATTTTAGATTGCGTCACTTAAATTATCATGTTGTGAAGTCGTGTGTCGTAGAATATCACTTATTTCATGTAAATAGCGTTTCGAGAATCTATATATATAATTCTCTTACGTGGCACGCAAAAACGACGTTATTTGTTTTCGCGTTTTGGCAACATTGTACGATTCTTTGTTTATCTCAAAGCCTCGCGCTTCAATTGAATTTATAGCGTTATCGGATGAAATTTTATTGAAAAAAAAATGAATTTTAGTTGAGCTGTTGCAGTAAATAATAGAAATCGAAGAAAACGGAGGATCTTTTCATAGTCATTTAAAAAAAAAAGGTCCGTTTCGGGGCAAACTATTATAGTTCAACAAGACGCTTGCATTACAACTTTCGACAACAAACTCAATGAAAAAGCGTGGATGGCTCGAGTACTGGGTAAATGTACACACAACCAACATGCTGGGTTTTCAATTTCCAAATCAACGCTCACATTTCGAGTCAAAATTTGCTCAAAGTTTCCATTTTAATTCTGATTCCAGAGGTACTGTAAATATCTTTTCTGAAAACAGCATAAAATTTAGATTTGAAAATTATTTTTTTGGAATATCATATTTTGTAAACAATTCCTTCTGCTAGGACACATGTCTTCGTTGATGCGAGCGAAGCGAGCATAGGTTCGCGCAGCGAACCAATGAGGATTGCGAAGCAATCCTCTGGGGGTTGGCGAGCGTTAGCGAGCAGGGGGAGGGCCCCCTAGTGTATTTATATTTTAAGTGACTTATCGGAAGCGGGCTCTCTCTTACTCAAAGTTTAGTCAAAAATTAAGCTTTAAAATGTGACCAATGACGATGAAAACAAGTGAAAAATGTTCAATAGCTATTTCGTTGCAAAACGTTTATTGTTACAACAAGATAAGATAAGAACTATAAGAAAGATAAGAACTATAAGAAAGATAAGATGTCGACTAGATAAGAACTGAAGCAACAAATAGAAAACGCAATTTTAAATATTTTTTCTCGGAGTAGTGTTGCCACTACTCGCTTTTTAGTTAAACCGCGTGTAAAGGTCTGGATGCACTAGTCCTTCGCTAATAAGTCTGGTGAAAAACTAGTTTTTCTAGTGTTACTAGAAGCGCTAGTGTTACTCACTAGTATTGCATCCCAGTCATTACACGTTTCAGGGCTTGATTAAAAAGTTATCAGTAACAACACTATTCAAAGATAACATTCAAAATCACGTTTCCTCTTCATTGCCTATTTCTGTCCGTGGACGTTTAGCTCCACTGAAACGGCTATTGCCTGTTTCACCAGGTTTAATCTGTACTAGCAGAATTTTCCGGCGTTGCTAACTTGGCTGAATTATTTCCGCTTTCGTTAAAGTGAAATTCCTATTCGTTACATGTAACAAATACCACACTAAAAATATACACAATTGTTGAATACGCAATTTCACAAATATAAATTACATATTTAACATTTTACATTTTGTAGGATTTAAATATTTTTAGTAAGAAAAGAGTAGAATGCCAATGTTACTCAGAATGCATACAATAGTTCAGAGTATGCATATAAATGCCTTGTATGTGTCCTTTAAAAACAAGCTTTACCCCAAAAAAAAAAGCATCCAACGATTAAAAATGTTCTAAAACTAATTAAACCATTACTTACGTTGATTATTTATTGAACGAGAACAAATTGAAAATCCAGAAATATATCTTAAAGCAGACTTTAAAAAGCTTCAAGCGAAAAGTAATGAATGTGTTTTTTAACAAAATTGATTCATGGAACAAATAAGACAAACATTAAAAGAGCAAACGATTAAAAAAAAAATACCACGGTTAACCATATTAGCTACCAGTCCTATTTCAAGGTCTTGTTCTGTATACTTTATTCATGATGTTGTCTTCTCTTTATCGTCTGTAGCAAATATTCTGGATCCTTTTTTAAATTTCGTAAAAAAAAAATACGGCTCAAAATAAAGTATTTAAACATAAGTTTCGCAAAAATAGGTTTTGGAAAAATAATTGATTTTTCAGCAGCACTAGTTAGAGTCCGAATAATTGGAAGGCTCAATCTATCTTTCAGCTACTCCAAAACTACCAAATTATGGTTGATTTAAGTAGGTACTCAAATATTTTAAGACTAAACTTGCCTAAATATGCAAGCAAAGAAAGTTCAAATAATGTATTAACTAAACTAAAATATGGTGTAGTAAATAAAGAACATTAAATATGTTGAATAAACTCTGTGATATACAGACACAAAATCGAACATAGAAAGGAAGGCGGATAGATATACGCAACCATGTTTGGTCGTTAAATGAATGTTAGTACTCACAGTACCCAAAATTTCACAAAAATATATTTAACCTATTAGGCGCAGTACGCACACACGTAGAAAGGTGGACGGACAAACAGACACCAAACGCGCAATAAACGGATTTTGCATCAGAAGGGCTCAAAAGGATAGTAAAATATACTGGATCTAAAATATTCTAAAATAAATCTAAAATGGGTCGAAAATATTTGATGTACAAATACTCATTTTTATTCTATAGATTATTCATACTCTGTAGTTTTTAAACTTTTTTTTTACTACGATTCAGTCTTTACCCAAAGCTATATAGACAGGTTCAACAGGCTAAATTTGAATCTATGACTTTACATTGATGTTCATAGTAGTTCGGAATTCAATTCTTGGTCTGTAAGTCAATGTAGCGAACCAAGCCTTTTTAATCAAACCGAACAGATGACGATTGTTCAACACAGCAAACCAACACAACTCCCTGCTTACTTTTCTGTTGATTTCACAAGGACTTTAAAACTTGGTTTGTTCCTTTACAATTTCCGTTTTGTTGTTCCAGTGTAACGTTTAATTAAAATACCTACCTCACTTTACAATTACACTGGACCGTCACCAATAGTACCGCTCTCCAGTGCGACGTTAATCAACTACCTACTTTAAAATAACATTTTACTAGACACATGGTGAAACTTGGGGTTTCGCGTAATATAAATTGGTTCAAAAGTTTTCCAAGTTAGGATGAGTACGATTCTGGATGGCAGTGGAATTCATACCCTTGGAGTTTTGTCTAGCCAATTATAATGCATATTTTGTCAGATTGTGTTACAACTATAAAATCTGAAGTTGCATTGCACGTAGTAAAACTCCTGTTGGAATTGCCGCCACGTATCTTGTAGTCCGGTTGGAACAGTAACGGATTAGCAATTGGGGATTCGAATCCAACCAAACTCAGTTGTGTACAAAGGGAGTGGGGGCTGGCGCGCGTTAAATAGGTCGTCTCGACTGTGTAGTGTGGCATTTTGGAGAGTGTTGTGCCAGCCCAGATGGGACCTCGTCATCTAACCGTGGTTCAAAATTACGGGGTTGTTGTCCTAGGATCTTTCCCTTCGGGTTTGTTCCCAAATCGTCACCAATAGCCCGGTTGTGTTGCTCCAGTGCTACATTAATTAAAATCAAAGATTGGTAATTTTTAGTTAACGTCGTACTAGAGCAACACAACGGGCTATTGACGACGGTCCGGGATCAGTCCCTTAAGGGAAAGATCCGAGGACAACACCTCGTAATTTTGAACCTCGGTCAGATGACGAAGCAACACCTGAGCTGGCACCCCACTCTCCAAACTTCCACGCCAACCCAACGTGAGGACTTTCGACCACGACAGATTTAAGGTGCACCAGCCGCCTCTACACCATACGTTTACAAACATCCATGCCCGGACCCGGATTCGAACCAGGAACCTTCCGATCTAGAGGCTAACACCTTAACCACTATACCGGTTGGTCGGCTAAAATAAAATAAAAGACCTAACTAAAACCTGGTTTGTCGATCAACAAAATATTTCATGCTGAGAGGAAACAATTGCAGCCTATTTAAAAATATAACTCAACTCCAAATATAACATTACTTCGATTAGCAAGACAACTATTTATAGATTAGATTGATTACACATATATTTCCAGACTGACTTCATTGATAACAAAGCCTTGAAATACATTAGGTCGAAAACTTGGCTTTTTATACAAAATTTCTCACTTGCCACAACTTCGGCACCACTATAACCCAATTGGTAGAGTCGCGGATTAAGTTCCGGAAGGTTGCGAGTTCGAAACTTGATCTAACGATCTGAAGACCGTTGTCTATGCCGGGGGCTGGTCCACATTGAATACATCGTGGCCTCAAATGATCTCAAGTCGGCGTGATGTGAAAGTTTGGAGAGTGGGTTTCCAGTTCAGGTGGTGACCTCGTCACCTGACCGTAGTTTAAAGCGACGCGATTTTGTCTTCAGTTCTTTCCCTCGGGATTGATCCCAGACCCTCACCAATTGTCGTGTTTTTCCAGTGTGACGTAAATCCAACTACCAACTTATCGAGAAACGGTTTGATTGTTTTGGAATGGCGCAATGGCTGTCAAAGTGACCGATCGATGTTTAATTTGATAGACATTGTGTGCGTAGGGACACCGCATACCTACATTGACATTTATCTCTCTCTCTCTCTAATATTATAAAAGGAAGTGTATGTCTGTTTTTCTTCGTGGTCGCAAAATCCTGACGATTCTATGGCACTTACAGCAATGAGATTTGGCACACAGGTAGTCCAAAATTTTTGCAACTTTTGGTTCGCGGCGAAATTTTAAAATTCAATCTAGAGGATTTTTAAACGAATTTAATAGTTTTATTCTTTACCTGGTTCTTCAAATGCGTTTCGTCCGGACGAAAGAATAACCCCAATCTTGAATTTTCTACATGTGACCTTGCAGTCAGCCTTGGAATCATGCCAAGTGTTTTTCATCGCCCCGGAGAACGCTCAGAAAATTATTTTTTACGTTTCCACTTTTATTTTGCGCGGATGAATGTTTTCCCAGCCAGACGATAAATCTTATAACTATAGTCACAGTTCCTTCTTCTATCTCCTAGACCAGGGGTCGGCAACCTATTGAAACGGAAGAGCCAAAAGTTGCAATTTACAAAATTTCCCAGTTTTTGAAGAGCCACTAAAAATTTTCGTTTCGATATTTTTGATTTAAAATAAACGGCTTTAAACACGGAATAATATTTATTCATTTAAAAACACAAATATAGATAGTTACATCAATGGGAGCATTGGCTTTGCATGCCTTTTGAAAGTTTGATTAAATCTGGCTTATAACTTGTTTTAAGTTTAAAGCACGCCTCTAGATTTTTATTTGTTAGTTGACTTCTAACTTTACTTTTTATTATATTCATGCAAGAGAACGCTTGCTCACACGAATATGTCGACCCGAAGATCGTCAGCACTCCATATGCCAACTTCTTCACCTCGCTGTAGCATTCTGGAAGACTATTCCATGCGCCGAATATGAGGGCCTCAACTTCTGGAATTTCTTTTAGATCTGTCCACTTGTGCTGTGCGATGTGCATGCATTTCTGGAACTCCCAACTTGCTCTTGACTTCTGTGAACTTGCCACTCCACAAGTCTTTGGTTTTCAAATCTAGCAATTGCATTTGAAGCGATTCAGCATCAATTCAAAATGGCTCAATGTTGATCTCATTTGTATTTGTGTTAAGAGGATTTACTATGAACGCGAGAGTACTTTTGTTTGTTTTGAATTGCTCTAATCTCTCAGCGAATTCACCCTTCATGTTTTTTAAAGATATGCTGAAGTAATTCGTGTCAATAGTTGCATTAGTCTCATCGACCACTTCAAGCAAGGCGTAGGCTGGGTTGCCCTTTCCTTGCAGTTTTAGATTTAGTTCATTTAGTTTCATCGTGGTATCTACCATGAAGTTGAATTTTTGCAGACATTTGTCTTCCAGTTCGAGATGGTCAATGCTTTTTTTCATTGAAGAATGTTTTTATTTCAATCAAGCACAAAGCAATACGTTACCTCTGGAAAGCCATCGCACTTTATTGTGCAGAAGTAGGTCAGAAAACTGGCTATCTATTTCTTCAAGGAAATCTTTAAACTGGCGATGGTAGAGTGCTTTTGCTAAGATGCTGTTAATAATCTTAATTACCAAGTTCATAACCTCAACTATTTCGGCCGGAAATGTTTGGGCACATGGCGCTTCTTGATGAATTATGCAGTGAAACGTTAGAATTTCGTGGTTTATTTTTTTTCTGAAGAGTTGATGTTACCTCTCTATGTATTCTTGTCATACTTCAGGCTCCATCAGTTGCAAAATAAACGATTTTATTTATATCGATTCCATTGTCTTCCAGGCATTTTTGCACAGCATTTGCTATATCTTCTCCACGAGTTTGCCCTGAGAGCGGTAGCAATCCTAGCAGTTCTTCTTTTGGACCTTGGGACGACATATACCCGACGTAAAGGGTAACTTGTGCCGTGTCTTTTATGTCGCAAGACTCATCTATAGCAAGTGATAAGGCAGAAGCCAGTTGAATGTCTTCCACTTGCATATGTGTTACATTTAAAGACATTTTAGCAGTTTTATCTTGTACTGTTTTAGCAGATAATGGCAAATCTTTAATTTTTTCATGATTTCTGCTTTGTTTTTAAAATTACAAAACAGTTCTTCAGATGCACATATAAAACAATCTTTGACGTACTCACCATCTAGACGTATTGTCTAGAATCTAGACGGTGGCTGTTTGGGTGAGACGGAAATGAAATACAACTGGATGAAAGATAAACATGGTCACGGAGTCTCATCTCTAAGAACAAAACAATAGCTCAAATTTATCTCATTACGGTCATTTTAAGCGTAGAGATTTGTAATTGACGATTATGAAAATAGAAGAAGCTATTGAGAAAATAGGTACTTAAAAATATATTTTCTTATTTTTTTAAAGGTTTTGATGATAAATTATTAATTTTTTCGTATGGAACTGGAGAGCCGCAACTTTACATCAAAAGAGCCGCAGGTTGCCGACCCCTGTCCTAGACCAACAAATTTAGAGTAAAAATTTCAACGAATTTGAAATCTGCGGAAAATTTTTCACCAGATTAATATCTTACACCACGGGCACGGGCAACGCCGGGCTAATCACGCAGTGGCTAGTATAGTATAAAGTTTCAAATATACACGCCGCACCGTCCGGTGTGAAAACACGTCTCGCTCCTCTGAAGTGTAAAACAAATCTGTCCTTATTCGTGTTCTTTTTCAGAATAGCACACAATATTTCATGTTCTTGATCGCATCAGAACACAGGCACTGTCATCCATAGATATTCGTCCACTAGAACAAGTAGTAACTAGAACACAAGAACAACTGTTCTTGTGATCCGAGTTCGTAACCAACGTGGTGAAAGACAGGGAATCGTTACAATGGCCATATTTGGAAATGCTGCGCCAGACACAAGACATACAACATCAATAGACGAGCACACAAGTTGAGTTACTGACACAGAAGAGAGGTACACTCAGCGAGGATTCCAGAAGCAGGGTATTGAGGATAAATATCCACAACCCTCACTAGTGGACGGTTACTTCGTGTTTGATTTTGTAGCTCAATTTTGGTTAATTAGACAAGGAGGTATGGCTTAAAGGGAATTCCAACTCCCCTTGAATATGCTAATCCATACCTAAATCAGGAATCGAACAGCCGGTTGGACTGAAGACCAGAGCACTAGCTACTCAATAACTAATCCGCTCAACTTTTGGTAGGGTGGTTTTCGTGGTGAAAGAGACAGATCAGGTAGGTAGTAGATTAACGTCGCTCTGGAGCAACAGGACGTGCGATTTGCGACGGTCCAGAATTCATCCCGAAGGGAGATGTCGCTTGACCAAACCTGACCCTTGTGACATAAAATATCAATCAAACCAAGGGAGAGATCAGACCAAACACGTCAAGTAATTGGTTCTATTTGTGAAGGGTTTTCGGTGCATGGGTCATTTGGCCCAGTGGGAGGTTTGCCCTCTGAGTTGCTCAGGATCATTGAGGATCAAAGATCAGTACAGTGAGACACTCAGTGTGCAAACCCATTCAGCAAGCTTGGCTTGTAACCTGTGTGATGTTTTCGGCGTAGGTCCAATTCCTATATCCTGTACCTTGGATGTATTTCTCTAGTGCAAATAAAACTTTACTTGTGTGCGTTACATAAGGTTGTCTTGTGTTTGACGCAGCTCGGCCAAATATAGTTCACCATAAGACTCAACCCAATCAACCTTGATCGAGGGAGAAAAAAAAAGGAAATCTTATATGTGCGAATAATCTTGCATCGTATAGGGAGATAGATTCTACATACAGTTTAGTGTTTTTTAAATTAGCTGTACTTAAGGAAAATAAATACTGATAGCTCATACTTGAAAATTATGTTTGGATTCAAATTAATCGCGAGAAGTTTGATTTGTCGCACTACCATTTTCTACAACACGAGGGCTAATTACGCCTACACCGCTACAAGACAAGACAGCTTTAAATTCCGGAAATAACCTTCCACAAAAAGTACAAAGCATTTGGAATTCTGCTGATAAAAATTGACAAATTTTTTCTTGTTCTATTTAAAGGTACTCTATATAGGGCAGATGGAACAATAAAATAATCTTTTATCAACCTAATGTCAGCAATGACATTTGATAGGTATTTTATCTTACACAAACAAAATGATAGATGAAAAAGCTGATTTGTGTAGCACGTGTAGCAATTTAAAAAAAGTGGAAGGTGTGGTTCTTGAATAAATTATTGCTATGCTGCTGGTAGACTTCGATTCCAAATAAGCAAGTTTAAAAAATGCAAATATCTTAATCCCCAATTTCAAACAAAAGAGTCACAAAGAACCTGTTTCAGACATCCATTGTTTACAATCCGGGAGTAGCCATATAGATGGGGTTGTCTGGGGCCCCCAGGTTAACCTGAAAGTGTTCGTCCCTCTCATATTTCTGCAAAGGAAAAAAAAAACTTGTAAAAATAAGTATCTAACAGTTTTCCACGTTGTGTGCTATGGTTCGTTAATTTGGGTTTTGTGGCGCAAAATCCAAAGTTGGATAAAATAAGCCATACACGAGACAGTACAATTTAATTGAAAAGGGATGATAGTGATAGGGGCGAAAGGTTTATCTCGGAAGAGGCAACCACAACAAGGGACGAAAAAAAGCAGGATAGGAGAGGGTAAAATAGAAGTGTAACGTGAAAGTGTAACGTGGTATTAACGTGAAAATGGGATGTCAGCTCGGCGTTGACCTTTTCATCTAACCGTGATCCAAAATTGGGAATTGACCTCGGCTCTGTTCCTGGGACCGCCATGGCTCAGTGTGTTTGACCACAGCGCTAGCAACCTGTGAATTGCAGGCGACGCTGGTTTGATTCCTCCACGAGTGTATTTCTTTTCTGTGTCGTTAAGACTTTCATTGTGGGTATGTTTATTATTTGACGTTGTGTCTTGTATTTGGTGCAGCTTGGCCACATATGGTAATTTCGTCATAAAACTCAATGCAACTAACCTCGTATCTTTTTCTGGGATTGATCCCTCCCCGACGCTAATAGTCAATTGGTTCCAGTTCGGACGTAAATTCTACTCCCAACAATTTCAAAGCGATGTTTCAATAAGTCAATTTATTCACTTCTGTTTCATTAAAACTTAACTAATGGTTTATTAAATTAATTACTCAATGAAATATAACAGTGGGAAGATTACTGATGTTTCCTTCACTTATAAAACCACTCGACTAGCTTTCATTCATTCCATCTTTTCCCATCAACTATCGTATAAATCCTGTTTGCTCTTGAAATCATCAATGAAATCGGTAGTGGTGTCTTTATCAAAACCCCTCTCAAATCAATTCAAGATTTGGAATTCAGACTTCTGCTCAGTTTTCAGATCTGAACTTGTTGCTATGGAAGAGGGATTAAAAACTATTAAAATTGAAATCTCGTATCATGATGTTTGGATCTTGACAGACAGCCGCAGTGCCATCCAGCACCTGAGCGACTGGACAAAAATCGGAGATATAGCTTCACTTTCGATACTGAAGAGATTCTCAAAGATCTTTCTCAACAACATGAGGTATACTTTTAATGGGTGCCGTCCCATATATAGGACTTTCTGGAAATTAGACCTCTGATGTTCTGGCTAAGGAAGGAGCACCTCTTTCTCTTACTTCATACGTTACTTTGACCTACCTTGAGAACTACTCAAAAAGAAAAGACTTAAACCAGCATTCATGGAAGACCCCCTCCGTCACACGCCTGGTACGATAGAAAATCTAGTGGTGTCCTTACTGTCAAAGGCGACAGAGGGATGCAGACCACCATTTTGCAGATTTGCTAGTGGACACTTAGTGTCACTTTTATCCAGGGGCAAAAAATCATATCCTAGCTGCTCCAAATGCAATTCTGCGAAAGGAAGATATCTATAGCGACCCTTTGCTTGTTTGTGACTTCATCGTGATTTTTGGTCTCTTGGATTCGGGTGGATTAAGTCGCATAAATCCTGTAAGCTGAATTCCTCTCTGGATGTATTTTTCTTCTGTGTCAGTAAAAACCTGTCACTTGTGTATGTCTGTTACCTGGTATTGTATTTTTTGTGTCTGGCGCATCATGGCCAAATATGGCCCATTGGGCCTATAAAACCCCATAAAAACAGAACAAACCAAACCTATCGTATCAACACTTCAAAGTAAATGAGAAATATACATATTTTGAAGCAAGGTTACAGCTTAACTTTTTTACTTGGCTATAGATATACATATACATGGCACGATTCTCATAGCTTTCAAGGTACAATTGCTGTGGTCTATATTCTTTCTTTTGCGCGATCAAAGTACAACTGCTGTATCGGCCGGAGTTTAAAGGTTAGTGTGTTATTTATTATCGATAAAACTATTTGCCAAACACAACCACTGTAAATGGATTTCGGTTGTTAGATCAACTAAATAGTGTAAATTTTGAAGGTTATATCAATCTTTTTAAAATATTGTGTGGTTCTCGTACAAAGTCTAAGTATAAAGACCAGATTTTGCAAAGAAATTTGTATTCTTAACTGAGCCCTCAGATGAAACTCTGGCACCTCCTACTCAACTACAACTAGGCGCTTCACATGGGGAGAAAATAACCAGTTCCGTTGTACCTGGAATGTTTTTATTAGTGTCTGTTTTCTAAGATTAAAACGTTATAAATCTTTCGTTGTATTAAGGTCTATAAAACTACAATGTGTAAAGGAAAAATTTGTTACGTATATATTTGTGTGCAAGATAACCTCTGAGGTGTTCACACGCACATATATCCGTTCTGCAACATGCAGTCTTTCCTGCATGATTTGACCACTTGCAACCTAAACTTATTGAAGCGACAGATTTTGTGCTCTTGTCACCAGGATCACTGGGTAATCGAATCAGTAACCCCCAAAGTGAACCTCTCATTACATTCTGAACCCCAAATGATATCCTTATGATAATAAATGTACTAAATATTTTTTTTTTTTTAGAAACGGAAGTGGGGCTTACAGTCATTCCATTGCGTGTATAGTTCAATTTACACAGAGAACTTACCTGGCCACTTATTTATTTCGTATGCTTCCAGGAAAATGTCATTGACCTTCTAATGAAATAGAGGGAGTATATACGTGCAGCTTCAGGCCCTGTTCACATGAGGCGTTTTCGAGGCCAGCTTTCCGTCAGCATTAAATTATGCTTTTTTATTCATTTAATTCAAGTTTCTATCTTTGCGATCGTCGAAGATGGAGTGAAAATTTCAACGGTTTTCAAACCAGCGTAAAATTCTACGCCAGATTTCTTTATTACCAAAAACAGATTTATTATTTGATTATTTACCATTTGATTATTTAATTAAAGGAAATCACATTTAAGTTATCGGTCTCGTGTAAAATTTTTCGAGGATTTCAAAACCGTTGAATTTTTTACTCTATCGTCAACGATCACAAAGATAGAAACTTGAATTGGAGGAGTAAAAAAAACAAACATAATTTTTATGCACGGATGGCAAAATGTTATAAGTCACATTTTTCAATTTTTCGTGACAGCAATTTTAAGATTCAACTGTGGTTTTTGATTTATTACAATTTTCCCACCTTTGCTTTCTCATAAACTGAAAGAAAAAGACTTATGAAATTTTGCCACCTTCTAAACATTAGATCGGATTCCAGGATGGGGCTTTATCAATTTTTTGGGAAAAGTGACTTAACATTTTGCCATTTGAGCACAGATTTAATGCTTACGGAAAGCTGACCTCGAAAACGTGCCTCATGGTATTTCCTCCGGTTTCTCGGTTTGAAGATATGACACGTGGTTGTGGGGAAGAGCATGAGTCCTAATGTGGAACAAATTGATTGCTTAAAGTGATTTCCCAGCCTAATAAAAAACACTAATCTGGGCTACGAAACCAATCAGTCCAAGTCGATTCTTTCGTCCATGTGGCATAACCTTCAGCAACCTTACTACGACAGCCAATTTGCCCACATGCTGTCTATTTCATCACAAGGTTGATGCGTGTGAATCTCTTGCAGCAAAATGTGAGCAACTGACATTTACATTCACCTAGATTGGAGAGACAACCTCGAATTCCAGCACCCAGAAAGTAAATCACGGATGTCCTGCTTCAGTAACTGCGTTTCGTGAAATTTATTCCGTCCGGTCGTACTAAATAAAACACTCCAGAATTTCAAATGCAGAAAAATGCTTTTCGACATCTGTTTCAAACTCGCGACAAACGAAGTGTCATCAGACCTCGTACCGAAATATAAACTGACTCCCCGGAATTGTACAACACAAAATTGAAACGTAACTCATTACCATGCCGATTACTAAACTTTAAATGTAACAGCAACCTGTCATTACTCATGAAAGACATTTAAAACTGGAAGAACTCCATATCAATCTTGAAGCACGTGCTGAGCCTACTAAATTATTTGCATTCCATAATTTTGACTTATAATTTCGCGTAGAAGGCCGGTATGTGGCGACAATATATCATTATGTATTATAATTACAGTATGACATATGTAAGAATTAGCACTGAAATCAAGCATGGATGTATAACAGAAAATTTAAAAAGTCGGGACCTAGGATAAAAGGATTTACTCACTAGATACATATCAACAGAATTTTTTTCTTCAAATTCACAAACCCTTGGAGCTTTTTGGTGGTTTATCTTCGTACTGCCCTGGTGCTGGCCAGCCTCTCGTGCAAACACCTGTTGCAAACTACCATCTATTCTGGGAAAGGGATAATTTGTTTTGCCTACTTGGATCTTTATTCCCTTTGGAGCAATAGGGCAGTTCGTCTCGACGAGAAAACTCATGTGTCAGTGACCGAGCAATGTCTAATTTGATAGTGTGTGTAGTAGTGGCCAAGAATGGAGGGATACCGCATGCCTAAATTGGACACTGACATTTATTTACAATACTAGGGGGCTCCGCCCCCTGCTCGCTTACGCTCACCAACCCCCGGGGATTGCTTCGCAAACCAACACTCCTTTTACATATGGCATTTGGTTTTACATATGGCAACCAACATTCCTTTCGCAGAGTGAAACTATCTGAATAATTTGTATTATCCTGATTTCACTTTACGGTCCATGACGTCACAGCGAGGGCTTCACCTCCTGCTCGCTTACGCTCGCCGACCCCTGGGGATTGCTACGCAATCCTGTTTGGTTTGCTTCGCAAACCAATACCTTTTACGCAAGGGATTTCACTCTTTTTTACTTTAACACTTAATGCACTCTAAACTAATAGCCGCACGAGTAAAAAATCTTCTGCATCTTGTTCCCTGTACAATTTTAAGTAAACCCTGTTAATCTCCAAACTTTACGATGTGTACTTTGTACTTTCTCGGTAAACTGTCCGAGAACAGAGGGAAAAAAGCGAGCCTTTTTCCTCTCCAAATAAAAGAAATCGTTTTTATGGCAATTGTTGCTACGATAAATTTGATATCTGGCAAACCCGGTAGTGAAAAATACAACCCTCCGCGAATACAATGCTCCGCGAATTTGCTCCGCGAAATAAAAAATGCGAAATTTGTGTCACCAACTTTTGATTGCATCGAATTTATTTATGAACCAATTTTAAAAATAATGGTACCGTAAGAAAGAGTATAGTCTGAGGTATACTGCGCTATTTTCAAAATAAAAAACTAATAGTAATACGATATAGATATGACAGTTTTAGTTAACGGTTGTAACAAAAAGTAGCGAAAATATCCAAAGATTCCGAATTTTATCTGACCAACTTTTGATCGTATCCAATTTAATTATTAACCGATTTAAAAAAATAATAGTACCGTAAGAAAGAGTACATTCTGAGGTATACTGCGATATTTCAAAAATTAAAAACTAATAGTAATTAGATATAGATACGGCAGTTTAAAAAAAAAGTAACAAAAATGTCCTGATTTTTCCCGAATTTCAAAAAAATACTATCAAGAACCAAATTGAAATTAAAAAAAAAACCTCGTCGAGCTGCAAAAATTTACGTTGAGAGGTACTCTTAAAAAAAAAAAACTCGCGTCTGAAGACTGAAAATTGGTATGTGTTTTGCTCACTCGCGGAAGAAATTTCGCTTCTTCAATTTTGACACTTAATAAACCCTAAACTAATAGCCGCATCGGAAAAAAATCTTAATAATTGTCCAGGGAATACGATGAACAAATCGTGTTAATTTCGTTTTTTTTCCGATCAGTACTTTTACGGGAAATTGTTTAAGAATCGAGCTAAACAACACAGTTTTCAATCCTGCGGCGTCGGCGGTAACTTTTTTTTAATATAGAGAGATAATATAAAGTTTCAAATATATACGCCGCACCGTCCGGTGCAAAAACACGTCTCACTCCTGAAGTGTACAACAAATCTGTCTTTATTCGTGTTCTATTTCAGAATAACACACAATATTTTACGTCCTTGCTCGAATCAGAGAACAAATAGCAACTAGAACACAAGAACAACTATTCTTGTAACATGTGTTCGTAAGCAACGTGGTGAAAAGACAGGGAGTCGTCATGCTTAGAAAATTTGGAGGATTAAATCAAGATCAAGTGACTCGTTAGATAACAAGGGAACGTAATGCTGATAAGTATTTACCCCAAGCACTCCATGATTGACCCTCCAAATAGGACGAGCAGTGTACTGTGCTTTTACCCCTTACAAATAATCACGAAACAAAATCTATTGGTTGAAAGAATCCTAGGAATGATTCAATTCCTCAAAATCGGGTATTCTCCCAAAAACTTAATATTTCGAAGTTGAAAAAAGACAATTATATCATCAGTGAATTTGCCTTTGATCCTAATATCACTTGTGATTTTACCAATTTAAGACTTCTAGTGGAGGACTGTTTCCGGTAGTTGTTGATAGGTAGTTGAATTAACGTCGCACTGGAGCAACACAGCAGAGAAATGGCAACTTTCCGGGATCAATCGAGAAGGGAAAGATCCGACGACAACTTTGTAATTTTGAACCACGGTGTACCGTCATGTAAGAATTAGACGGACAGCTGGTTTAAAATTAAACTATTTATTTACATAAATTAAATATTTACAAGAAAATTAAAAAAGATAATTAAGGCACAGCCATCGACAACC
The DNA here is from genome assembly GCA_947359465.1 of Metellina segmentata. Lineage (NCBI taxonomy): Eukaryota > Metazoa > Arthropoda > Arachnida > Araneae > Tetragnathidae > Metellina > Metellina segmentata. The sequence continues at coordinate 82,185,194 of OX375875.1, read as the reverse complement.
GAATCCTGCCTGAAGCCAAAGTAAAAAATGGCAAAACAGAGACGTCTGTCTCTCGTCGAATCTCGAGTCCGAATTCTCCTAAAATCCATGTTCGCTTCGCTCAACAGAACCGCAGCTGCCAACGAGAGGGGGGTGAATTCCGAACCCTCTAGAGATGTTTATGTCCTCTCCAGAACAGAAACACCCCCACGCAGATGCGAAAACCGTCTGTCATGCCGACTTGAGTTCCCCACAGCAAAACTTGATCCCAGACATGGGATTAGGGAACCGACGGAAACTCCAGCTGTGTCTATGGATCAAATGGAACGCCGGGCCGCCGATGAGAAAATACTCTCTTTCGGTTTTTTGTGAAAACCCGCACGTGCAAAGTCTGAAGTTGTTTTTGCATTTCGAAACATTCCAGCGTCCACGTGTTAGGGAAAAGGGTCGGCTAGTACCCCATATGGTACAACGGCCTGATGACTAGGTCAACATCTGAGTTGGCAAACCACTCTCCAAACTTCCACACCTCCAGTGTGAGGGCATTTGAGGCCATGACAGATTTGACTTGAACCAGCCTCCACGTACAGGACTGTCTTTGGTTGGATGAAGTTTCGAAGTGCCAACCTTCTGGGGGGCTGCTAATCCACGACTCTACCAACTGGGCTACTGCGGCAAACATATATTGGAGTAGATAGCCATGGAAGATCCTGGGAGACATAAAAATCTCTTGTACATCAATGTGCACTTTGATTTCAAATTATAAAGGATAAATTTATCGATCACGTGCATAATGGAAAAGAGAAACTTCTACATTTGTGGACGGGGGCCTGTGAAAATGTGGCGCTCTGGTCAACTTTAGTGGAAGTGGACAGAAATGCTTATCAGATTTTGGTTTCACTTGAGTAGCGTTGAGGACCCACAACCGTATCACATGCCATCCATCTTCCAAGTCAGTAGGTCCTGGCTTACGGATTTTTCGTATGCATAACCGGCATATGCACGTGGAGTTTCCAGGTGGTTTCCCACCCAAGGCAAAGCAATTTATATCAATTTTTGTGTTGTTTAGAAATTTATATAAAGCAGAGTTGGGCGTCTGGTCAAACCGCGTGGATTTATAGAGGACAATCTACATCGAATTTGGTACACTTCTACTTTGGAACCCTGCGGATAACGTAGGCTCCATATTAACCCCGTTGTATCTGTATTGGATGTGTAGAGGGAGCTAAAAACACTTTTCGAAATCCCCATCGGAAATAACATAGTTTATATAATTATCCGATCAATGTCAGACCAATTCTCTCGCACTCAATTTGGAATATTTGTTCTTTATAATTCTGCGGGATACATAGGTTATATATTAATCCCGTTCGATTTGTCCTGGTCTGCAAAGGGAGCTAAAGCAATTAGAAATAACCAAAGGAATAACCTGTACTACGATCACCATCAGACTAATTTGCACATTCATTCTTTAGAATACTGCAAGAAACAGGCCAAATATTAATCCCCTTTTTATTATTCTAGAGGGGGATAAAAGCAATTTGAAATTCTCATGGGAATTGATGGTGATATTAAGATGGAATTACAAACATTCAACTCGAGGAGGACAGGGTAATTAAGCGAGTTTGATATCAAATCAAAACTATATTGCTTATTGTCTGCAATGGTGGCATAACTAAAAAAAATGATTTTGCGTTGGTTGCTTGCGTTTTATGGCACAAGAGCCATATCTGGCCAATCTGCACCAAACAACGAGTAATCAACGAGGGAGTAAAGAAAAGCAAAAAGTAGAAGGGCTGGCGAGTGTAAAACGAAGGGGTTGGCAGATCACTAATGGTTGAATTACTAAAACTCCACAATGCAGTTTTTAACTATAATAGTCACTTCACGGATTATTAAAACTAAAGCATTTATTTTTACACCAACACAGCAATGCAGTATTACAATTGACATCTCACATGCATTCGGAATGCTTCAAATTTCAAATTACGATTCTTTTTCCGAACATAGCTTTTTGTGAAAGTTCGTTGCCATGGTGACTCCAAAAGCTGGATAAAGTTTGTCCATGTTAATGCCCCGGAGCATGATTTGTGGAGTAAGTGCGTCTCAACTTCATTCTTTCAGCTGCAAATCGGCCAATCACTAGACAAAAAGAGAAATGTTTTTCAGCATATTATATTCACGGAAGAACTAACAATTAATTTTTTCTCCAAATGTGATTTTTTAAAAAACACTGTTGCAACACGTGAGAGAAAAAATTGAATTGCCGGAAGACACGCGGTCAAATAATTAGCACTTCTCCTCGAATAAAATTGCAGAAATATTTTCGATTTTATTTGGAAACACAAAAGGAAACAACCATAGAAAATATCCTCACTTCGCAAAATAGTAATTGCCATTCTTGAACATGATGGAATGAAAACGGCTTGTGAATATTTGTTCTCCATGTTGAGTTTCCAAAGCATAAATAATTTAAAGGTAGGTCTGAATGTTTTAAGGGTCCATTTCTCTCTCTCGCTGCTAATTAGCTATACCCACTGCACTAGCAACATGCGAGTCATAGGCGGTAATGGATCTATTCCTCCCAGGGTGTATTTTTCTCTTCTGTATTTGCTTGTAGACTACTTGATGTTGTCTGTTTTCTGACTAGCGCATCACGGTCAAATGTTACCTGAGCCACAAAAAGTTTTATATTTCGTGTTGGATGGATATTCAACTATTTTTTTTATAGTTTCCACAGTCCCAGCCAAAGCCATTCGGTGTACGCCACGTAATTTTGAACCACTGTCAGATGACGAGACCACATCTGAGCTGTCACTCCACTCTCCAAACTTCCACACCAATCCAACGTGAGGACTTTCGGCCACGACAGATTTAAGGTGCACTCACCGCCTCTGCACCTACGCTTACAAACATCCATACCCTGACCCGGATTCGAACCAGGAGCCTTACGATCTAGAGGCTAACACCTTAACTACTATACCGGTTGGTCGGCTGTTGCGATGGCTATCACTTATGTCGAGTATGATGAGTCGAACAGTACGTAATTAGGCGCCCTTTTCCGACAAAGTGTTCTGCCTATAGGTCAGCCATTATAATTATAATGATCGTCTGGTATTACCAAGTTAAATTTAAAATTACTTAAACTTACGAACAACTCTGAATCACACATACAAAAATGCAAAATAAAATTTGTCTGTAAAAAAAAAAGTTTTTACCTAATCTTGTGAAACAAAAGAAAAGGATCTGAAGGTGGGATCGAACTTGTTTTATCTCAAAACTCTGATATGCATAATATTTAATACATTTCCTTATCCTTCATGTCATCGATTAGCAAAAGGATTGTTTTCATGCCATCAGAATAAGTTAAGAACGCGTGGTTATTTCTTATACAATCAGTTCTAGATTATTGCATTGGATATAGGCCCACTTGTTTAGCAAAATAGAATGCTTCATCTTTAAATTTTAGAATAGCACTATCGCTAGTAAAAGTGCATCTTAAAATTGAAAAAGGCCCTATGAAATTTCGAAAAGATATTACTTTTATGCATTAGCCAAGTTTTATACCAATCATAAGTCCCAACCTTTCCTCCAAATCTTTTTTGTTTAAAAACTTAACCCCCCCCCCAAAAAAAAAAAAAAAAAAAAAATTTAATAATAATAAATAAGATGATTATTACAATTTATAAATAATAGGTTACGAAATAACCGGCAAAGCATTAGAGTGCATTCGATAGTATCATTGGTGTGTAAAATCCCTTAGACCCGGGGCACACATCCGGTTTTTCAACGCTGCCGTAACGCAAATGCGGTCTGAGATACTTGAGATCCAATGGAGTAGTGCACACATGCCTCCAGCGCCGCTGCGGCGACGCACGTCCAATTTGCGTGCAATTTGTACCGCAGTTCCCCACGGCGTCGCAGCTCGCCGCACACGCGTCTCCGTTCTGAAGTATCTTGTTTTCATAAATATATTAATATGAATAATAATTAATAAATGGTTGTATCCAGTAACGTCTATTTTGTTTCAAAATATACTTTTTTTATACACCAAGTAAGCGAAATAAACACGTTTTCTTCTATAGAATATTTATCGCAAATGGCGCGAAATGAGTACTTGCGTCATTTCACGGTTATGTGTGCATAGTTGGGCTTCGGTGCCGCACGTTGAAAAACCGAATGTGTGCACCGAGCCTTAAAATCATTTTACTTATTTTTTATCCTAATATTTTCCGGTATAGTGGTTAAGGTGTTAGCCTCTAGATCGGAAGGTTCCTGGTTCGAATCCGGGTCCGGGCATGGATGTTTGTAATCGTATGGTGTAGAGGCGGCTGGTGCACCTTAAATCTGTCGTGGCTGAAAGTCCTCACGTTGGGTTGGCGTGGAAGTTTGGAGAGTGGGGTGCCAGCTCAGGTGTTGCTTCGTCATCTGACCGTGGTTCAAAATTACGAGGTGTTGTCCTCGGATCTTTCCCTTAAGGGACTGATCCCGGACCGTCGTCAATAGCCCGTTGTGTAGCTCTAGTACGACGTTAACTAAAAATTACCAAATTACCTAATATTTTCCGACACCGCGGAGCGCAATCGCGGATTATTAAATGCGGGTTGAGGTTTCGAAACTAGGTCAAACCATAAACCGTCGTGTACACGGAAGCTGGTACACGTTAAATCCGTCGTTTCTTCAAATGCCCTCATGTTGGCGTGATGTGGAATTGGGGAGTGGGATGACAGATGTGTTCTCGTCATCACACCGTTGTTCAAAATTACGCGGTGTTCTCGGATCTTTCCTTTTGGGATTGATCCCGGATCGTCACTAATAACCCATTGTGTTGATGCCCCAGTGGGATGTTAATTCAACTACCTACCCAATAATTTCACTTAGTTGGTGTCGCTGTTTCACACCTGTTATTGAAAGCCTTTTAAAAACCCGCAAAAATTTTGTTTTCAATTTCAGAAAACTTTGTTTTATTTTGGTTTTTACTTGAAAATTAAACTCAAATTTCTAAATTTGCAACTAAATTTAGAATCAGTAATGAAAATTTTGGGAACCCTTCCATGAAGGGATTGTTTTAAAATAAGTTGACGGCTTGCTTGAATTTTTTGTGAAAACACTGCACACATGTTTGTGGACCATAAAGGTAATAAACGCTACGGCATACTTCTTAATCGCCAGACCGAAGCTGCTATTGGAAAAGCCATTTTTAAAACCAGTGATAGCGATGCCGTGACGTTGCATTGTGCACAGAACGTCTACGTCATCCCTCAAGAGAAAATCCGAACTTGCATATCAGCTGGTGGCTTCACGAGAAAGATGGAAACCAATTTAATTCGTAGAAATAGAACTCCCGTTGATGAAGCAGATGAGAATAGTAAGTGTTCTTTTGATTGCAACTGGGGGATATAAGAATCCAATAATTATGATTCAATAGAATGAAAGATAAGATTTGCAGTCATGTTTTCGAACAGTGACTAAAATATGAAGTTTTTGATAATCTTTATAATCACGAGATGGCGCTCTTGTTCGTGCACTTGTGGTTGAACAACATCTCGCTTTTGCTTTTTTGGTAGAATAATTTGCTACACAAGATTACCTTTTCCTCGAGACGGCAAAACTGCCTTTTCATGATAACAGTATAAACTGTTGCTATGCAACAAATGTTTTTTACTGAAATTTTTTTTTTCAGTTGTTTGTGTGTGTGTGCAACGGGATTTAATCAAACAACTCAACTGCAAGAAATCGAAATACTCGAATATCGAAATCTCTACTTATTCTATGAACCCTGGCCTTGACATACGATTTGAAACTGCCCATTTCGGACCTGAAGATAGTCAATTTCGGTGGGAGTGTTTTTTAACTCATTTTCCTGCTCTGTATTTTTGTTACATCTTTTCGTCTCGAGAAATTTAAATTCAGTGAGATTTTTGTAAAACGTCGTTTTTCTGGAAAAGGCTGTATTCAAGGAGACACTTATATACAGCTGCCCTGTTAAATGAATTGTGTTGCAATAAATTGCTGCAATACAAGGCATCTACTTTGACCATGTTTCTTAAAATGTGGCAATTTCAATCATGCCATTTTGTTATGCGTAATTTTTATTTTTCAATTTTTTTTTTGAAAATTAGAAGGTTGTTCTGACAATTTACACGTGGAGTTATATTTGCAAGTGGTGAAAACTTTGCTCCTGCTTGGCGTTATTGGCATTTAATTACAATATTTTGGCCAATTCCCATTTCGTATTATTTAGTTTCCTTTTTCTCTTTCCGTGGAGAATAATTACCGCTTCCGGCCAACTAGCAGCGTCAATGCCAACCGACCGAAAATGGAGTGAAGTAATACTTCATAGAAAACTTCAAGACTGAAATACCAGGATTAAATTTCTTGGGTCTGCATAGAACATAGAATACGGATTTTTATGTTCGCAAGAAAATCAGTATTCAAATAAGAAAACTTAAAATTCGAATACCATGAGAGATATTCGGTAAAAGAAGTCGAGAAGAGCGGACTTTTATACTGTGGCCAGTTCTACATGTAATCCTGCCTTTAAAATTTTAATTAAATCTTAAATTTTTAAGATTGTTGTACTATACGAAGATACTACTGTTCTAAGATACGAAATTCAAAATTAGGATGCACAGAATGTGAATGATATTGTGATTTAAAGAAACTAAAATAGCAGAAAAGAGATTGAAAGCAGACCAAGTTTTGGTAAATCTGCAGTTTGATCTTTTCGCACCTGTTTGAAAATTAAATATTTTTATTAACAACTAAAAGCGATCCTATGCAACCAAAAGGAAAAGGGTGCAAGTACATTTAGTATTCCGAAATTATGAATATCCAAAGAATGCTTTTTATTGATTAACCAATTATGTAAGTGAAAAGTAATTGCTGAAAAACTGAAGAGTCCCGAGGTACTGTTTGGTGGCTTGGAGTACATAAAAAGAATTGTATCAAAAATATTTTACGCTCGTCTCATTCGTTTTTTTAAACTGTTTACTAATTTGTTGAGAAGTTAAAGTTTTACTAATCACACGAATAATTTGCTTTAATTTTTTTTATACACAAACAACTTTTTTGAGCTTCCTCACTAGATGCTACAGCGAAATACTATCATAACTGAAGAAATGTACTTTTTGGTCGACAAAAAATTATTAACTACTTTTATTTGGTTAAATTTGAAAATACTAACCGGATTATTATTTTTCTCATCTTGTGCTATAGTAATTTACAGTATAGTATAGTACTTTGCTACAAAGTAATTCCATTACATAAAGATGACTAGTTTTTTCTTCCAGCGCCAAATAGGTTAAATAATAGGAAAGAAAGTTGCACGGAAATCCGTATATGGGTATGAATTATTTCCAAGTCTACTCAAATGACATCTGACAAAAAAAAAAATTAAAAAAAAAAAAAAAAAAAAAAAAAAATTCAAATCCCAGATGAAAAATGTCTGAATAAAAGCTTCTTTTACTTTCAGATGCAATTTTTTTGCGACGGTGACGGCTAGTATTGTTCACATTTAGTTCCAAATATGAAGTAGGAAATATTAGCTGATTAATTTAGGAATACACATGCACAGAATCTAGAGTTGATTTTCATTTTTCTTTCTTAGGAACTTTTCGTTTTATCATTCAAGATAGCGTAACAGGTAAGAAGCTTTTGCTACTTACACTTAATAGTTCGCTTATCCATTTTCGACGGGCGCATCGAATCTAAAGCATCTTGGATCATAATACTTTTAGAGCCCCGGTAGTCCAGTTGCAAGTGTCAAGGAATAGCAATCGGAAAGTTGCGAGTTCGAACTGACACCCCTAATTCTTTTTATGGTGAGGGCTGGTGCACGTTACATCTGTCGTGGCCACAAATATCCCCACGTTGACGCGGTCTGCAAGTTTTGAGTGGGGTGCCAGCTCTGACGTCCTCGTCATATGACCATGGTTCAAAATTACCAGGTGCTGTCCACAAACTCGAGTCAAACAGACCATAAATGTAGGAGGCCATGATTTCGAATTGTCTTCTTTTCAAAGGCAAACCATATTCAGAGCGTGAACTGCGAAGATTTAGGGACTTTACTGCAATAGAGGATAGGTGGTTGGATTTCATGGTGCAAGGGTCGACATTGGTGAAGCTGCGTATATTACAAGACAACGTCGAGTAATGGACAAACACAAAGAAAGTACAACTGATATAGAAGAGAGGATAAACAGTCCGAATAAGCTACAGGAATCGAACCTACGTCACACGAAACTCAACAAGACGTAAGTAGTTGAATTTACGTCGCACTGGAGACACCAAACGGGCTACTGGAGACGGTCCGGGACCAAAGCTGAAGGGAGATATCGGAGGACACCATCTCCTAATTTTTTTACTACGGTGAGAAGGCGACGTCAAACATCTGATCTCGACCCCACTCACCACATTCCGTTAACGCATTCGCTGCCGGTCATAGGATTGAAAAGTACGCAATACCAGATTGGCGAAAGCTACCAACAAAAAAAATTAAAGTATAAATTCGAAACCACATGCCTTTACAACTAGCTTATATCCTTTACTCCACGCCAATACTTAACGTATAAATGCCAATTGAAGCGGAGAATAAATGTAGAGGCGCAGCTTTTCCCGCGCGAACGCGTGACTGGCTACTGAGACATCACTCCACATCACGCGCTACCGCGAGATCGGTAGCTAACGTGTAAAACAAAAGTTAATTTGAAGCCACGGCAAATTTCATGTGCCCCAGCCTCCACGTACGACAAAGCCAATAGCCCGTCGTGTTGCTTCTGTGCGACGTTAATGAAAATATCTACCCATCACGTACAAGACTGTCTTTGGATGGCGTTTTGAACTCGCACCGATTTGGTTGCTAACTCGCCACTATCAAGTGGTCCAAGGCGATCCTTCACAGCAAGACAGGGTTCAAAATTACGTGTTCTTGTCCTTGGATCTTTCCCTTCGGTGTTGATCAAGGACCGTCGTCAATAGCCCTTTGTGTTGCTCCAGATGTTAATTTTGTATCTACCATCCACAGCAAGACGGTAGATTAGGTTTTATGGCGCATGATCCACATTTGGACAAACACAAGGCAGACGCAAAGTAATAGACACACAAGGAAAGTTTTAATGACATAAGAAAAAAATGCACCCAGTGATGAATCGAACCAACACAGCCTAGACCTCGCAGGTTGCTAAAACATAGGACAAAGCCACGGCGCCCCCAAAAGTTTTTTATTGATGAATACTAGAAAATATTAAAAATGACGAACGAGGATTTTTCAAAGAACAAACCAGTTAATTAAATATGGATATTTGTATTTTCATTAAAGTCAGGGAGCCATTAAATCCTCCTCCGCAGGTGCATCCCTGGATATTTTCCAGTAAATATCTATTTATGAAATAGTTTTGAAAATACTAATATAAAAAAGCTTGGAGTTCACTTGACCCCCTATTAATTTTGCCAAACTGGCGCAACTGGCTACGATTTATCAATTTTTGTTTTTTGGGGGAAGGGGTACTTTGGATTTATATTTGTATTAGAGTGCGCGATAAGTAATCGGATTATCCATTACTTACTGCACTCATTGCTTTGTTTGTATCCTTTATTACCCCTTCTCCATCCAACACTTGTTGCATTTGGGTCGAGAAGTGAACAAATGCGGTCTGGTATTGAATAGCCAGTTTAACACAAGTGGTTTTTTGTTTCAGAAGCAACATTTCTTTTGCTTTGGAAATACTTTTTTACTTTCAGTAAAGAATTTCATATTTTCAGTCTCGGAAAAGTTCGTATTTCTTTACTCGACTGGAAACTGAACTTTTTTTGTCCTGGTTAATATTCAAGGGAGACTGCGAAAACCTCATGCCTTGAGCTAAACCTTGGCTCGTTTGTTTCAGGTTTCGAAGGGTATGAGACTAGACATCACTCACGATGTGCCGATCAAGAATTAGGTGGCCTCTGTGATACTAGACAGAAGATCATGTTGCTAAAGGATTTGAGATAGTGTTGTTTATTGTGTGCCATTGGATGAAGGATCAGTCGCTTAATCCCTTCCGTTCTGATTGGACCACACATACCACTAATGCTCTAAATTAAATGGAAGATTTTTGTTCTAGTGAGAAATACTTTTAAAGTTCCATCATTACTTACCTGATGATAAGCCACGGTAGTCTAGTTGGAAGAGTAACGGATTAGCAACCGGAGGTTGTAAGTTCAAAACTCGGTCCAACCAAAGACCGTCGTGTACGCGGGTACTAGTGCACGTTAAATCTGCTGTGACTTCAAATGTCCTCGCCTGTTGGAGTAAGGTGCCAGCTCAAGTGTTGATCTCATGGTTAAACCAGGTCAGACCACTGTTAAAAATTACGAGATGTTGTTCTTGGATCTTTTCCTTCGAATCCCGGACCTTAGCCATTAGCCCGTTGTTGCTCTATGGTAACATTAATTTATTTCCTATCTACCTTACCTGATGATGCATCTAGGTTATCATATCTTATGGAACTACAACAAGGATACACTTCTCCCCTCACCCCAAATAATTCGATTTTTAATTGTAAAATCTCTAACTTGACGCATTAAAATAACTTTTTTGATCTGATAAAAAGATTTATATTCCCGAACGAAAGAGTTGATTTGGTTCTAAAGAATGAGGTGGCTTCTATTCACGGGAATCTGCGATATTTTTCACTTGATGATAGGTCAAACTAAAACAAGTTAACTAATAACAGTTCCTATGAATATACATTAAATTCTCAGAAAATGCTCCACTTCACTCATAGGGCTGAAATTAATTTGATGTTATATGCACTGACATACATTTTTGTTCCTTTCAGATGGAAAGAAAGAAAGCTTTCAATGTCCAAGATTGTCAAGACCCCAGTTCACCCAACACGAAACAGGCAACAGTTCCGTCGTATTCTGGGTAGCCATTTTCTCTTCCCAAGTTGTAGGATTGACCTGCATCGGCCTGGTACTTTACTGGTGTCAATTGTATGGAGGTTTTGCATGGGACAGTGATGCGAACCAACAGTTTTTCTGGCACCCCTTTCTTATGGTGCTGGGTCTCATTTTCTGTTACGGTGATTGTAAGTGCCTTTTAATCAACTAATTTTCAATTTCTTTTCCAACTCATTTTCAAAAGTTTTTTTTATCAACCCACTTTCAAAAGTTTTTTTATCAACCCACTTTCAAAAGTTTTTTTATCAACCCACTTTCAAAAGTTTTTTTATCAACCCACTTTCAAAAGTTTTTGTATCAACCCACTTTCAAAAGTTTTTGTATCAACCCTCTTTCAAAAGTTTTTGTATCAACCCTCTTTCAAAAAATTTTGTATCAACCCTCTTTCAAAAGTTTTTGTATCAACCCTCTTTCAAAAGTTTTTGTATCAACCCACTTTCAAAAGTTTTTGTATCAAACCCACTTTCAAAAGTTTTTGTATCAACCCACTTTCAAAAGTTTTTGTATCAACCCACTTTCAAAAGTTTTTGTATCAACCCACTTTCAAAAGTTTTTGTATCAACCCACTTTCAAAAGTTTTTGTATCAACCCACTTTCAAAAGTTTTTGTATCAACCCACTTTCAAAAGTTTTTGTATCAACCCACTTTCAAAAGTTTTTGTATCAACCCACTTTCAAAAGTTTTTGTATCAACCCACTTTCAAAAGTTTTTGTATCAACCCACTTTCAAAAGTTTTTGTATCAACCCACTTTCAAAAGTTTTTGTATCAACCCACTTTCAAAAGTTTTTGTATCAACCCACTTTCAAAAGTTTTTGTATCAACCCACTTTCAAAAGTTTTTGTATCAACCCACTTTCAAAAGTTTTTGTATCAACCCACTTTCAAAAGTTTTTGTATCAACCCACTTTCAAAAGTTTTTGTATCAACCCACTTTCAAAAGTTTTTGTATCAACCCACTTTCAAAAGTTTTTGTATCAACCCACTTTCAAAAGTTTTTGTATCAACCCACTTTCAAAAGTTTTTGTATCAACCCACTTTCAAAAGTTTTTGTATCAACCCACTTTCAAAAGTTTTTGTATCAACCCACTTTCAAAAGTTTTTGTATCAACCCACTTTCAAAAGTTTTTGTATCAACCCACTTTCAAAAGTTTTTGTATCAACCCACTTTCAAAAGTTTTTGTATCAACCCACTTTCAAAAGTTTTTGTATCAACCCACTTTCAAAAGTTTTTGTATCAACCCACTTTCAAAAGTTTTTGTATCAACCCACTTTCAAAAGTTTTTGTATCAACCCACTTTCAAAAGTTTTTGTATCAACCCACTTTCAAAAGTTTTTGTATCAACCCACTTTCAAAAGTTTTTGTATCAACCCACTTTCAAAAGTTTTTGTATCAACCCACTTTCTAAAGTGTTTGTATCAACCCACTTTCTAAAGTGTTTGTATCAACCCACTTTCTAAAGTGTTTGTATCAACCCACTTTCAAAAGTGTTTGTATCAACCCACTTTCAAAAGTGTTTGTATCAACCCACTTTCAAAAGTGTTTGTATATTTGTCGGAATTGTACAATATAAATGCCAGAAAAGTGTTGATTTTTTGTATCCTGTGCCAGACTTCAGCCTGTCATAAGTCTCTGGCAACCTAATATAGTCTACTTGATCAGCAGAATTTACTGAAATGTCTTTAAGATCAAAGTAACTAGTGAGGTGGGGGTTCCAGTCATGTCAGGAAGGCCACACAGGCTAACATCTGACAGGTCAATTTGTTGGAGAGACTATTTTACAGATAGTTGTGTCCACCAAGAACACGAAAACAAGTGACTCGGCTCTTGGTAGATTCCATGGCAACTGAGGACGGAGCAAGGATCCGACCATTTCACTCCTACCGTCATCTCAACTGTTCAACGTCCATTCAAGAGTCTATTAATATTGGTCTGATTATTCTAGCAATCTATTTTCTCATTTTACTGTCTCGTGTTTGGCACTGCTTATCCTTTTCCGGATCTTGCTCCATAAAAGACAAACCAACCAACCAACCTTTTCTGGATCTTGCGACATTAAACCCAAACCAACCAACCTTTTCTGGATTTTGTGCCATAAAACTAAAATCAATCAACCATTCAAGTCACACAGGCATGTATTGGTCGGTGAAACCGCTCTATCGTTGAAACACTGTCAACTAACTATAAATTATATATATATATATACAACTTGTACGGGTCTTAGGCATTTTTATCAAAGGTATTTTAACATTTCATCAATTTTATTTGACTTGTTGTATATTTGTCATCCTTGACTTGTATCATCCACCACACATTTCTACATTCTATTTTTACATTCCACTGGATTTCTACTTAATCCATAATCCCTACACTTTGAAATTACATTTCATTACATATTTAACTAGCCACTGCGTGGCTAGCCCGGCGTCGCCAGTGCCAGTGGCGCAAGATATTAATCTGGTATAAACGTTTCCGCAGATTTCAAATCCATTGAAATTTTTACTCTGTCTTTAACGGTATAGGAGATGGAAAAAAGAACTACATAACTAAAGTTACAACTTTTTTATCCTCTGCTGGGAAAATCATTCCTCGGCGCAAAATGAAAGCGGAAAAAATAAATTTAGAATCTTGGCCACGTTCTCAGTGATGAAAAACATTAGCATGGTTCCAAAGGCTGACGGGATGGTCACGTGGGTAGAAAAAGTCAAGATTGGGGTGGTTCTTCGGATGAAACGCGTTGAAAAACCCATGAAGAATAAAACTACTAAATTCATTTTAAAAATTTCTAGATTGAATTTTAAAATTCGCAGCAACCCAAAAATTCAAAACGAAAAGGTAGGTGCTGGAATTTGTGGGGTCAGACTTAAGGCAAGGATTTCCCGAAAATTAGGAAAACATGTCACAGTATTTCAAGCGGAACTGCTTTCTATCATCTACTGTCTACGTGAATGTTCTAGAAGATCCTACTCAAATAGGAAAATCTACATATTTAGTGACAGTCAAGCAGCCTTAAAGGCAATAAACTCATTCCAAATAAGCTCCAAACTTGTTTGGGAATGTAGGAACCTTCTACAAGACTTGGGGACCCATAATAGGATCTTTCTTACTTGGGTACCAGGACATACTGGTGTAGAAGGAAACGAAAATGCAGATAAGTTAGACAAACTGGGGACTGCAGACCTACCTTTAAACCCTGAGCCTTTTTGCGGGATCTCTAAGACTACCGCAATAAGGGTGATAGGAGAAAAAATGCTTAAAGAAACTACAAAAAAGTGGAAGCAAACCACCGATCAAAACCATGCAAGGCTTATGATTCAAGAACCTTCCATGAAAATATCATCTCAGATCCTTCGTCTTAGCAGGGGTAAGATGAGGGTGATAGTTGGATTTCTCACAGGCCACTATCACCTAGGGAAACACCTTCATAGGATGGGAATCTTTAAAGAAGAACCTCTATGCAGGAAATGCAATATGGCGGAGGAAACATTTATATATTTTTATGGTTGGGGGTCTCCACTCCCAAAACAAAAACTCCCCAAACATGAATAAATATGAGAAATGTACAAATAATAAGGTAGTGGAATGTGCTTGGGTCATGGCTCAGAGTGAGTTGTAAGTGGTGTAGCTTGATTTCTCTGTTCTATGTCAGTGGAACTTTCCTTGTGTGTGTATGTCCATTTATTTGATGTAGTCTCTTGTGTTTGGTGCAGGTTGTCCAAATATGGCCTTTATGCCATAAAATTATGCCAGTTTTTATGTATTCTAATGTTTTTTCTTTTTTGCAGCCATCATAATATATAGAGCTTTAAGCTTTCTACCCAAATGGATCCTGAAACTTATTCACGGCGGTATTCATTTGTCTGCAATTGGTGCATCGTCTGTTGGCTTGGCAGCAGTGCTTTTAAACCACCAACGAACAAATAAAGCTGATTTTTATTCATTGCACAGCTGGGTTGGAATAGGAACATTTGCCTTTTTCTGTCTTCAGGTAATAAATGTCTTTGGTTTCTTAAAAAAGTGTGCAAATTTTTTCTTTTTAGAATTGATTTCAAAAGTCGGTGATTTTAAAGTTATATTTTAATATTTCTGGAGTTAAAAAAATTAGAAAAAAATCACAAGTCTTGAATATTATTAAACTTAAAGTGAATTAAAAATTTAAGATTAGTGTATGTCAAAAATTTTCTATAACAAAAATATGAGCTAGAATTATCGATTATTTTTTAAGTTATGAAAAGTGAACTCGAACATAAATTGAAGGGTTTGCTGCAAAAATTAGGTAGTTCCAATTTAAGTTTTTGGAAAACCGTAAAAAAACGTTTGAAAATTCAAAATTCTAAGTTGAGTGAAAATGTTCTTTTTGATAAATTTCCTTAATTGTTCTTAACTAACTTAACTTGCACCAGACGAAAGAGTTTTTAGCACAAGATAGTACATGCAACTTCAAACTAACCAAGGATGGAGCTACCTCCTTTTTGCAGCAAACCCTTCAATTAAAATTAGTAAGCTCTAACTTAGACAAAATCCTAACTATTTTAAAATTTAGTTACTGCTATATGTTAGTTATAATTTATCTTGGTCTGTTTAAAAGAAATTTTTATCACTTTTCCACTTAAATTGTTATAATTCAAGGTATAAAATATGCAGTAGTCAACAGATATTTCAGATCAAAACTAATGTTTAGAATAACAAATGAGTGAACGTAAAATACATAGAGTTGCTCCAACATTTTAATCATGTAGACATTCCGAGCGAAGAATACCATACTTCTATCAATGCACCCACTTAACCCCTGAATTGCCAAATTAATCTTCTCTGATAAGAGTAGATATTGATTAGATTATAAAAATAAATTTCCATTACCATGTGGAATGCTACAGCCAAAACACTTGTAAAATAGTAGCATTAGTACAAATGTTTATATTTAGTATAAATGTAGAATAAATGTTTTAAAACAGCAGCAAAAATATCTTTAATCCTATTTTAATAGCAAATTAAGTTGCTCCATTTCAAACTGCATTATCTGAAACAGATGTTAAAGATATCCCCCCCGGGAGCAGAAAGTACTTAAAACTGCAACGTAAGTTGCAGAACAATTTTTCCTTAATTTTATCAAAAATTTAGCAGATTACGATGTTTTGCAGTGCAAAGCGCGCTCCTTGCCACACCTTTTTTCTTCTCTAGCTAAGGAACAACCTCCCTTCAAAAGTTACAGAATTTCAAATCCTGAAAGTATGCCTCGGTTTTAAATAAAGTTAATTAATTTTGATATTTTATTATAAATATGTAATACATATTTAGCCGATAATTGTGTTTTACGTCTGTTTTTGATTTTGCTGCATTTTTCAAAATTCGGACAAAATGCCTGCAGAACAATTGTTGTTGCTTGGAGTTGTGTTGCAGAACACTGAATATAATTCTGCACCTGGGGATATCTGCAAGAAATAAAAATCTAAAAACTAAATATTTCCTTGATAAGGTTTTCATAACAGTCTAGCATCCACAGGTTCCAGTGTTTTTCTTTCATGGTTACCACGACTTGGCGCCAAATTGTCGTCTCTTAAAAAATTGTTTCAAATTTTTTTTTTTTTTTAAAGCTTTGGTGAATTTTACACTAAAATTTTTAAAACGGGAGCTTTTGAGATGACTTAAAAAATAGTGGCTAGGATTGAAAAATAGTAGCAAAACGTTGCCTAGGGCAGTCCTGTAACTATGGTGTATTGATGCACAGTTTAAAATAAGCAATTTGTGTGTAATTTAACTTAACAATATAATACACATCAGTCTTAATACTTTCCAATGTCCGTTTTCATTACAGTACATACTAGGATTTATCACATTTTTGTTTCCGGGAATTCCATTATCTTGGAGAGCAAAAGCAATGCCTTTCCATACCTTTTTTGGAATAGCACTTTTTGTCATGGCTGTTGGTACAGCAGAAATGGGACTCACAGAGCGACTGCTGTGGACAGGGTGAGTATTAAAGTTATGCTCTCGATATTTCCCAGTGTAATAAATCTAAATGAACTAAGAATACAGTCAGTGGTTTATAAACTTTCAAAGCAACTAATAGCAAACAGCTGGATGGCTACAACACAAAAGTTTCACTCGGTTCCCAGTAATTAGTGGGACTGCTATAACCAGGTTCGACGAACAGCAGATTTACAACCGGAAGGTTGCAAGTCCGAAACTCAATCCAACCAAAGACTATCATGTACGTGGGATCTGGTGAATGTGAAGGTGTGAACCTCGTCATCGGACCTAGTTATGAGGTGTTGCTTCATTGCAATATAAACCCAACTACCTACCTTATTCAACCACCCAAATAGAAGTGATTCTAAGAGTTGATTTTTGGTGGGAGATCCTGGGGATGAAGGTCTTTCGTCTCTGGTGGACTTGAGCAAACTCAAGCAGTGAGTTTGTCAGTCTTGTAGTCAACATGTGTTTGTGTGGTGATCAATTCAACTAGCAATTACAGATGCCGATGATAATGAATGCTGTTTGAACACTTCCACATCAAACTAAAGGTCATTGAAAAATTCATTAGTATGCTGGTTGTCTCGGGAATGTTTAAGTATCCAATGAGTATACCATTTGATTTTTTTATAGCACATTATGATTTTTTTATCGGTTATTGACATGAATGTTTATGTTAGGACTTTAATATTTTCATTTTTTATCAGTCTTTGAAGCAAAAGTCTGCATTTTGGTTTTAAGATTTTTTAAAAATCTATATTTGAAACTAGGACACTCCGATATAACAGCCTGCATGTACTGCTTATTTTCAATAGATGAAAACTTGATGTCACTGTTGCATAAATTTATTTGAACAGAAATGTTTTAAAGTTTTTGTAGGCACTAATTTAAATATATAAGAAACAAAATTGAGATGTACATATCACTTTTAATTAGTAGTAATTACTACTAATTAAAATAATTATACACTAGTAATTATTTTTCTTTCTAGGAACTACACAACTAATTTACGTCCAATTGAAGGAGTAGTAGGTAATAGTTTGGGATTATGCATTATTGTATTTGCCTTCTTAATCATATTTATTGTAACCCATGGAGGTTTTAAGAGGAAGCCTCTGCCCAATGAAATGCCGCACACAACAATGAACTAATGTATTTCGAAGTGCTTGACATAACAGAAAGGTTATGAAAAAGAACTATACTTTATATACTTTTTCAATTGTATAAATTTATATTTGTTTTTACATTCTGTTTTCTTTTGCTATTTTTACTGTTTCAAATGTTGCTTGTACAATGTGATTTCAATAAATGCACATTTTTTATATATATATAAAAAAAACAAATAAAAAGTTGTCTAATACAAAATTGGCTGTATTTCCTCGTGTACTGATAAGATCAAATTTCCTAAGTTAAATTACAAAGGATTTTCCACTATAAGCAAATTAGTAAAGCAAACAGATTTATTATGACAGTGAAACAGTATAATATAAGATGAAGAACCTAATATTTTCCCTGATAAAAAATTACTTGTCAATTATGATGCTAAAATTAATATTTCTGACAAATTTAAGTGAAAGTTTGTAAAACTCTCATAAATTGTTATCTTTTTATCAATTAGTTGTGTATGATTTGTATGTCAGGGAACTAAATTGATTTGAATCTAAATCACTGATGTTTTAAAAAAGATAAATTTATTAAAAATTAACAGTGGCAAAATATAAAGGCATAAAATTAAAAAAATATAAATCATTATCAAAAATACTTCTAAAGTTGAAATGAGCTTAAAAATATTGGAATCAAATCGGTACTTTAGTGCTTTAAGTAAGCTTGATCTGTTCATTCAGTAGAATACACAGATGGAAAAGGCAAAGCTTCTGATGGTTGTAACCTGAAAAATATATTAAAAACAAAATTTTTTATGTGCAGCTTTAGCTACAGAAAATAATTCAAATTTTGATTTGAACACTTTAAAAGTAAAACATTTGTAGTCGCATCTCCAGATCATTTGGAGCTGATTAACCTGCATGCTGTGGCGCTAAGATATTTTCAATTGTCTCAAAGAACGGCTCTTTCGCCTGTATCTCCGACCCCCTAACCTAATTACTTAACTTGAGCGATGGAGCCTTGAGTGGCATATACGACCGACGCTTTCCTTTCACAGTATTGTGTGACGTATCGTTTGGCTTGAGATAGATATCACTGGAGCGACCTTCTGCCTTCCCCCAAAAGCGTTCACATCTCGCAGTGAACCGAACAAAAGGAGGAACCCCTTTACAAGGTCAGTTGCTGACAGTAGAGTGCGTATATAATAAGAGTGGCGACATATGGGAAACACTTTCTGATTGGCTTGGAGACCTTTTCTACCACCCGAGGCGGTCTTTTCCAAGCTCCCCCGTAGACTTAACATGGGAACTTTTTCTGTGTTCAAGAAAAACGTGTGTACATTAAATAAAAAAGAAAATATAGCCTATTCATGTTCCATTTCGTGTTCTAGAGTGTTTATTTATTATTATTTTAGTGTTTTGTCAGTATAAATTTGAATACTTTTTAAGTAAATAGCTTTTTTTGAACAACATGGTGTTATAAGCAATCTAAGTTAACGCGTTGTGCAATCCATCTCATCAATTACGCATGTAAATGAGCGTTTATTTGATTCATTTATACCGAATGTATCCATATTATAACAATCATATGCTTTTTGTTCTCCTTGATATGATATATTAATTCACCCAACTATCTTCTTTGAGACGATTCTGGTAGAAAAATGGCTGCCGCGCATGCGCATTGGGCCAAATTTGGTCCCTTGTCGCCATTCTTATTATGTAGGCACTCTAGCTGACAGCTGCTAAATGGTGATCTATGCCAGTGGTCGCTTAAAAGGGGATAACAGCCACAGTACACAGATCTATACCATGCCACTGGTGGAAATGAAAATTTAGTGGTAAAAATTGTCTATCTGTCGCAGCGTAAAGGTTAAAGCTTGTTTCAATAAAGTTTTTCAGTTAAAATTTGGAAATTCAATTTTTAATACTTCAAGTGAAGTGGTTTCACTGGTTTGTTCACAGGTGATTTCAAACCACAGATTCTGAGGCTAATTGAATAGCATTTCCCCATGTAACCATGCAATGTGTGCTCTGTAGTACTGCCATCTGTTGATTAATAGTATACAATTTGTTTAAATACATTCAATGAAAATTTTACACTGTATTTCACCAAGCTGACTGAATATAAGTGTGCTTGAAAGGGATGAGATTATTATTTTTGCTCTTCAATTTACAGTAAATATGAATATACAGTTCCCAATTCTAGTTTTCAGTAACAAAAAGTAATCTATTATTTTTAGATACAAGTTTTCAACCTAAATACTTTAGATAAATAACTCGGTTATTGAATTAGAGTGGCTTATACTCTAACTAAAGCATAGGGGTGGTTCTTGAACAACAATACTTAAATTGACTCGAGAAAAGCACAATCTTCGAAACCAAATGCAAAATATTCCATGGATCTGGAGCCTTGAATTGGATAATGGAACAGAATTGCAAAATTTCATGAAGAAGCACACCTGCACATATAGCTTTTACACTGAGCTCTCTTGCATTTATTGATGGCAAAGGGTTGTTATTTGTATCTTATTTGAATACATACATTTAAAATGAATATAGCGTCTGTATTCAGTAAACAGAGTTCATGCCTCTAAATGAAATTATCTAAAAATATGTAACAGCATTTTGTAAACTTTTATTGATATTATTTATTTTTAATAAAATGCATAGCAAATAGCACTTCCCAGTCAAATTCTGAATGACATTTCAATTCCTTCTTTTCCTTTGTTCAAAGATGATTCTACAATTTGGACGATAAACCTATTAGTACTCTTATTCATATTTCCTTTTCTATACCGATATCTATCAACCAGACTTCTCATTGCTTTCTGTGATTAAACTGCTGCCGAATTTCATTAGAGTGTCGAGCTCTTCCTTGCAGTTTTAGCTGTTTCATGCAGCTCCATAGCTTAAATCAATCATATTTAAACTTTAGCACAAATGACAAACTTCATAACAGTCGATTTTATGATAAAAATCTTTTGTCATTAAACAATAAACATGGATTTCTGTGCCATGCATTTTAATGAAATATATTAGGTCATCCGGAAAGTTCTGCGTGTTGTCAAATCGAAGCTAGCTTTGTTATTATTTTGCTACCACTGATAAGGAGTGATCTTGATTGAAGCAGATGTTTAAATTCTGTCTTTTCTGCTTACACTGCATAATTATAGTATGTGTTGTGGCATAATTTTTGTTTCACTGCAGTGCTAAGAATGGAGAACCAGAAAGTTCATTTTCGTCATATCATGCTCTTTAATTTTAAGGAAAAAATGCTAGTCAGACTGCTAGTAAAATGTGTGATGTATGAGGACATAGTGCTGTTTCTGAGGCCACAGTTCGAAGGTGGTTAGAAAATTTAAGCGTGGAAATTTCAGCCTCTGAGATGATGCCCGCTCTGGACGACCATCCTCTGTAAACGGATATCTGTATGGCGAGACTACAAAGGAATTGTTTATTATGAATTGTTGCCAAAAAATCGGACAATAAATTCGGAAAAAAAAAACAGTTGTCATATGACAATATTAAAAGCAAAAATCGAAGCAAAGCAGCCAGAACTAACCAATCGTCGAGGTATTTTCTTTCAGCATGACAATGCGCGGCAACAGACTTATTGAGTATGGCTGAAATGTTTGGTGTTATCCCCATATTCACCAGACCTTACCCCTCAGATTTTCACCTCTTCATAACACTTCAAAATTCTCTGAACGGCCTGGAGTTACGATTCTTTGGAGACTGTCAAATAAACCTAATGATTTTTTTAAAAAAGAATTTTCCAGCTGCAAGAAAGTTGAAAAAAAGTCATAGAACAAAATTGTGCTTATGAGATTCAATAAAATTCTTTTATGTTTTGTACTGCTTCGTTGAAATTTATCATACAAAAAGGCGCAGAACTTTCCGGATGACCCAATATATAGATATTGTCTAGAGTATATTGGATCAACACACTCAGGCTCTTGATATCACAAGATTTAATTTAAATTTGTGATATGCATAGTGGCTGTTTTAAGTGCTTTGGAATCAAATATTAAGCAATATGTTCTGTACTTAAAGTTTAAGCAGCAAAAGTCTCCACATTCCCAGTTATTAATGCTATATACTACTAATAAATATACAATAAATTCATAAATATATTACCAGTTTTCTTTACTGTAGTCTGCACTATTCTTTTCAACAACATGAAAAGTGTAAATTGGACGTGATTTATTTGATGTATTTTCTCCACTCTTATGTATAACAGAACCATGTATGATTATACAGTCACCTAAAAATAAGTTTGCTGTATTTGATCATTCATATTAAAAGTGTAGAATCATAGTGATGCCTTCTATAATTTACACATAGAATATTAAAACACCGAAACCACGGACATGCAGTAATAAAAGGAAAATATTTTTAAAGTTGCATAAAAACTTAATTATGCAGCTTTTAAAGAAACTAATTACAAGTATAAGTTTGAAGAAACAAGATTTTTTGACTTGAAGTCAAATTTTAAAGTTCAACTTGGAAGCAAAATTAGGCTTCCGTTTTAATCAAAACTAATTTGATAAAAAGCATTTAATTATTAAAATATTAGAAACATTTTGCAATATACAGGGTGGTCCCGAATTCATGGTACAAACTTTAATGGTAGGTACAGGACATTGTAACAATGATTTATTGTATAGGAATGTATAGTCGCAAGTGACGCGGTGAGGCGAAAACAGGGGAAATAACGGCCGAAAGGAAAAACAAAGATTTTATTGAAAGCGTTGTTGACAAGTGTCATGTTTACAGTAATTGTTCAAAATTGCGTCCACCAGTATCGATACATGCTTGACAGCGTCGGTGGAGCGATTGGCGTACAGGTTCAAAGATGCCTGGTATTTCACGCACACCTGCAGCAGCTACAGATAAGCGAGCGACGAGATCCTCATCTGAGTCAACTGGAGTCTCATAAACAAGATGCTTTAGATGTCCCCATAAAAAGTAATCGAGGCTCGATAAATCGGGAGATCGGGGTGGCCAAGGGACTGGTCCACCACGCCCAATCCATCGAGTACCAAACGTGGCATTCAGGTAATTCCGTACATCAATGCTGAAGTGTGCTGGCGCCCCATCGTGCTGAAACCACATGCGGTTACGAATGGCGATCGGAACATCATGCAGCAGTTGTGGTAACACTTCTTTCAGAAAAATAAGATAGCTTCCGCCAGTGAGCCGCGTGGGTAGTAAGTATGGGCCAATCAAAAAGTCGTTCACAATACCAGCCCATACATTAATACTGAAACGTTGTTGAAACGCATGTCGACGCGTTGCATGTGGATTATCGGTTGCCCACACATGGGAATTGTGCGCATTAAAGACACCCTCGCGTGAAAATGTCGCTTCATCTGTAAATAGCACATAATCTACGAAATCCGGCTGCAACGCACATTGCTGCATCACCCACAGGCAGAAGTTCACGCGGCGAGGATAATCTGCCGGATTCAATGCTTGTACTTTCTGAAAATGGAAGGGGTGTAAGCGATTTTCGTTTAACACTCTGCATACAGTCTGATGACTCACACCTACGTCACGCGCAACAGTTCTTGTGCTTGACTCGGGTCTATCAGCCACAATGTTCAAGATGCTTTCTTCCAGCCTTGGAGTGCGTACAGCTCTTACTCGACCAGCGCCATGTCTGTTGACGTCGAACGCACCTGTTTCACAAAGTTGACGATGTAACCGTTGAAAAATTCTATGATCCGGCATTCGTCGATCAGGATACTCCGCGCGATACATTCGTAACGCAGCTCTGCCGTTACCATTTGCACGGCCGTACATGTAATGCATGTCTGCTTTTTCTGCATACGTAAAGTCACCCATCGTCTACGGCAGCACAATTGTGAATGGCGCTTTTCCCTACTGCGATGCATCATGTTCAACAGCGGCTAGACATCTACTGCCCTCTACCGGCAATGATACCAACCGATCACTCCATTTCTCTTTCCTTTTATTTCCCCTGTTTACGCCTCACCGCGTCACTTGCGACTATACATTCCTATACAATAAATCATTGTTACAATGTCCTGTACCTACCATTAAAGTTTGTACCATGAATTCGGGACCACCCTGTATACAGGGGAATTAATTACATTACCATGAGTAAGCACATTATACAGTACAAAATCCGGAATCCTCCGGACCTCGGCCATTTCGGATTTCCGACTTTTCCGGATTTTGGATAATTTGCAGTTTTTTGGTCAAAAAAACCTTAATCTAACCCCTTCCTCCACGCACGCGAATTTTTTCGCTTATTATTTACGTCCGGAACACGTTTGCGATACTAAAATAGACATATAAATAGGAATAATTAAAAAAAAAAGGAAAAAAACACTTTTTAATACAATGCAACAAATTTTACATGGAAATCTAATATTTCTGTGTGGAATTTACTCTAAACATGTCCGTTATTTTGCGTTGTTTCATCAATTTGGTCCAGATTCAACGCTTTGTTCTTTAAAAAACTGTTCTTAAAAGAGGAGGAAAGATAGATTAAAGTGAGAGAAAAAAAAATGCTGGTTAGTAAAACGTCCGGATTTTTTACTTTGTACTGAAAATAAAATAAAATGGTGTGAATAGAGATCTACCTTTCTTTGCCAGAACTGGAACATATAAGGAATCGTCGAATTCAGGCATTTCACCTCTCAGAACCAATGAAGGCTGACCATTTGGATTTCTCACATATCTCACGTAGATTTTTCCTTTATTGAGAAAAACAGCAAATAAAAATATTTTCAATGCAGGTAGAATGTACGTTAACGGAACTGAAAGTATTCTATAAAAATTTGATGCAATAGAAAAACATTAAAATTTGGATTATAAATTGATTAATGGTTTGACGAGAGAGAAATCTTTTATTTTGCACTCTGGCTCCAATCTCACCATAACTCAAAAATAAGTTTCCAGTTTTACGTATAGAAAGACTAGATGCATGCTACAGTCACAACTGATTTTAAGATGACTTTAGATTCCAGTACAGTTCAGTTTTGTAGCATGCAGAATTATGTATGAACACAAAATTAGAAATTACTTTTTGAATCATGGCGGTATTGCGGCCAGAGTATGGTACAATGTCAAAATTTCAAACTCTTCCAAGGACCAGAGGTGCAAACATTCAAATCAAATACCTTATTTACTATATAGGAGAGTATGTAGTACCTATTACATTAAACTTTTCCAGTTCAATGAGGGTCATCAAACAATTGTAGACATCCATACAGTAGCAAAATTGTAAAAAATAGGCTGGACCAAATAAATCGAAAAAAGTTTAATTGGGTTCATGCTAAATAGGTGAAAATTTATTTTATTGATTCAATTCACTTCCAATCAATAATGTAACATTTAACAATAATTAATCAATAATGTAAAATCTTTATGGCACAAGAGCCATATTTGGCCGTGCTGCACCAGATACAATATCAAAAAATGGACAAACACAAAGTTTTACTCACACAGAAGACAGAAATACACCCAGGAAAGAATCAAATCTGGCAGGAATTGAACCTGCACTGACTGCAATTTGCAAGCGCATTAGGCAAAACCACTGTGTGATCAACAACAATTCTCCATTGGTAGGTATTTAATAAACATCTCACTGGAGTCAACACATCGGGCGATTGGCGACAGTCCGGGACAAAACAAGGGACAGATCGAGGACAATAACACGTAATTTTGAACTGGCACTCCACACCAGCTCCTCTTTGGAGGAGGGCCCTGACCATCAAGAAAAAATTACTGAGGCTAGCCAAAGAGGTTGTGCTCTGAGGAGTTGGTGCTCATACCAAATACAAATCTGCATTTTTCACTGTTTTCACACACATACATTTTATAGACTGTGATGCACCAGACACAATATCAAGAAATGGACAAACACATAAAGACAGTTTTACTCACACAGAAGGCAGAAATTTACCCAAGAAGGAATTGAATCTTACAGGAATTGAACCTGCATCACCTGTAACTCGCAAGCGCATTGGGAATACCCATTAAGCAACGACGGTTCCCATTGGAAGGTATTTAACATCACACTAGAGCAACACATTGGGCTATTGGCAACAGTCACACAAGAAGGGGCAGTTCGAGGACAACAACACGTAATTTTGAACCACGGTCAGGTGACAAGGCAACACCTGAACTGGCACCCCACTCTCCAAACTTCCACACCAGCTCCTCATTGGAGGAGGGCCCTGACCACTAAGAAAAAATTATAGGCCAAAGAGGTTGTGTCCCGAGGAGTTGGTGCTCATACCAAATACAAATCTGCAATTTTGACTGTAAGTCTGAACATGCATGCATTTTCTAGACTTATTCATACTGTGCCATAAATATTTTTTCATATTATGTGCCCATTAATACCTATTCCTATTATAACATAAATGATTTATATTTAAACTTATGCTTTAAAATACATTACTATTTTTAAGTATACACTACTTTCCTAAAGCATCAATACTCAATGCATTTTTCTCAATACAATATTTTCACACATTTGTGTGTTTGGTGAGGCAGACATTGAGAATATGGTCACATTTAAAGTTGTTTACTATCTCACAATTAGTGTGGTTTTTAACAGTTTAACAAACATTTTAAGTTTGATTATGTTTAGAAATTTATCCCTAGCATGAGAATCACTATAAAAATAAAATGAACATGTTTTTCTTGATGACATGCATAACGTCACAAATGTAAAAGCTTAAATGCTAACACATCAACTCTTCATATAATCAGTATAATAAAAGTATTTATTCAGAAATTAAGCAGTTAAACATAAATACCTTTATGAGAACCTGGTATGAACCGCAAACAACCATTTTCTTCAGTAACATCTACAAGAGGAATCCATATTCCGACAGCACTGGGTGGGTCAGTATACAGAAAAGTAGAATCTTGATGGGGAGTTACTTTATAACAAGTAATTGCATATCAGTATTGTTATTGTAACACCAAAATGCGATGAGCTTACAATTACTACACTTAAAGTTTTGTCTAAATACAATTCATTCCTACATTATATTGTAATGCTAAAAATACTTACCAATCCCACCAATTTGAGGATGCTGGAAACAAAAAACAAGATTTGCATGTTATGCTTTACAGGATTTTAATGACATAAAACAGCAATTGCTTATTTTTATTTACACGTAGTAGGGGGCTCCGCCCCCAACTCGCTTACACTCGCCAACAGAATAATCGAACTAAGAATCCAGATAAACAACACAGTTTTCAATCCTGTGGCGATGGCGGTAACTTTTTTTTAATATCGAAAGAAAAAAATGAAGTATACTAACAAAATAAATAATTTAAACACAAGGTGTATCTTAAGACAAGTGTCTAAAACTAAGGAAATATACTTAGTAAGATAATGGTAAGCATTAGTTCAGAAACACATTGAAAAGTGTTTCATGTTGAAAATTAACTGAGACGTAGAACCAAATATTTGAGTAATTCACAAAAACTCACCTTGAAGATAACCATACTTTGTACAACAACTGGATCTTCCAATTTTATGGATTTTAATGCATCCTAAAATTAAAAGAATGTAATCTTTTGTATAATGCAATATTAACAATATTGGCTAGTTAGTTTGGTGGTCGGTCCAATTGCAAACAAGCTGTGCCAAATGCAAGATTAAATACTACTTAATAAAAATAGTTAAAAACACACAACCAAAGTAATAAATGCTAGTCTAGATTTCTTGTATGCAATGAGCATGGAACTATGATATAATAATATTGAAATCCCATAGTTAAAATTAGTATGAAAAATAAGCACATTCACATTTCAAGATGTTCCGAATCTATGTAAAATTTTGGTCCAATGCTCAAATGATGGTTTCATAAAAATTCAGCAATTGAATAAATTTTGCATACAACACAAAATAAATATTAACTAATGGAAGAAACCAATTCACAACATTAAATTTAAGTGCTTTACTTAAAACAATTGAATTATTTTCTGTTCTTCAAATGAGATATTTAAACAAGTTTGGATTTTAAAAATGACAAGAGAATATTTGTCCCTTTTTTGTAATCGATTTTCTAGAAACGTTGGTGTTCAAGAGGGTTCAAACAAGGCCAATCTTCAAAAATCAAATGTCTTACATTAAATTAAGAATTTACACATTGAAAATCAAATGTTAATGTAGAGTCAGTATTAAAAGTTTATGTATACATTGAAATTAAACTATTTAGTAATAAAATGTGCATATTAAATATAAGAGATAATTTTAATAAAAATAAATGTATATTATAACTTACAAATATTTTATATAAATGTGAGCTTTTTAAAAATAATATTTGGTTCTTAAACAGAAAAAGTATGAGGCAAAAGCAATCGTACACTTAAAAAGTACTTAAACCTTGCCAATTCAAAATTCAGCAATTCATATTTTTTTTGGCCCACCACAACCTATTGACTATTTAGTCTTTGAGGCATGGAATGGAGCTAGTTGTTTTGTTTATATTATTCTGATGGATTCCCACAGCCTTTTCAGTACATTTTGATGTGATTCTTTTCTTGTGAGTTTTCATTTCTCGTTTTACCATCATTTTTTGTTGCCAGGCATGTTCAATGGTATCCAAATGGTGGATTCAGTTGTTTTGGTGTAGTAGAAGAGTTTCACTATTTTAGCTGTATGCATTGGGTTTCCAGCTGAAAAACTCTCAGGAATTTTGTAAACCAAGTTTCTTTAAATTTTGACTAATATTCTCTAAGTATTAAGTTTACAAAATCATTAATGTTAAGAGTCTACGAAATCAAATTAATCTATCCTTGGACCTTGCACCATAAATCCCCAAATAACAATCCAATCCTTTTCTATTCTTGAGGACACTATACACCTCAAACTATTATGGATTTCCATCCTAAGTTTACTGTCAAAACTATATTTCTTAGTTGCAGTTCAGAATTTGCAGTCCTCCAAATTTTTTAGCCTTTTTGATGGGTGAATATCTCAAATTTAGATTCATCAGTATATAGGACATTTTTACAATACTCTATGCGATGGTGTTGGAAGCATTTGACAAACAGCAGACATTATAAAGGATTTTTTTACTGATTGTAGGCTATTTTCTAGGGACAATGCCATATACGCAATCTAATTCAATGCTCTCCTTATACAGGGTGTCCTAACAGTTCCCGTACTGACGATTCGTGAATTTATTATACAAAAACAACAAACTTTAAAACAACTATTTTTATGCCAATAGTAAAAAGCACTTTTAACCTAACATAAGAAAAAAAATTTGAACTTACATTTATAATAAAAGTTCAAAATGTCCACCTTTTTCTTGGAGGCAAAGCTGAAATCGTTTGGGCATATTTTTAGAAACACGTTTCAAGATACTGGGAGTGACTTCTTGTATTCTTTGAGTAATGGCAATTTTCAGATCACCTATTGTTTGGTGATTATCTTCATAAACTTAGTTTTTTAAATATCCCCACAGAAAAAAGTCAGGGATGCCCAGTTCAGGGGGAACGAGGTGGCCAAAGGTTCTTGAGATGAGTCTATTGCAATAATAAAATTGCAATAACAAAGCCGTATCTCATTGTCCAGTGGCTTTAGCTCCTGTAACATTTTTACACGATAAGAACCAAAATGCAAAGCTCTTAAAGCCTTATGTATTGATCCGTGTGATATGCTCATTCGTTGCGACAAAAGCCTCACGAATTGATGAGGGGATTACAATATCCTCCATTGAGTTTCTTGCACAAAGTCTGGTGAACGACTGTCAGTCTTCCACTCCTGTGTTTTGTGTTCCACCGAACCTGTCTCACGAAATCGCAGAATGAGTTGATATAACGTATCATTACTTATTGCATCATTTGGATATTTATGTCCAGAATTATTATGTTACCAAAATTCTTTACATCTTTCATAGGATTTATATTCAAAATAAGCCTCAAACAGTGCAATTCTCTGAATGCGTGATAAACTCGTCTTGCAATGAAGAACAAAAGGATGTGGAACTTTATTATTGGACAACTTGAACGCGAAGAAAACCAAACGATAAATATTAAAGACTCAATAAAACTATAAGCAGACGATAAAATTTAATAATTAAAAAAATAACATAGGCAATAATTTTTTAAAGTTGGAGTACGGGAACTTTTAGAACACCCTGTTGTACTTGCACTAACCAGGGATCCTCTTAAATTGTAAATGTCTTGCAAGTAATACAACACCAGTGAAAGGGCACTGTTCAACATTTCACAGAACTATGTGAGTGACTACATATAACAATTTTGTTAGCAGCTCTGAACGTCAGTGCATTTGAACAGAATCAGTCGAAAGGTGTCTTGAGACAATACCTTGAACAGTTGAATGACTTTTCTTCAAAATTCTTCCAATTTCTTTCAACAATTTTCCTTCATGTTTTAACTGCACGGTGAGTTCACACATTTCTTCATTAATTTCGTTACAACATGTTTTCATAATTATCAATGACACATAAAATTAGAAAAGCAAAGTTTTTTACAGTCATATATGTGATCTTAAAAAACTTCATTTTTTGTTGAACAGTCGGAAAAAAAAATTTCAAACGAAATCAATAAGAACACAACGCACTGTATAAACGATGTTTGACACAGATGTGAGCCATTCATCAAATACCTAATCAGTGTTTTTGCATAGTCCAGCATTCGATTTTCTTTGGTTGTTACTTTGACAAAATGAATTGTCATGTAAATTTTTAAATTAAATTTAAATTTTTTTTATGCATTTGATTGTAAAAAGGAGGTGAACAATCCCTTTTGACTCTGACTGTGAACTGAAGGTAAGAAGCATTGAAATTAAAATAATTGCATGTCTAAAATCCTAAATAAAAAATCTTTTTTGAGTGAATTTAAAAACAAATCTTAGTTCTGAGATAGTTCAGATTGAATTTCATATGAAATGTAAAAGAACAATAGATGGACAGAGTATAAAAGTGTTATAAACAAGATTCTTGAATAGTTGGAGAATTTCTGTCGCATTATTGAGGAACCACACATTTAATGTTTGAACAAGCTAACCATTTTGTGTTTTCTTTGCTAAAGAGCAAATATTGCTCCCAAAAATAGATCATAGGAGTAATGTATATAACTTACCTTGATTCTATTACTAAAAGTTATAGTCTTGAAGAGTGGATTCAACCAATGCAATGCTGGAAGATGAAAGAAAAGAAAATAGTTATTGTATAACAAAAACATTGTATCAAAAGGGAATATTAAAAGGTCAAGATCATAAGAGGAAACAATAAGCAATAATTTTAGTAATTACTGATTAAGATACACTAAAGTATTTAAACTAATGTTGTTTTATTGCTTGATGGTTATTTATTTTACTTCATAACAGCTAACTATATCAGGATCTATGGCTTAAAGTACACTTAAATTGGTTTGATGTTCATATAAAATTAAATATAACTAAAAAAATGAGATCCCATATTTGTTATATAAATTTGAACTGATAATTTGAAAGGATAATTGTTTAGTTTTTTTATTACAGATGTTAGTGTTTCTGCTAGTGTTGGATTTTTGCTATCATGCATTTTTAAAAAATACCTTTCCCTGAAAATCTGGATGTAAGAATATTTTATACACTTTCAAAAAGGATTAACTGCGTATGATTTTCTGATGATTGTGTAAAAAATAGCTCCAAGTACAAAAATGACAAAACAAAAATAAAATTTAAAAAATGATTTCATTATGCCTATAAGTTATGTCGAAACACATCTTGAAAATTTTTGAATAAAAATTTATAAAAGTATAAATATTTATTACAATTAAAATGAATTTCTATGTCAATATTTGTGGACTTACGAAATAAAATTTTTTTTTGATTTTGTATTCTTTAAAAAAGAAAAATCTTTTTTTACAGTATTTTATTACTGAGAACTAAGGTTGGATATGTTGCTTCAAGATCAATTTTTGCAACACAAAGGTTATTAGATAGTGGTCTACAGCTCAGAACTAGATACTTAAAAAAGAACCTTTTGCATGAAAAACATTGCAAATAATTCATTTTAAAAACCTTAATCTTAACTTTAATTAAGCTTTTTTAAAGCCATTTTTATTTCCTTTAAATTAAAATTTTTAACTTTAAGGAAATAAATTTGAAAAATAAAAATTGAAATTAAAGAAATAAACAATTAACTAGGTTAACATATTTTGATTTTTAGATTTGAATTTGTAAAACAAAATATGCATTTGTGGTACGTTAAAGTTTGAGTAATAATTCTAACATATGGGTTTTCCACAAAACAAACAACAAATTAAATCCATCAGCAAAATGAAAACATATCATCCAGAAAAACAAAATTATATGTGAAGTAATTGAAGACATGCTTCAGTAACTAAAATAAAAACCCTTAAAAATGCGTTGAAAATAATTAGAACTATTAATAAAATGATGATAGGACTTCCAAACTTGAAAGTATGATGAAAGTAATAGGTAACTCAAGAAAGTAAACAAAATAACTGTAGGGTATAGAATAAAAAAATGCTACATTGCTTACCATGTCCCATTTTATTCAAAGACCTCTCTTTGTCATAAACCAGGTTTCCTAGCAAAAGTAAACAGAGTATTCTTGATTTCATAATTGGATATACTTTTGATTCTATCTTTATTTAAATGATACTAAAATTGTAAACTCAGAATTTTCTGTGAAAAAGCTATTCAATCGAAACATTCTGTCCAATCTGAAATCCTTCTAAGCAAGCTCAAGACTGATAGAGCCTAAGATTATAGGATTTTTTTATGGTGAATAAATGACAAGAGTTAAGCCAACAGTTGAAGTGTCCAACTGAATAAGTCTAGGTGACACATTACAGATTTTACTTGAGGAGCAAAAACCGCATATTAATATATCTGGTGTCGATGTTATATGGGTTAGTGCCATAAGGTCTCCATTTATACCATTAACTTTTTTGTAGATTTGGCTAAGCTTGTTAAAACTTACTGGTGAATTATGTTTGCATTGAAACCACCAGGTGGTGGCCAGCCTCTGACACGAAAACCTGTTCCAAATTGCCACCGTTGTAAGAAAGGGACAATTTGTCTTTCCTACTTGGATCTTCATCCCCCCCTATTTTAATAGGGCAGTTTTGTCTCGGCGAACCTTGGATAAAATATTTTGTCAAAGCCATTTGGAGAGTTAAGGTTATCGACATCACAAAGAAAGTTTCACCTTTTGGCTCCATAGTCATAAAATTTAACTAAATGTACAGAAAAGAATTTGAGGACCAAACACAGCTAGTGCGACGCTTATTGACAGCGTAACCTTCTCTGAAAATAGATACATCTGGCAGTATCTGTAAGAGGTGTAGAGTCGTAAGAGTAGTAAGAAGTGAGTGTGACCACATAGATCATTAATCTACACTCGTAAGCACGGTTTCATATTAGATGCTGACCCATAACACCATCTGGTGGTTTCATTGCAAATTAACTGCATGAATAAGTATTTAATACCACTTAGACGATTATTCAATTAAAATATCCTTTTTTGAAAAATTTACTTATAGACCGATACTCAACCAAACACCTCAATTATCTATAATGCAGTACAGTGAAACTTTTTTTAACTGTCCTGTCAAGTTTGGGACAATGATAGTGAATTGAATAGACATAACAGAACAACAACCCACCTCCATCCATTGCATATGAATGATAAAAAAATCAACGCTTACGATATGGAAATGCACTGTATATATATATATATATTTCACTTTACAGAAACAAGCAATATACATTAAGTACAGTATAGTACATATTGTTACATGAACTTACACTCTAGTCATACACATTAAAATTTTAAAACAGTCAGTTATTTTGTTTTTTCGAGGCTTGAGCTTTTTGAGGGACAATGTTCCGCAGTAACAAACTGACGGCTAAAAGAGTAATGGTTAATCAAAGTTTCACTGCACTTGTAGTCTTGAAACACTGTTGTTTTTGCAAGCATTTACCATGAAGAAAACAAATGTGTATTGGAAAGTAGATAGATATGTTGAGAAATAGCACATTGTAAGTTCCTTTTTTTTATTAAAATACATTTTACATGTGCGTTGCTGATAAATATTGACTCATTCTTGTATTTTCACTATCCTATTGAAACAATGTATAGAAATAATTCCAATTATATTATAAAATGCTCACATTCTATTGATTGATAATTAAAGGAAATCAAGTTGTGTTCTTTCATGTTAGTTATGAAAGTTTTAAGTAAAACTTTAAACTTATTACGCATGTATGAGATATTTTGTGATACTCACATGGACAATCAGTACATAAATAGTTAATAATATTATTAAAACACAAACCTTCATCATCAACAGCATCTTTCTCATAGAAAAATGAAATCTTATCACCAGAATTAATAAAATAGTCATCTCGAGCCTAAAAATTAAGAACACATTGAAAATAACCTTTCAATTCAGTAAGTAAATTTATTTCATCAATTGTTAGTTCCATAGCATTTTTTAAGCAAGTGCAGAGATTTTCTACTCAGAGATTATGGGTTAAAATGACTTTATCTTATAAAGGTATTAAATCAATTTTTGATATTTGCATTCAGGTATTCGAAGAGCTGAGTTTAATGGTTGAAACATAATTGACGATTTTGAATTATAATTAATGGAGAGGTCAACTGAGACACAAATAGATCCAAATGGTTTGTTTCCTGCAAATGTCATGTCAATGTCAATAAAGTTATCATTTAAGAGAAATGATAAACACACAAATTCACTGGATGCTCAAAGTTGTATAAATAATTTTAAGTTTTGGTTCTGTGTACAACCTTGTTTGAATTCATAGAGAATTTATTCAATTCAATGTTGGTCTGTTACAGTTAAGGATTTCGTTTTACTAATATTTTCAAAATATGTTTCTAATAAAATAATTTTACGTGTGTATGATCACATAGCACTAAAATATTACTGCAATTCCTTATTGACAGTTTTTAATTCATTTGATTTAAGATTTTCAGGACACTGATTTATTTGAAGACACTTTTATAGGTTTAGGCTATTTAAAAATAAATGTAATCTTTGACTGAAAAACTTTTTTAAATTTAGAGCAAAAAAACACCTTAACCCTTCTTTGCATAATGGTGGAAATTTCCATCATAACATTGAATGCCATTACATTATATAAAAGAACAAGTTCACTTTAAGTTGATCGTGTCTGGATACCTTTTTAATGTCCATTGCATAAAAAAAACATAGCTGTCAAAAATAAGCAAGTGTCACTATCAGTAAAACGAGCTTGAAGTTGTCATTCTGCTGTTTGTTGTAGTTGCAATAAACGTATGATTTTGTTTTTAATTTTGTTTTATTATATTTGAGTTTCTATTGCTAAAAAAGTGAAAATGAGTGGAAGAAAGGTTTTTAACATGTGTTTCTGTTATTTTTAGAGCAATTTCTGAAAAAGTTTGCGTTTAATTTAAAAAATACCACATGATACCATCATATTGTTTTTTGCTAAATTTATACTATAAATATATACTAAAATTTTTTAACCATTTTTCCTTTAATTTTGAACATGAATTATATCACCTTGATTTATTTCACCAATAAAGAAAAAATTATGCAAAGAAGGGTTAATAGCAGTAATTTTACTAAATAATTTTTTTGCTAATTAGTCGTCACACCAGATACTTACAAACATTTTATGGAAGAAACCGGCATAACCATTGAAATTATATTAGAAAAATACAAAGATTTACGTTCAGTAATTACCTGGTCTTTTCCTGTATGAAACACAGAACAGTGTTCTGGAGGTATCATGTCTTGAACAATGGATGAACATTCCTTTTTCAAATTTTCTACTTCAGCTGGGCTAAGAAAGTCCCGAATCACTGCAAATCCATTTTGTTCAAACTAAAAAAAAAAAAAAAATACTTAGACCCAATGAAACATTTTATTACCAGGCACATAGAAATTTATTGTAAGGAAACAATAGAGAAATATGAGATGGTTTTGAAAGAAAGGACTAAATGCATTTTTAACGTTACACAACAGCAAATTTTAAAAATGGAAGTTTGAATGGATGCAGTTTTCTTTAAAAAAAAATTCAGGTAGCATACAGATTAAACACTTTTAGCCATATATCTGTAGGCATGTTGTGCCTTCATGGACCCTTGGGTAGTCAAGTGATCTTTTCTTTTCACATGGGGATTAATGTCTATAGTAAACACAGGAGTTGCCCTCTTGTGGGATACCAAAGTGATCTTTTTCTGCTTTCATTGCACCACTCTATTCCCCCATTCATGAAACGTTTTATTCAACGTTACCTTGTGTTTGGCATAGCTAGACCAAATATGGCCCTTGCACCATAAAGCACAAATCAACTATACATATGTAACACCCTAGGAAAAAGGTGAATATTACTGGACAGTTGCGACAGAATACGACAAACAGATGCAATTAATTCAATTTATGAGTATTTATTGGATCCCAAATGAATATCATACTAAAAAAATTGGGCCAAAATGGATACTGTCCACTTAGTAACCTCCTTCCGTATGTCCAATTAGGCTCTTGTAGGAGTGGAGAGCCTCAGGTTCTCAAAAGGAAAGCCACTGAAATCCTCTGATCTTGACTTTAGGGGTGGTTTAGGTAAGGGATGCTTAGGGTGAGAATAAAGAGTTTGGAGGCTTTAAGAGAATGGAATTACTACAGATACTTAAGTTGATTTTTATATAATTTTTTGTAAACTCAATTTTTTTGTAACCATGAGCCATTATCCTTTAGGGCTGATTTTAAAATCTTTCAAACAAGAAATTCCCAAAATGTCATATATTTATGTATGCTTGTTTAGGGAATATAAGAGCTGATAGTTGAAAAAATACTATTGTTAATTTATACTTCAGTTTAAGAGCTAAGATGCATCTAGTATTTGTAACTAGTATACACAAGCAATGCTGTTTTATTTCAACATTTGATACAGGTTAATTTTGAACTGTTGAACTTTAAAAGAGATTTCACAGAACAAATTATTCATGCTCAAGTACTTTGACTTTGTGGTTTTAGAATAAATTGACCACTTAAAAGCTCTGAGCTTAAGTAACTTTGCAGTCATATAACTTGAAAATAAATTTACTT
The DNA here is from genome assembly GCA_947359465.1 of Metellina segmentata. NCBI lineage: Eukaryota > Metazoa > Arthropoda > Arachnida > Araneae > Tetragnathidae > Metellina > Metellina segmentata. Next base: position 82,148,096 of record OX375875.1, on the reverse strand, counting down.
TAACTAGTTTTAGGAGCATTGCACAGCAAGATTCTAAAAAAGCGACAAACATTATCTTTCTTACTTGACCTTGTGCTATCAGAGAAACACCATTTCTTTTTCAATAATTTCTGTATCGATGTAAAAAATTTTAAATGCTGTTGAAAAACACTGGAAAAAAGTTTTGGTGCATGCAACAAAATGAAGTAAATTTCGGTAATTTTGGAAAGAGAATTACAATTTTTTTGATACGAATTATCAAGCATGTATAAAATTATTCTGGATCTACTCTAGCATATATGCAGTTGTAGTTTTGTTATAGAGCAAGACCCTGTTGGAATAAATTTCAGACAATTAGAAGTTAGAAAGGGGGTCTATATATACGAAAATAGGATTGAATTATTTTCTAAGTAAAAATATTTCGGGATTTTGAGACAGAAGCAATGTGTCAAAAGCTTGAGAAGTGAATCGCTGATTTTTCATTAAAAAATATTATACAATAAATATTAAATCAGTCTCGATATAAATATAAATCTTCTTAGTATTTTTGTCTTTGGAGAAAACAGAAAATTGTACTTCTTTCAATGTATCAGTGCAACTCATTTTTCTTCCAGGAAAAACTTTTTCAAAGGAAGAGTAAAAGAAAATAAATTGATTAAAAGATAATTTTATCTCAAGATCGTGTTGTTTACATGTTTGTTTATTATTTACATTGTATTGACAGTTACAGTTACGAAGTAAAAACATGTGGTGGTAGGTGGTATTTTAATTAGCGTCATACTGGTGGCTAAACATAACGGGCTGTTGACGATGATTCGGGATTTATCACTACCGATCTATCCCCAAGGGAAAGATCCCAGAACAACACCACATGATTTGAAACTACAGTCAGATGACGTGTTTAGACCTGAAATGACACCCACTTCCCAAACTTCCACATCACGCCAACGTGAGAACACTTGAGATTTAACATGCACCAGCCTCTATTGTTCATGATAGTCTTTGATTCGTAACCCTCTGATTGCTAACCCATTGATATTCCAACCGGCTACAGGGGGTCCAAAAACGTGTGTTAAATGTAGTTTGAGGAAAATTCTAATCGTTAATCTTCACTGTAAAATAATATAATTCATACACGGCTTTTAAAAAAATGTCAGTTTATGTCCATTATTTTAGTCCATACTTTCTCTTGAAATGATGTATTAAACTAATGATCACCTTATAAAAATGAATAATACTAAGCATAAGAGGTACGAATTCGAACGAATACGAAAGCAAAAAGCTCTATTACATCAATTTAGCATATAAACAAACAAAATACTACAACCGGCTGTATTTCAAATTGTGCAATCGCAATGAGAAACAAAATTTGATTGATCAATGATCATTGAAAGTACGAACGGAAAATTTCAACAGATTAAAGTTCATTTCCTCTTTTCTGTATGTTACAAATTTGTTTTTGCATTATCCTTGTCCAACTTATCTAGTCATACGATACTTGCATGCTTTCTGTTATTACAAATTCTTTCTCCAAGAAAGCATTTAAAAATTATATAGTAAAGATACTGAAGGGCATAGTTTATATTGCTAGTGCTTTCAAGAAAATGCGAGACTAAAGGTTTAAAAAGTCTAAATATTGCGAAGCTTTTTAGGTTACGTTTCGTACTATTATTTTTGGTTCGAAGTCATACTACCTTCAGCATAACAAATGTATAGGAATGTAGCAAATTGGATAATCTCTTAAGTGGATACGATTGAAACAAGTTGTGGGCGAAAAATATGATGAAAAACTTTCGTGCGAATGTGGAGAACACATGCACAAAATTGTTAGTATCTTAATAAAAACAACCGGAAATAACAAATTGTAAGAACTGATGGCATCTGTTGTGAATAGTTACATAGTTTTACAAATTTTAAAAAGTATTAAAAATGACTGAAATTTATTGTGAATGCACTTGAAGCATTCATAATTTAGTCAAAGAACAATTATTCCTTCGGTAATTACAGTAACAGCAACATACTGTTTAATGCTTGTGGGTATTGTATAATTTTTTTCCATTTTGTTAATCTTACGACTTCTTTGAAAAAAAAACCCAATGTTCCAAAGTCTGCTGTTACTATCTGGAATTGCAGGAAAAGTAAAATAACATGGATTCAGTATTCAAAATTGTTAGATTCTTTGTGACTTTCTATTTCTATGCTGTGTTTTAAACTACTAAGATTTAATTGAGCAATGCAGGATTTTGAAATTGAATACATGATTAATAAACTGAAAGCATACTCTCAATCCTGATTTTGTGCGATTTTTTTTGGTGTGGTATATGAAAAAAAAAATTTATTAGTTACAATCTACTTACAGTCTTTCAAAATTTCAATCAAATTAGAACATAATTGACAAAGTTATCAATAAAAATTACCTAAATAAAAAATTTTTTTAATACATATTTAGATTGCTTTACCAGTACTGCTGAAAAGGCAATTTATTTCCAAAAATTATTTGTTTTTTTATGGAATTTCAGCTCTGATACTTCATTTATTTCAGGTCTTATTTTTGTTCTTTACGCAATGTAAACAATTTCCAAATATTTGGGATAGACGATATTAAAAAAAAATAATAATAAAATGAAAACTTGTTTCTTTTGCTCTGAATTAATTTCGCATTTCTAAATGTTTCGCACTTCTTAGGCACTTTTCTACATGAGACTTTTTTTATGTGGTCCGTATATACTGCATACAAAAAGTACTTTTTAAATGTGTTGCGAAAAATATTTTTTATAGCTACTCGTGAAGTTTTAGAAGATTTTTTGCATGCGTCTTCTTTTATGCGGTCCCTATCCACCACACAAAAACAAGTTTAAGTGTACTTGCAAAAAATAATTCTATACCTAAATTTGGAACAATTGAATCTTAATGAAACACAAACTAGCAGAAATTGTTTTTAAATAAAAATTTGTTATAGTGTTTGGAGATTTAACCCTGTTAAACAATATATTTTTACTAATTTAAAATTTTTTTTTTATTTTCATCGTTTTCTTAGATTATTACCAATATTTCCTTTTAGTTTTTCTACTACTATCTCTTTCTATGAGACCATGCCTATTTTATAATTTAATAACTCTTCTAACAAATGTACTTTCTTCTATGTTTTCATTAATTGAACATTGTTTTTCTCTTGAAACGGCATTATATAACCCTTTTTTGTTTATGTTTTCTATAATATTTTTATTGTGTTTTCTGTAATTTTTTTTAAATTTTCAAAATAAAATGTTAACTAGAGGATTTTTTTGTAAAAACTTTTAAAATTAGAATTATTCTGTTAAAAAATTAAACAATTAAAAACTTTTTTATTGTTTTCAATATTTTCAATAAAAAATTTAGTTTCCTAGAAATAACTGTTCATAACATAGTTTTCATTCCGATTTGCATGTGTGCACTTAAGAATACAAAATAATCTTTTATCTTCTACATTTTTACAGCAGCATGTCATCCTTTCGACAACTAGAGCAGCGCCATGTGTCAGCAGAGATAGCATTGATGGAATGGAATCCAATGCTGGATCTCATTGCCTTAGCAACAGTTAGCGGTGAGGTGATCCTACATCGTCTTTCATGGCAAAAAGTTTGGTCGATTGCATCCTGCAGTACTAAGGAAAAATCTGTGCTGGTTACAGCCTTAGCTTGGAGACCAGATGGAAAAATTCTTGCTTATGCATATGATAATGGTATGAATTATTCAGTTGAAATTATCTATTAGATTTTGTAATGAGGTAAAAATTACTAAACATATTTTAAAATTTCAGTACTTTGTTGATTACTAGTCTAGCTTTCAAGAAAACTACTCCAGACAGCCCACCTGTCTATTGCCGTAGAAACTAAACAAACCATTTGTATCGGGTATTATTGAAACACTGAGTGTATAACATTAGTGAACTTAGCAACAATTGGTCAAAATTTTAAGAAAATATGATTATCCTTACCACATGCTGACTTTAGTAAACTCGTGTTGTGCACCCAGAATACACAAGTGATCTTTTTCTGTTTAGTTGCTGTTTTAGTTACTTGACGTCGTGTGTTTGGTGCAGCTTGGACAGATTTGACCCTTGGGCCATAAAAATGCAAAACAACCCATTAGCCAACCCTCCCCAATATCCATTCCTTTGCATAGAAGCATTTGTTAACCCTCTGGATATGGAACTGGCCTAAAGTTTCTCGTTCTCTGCTTTACGAATGGCTCAGATTAATATTAACATGTAAGAAATGCTAATTTTTGGATTTCCTTCTCATCTTTTGGAGCACTAAGTAATGATGAAATGGCTGAAGACAGTTGTGATTGCCATCCTCTCTTTTCTGTGCAACAAAGAGACCCACTAATGAATAGCCTTGTCTCTGTTCATAGGGATGTCAGAGACATTGAGCCTCGCAAATCGTTTCTCCTCATTTTCACAGATATGCAATGGATTCTAAAAGTTCATATGATGCTGATAACACAGTGGTAAGTCAGAAGAAAGAAACCTTCTGAAAAGTTTACAAATGGACTATATCATAAAATTGGAAAAATATTTTTAAGGTTACATACATGCCACTTTTTAAAGTTTGAAAAATAAATACTAATGAACCCAACAGTTTTAAATTTCTGGGTTGGGATATTGATACACTCTGTGAGGTTAAAATTAGGCAGAATAGTGAAAAATTACTTTGAACTGAAACTTGATATTCATTCATGTTTCTAATTTATATTTCAAAAAAGCTATGCAGTTGTTATCTTTCTTTTAGGTGAATTGTTGTATGTATTTTCAGTTATACATTAGTGCCTTTTGATTTAAATCCAAATAATTTTATTTAAATAATATATTTTGTTTATTTAAATCGAAATTTCTATGATTCCAAAAAATTTATTGTACCATATGTTTAAGCTTGTTACACACCAGCATACAATGCACTGAAGTTTCTTGACAGTTTTGTTTTTTAGTAAACATTTTTTAAAGGGTTTAGGAAATAATACAGGGCAATTTTATGAAAGTTTAAAATAATTAAAATTAACTTTATGTCTTATTGCCTTTATTCTTGCATTTCAACTATTTTTCATGATACAAATCCATAACACTTACAATTCTGAATAAAAAAAATGATCATTTTAATAAGTAAAGGTAAAGTTTCATTTCAAAATTTTATAATTCATAGTAAAAAAAAATTAAATTTTAATCGGACAATTTTGTTATCAAACTTGTTTGATGCGCAAGTTAAGTTTAAAATATTCTTTCAACAAATATAGAATTATCCCGGTTGGTATTATGACTTTATGAATATTTTCCTTGTCTGCTACATAAACACTAAAATCTAAATGAGTTTCTACCATTCAAAAGGACATAGACAGAAAACAATGTTTCCACAGAAAAGAAATAAAAAATCTTATATTCTACTTTCTCTTCAGTTTTCTTTATTACCTGTATAATACCCGATGAATATTTTGCCTTTGCTAGTATTAAGAGATTCTTTCTATTTAAGCTCAGTTGATTTTTTTCCAGAGAGTTTATTAAATATACGATGAAGAGAGGGGCACCAAACACTTTTTGGTATGCTGAAAACTAATACCGAACAGTGCTGATTTCTTTTTCAGAAATTGCATATACCCTTTTGAAAGCCTATCCAACCTTTCCACAGAAAATAAATATTAACTAAAAAAGTTTTGCACAGTGTATGAACTGCTCCATAAGTTTCAAAACAGCCTTCTGTATAAAGCAAGTGGTGTTTTACTCCCCCCAATAAATTTTTCGTTGGCTCCATTGCAGTAGGCAAACCCAATGAACCAATGTCAGCCCCACAGAATATTTAGATTTTTTTTAAATTGTCTCATCGTTCCCTGTGTATTTAAAAATGCTTTTCCTTTGGATTAAAGCTCAAAAGCTTTGTAAATTTGCAAAAGTCTGCATGTATTCAAAATTAGTTACTAACATGTAATTTATATTTGCTGAAAGGTAATTTGAAGATTAAATTGAGTTATATTTATTCTTTTTAGAAAATTTCTCTCAATCTGAAACATTCTTTACTAAGATACTAACTCACTGCTTAAACTTTACTAATTTAATACACATCATAATATCGCAAAGATGATTTGTGTTTTAAATTTGTAGATATTTGAAATTTAACTAATAAACAATTACATACTTTTTTTCATAGTTGACCAGAAATTAATGAGTGATGATTTGATAGTTTAATGTGGTTTAAAGTATATTCTATTTTATTTTGTTATATACTTGTTCATAAGTTAAGCACTGCATTTACCAAATAAAAAAGGAAATAAAAGAACGATTCTCTTGCTTGAGCTTATCTATCTATATAAAAAAGGATGTGTGTGTATATTCTCTATACAAATCTACACAGTTGGACCAATCCACACCAAATTTGGTACACTTATACTTTAGAATACCATGGAAAACAGGCTATTTCTTTCCTGTCTTCAGACCAATCTGTAGCCATGAAAATGGGCACACAGGTAGTCCAAAAAGTGCCATTTGAAGCCCCAATTTTAATATCTAAAGTTTGTTTTTTTAGAATAAATGGACATAAATGGACACAAGGCAACATGTTCTACAGGGTTTGTGTATAAGTTAACACAGGGAAATGTCTCGGACATATTTGAAACCCTAGCAACGCCGGATTAGTCAGCTATATAATACAGACACCTATGCTGCATAATAAATGTATGATCTCGAAATGTAAAACAATTTTTACGAGTTAATATACTAATTTAAAGGATTATATGTTTGGCAATCTTTATTAAATCTGGATATAAAGCCATTAGGGTAGTAATCAGTGTTAAGAGTTAGTTAATAAAATGGTAATTATTATGGATTTATCTCCTCAACCTTGAGCTCTCAGTGGCACATTTCCTTTAGATGTGTAGGGGCTTCACCGTCCCAAGGGATCTTTTCTTTTCCCATGAGGTTTACTGTCTTTGGTAATCACAGGGATTGCTATTCCATTATACCCAAGCTATCTTTTCCTGCTTTCATTCCACTACTCTATTCCCCAATCTCTCCTTTTCCCTTTTGTCACATTTTTTTACTTGATGTTGTCTTGTGTTTGGCGCAGCTTGGCCAAATATGACCCTTGCAATTTAAAAGGCCAAAACAGCTAACCTCAGACTTGAAGACTGGCATTTTCGCCTATTTCTAATCAGTTTACCTAGTTCACATCGTCACTTCGAATTAGATTACCCAGTTCCAATATACTATAGAATAATGATATTTAGTTAGCAGCATTTTAATTGCGACATTGTATTTAGCATTATCAGAGAAATTAAAAGATAAATTTACTTTCAGGAAAGATAACTCTGTGTGATGTCGAGAATTCAGAAGCTGTTCATCTACTTGACGTGCATTGTGTCGTGACTTCATTGAATTGGATACAATGTTTCGAGAAAGAGGATTCTGAACTCCGTCCATTTTACACAGATCGTTCTGGTGAATTTCTTCAGAAGCACTATGCTTTTAACAAAGCTTATGGAACCTCGTCTAAGCAAAGCGAGGAAGTCGCTGATGACTTTAAAAAGATGAAAGGCCAAAAGGATTTAAATATCTTAGCAATAGGAATGGAGATTGGAATGGTCCACCTTCATTCTTTTGGCATGTTTCCCTCGGGTTACATTGATGTAAACCTTCAGCCTGATAATCCGATTCATGATAAGGTTATTTCTGTCACTATGTCTAGAGATTTCAGAATGCTGACAGTTGTGTTAGAAGGTAGAGATAGTGATAACAATTACCTCTACTATTTTCAGTCGTATTCCATTTCATTGCTTTACGACTATATGGAAGAAATTAAAATAGTCTCACTGAAATATGGCCAAATTTCTTCGCTTCTCACTTATTTGTCTTCAACAATTAGGGCTATTTCGGAAGCCTGGGAAGATATCTTACTAGAAGTAGACACGAAACTTCACAACTACGCTTACCAGAAAGACTGCATGTCTGAAGGTTCAATCAGCGACGATTTTCTTGAGCTACTCATGTTCGGGAATCCTTCCGACTCTCTTGAAAAGTTCTTATTGCATGATTTGACTGAAAGCGGCTTGAAAAAGTTCGGCCACTCCATTGAACTATCCTATTCAAACATTCAGAAACTTGTGCTGAAGCGTCTTCAGAACGTCGCTTCTTCGCTGTTTTACCATCTGAATGATTTCAGAGGCATGGCCATGTGGAAGGAGAGATTCGGAGCCCTTGGCCTGGAGGAATCGGCCATCAACGAGGCTGTCCTGATTGTCGGTTCTTTCCTGCTGAAGGCCACGGAAATCCAGCAGGTTATAGACAATAGCATGAAGAACTTCAAGGCGTTTTTCAGGTGGCTGTATTCCGTCATCCTCCGGCTGTCCGACGAGCCCATCCCTCTCGAGATCAGCAAGCTCACTCAGCAGGACCTCCATTTCGTCGCAGAGTTTCTGAAGGAGAACTTCACCGTCGAGTTCGACGAAAATAAGAAGACGACTGTGAAGCTGGAACGCGTGGCTCAGTATCTGAAGAAGGAGGACCTTCCGTACCCGGCGTCCACCAGTGGCAATGCCTGGGTGAAGTTCATCAAAGACCACCCAGCACTGAAAGAGAGCGGAGTGATATTTCCCCACTTCCCCGAGAAATCCCTCATCACGCTCTACGCCGATTTGCGCAAGGTGATCGATACCGCCGTGAAAGGACCTTGGTCAGTACTGAAAAACACCGCACATGTGCGATCTTTTTACCTCTCGCATTCAAACAAAACGCACTCCCCACCCAAAGTATCGCACATTTGCTGCTCAGAAACTGGCTACATGTACACCGCCATCACTGACCAATCGCCCCCTTGCACGCATTTCTACCTAATAAGAGAGAAATCATCCGAGGAGGGACCTCTGGAGGCAATAGGCTTGACATTCAATGACCTTCAGGTCGTACCATCCTCTTCTAGCGCTTCGAAGAGAACCCACAAGATCCTGGATCTGAAATTTTACAGCAAAGACACCGTCACGATTCTCTTGCAGGAGGATTTCGAAAACGAAAGCAACTTCCCCGTGCTGTTGCAGCTGTCGATAAAATCCCTCTGTTCCGAACTGAAACCTGTTGCGCAAGTCCGGGGTCAGCTTCTAGGACTCGGTATACCCGTGTTGGATGCCTTGCCGTTCATAGAAAAGAGCCACTTCAAGCGGCTGGAGAATGTGAAGGCGTCGCAGATAGCTGTCAGCGGTTCTCGCAAAGTCGTGTGCGTGCTCTTCGCCTCCAAGCGGCAGGTTCGATTGTTCGAGATGGACGTCGAGGAAGAGGAGGAGGAGGAAGAGACGGAACACGAGGACAGCATCATGAAAGACGTCAGCAAAGAGAATATATTCTCGGATGAGGATCCGGAGGGTGAGAAGCGAGACAAAGATGAATCACTTTAGCGATTCTTCCAAATCTAGCTGCTGTAATATACTAATTTCTTATTAAAAGATAAATATATTTTCTATTGTATTTTTCCATTATTATTGTTCGAGGTATCTGGCAGTCCTGGATTAGCAAACCGGACAGTTAGAGCAACACAACATAAATAATGTTAAAAACACTGAATGCGATTAGTTTTTAAGCACTCAAATTACAGAAATGAGTTCTGCTTGCTTCACTCCAATTAAAGACTAATTTAAAATAATATGTTTCGTGTGATTATTCCGACATACTTTTAAAATAATCTAACTACATGGCGCCCACGTCATAGAGCGAAATCCAAACCATTGTATTAAAAATTTTCCTTTCTCTAATTTTTTGTTCTCGGTGTGTTTGAAAAAAGTGGTCATTACACGGAGTAAAATAAATATCGGACAATTATTCACTTCCCGACATCTCTTATTTAATTTTTCGAAGAGGATTCCATATACACGCGTTTTTCTATACACGAGTAGTCAAGGTAACTTATATTTCCCCCCTTTTTTAAGTCTTGATTAAAAATCGGGACTTGAAAAGAAGAAAACTATTTAAAATAAACTTTTCATTAGCATTCCAGTATGGCGAGTTTTCCTATTGATAGGTATAGAGTATATCCCCATCAGTTGATTTTTCTCCCTGTTTTTTTTTTGCTACAAAGGCTAAATACTATCCATTTTAAGCAGCTATCGTAACTGTACTTTTCTTGTACAGTAACTTATTTTCTTGCTCCCCTTTTTGACAGCCTTCCTCAGCTGTTACACGGTGAATTGGGAATATTTATATCCCGTGTTAACGGATGTACAGTGAAACCCCATTATAACGGACTGATCCCGAATTTCGCTATAACCGAGGGTTCACTATCCGATTCTTCAAATAAATAAACTAGCCACTGCGTGGCTAGCACGGCGTTGCCCGTGGCAGTTCTTTTCGTGGGGTCAGGTGTGACCACTACTCGCTGACGCTCACTAACCCCTGTGATTGCTACGCATTCCCATTTAATTCCGCGGTATAGTGGTTAAGGTGTTAGCCTCTAGATCGGAAGGTTCCTGGTTCGAATCCGGGTCCGGGCATGGATGTTTGTAAGCGTATGGTGTACAGGCGGCTGGTGCACCTTAAATCTGTCGTGGCAGAAAGTCCTCACGTTGGGTTGGCGTGGAAGTTTGGAGAGTGGGGTGCCAGCTCAGGTGTTGCTTCGTCATCTGACCGTGGTTCAAAATTACGAGGTGTTGTCCTCGAATCTTTCCCTTAAGGGACTGATTCCGGACCGTCGTCAATAGCCCGTTGTGTTGCTCTAGTACGACGTTAACGAAAATTACCATTACCATCTCTTTAGATAACAAGTTCAAGAGGGGTTAATCGGTATGAAAAAAATATTTTCAAAAGGTAGACTTTTGTAAGCCTCAATTTTCTAATAGTTCAGTGTAAACTTACCTATGCTATTCGTGTATTCAGCTTTTGTTTTCGATTTAAAAGAGACTATTTGATTGCAAATTTTAATTGACTAATATTTCATGACAATTGAAACAAATACTTACGTCATGAAACAAATATTTTAATTTATTTTAACACTTCACGCCTTCACTGATAGCTAGCTATTTCAGTTAACGTCGTACTGGAGCAACACAACGGGCTGTAGACGACGGTTCTGGATTAATTCCAAATGGAAAGATCCGAGGACAACACCACGTAATTTCGAACTACGGTCAGATGACGAGGCAACACCTGAGCTGGCACCTCACTCTCTAAACTTTCACACCACGCCAACGTGTCTCCGTTTACTGAACTATAAATAGAACATTCACTTTTATTGACAGTTCAAATTAATATTAAAAAAAAAAACCACTTCAAATTTTGTAGCTTTTATGTAAAAATAAAAAAGGGTAGGTGTTGAAAATATTCCTAGCTTTGGAGCAACACAATGGTTATTGTCGATGGTCCGGGATCAATCCCAAAGGGAAATTTCTGAGGTAATGGTAATGGTAATTTTAGTTAACGTCATACTAGAGCAACACAACGGGCTATTGACGACGGTCCGGGATCAATCTCTCAAGGGAAAGATCCGAGGACAACACCTCGTAATTTTGAACCACGGTCATATGACGAAGCAACACCTGAGCTGGCACTCCACTCTCCAAACTTCCACACCAACCCAACGTGAGGACTTTTGGCCACGACAGATTTAAGGTGCAACAGCCCGCCTCTACACCATACGCTTACAAACATCCATGCCCGGACCCGGATTCGAATCAGGAACCTTCCTATCTAGAGGCTAACACCTTAACCACTATACCGGTTGGTCGGCGAAATTTCTGAGGATACACCTATAAATTTTGAACCACGGGCAGATGGCGAGGTTAGCACATGAACTGGCAACAGTAAAAATGAGAAAGGGAATCTTAAATAAGAAAAAATTTGTTGATAGGGCATCATACAGTTCTTATTTTCGTGCGGTGTGAAATAATTTAATTTCAATCAAACTGTTTTTTTTCTAAATACTTACGTATTCTTAGTTGGGGGGTGGAGACCCTCCATCCGACCAAGGAAAACACTGTTCACATTAAAAATTATTTATTCTGCTTTTAAAATTTACTAAATTTTATTAAAAATCGACATTTTGCAACATTTGAATACAAAATAGCGAATCATCTTAATTGTTCCTCCCTTACTGTAAATCTTGAGTAAATAAATCGTTAAAAAGTTTCATATCAAATAAATATTTTAGTGGTTTTAGAAGTAAACGGTTATGTCAAAAATATGTCCTACGACATAAAAATCTTAGGCTATCGAATTATTGAAATGTGTAAGCAATTATTCAGAAAAATTGGTTTAATTGGTTGTGAGGGGAAATAAAGAAATCCTTGATAGAAATTCTTTGTTTATCAATTGAAGATGTGCATTTGGCAAGTCGAGTCAAAGCGAAATTTAAATATTTTTTGGTCACAGTTAATAGGAGTAGAAATCAATTGAGAGAAGAAAGGTTATAAATTAATTTTTGAGACTAGACTGAAAAAAAGTCGTCTTTCATCAACAGGCATCAATCTTTTAAAATCTATGGTTTCTTTTACTCCTTAGTAATACAAAAAAATAATGTACAAATCTTCCAGTACAACGAAACTATAATATGCATGAGATATGGGTGCTTTCGCAATAGAAGTGGCAACTAGGGATGTGTCATCGATATCGATGTTTTCAAAACATCGATGTTTTTAAAAAAACATCGATGTATTTAACATCGATGTATTGGGGTCGATGTTTTGGTAACATCGATGTTTATACGTGTCGATGTTTTTAGGCTGTCGATGTTTTATTTTTAAATGAAAAAAGTACCGTTATAAAATTTTTAAAAATAACCAAGTAGCATAATTTTTAGAATCAGCAAATTGAACATACTTTTAGACCAAAGTGACCAAGGATGAAGGGTCTGAAAAGTAGGGATGGGACATCGATGTGGATGTTTTCTAAACATTGATGTTTTAGAAAAAACATCTATGTATTGGAGCCGATGTCGCATCACTAGTTGCTAAACCAGTTTTGAGAAATGGGAAAACATGTTTACATACACTGAATTTTAAAAACATCGATGGTTTGGGGGCGATGTATTATCAACATCGATGTATTAATTTTGGACATCGATGTTTTGCTGTCGATGTCGCATCAATAGTTGGTAAACCGGTTTTAAGAAATGGGGAAAAAAAGTTTAAATACACTGAATTTTAAAAACATCGATGGTTTGGGGGCGATGTATTATCAACATCGATATTTTGCTGTCGATGTAGCATCACAAGTTGCTAAACCAGTTTTAAGAAATGGGGGAAAAAGTTTAAATACACTGAATTTAAAAAACATCGATGTTTCAAAACATCGATGTTTTTGGATCTATGTATTATCAACATCGATGTTTCAATTTTGAACATCGATGTTTTGCTATCGATGTCGTATCCCTAGTGGCAACTGTTCTGTCACGCAGTCATTCAGTTATGAATCTTCAAAAGCCCAAATCAATTTGAATCGATTAATCAAATTGTCCAAAAGATCTGTACGCCTTCATTATTTCGGTGAAACTGCATACTAAATCTTCTATATATTGAGAGATAGCGAACCTAATAGTGCGTATAAGTGTGCAGTTCTGTCTTGTTAACTTCTGTATGACGTAGGTTATTAATGGATATACACACTCAAGCAGATCATATAATGAATAAATGCATAATAAATAACGTAGGATGGATAGCGTCAGAATTATGTTCTAACATGATTGTTCCTAAATGACATAGAATGATACATCAGCGATTTTATTGATTGGAAGTGTTTTGGCTCAGTGAATGCAATACGTTTCCATTGTTTGGGGCGTGGTTTTGTGGATTACTTTTTTCTTTCTTTCTCATTGTGCTATATTTTTACTGATCTTACAAACATTGGATTTCTGGAAAATTCAATCTATTTTTATTCAAAAATAATTTTTGATTCTTTTAATATTCTAGTGCAAAAAGGCGGAAAAACAGCAACACTTACCTAAAAATGGCAATCTGAGATGAATCTCATGCCAAGTAGTTGTACTTAATACCTCAAATGACAGTTGAATGTTCCACAAGCTATGCGGAATAAAATACAAGCATCTTGCCTCTTAATCCCAGCAAAAAAAATCTGCATCTTTCCTTCAAAAAAATATCTATTTTGAAGGTTTTTGAAGGTGAATGCAGGTTTTTTGAAGGCAGTTAGATAAGCGCAGATTTTACGCAGAGAAAAGGCAGAGGTTTTGAAGGAATAATGGTTTCCTTCATTAGTACTGCAGTTTTTCTGAAATTAAATTTATAATTTTTCCAAATTCATTTTTATCTTCATAAAAACTGCAGTTTTTATAAAGGAAAAATGCAGTAAAAATGCCTTCAAAAAATTCCTTCATAAAAACTGCAGTTTTAATGAAGGAATTTTATAAAGGCATTTTTCCTTCGTAAAAACTGCAGTTTTTTTGACGGAAAAATGAAGCTTGAAGTTAAAGTTTTGTTTTCATAAAAAATGCAGTTTTTATGAAAAAAATTATCAACTAATATGTTTAATTAAAATTAATATATATATCTTAAATAATTTCATTCAAAAAAGTAAAAAATTTCCATAATAAAAAAACAGCAATTATTGCAGTTTATTTCATTTTTCATTCCCACCATAAAATGTAACCTTGGAATTAGATACTGCTGGCTAACCTTCAATTAAAATATTTATTTCAACGCATATTTTGTATTTCTATAACATTTCAAATATCTGAATTTAGTCTGCTATATTAACTCCCAACAAAATTAATAATTTACATATATCTTGGAATTATAAAACTAATCTGTAATGAATTTGTTGTATGAGATGTTAACATTTTCAGAATATTTTCAATGCTAAATTCAAATGTGAAGACAGGAAATTTCTATCACATACCAATAACATGTGATAGGTTGTTATATTATGCAATGTATCACCTGGTTGCTTATTTTGTAAAAGTATTAAATCTCTCCAAACAAAATATAAACCATTTTCAATGTATTCCTAGTGAAAAAAAGCACCATTCCAAAACAGTGAAAAAGCAAACACTACATTAATTCACCAATTTTGGTAATGGTAATGGTAATTTTTAATTAACGTCGTACTAGAGCAACACAACGGGCTATTGACGACGGTCCGGGATCAGTCCCTTAAGGGAAAGATCCGAGGACAACACCTCGTAATTTTGAACCACGGTCAGATGACGAAGCAACACCTGAGCTGGCACCCCACTCTCCAAACTTCCACGCCAACCCAACGTGATCACCAATTTTGGATATGTCTTACGGACTAATTGATAGCACACTGAACTCTTGGTCCCGGGTTCGATTCCCATCAACTGATCGTGTTCCAAAATTACGAAGTGTTGTCCTCGGATCTTTTCCTTAGTGGATTGACTGTGGGCCGTTGTCAATACCCAGTTGTGTAGCTCTAGAAAGACATTATTAACGCATTTTTTAAATAAAAAATAATGTGTTTGCTCATCCCACCACTAGATGGCGCCACCAGTCATCAATCATCATGACAACCAGTCAAAAAACTGCAGGTTTCCTGCAGGAATTTTGTCCGAAATTCATGCAGGAAACCTACAGGTTTTTTTGGATTTTTTTTGCTGGGAGGCTACTGGGAATTACAGTTGATTAACGTCACTCAGGAGTAACACGTGATATTGGCGACGATCAATCCCGAAGGGAAAGGTTCGAGGACAAGACCTCTTAAATTAGAACTATGGTCAGATGATAAATTCAACACCTGAGCTGGCACCCCACTCTCCAAATTTCTACCCCACACCAACGTGAGGACATGTGAGGCCACGACATATTTAACGTGCACCAGCTCTCACGTACTGGGAATTAAAGAAATGGGGAGGGGTGTGTGTGGAGAAAGCTTAGAGGAGCACATTTTAGGTGTTCCTTATTGTCAAAAAAGACAGTCATAGAAATGAAAGACAGTCATGGAATGAACATGTCATGGAAATGAAAGCTTCGGTTTCCTAAGAAAGCGTAGCCGTGATCTAGCGGCCGTGATGTAGCGGTGAGTGGAGTCCCTAAAACGTTGTTTATACTAACACATGGTGTTGGTTACCTAGAAAGCGTTGTTTGTGAACGTAACGAAAATTATCGGAGCCGCCATTTCCATGACTGTCGTCATAACGGTCTCAAACAGTTGGGGAATGTTTTTTCTTTTGTAGCGGCAAGATTTCATTTGCTGCGCCAAATGATTTCAGCGAAGAGGAGCAAAATAAATAAACATTTTTGACTGCCATTGATTAATTCGTTTTTGTAAAATCGGGATCGATAAACACAGCATTTTACGGAAAATTTGACACCAGATCGATACCTTAAATGTGATTTTCTTTAAATAATTAATTAATTATTTAATAAATAATTAAATAATCAAATGGTAAATTATTGAATAATAAAGCTGTTTTGCTATCGATCTGGCGTAGAAATTTACGCTGATTTGAAATCTGTTGAAATTTTCACTCTACCTTCAACGATCCCGAAGTTAGAAACTTTGAACTAGAGAATAAGAAATCATTTTGTTTTGTTTCTCGAATAAAATAAACCATGACAGCCGTCTGTGTTGCCCATTCTCCAACGTATTCTGTCCGCCTAAGTTGACACCTCTGGACTCTTATTTAGGCGGTCGTCTAGTTAGGCGTAGGCCCGCGGCATCATGACGTATCACGGCTGTAAGATGACGGTTCCACTTTCTTAGGAAACCGAAGATTTCGACGTTGGTCCATCTCTGGCCTGGATGAAGGCTGTCACCCGGTGTGGCATAAATTGAAAAAGTTCGAGGATGGTGTCCAGCGGAATTTCTTTCCAAATTGTCTCCAACTGTCTGGCTAAATGGTCAACATTCCGGGATGGTTCCAATCGCCTTCTCATAAGTCGTCCCAAGTTTGCTCTATGGAAGAGAGATAAGGAGACCTAGCTGGCCAAGGAAGAGTTGGGAAAGTTTGAAGACAATTCATAGCAACACGTTCAACAACAGCCGGGCATTTGTCTTATTGAAAAGTAAGTACGGGTATCGCAAAAGCAACGGTAACACAACCGGTCGTAGAATGTCGTCTATGGCTATGGTCGTAGAATGTCGCTGTGCATGTGTGATATGACTACCAAAGGGGTCCATGTATCATAGGAGATGGAACCCCAGACCATATCGCCCTGTTGTGGGCATGTGTGGTGTGCGATAGTAAGGGCAGGATCCCCACGCTGCCCTGGACGTCTCCAGACGCGTCTGCTGTTGTCGTCAGGACACAGTTGGAAACGGGACTCGTCACTAAAGACTTTAAGTCACTAGTCAGCGCCGTTCCAAGTTGATCGAGCCCGACTCCACAGTAATTCTGCACCTCCTTGGTGCGTCGATTTTTTTTTGTTACAAAATATATATTTCTATATACCTCAGTTTAGTTAAGGGCACCGGGAAGTCATCAAAGGCCAGAAATCATGAAAATGTGACCAATATTCGAATGCATATAAAATTTAAGCTATTGTAAGTACCAATATAAATTTTTGTACACAAGTTTGTAATGCATTTTAAAACTAATTTAAGCTAAAAATAAAAAATTTAAAAGTAAAAATATTTTGTAGAGAGCATTTATATAGAACTCGGTGGAAAATTTTTTTAAACAGCGAGTTCACTTTGAGTGCGCTCTGTAAAAAAACTTTAATATATATTGAGTAGCAATTTTTTTCCCTATCTCTAGAAATGTCTCTTGTATTCATTAAAATATTTTTTGTTGAAAATAACCCGGAATTTTTTTTTTTAGACACAATTTAAATCAGCTCATGGAAATGTTGTGATTTTATGCCTACTAATTACCCATTTAAAAAATTTCTGTTCATATTTCCTCAATAGTTTGTATTTTAACGTAATTGCCTAATAGAATTATATGTGTATGCAAAATTTCAGACTTAATAGTTTTTTCACAGAGCGCACCTGAAGATAAAAATTTATCATTTTGAGAAAACTACAAAAAACTACAAATAACATCTCCTTAATTTATCGATAAGAACTTTCCAAAGCACAAGTAAACAAAATTTGCGGATAAATATAATAACAGTCGCTCTTAAACCTGTTACCAATCGATTAAAATATATATTTATACAAAAATATACTAAAAATATAAATAATATTAAAAAAAATATAATCCATCGTCGGCAAAACCGAAACTTCAAACCTGAAACCGAAACCAAAAAGGATAATTTCAAAATTAAATTTTGGTAACTTAAAATGCATTTTACATAATAAGTGATACATCAATTGATTCGTATTGGTGCCCTCTATTAAATGAAATTGAAATCAAAAATTCGATTTTTTGAATAATTGTGACTTTCTGGTGCCTATGAAGTCCATATGTTTTATTAACTTAAGGAGTATGAAGCGCAAGGAATGTTGGACAATAACATCGTAGTGGCCGTCCAAGATAGTGAAAGACTAATATACGCGTAGGGTGGTAGTGGAAGTCTACAGTGAACACTAATTATAATATAGAAATGCAGATATAAACCCAATCGAAAATCGTTGAGTCCCAAATCAAATCGCATCGTCTCAGTAATCAAATCGCATAATGATTTGGTCAGAACTACCTCTGGTGAGTTTTGTGTTTGTGCTGCAAAATTAAGATGCTATAAAAACCTTGTGTGCAGTTTTATTCTATGTAGCGACGGATTCAAAAAGTATTAAATAGAACTTATCACGAGAGTAAATAATTTGTAAAATGTCATGAATCGTAAAATATTACCGAAAACTATTGATCATAGTAAATTATTTTGACATTTTTTATTATTGTATTGTTTAGTTCATAATTTAAAATAATATTAAAATCCAGGCGATTTTCGAAATGTTTCTCAATACTTCACGGAGTGAGTTTTATAAAATAAAATTACGTAAATCGTTTCAGGACATTAAAAACAGATGTTGCTATTTGAAATTTTGGAAATCATATCCAAATACGAAGACGGACCCTTAAATGAATAAAACACGCATTTTTTACAGTGGGAAATATTCCAAATATAACGGGATCGCGGTAGCCAAGTTGGTAGAATCGCGGCTTAGCAACAGGAAAGTTGCAAGTTCGAAACTAGATCCAAACAAAGACCACTGTGTACGTGGGGAATAGTTAAATTTTTATCCGTCATGGCCTCAAATGTCGTTGGCGTTGTGTGAAAGTTTAAAGGGGTGCAAGCTCAGGAGTTTACCTCGCTATCTGACTGTGGTTTCACCAAACCCCATCCCTACGGTTGGTAATCTACGATTCTACTTTCGTCATACCGTGGATCAAAATTATACGGTGTTGTCCTTGGATCTTTCCCCTCGAGTTTGATCCGGACTGCCCCCAATAACCAGTTGTGTTGCTCCAGAACGATGTTAATTAAGATACCTACCTACCACGACTCAACCGATTGGTCTAACGACTGCCCTAAAATATTACTATATATGGCAAAGTTGACGTCTAGTATCATTAAAGCAACGAAGTTACATTACCATGACATTGTCGCCCCATTACTGACTCCCTTAAGGGACTGATCCCGGACTGTCGTTGTGTTGCTCTAGTACGACGTTAACAAAAATTATCATTACCATTACCCATTACTTACCTCATATATTAGTTTAAAAAATACTTACTCATTTTAACGGGATTTTCCAATGACAGGAATTAAATGGATACAATTGTATTATATTGCTCTACCATTTTGATACTGGAGCGAACAGTGGTAATTGAGATTCAATTATTTATATTTTACCCCCTATTTTGCGTGTTCATATTTAATACAATTGGTTCTAGTATAAGCTCCACATGCGTCTGATCGCTCGTTTTCTATTGCATAAACAATGGCATCGAAACAGATAACACAAAAAAGTAATTATGTTGGACCACGCGACTGCATATAATTACCAGACGGCATCGAGTGGCATTAAACTTTACTTCTGCTCTTACAAGTGTGTTATTCGTCTTATCTCACTGGTCACAGGTAAAATTTTCTATCACTATGCAATTTTTAGAACTTAGAAAATAATTCTTTACTTAAATGTGGTAGCTAAAATATTTCTTTTGAACAGTTACTGATTAGGATATTGAAAGGACATTTTATTCTAGCGAATTTTGTTTATTGTGTTACATAAATATGTTTCCGCCATTGAATATACATTGTCCGTTTTCTAACTGAACGATCTTAGTTTGAATAAAAAGATACTTTGAAGTAATATTTCCCTTGGATTTTCGAATTGCCCTTCAAGTTCTTTTCGAGTCCCGAGAGGTTAAGATATGAAAAAAGTTTGCTAATGACTTGATATGTCGTCATCTAGGTATTTTCGATGACGACAAAAGATTCCTCGTTGAGACAACCACCATGAGGGTTAAAGACCCTACTGAAGTAATGGGCTAAATCAGGGCTCGAAATACCCGGGTGCACAGGTGCACTGTGCACCTGAAAATAAAATTGTGCTCCTAATTTTTTCCCTCCAGGTGAACGCAGTGCACTTCTCGTTAAAAAATGCGGGGTAAACGTATTTTATGTTATTTTGATGCCTGAACAAAATATTAGTATCGACTTATCTCACTCTAAAGGAACGTAATTAAAATTCTTAAATACACACTATGCAATAACTTTAATCCAGGAAATGCTATGTTGCAATTAATGAAAAATACAAAAGAAGGATGGACACTATTTCTTATGGGTAAAGATCTGCCAAAAACATAGACGTTTCTGATTGCCCACCAATGTCTGATTATGACTGAATATTTGTAAGCAATAAAAGCAGATAAAAAATTTCGCAGATAAAAAAAATGTTTAAATATTTTTATTTGTTGTTTCTTATGCCTACACTGGCAGACCAGAGGAGTGCCAGGCCCGTCGAAGACGGCAAGAGGCGAGGGGGGTGCGCCTTCCATGTTATTGAGCCCCATTGGGAGGAAGTCCGACTTTGCTCGACATACATGACACATCCGTTTTACAGGAAGGTCCCTTTCATACATCCATTCACTCACACATATCGTAATTTAGATCCCAATCAGAGGCCGATAACCCCCTGATCAGGTACCTCCAGAGGTATTGATTTGGTATGGGAACATGGGGGACATTGTGACCACGACCTATTTAACGTGCCCCAGTCACCATTAGTGAACACGACGGTCTTTAGCCAGGTCGAAGCGCCGATCTCGCAATCATCAGATTTGTAGGCTCCGCCGAGGACAGAACCCACAACCCTTCTGATGCGAGCCCGACGCTCTACTGACTGAGCTACCGCGGCTCGTAATATTTTTATTTACTATCTACTAGTAACATATCCAAACATACCCAACTAATAAAGTAGTTTACATTACATTAATGCTTTGATATTACGTTTTTTTAAATGTGCACCTAAAATATAATCTGTGCACCTAAAATATAATCTGTGCACCTAATTTGAAAACTTAAGTGCATATTTTGCACCTGTATCAAAAAATCTATTTCGAAGCCTGGGCTAAATCAATAAATGTTACATTGTTAGAAATGGATGAATGACTGCTTCCCCTATTTAGACTAAGAATTTGGACCGACCCAATGTTTGCGGAAATCCTCTAATGGGATATTCTACCATCCGGTATATCCCTGAATGTATTTTCCCGATGACTAAGTGTTCATTTCCCCCAATTTTACAAAATATGCCGACAAATTGGACTGGGTAAATAGAAAGGTACGGCATGGAAACGGGTTGTGCCTTGTACGGTGCAATGTTAACTCCCTGGTGTACCACAGAAGTGGTAACGCCAAGGTTAATAATTCCGTCCTTGTAGCATCGTGTTGAATAAAGCAGTTCTAACGAATTTAAATCGGAAAACTTTACAAAATGAGAGTTATCCCACAGTTGCGGTCCTGTTCTTTAAGCCACTAATGCAAACAAATGTTTATATTTTTATTGCTCTTTTTTAGATGTTCATTCGGCAACTTTTGATTACACCAGACACCGACTGCTCTGAATATTAGAACAATACAAAAAACAAGCAGCTGTAATTAGTCTATGATTGAAGGAAAAGGAAACATTCAAATATAATATTCAATTCTTCGCATTGTTATCGCTTTGATTAATAAATGTTCCTCTTCACGGTTTGAATTTGCAAGAGACACAATTCACACGTAAAACAGATTTATCTAGTCAATGGAATGACAAAGAATATAAATCCTTCAAAAAGATTGTTGAAAGTGATGGCTATGAATCTGATCACGAAGAAATTTTCTGGAACTAGAGTGAATCATGAACCTATGAACGAAAGGAATTCGTACAACTTCTTTCAAAAACCTACAGAAAGAAAACAATTTAATGTACTTTTTCTTTACACCCGACTATTCTGGTTAGTTGGTATCGGTATAGTTGACAAACCAGAAGAAAAGAAATTTCTCAAGATGATTGGAATCATATTATTTCACGTTTTTTGGTTCGTGGTTAGCTTTGAAGCCTTTTGGAATCTTACCAAGAAGACGAAGACAATGGACGTGCAACTATTTATTTCTCTGGAGTATATTTTGTGTCTCATTTTGTGGTGGACTCTTTTCTTGAAACGAGTTTGCATTTACAAATGGATCCAGCGTCTTCATTCATCGCAAATACGGTTGAGGGTGAAAATTAAACTCTGGCAACATATTTTAGCCATTTCATTTAATGTGA
Organism: Metellina segmentata; assembly: GCA_947359465.1. Classification (NCBI taxonomy): domain Eukaryota; kingdom Metazoa; phylum Arthropoda; class Arachnida; order Araneae; family Tetragnathidae; genus Metellina; species Metellina segmentata. Next base: position 82,125,508 of record OX375875.1, on the reverse strand, counting down.
TAATTTTTTGTTTGAATACCTTTAATCGAGTCCAGGAACCACAGTGGCTGCTAGATGAGTTGGGCACACACATATCTCACCACACTTTCTTAACTACAGCTCTTCGCATCATTACGGATATAGCTGGTTTTATTATACTTCATGGAATACCCGTTATAACAGCCATGTTTTACATAGCGGCTTGCTTTCAGATGGGCCAACTAATTCTTCGCTTACGGGAATGCAATGATGATGAAATCGATAAATGTAGAATGTTTCACAACTCTGTCTTAGCCATGCTAGATATGGAAAAAGTATTCTCAGTGGCTATATTCGTCTTCATTTTGCGCAGTTTAATAGAATTTTTCTGCACGTTAACTGCCATTATCAATTTTTTGATCGGTACTTTCCTACAGGTGTTCGTTGCATTTTTCTTACAGATGGCCCTTTTGTTTTTCTTGATAATATTCAGTGCTGATATAGTCCAAGAGCTCCATGCTGATTTCAAGATGGATACTTTGAAAGGAATCCTTGGACACATGAAGGTAAACGAATCGTTTCTTCCGTTTCGCAAACACTATGTCCAGTTCTTGGAAGTCAAAGAAGACACTGTCTGTTTTACTGCTTGGAAATTGTTCGTATTGGATAGAAGACTTCTTCTTTCAACACTAGCGTCTCTTTTTACTTATGGTGTCGTACTTTATCAAATGAAGCATTGATTGCAGTAATACTTTCGCACGACAATGTCCGACTGAAACACAGTGACATTATATTATTTAACCTATTATTTTCTGGAATAATATAAAACTATTATAAAAGAGAGATAACTTACCTAAATATACATTATATGATTAGAAGAATAGGATCGTATCCCATACTCATCAATCAGTTGAAAATGATGTTACGAGGGAGTGTCAATAAGTAACGCAACATAATGTAAAAAAATAATAAACATAAAGCAATATAAGTATGAAACAGAAATGAAAATATCACCCATTTATTACTTTTCTGCATAATTTTCATGCATGCTAACGCATGTTATCGCATTCGTTTAAGTGCGTCATCAGAGTCAAACTTCTTTCCGCCAAGGAACTTCTTCATGGGTCCAGACAGATGGAAATCGGAGGGTGCCTGGTCTGGGCTGTATGGAAGGTGCTCCAAAACTTCCCAACCGTATCATTGCAATTTTTCACGAACTAGGCGAGACACGTGCGGACGAGCGCTGTCGTGCAGCAGTCGAATGTGTTGATTTGTTGCACTGCTCTTGTCGCAGTTTAATCAGCGTTGCACAGTAAGTTGCAGAATTTACAGTACTCCCACGGGGTAGGAACTCTATCAGTAGCACACCTTTCATGTCCCAAAAGACTGGGCATCAATTCCCATGTGGAACTTGAAACTTTGAATTTCGTTTGGGAAGGAGAAGATGGATGTTTACACGTCATGCTCGCAGATTTTGACTCCGGTGTCATGTGTAAGGTCCAGATTTCATCTCCCGTGACAATACGCGCCAAAAACACATTACCTTTCTCGTGGTACTGCTGCAAATGTGTCAGACTGTAAGACATTCTGCATCCAGTGTACTGTTCCGACAGTTGTTTTGGTACCCAGCGAGTACAAACTTTCCTGTACCCTAGCTTCTCATGAACAATGGAAGACAAATCTATAAGAAATGTTGCAATGTTCCTTTATTTCATTCAACGTCGTTCTACGGTTCTCTCGTATGACGTTGTCGATTTCATCAACAATTCAACAGGTTGAAAAAGACACTGGCCTCCCAGATCGGACTTCATCGACTCGTTCGCCCATCTTGAAATATTTTACACCATCTTCCCACATTGGTACAGTCAATACAGTCTTTTCCGTAAACCTCCACCATCTCCGAATGGATCTCTCCAACTTTCTTCCTTTTTGCAAAAAGAAATCTTATAGCTCGTTGCTCTTCCACAGTGGACGATGTAATCACCAACGCCATTTTACCATGGAAGTACGAAAGGTAAGGAAGTGCCCTAACAATGTTTCGCTATTGGTTTAACTGAAGCAGATATTTCCATGGTTTTAAGGCACCAAGATGGCGGCTGCGCATGCGCTGTTTAAAACATTTTATAAGGCGTATTTTTTTTTCATATAAGGATGTGTTCACTCATTTTGCAATTAAACGATGCTAAATAAATGAAATTTTTCTAATTTTGGCAATATTTTGTTTTTAAATGATAATTTAAGTATGATATATAAAAAATAATCTACTACCTTTTTCCCGTTTGCTTTTAATTTTTATGATTGAATATGCTATAATATAATTCTAATAAAGAAACAGAAAACTAACAATGCTAGTTTTTGTTGTTGTTTTTCGTCTATCATTGGCATGCAAAATGTTTTAAAACAGCTTTTAAATTGATAAAAACTCAATGATTAGTAAAATTATAGATATCCTACTAATACCATTTCTCAATGTTTTAATTTAGATTAGCTGTGATCCCACTCATAGCTTCTGCCCACTAGTGCCTAATTGTCTAGTGCTACTCTGTATCCCTCATTCTTGTTTTAAAGAGTGGGGTGCCAGCTCAGGTGTTGCTTCGTCATCTGACCGTGGTTCAAAATTACGAGGTGTTGTCCTCGGATCTTTCCCTTCAGGGACTGATCCCGGACCGTCGTCAATAGCCCGTTGTGTTGCTCTAGTACGACGTTAACTAAAACAATTACCAATCTTGTTTTAAAAAATTGTATCCAAATTGGTTTCCACAATCAATATACATAGGCATAGAAATTCATTTTATTGATTTCCTGCATACATTGATATACACACACACTTTTTGCACTGCTTTACTGATTATGCACTGCTTATCTATGCATCTCTACGTTCTGGATCTTTGGAAAACCTGAAATGAAAATTATTTTAGTAAGATACAATGAATTGATAGATGCATTGAAACCTATGTATATTGATCCTGTCTAATGATAAACCTATCTAACCATATTTTTTTCCAAGTCCCAACTGTATTACAGTTTTTACTGTTTATCTTAGACTATTAAAACAAAAATTTATAAACATAAACTAATTCAATCTAAAACACCACTAAATCAAACTTCTTTACAATTGCTTACTTTGATAAAAAAAATATTATAAAAAAAAACATGCTGATTATTAAATATACTATGTCTTTTTACACAAATCCACGTAAAAAAAGAGTATTTTTTCTTGCGAATACTTTCTAAAATTGTAATACATGCAAATACAATAAAACCTAGGATTGCAAGCATAAATTGTATGAGCTCAAAATCTTAACCATTGGCTCAAGAGATGCGTGTTTTGAAAACTTGGTACAGCTACACTCTACGTTTATGAGTGATGGCAACGGTTTGGCGATTTTTTTTGGCGCACTTCTAGTAGCGAGTTACGAAAAATTAAGGCAACCCATCTTTCGTTGCTGTTGTTGTGGTTTTCATGGCAACCTCGGCAAACGGAAACTTTCAATTTTCATTTTGAATATTCTAGAAAGTTCTTTCAAAATCCGTTAAAGTCGTTTGATTTCATTGATTCGTTTGAAATTTTTTCTTTCCTCCCATTGGTTATTTTGTTTTAAAAATATCCTTTGATTGCATTGGTCCTTTTAAATAGTTTTCTGTGATACCATTGGTCCTTTTATTTGTATTTTGACAGTTGTGGAATTTTTATTTTGTTATAATAGTTTTTTAACGACAGGATTAAGAGTTTTGTTTTTTGACCACTTTCGTTTTCATTATTTTTTTACGAGAGAATTCTGACTTTATCAGGTATTATTTCTTGCTTTTTTTCTTTTGTAAATCTTTTTTCTTTTTCAACATGCTCTCTTTATTTAGTGTAATTGATAAGTTTCAGGGTATTCTTACCATTCGTAGCTTAGTTTCTCTGCTGGTTCACAAATGTGTTTTGATATGTGCTTAAGCTTACTACTTTTTGTGAAATTTTTTTTAAAATATACTTTTTAAAACGTTCTGAAATATGCTTAAAAAGTGTGTTGTAAAAAGAAAAAAAAATTGTGACACTAAAAGAGTTAGAAAGTAATTCTTTCCTTGGCGACTTTAGAAGTGCGCCAAAAAAAATCGCCAAAGCCGTTGCCATCACTCATAAACGTAGAGTGTAGCTATACCGAAAACTTCATACAGTAACAATGTTTTAAGTATTTGAATGTCTTCTAAAACGCTTATTAACAAATTGCTCACAGTGCAAGGTTTCAATAGCATTCAAGCAGTTACTTAGTTGATCAACACATAAGATCTTAACTAACAAAAAATATTGCGTTTTAGAAAACCAAAAGTAATGTTTATAGTTTGAATTTTATAACTGTTCGCTATAAAGCTCTGTTTCATTCTAAATCATGTAACATGAGGTAATATTTTCAACCATGTACTAAAAATACCGATACTGTTTATTTGACTGTAATACTTTTTAATTATATAAAAGTTAAGACTTTCCTAAAAAGCAGTTTCTAACTCTTATTACAACTTGTAGGTAAAAAAAATAAAAATCGTACAATTCTGTTAATTAATAAATGAAATTAATCATCTCTTTGGATAAATCAGTGAACTTTTCAAAATAATTCTTTAAATGTTTATAAATACGTCTAATTTTGAATATAATGCTGCTTGGACACTTAAAAGTTACAGGTCAAAAAGCTATCAGCCTAAAGATACATCAAATTAAACTTACCTATGAAACGATAAACGATATTCCAGGGATCTTCTTTGTATTTCGGTTTGTACTCCCGTAAGCGACACAGGTACAGCTACACTCTACGTTTATGAGTGATGGCAACGACTTGGCGATTTTTTTTGGCGCACTTCTAGTAGCGAGTTACGATAAATTAAGGCAACCCATCTTTCGTTTCGGTTGTTATGGTTTTCATGGCAAGCTCGGCAAACGGAAACTTTCAATTTTCATTTTGAATATTCTAGAAAGTTCTTCCAAAATTCATTCAAGTCGTTTGATTTCATTGATTCGTTTGAAATGTTTTCTTTCCTCCCATTGGTTATTTTGATTTTAAAATATCCTTTGATTGCATTGGTCTTTTAAATTTTTTTTTTCTTTGATACCATTGGTTCATTTATTTGTATTTCTACAGTTGTGGAATTTTTATTTCATAATAATTTTTTTTCACGGCAGAGTTCTGACATGTATTGTTTTTTGCATTTGTGGAATATTCTTGTTTCGTAATTTTTTTTTCTCGGAACCGTTCTGATGTATCAGGTTGTATTATTTCTTGCTTTTTTTCTTTTAAAAATCGTTTTATTTTTCAACTTGCCTACTGTATTTAGTGTAATTGATAAGTTTCAGTGTATTCTTTATCCAACATTCGTAGCTTAGTTTCTCTGCTGGTTCACAAACGTGTTTTGATAAGTGCTTAAGTTTACTACTTTTTGTGAAAGTTTTTTTTAAATATTCTTTTCAAAACGTTCTGAAAATGTTTAAAAAGTGTGCTGTAAAAAGAAAAAAAGTTTTGACAATAAAAGAGTTAGGAAATAATTATTTCCTTGGCGACTTTAGAAGTTCGCCAAAAAATATCGCCAAGTCGTTGCCATCACTCATAAACGTAGAGTGTAGCTGTACCGCGACACAAGACGTCATATTCAAATCAAAACTTAAAAAAAAAATGATGCTAATTATTTGGTTAAAATCATCAATAAAAAACCATGGAAGTTCAAAAACGATATAACCACGTTGATTAACATGCACGAGCACAATGTTTTTAAAGCACCAAGATGGCGGCGCGGTTATGGTTTTGGCTTCAAAGTAAAGGCACTGCCACTATCTTTCCTACTTCCATGCATTTTACCGGTGTTTGACGAACGGTACCGGTACGTGGGATCACGAGAACTTGCAGTCAGTAGAGCTCTCTAGTTCCCTTTTTACTAAATAATTTCATTTTGAATAGTTATTTTCCTACTTAAAAATTGACATGTGCGGTACTTATTGACACTCTCTCGTATTATAAGTTCGCTACTGTGCCACGTGGATTTTGCTTACATTTCTTTATCAAGGCAAAATATTCTTCGCACGTATTTTTTGTCCAAATTTGAAGTTAAGTTTCAATATCAACGGAATATTTTAATGTATTCAAAAAATAACAAAACTTGAGGAACGTTAATACTGTTCACACAATGCAGTTAATCCATTACAAACGGTGTGTTCGGCCCGACTGGGCCAATTTGCTTTCAAAGATTCAAATATTTATTCTATGCAACGTATGTCTCTATGTAACGTAATCCCATTACGAACGGCTCGGCTCAGCTAAGTTGTTTTTCAGGCCGGAATCCGTTCCATCAAGGCGCGTATACATTTGCGAGCCGAACCATTAGCGAGCCTCTGGTTCTCATGATTGGGACGAAGTTTTGAGCGCCAGACGAACGCTCGCTCGTCGTGGCGCTCGTGGCGATCCGCTTCCTGTCGGTTTTTAGACGAACACAAAGGCTCAGATTGGGACGTCGTCGTGAGTAGTTTGCTGTTTTTCTATCTGCTCGCGAACATCCAGGCGTCATCGTCATCATCGGTGGCTGACAAATGACGACCTGGTGGTTCGCGGTTGGTTCTTTCCTTTCCCATGGATCGCTGGAAGTTCGTTGTGAAAATAATTTCAACGAGCAGCTCGGAAATACATACGCACTTTTACATTCATTCGGTCTTGGTTGTTCTTCTCCAACGGGGTATTGTTAACCAAAAATCCGGGGCAATCCAAATCATCAAACGCTCTTCTATTATTCGTTTAGGGCGTACGGAAGAAGTTGTAATTAATACATTATTATTTCGAAAATCACGAACACTGAAAACATAATTGTAGAATGTGCTCACGAAATCAATCGAAGAGACAGGATAACAGAATATGAGTAGAACATTCTTAGAATGTGTTGGTTTTCGAAAGCTAAAAAATTCAATTTGAAGTTGAAATTTGCAAAAATTTAAATCTGTTCTCGGAAAGGATTTTTTTGGGGTGTGTGTGTTCTGTTGTGCCTTCTAAAAAGTTAGTATCGTTCAGTACGGCATTGATCCCGTACTGTCACCAAACGCGCGTTGCACTGCTTCACACACACAGGTGCGACGTAAATTCAACAATCTACACTGAAGAGCCAAAACATTATGACCACCTACTCAATAACACGTTGCGCCTAATTTGACCTGCAAAACAGCTACAACTCGTTCTAGCGTTCATGGTCTGTTCTACCATAACTACGGGTCCCAGAGTCGCCCATGATAACGTCCCCCAAAGCATAATACCGCCACCACCAGCCTGTGTATGACCTGCTCTACAAGAGGGGAGCAACTGTTCGTCTGACAGACGGCGTACCCTGACACGACCATTGACGTGATTGTTAGAAATCGGGATTTATCTTATCAGGCAACTCTCTTCCACTCATCCATGGTCCAGTCTCGATGTTCCCTGTCCTACTGATGGCGTAGTTGACGATGACGCTTGGCCAGCAAAGGCACACGAGTGGGACGTTTGCTACACAGTCCCATATCCAACAGTGTCCACTGAACTGTGTGTTACGAAACATTTGCGCTTGGACCTGCATTGTATTGGGCTGTCAGCTGAGCACTGTCTCGCGTCGATTTTGCTTTACCAAGCTGGACAGTCTCCGACGTCCTTTTTCTTTGATGACGCGTGGACGCGTGGACGGCTAAAAAATTCAATTTGAAGTTGAAATTTGCAAAAATTAAAATCTGTTCTCGGAAAGGATTTTTTTGGTGTGTGTGTGTTCTGTTGTGCCTTCTGAAAAGTTAGTATCGTTCAGTACGGCATTGATCCCGTACTGTCACCAAACGCGCGTTGCACTGCTTCACACACACAGGTGCGACGTAAATTCAACAATCTACACTGAAGAGCCAAAACATTATGACCACCTACTCAATAACACGTTGCGCCTAATTTGACCTGCAAAACAGCTACAACTCGTTCTAGCGTTCATGGTCTGTTCTACCATAACTACGGGTCCCAGAGTCGCCCATGATAACGTCCCCCAAAGCATAAACCGCCACCACCAGCCTGTGTATGACCTGCTCTACAAGAGGGGAGCAACTGTTCGTCTGGCAGACGGCGTACCCTGACACGACCATCGACGTGATTGTTAGAAATCGGGATTTATCTTATCAGGCAACTCTCTTCCACTCATCCATGGTCCAGTCTCGATGTTCCCTGTCCTACTGATGGCGTAGTTGACGATGACGCTTGGCCAGCAAAGGCACACGAGTGGGACGTTTGCTACACAGTCCCATATCCAACAGTGTCCACTGAACTGTGTGTTACGAAACATTTGCGCTTGGACCTGCATTGTATTGGGCTGTCAGCTGAGCCACTGTCTCGCGTCGATTTTGCTTTACCAAGCGGGACAGTCTCCGACGTCCCTTTTTCTTTGATGACGCGTGGACGGCCAACACCTTTGTGTCTACTGCTGGTATCACAGTCATTTATCCACTTTGCATGAATACTTACAACAGCAGATCGTGAACAACCTACCAGTCGTGCAGTTTCGGTGATACTCGTTCCGAGTCTTCGGGCCATTACTATCTGCCCTCTATCAAATTCGCTTAGATCAGCAGCCTCTCCCATCACTCGCTAAAGTAAGTGCAAGAATGATTACTTACCTTCTCCAGCAGCAGTTAAATACCATTCTCACTTAATCACGTGCCCTCCACATCATCCAGACGAGTTCATTGAAAAATGTGGGGATGGTCATAATGTTTTGGCTTGTCAGTGTATATATACCTACTTCTGTAATGCATTCCAACCGTCCCCTTCCAGTTTGAGCTTTAGAACTAAGAAAAATGATAATCTCGACTCTTGATTAGATTCTATCATGAAACATATATGTATATTAATACCAATATTCATTCAATGTTAACAAAATTTTTTTAATGAAAAAAAATATATGGTGCACCTAAATCTGCTTGACCAATTTTTTTAAATACTATCAAACATTTCCATTTCTATTTACATTATTCATTTATTAAGTCAAGAACACAAACTATTTTTGACTTCAGAATTTAAATTTCCCGTTTATTCAACTACACAAACATGTAAAGGCTGGGCAAGTCTAGGGGTGTTAATGAATGAAGACTAAAAGAATAACTCAGTTTCAATGTAAAGACATTATATTTTACGATTGAGTTTACAGCTTTAGGCTCTTAAGCCTAACTAAAGGAGACATCAAAACGAACGCGTTGATGAGAGCTTAGCAACTGGTGACTTAGATCTTCCTGTTGCGGCTTTGCTCCGTCTTATGTTCTCCGTGGCGATGGCATCGCCACTGTTCAGGTAGCTAGGTTTATGGAGGGGGGTGTCGAGTATATTACATGCATATATTTTTTAATTTATTGGTGCTAGCGTGTAGGATAATAATCGTTTACGGTCGCATTGTTATCTTGGTTCGCGAAGAATTAAGAATAGCTTGCAGTTTAATTTTTTTTTAGAAGCCAGTTGTGGCAACATTTTAAAATATATCTGTAGAATATGTATCCTTGTTATCGATAGCACTTCAAGTGGTAGGAACTCTTTTCGAATAACTGCACGTCGATCCTTCGCCTTACCGCAAAATTTGTACTGACGAACTGAAGAGCTGCACATGGAATCATTATTTCAGAGCCACGGCCTCTGTTAATGACGCAAAATGGCAGGACTTCTAATATCGAATTGATGCAGTGGTATTTTTTAGATCTATACAAAGTGACGATTAGAGATTCTTTCAGTTAAATTAAAGTTTATTTTCACACTATTTACAGATACAGAAAAGATTACATTTTAATGCAAATCGAGATTAATCAAATCTATCAAATTAAGAACACTTAGGTTCTTTCGAAATCGAATCGAGTCGAACTTCAACTAATCAACTGACAAAAGCTGCAGGTGTGTGAGAGCAGGAAAGGTGCATGACGTCAACGACGCCAGCGCCATCTAAGATTCAAATAATTTCCATAGTTAATATGTCGCGGAAAAAAAGGTACAGCCTACTTTATTTCGAGCACTCTTTTCATATTAGAGCAAATTCACAGGAATCATTCAAAAGAGAATAACGTCCTCAACAAATTCAAATAATAAAAAATAGTAATAAAGGGACGTCTTCATATCAAATTTTGCACAAACAACGGAATTTCTACTGGAAACACCATGTTCTGACGCCATAATTAGATTCTGCATCGTTAAATTAGTTTAAATATGAAATTTATGACTACTCTTTCCCTCACCCTCTACAACCCTCACTCTCTGCGTGTCTAACGTCGTCTCTGCCCACAGTCCAAAAGAACGCCAATGCTAAAAGTCGAAAACCAATCAGTGATCATACGGACGAACACCACCTGCAGAGGACATTCTATTTCACCTGTTCTTCTGAAGTCGCCACAGTGCGCGCGGCGAATGAACAGCAGCTGGCGCCAAACATTAACCAATCAGAATATATTCGGCTTTCCGAAAATTCACGCGAATTGATTTTCTTCTTTTTCCGGCGAAATTAATTTACATTCAGGCCGAATTTCTGAGTGACCTTTCCTAAAGGTCAAGCACACTCATTGCACTCACGATGACACAAAATGAACAGTTGCTGATTGACCATAAACAATCTCGATACACGAATAAATAGTGTCTTTAAGAGTCCTTTTATGTGGAGGTAATCCCTGAAATGGACAAAGGTTTTAACATTGTATATGCTCGGACATAGCGATATTAAATTCGTGAAATTCAATGTCGTTATATTCGAATTTGACGATATAGAGCCTGGTTAAGGCATCAAAGCATCGTGTGGCCATTGGAAATTTGTCATTTATGCAAAATTTGATATGAAGACTGCCCGTTATACAAATTTGTTACATTTGGTTGCAAAAGGATGTGTGTACATATATTTTCTATACAAATCTACACCGTTTGACCAATCAATACCAAAATTGACACACTTTTCATTAGAACACTGTGGAAAACATAGGCTATTACCTTTCTTTCAGATCAATCTGTGACACTTACACCATAAAAATTGGCACACAGGTAGTCCTGAAAGTGCCCCTCGAAGCTCCAATTTTAAAATATAAAGTTTGTTTTCCTGCAATAAATGAATATTGATAAGGAAACACGTTCTACAGGGTTTGTGTATTTGAGTTAATACAGGGAAATGTCGCGGTCATATTTGAGCATTACTAAATTTCATAAATCATTATCGTCTTTATCAATATTTTTCTAATGTCGTTTTTGAATTGCTCTATTTCAGCTCTGAAAGTCGAAATTCGACACCTAGCACATCTTTCGTTTTTCAGAGTTTTTCATTTTTTTCATCAGAATTTCGTTGATTATTCTACTTCACTTTTCAATCAACATTTAACCATTTCAACCCGAGCAACGGCGGCTTATTCAGCTAGTTTACTATAAATACTGCTCGAAATGAAGGTTGTGACATTATGAGACACTCCGTTGTGATTGACCTTTAGGAAGGGTCACTGGCAGGACAGGTGCCCACTCAATTGTGTCATCGGAATACCGAATGTATTCTGATTGGTTATATTTTGGCGTCAGCTGCTGTTCTTCCGTCGCGCGCTTTACAACGACTTGAGAGAAGCAGGTGGAAGTAGAGCGTGTTAAACAGGCGGTGTTCGACCAGATGATACTGATTGGGTTTTGACTTTTACCGTGTTGGGCTACTTTTAGACTACGGGAGACGTTAGAGACGATAGTTAGAGACGGTCAGAGAGGGAGAGGAAGCGAAAAGCAGCGGATGAGGCTGGTTCCATGCGTTGGCCCGTAATATACATACTTTGATATATGGGAGTATGTTAATGACTTGATGTAAATAGTGTATATATTCTTAATGTTCTTGGAATAATAAGAACTTAATTACCATAGCTGTTGGTTGTCTTCTCCTTGTGTACGATTCTTACTGTTCCACCCTACCGTTTTGAGATAACGAAACCACAACGGTGTGGTTCATTTTTTTCCCGCGACATAAAATTTTGTAAATAACTAAGTTTTAAATTATACAGTCCACTTGAATCTACTATATCGCATGGGTAAGATAGTTATGCTGACTTATGTACATATGACTCTACAAAGACATATGTGCATTGTACAATGGGAAAATACGAAATCTCTCGTTGTTAAATTCTAAAATATTATACCTACACAGAGCTGAAGCGTGACGATCTGTGCTAAGCTGAGCCGAGCCGAACCAGTCGTTCGTAATGGGGTTGCTGCTTAAGTGCTGTAAAGTTTTGAGAGCATCCAGAATCATTATCGAGAATCGCGGGAGCTCACAACGGGAATCGTTCCCCAAGTCCACCCCCTGGTCCGACTGCGGAAGTGACGACTGGAGGCGGCGGGCTGAGAAGAGACACTTTGGAACGGAGACTTTCTCTAGCCGCAGACGATTTGAGAACTTTATCTTTTTAGGAGGCTGTATTGTATCGGTGATGGACATCGTCTTTAATTATAAAACTGTAGCTGTACAATTCTGTAAATATTAACTCTCAATATAAGTATTTTAACCAGGAAGTGGTTTTACTTTTTCGTCGATACGGTACAGTGCATTTGAGTTTATTTGATCAGTAGTTTATTTGTTTTGATCAGTAGTTTATTGAGTTTAATTGATCAGTAGAAGTTTTTCTTTGCGTTTGTAAAGGTTTGTGTTTTCAGTACACTCAAACCTGTTTTTGTGCGGTGGATAGGGACCGCATAAAAGATAATGCATAAAAAAATCTTTCCATACTTCACCAGTAGCTATAAAAAATATTTTTCACAACACATAAAATTTTTCTTTTTATGCGGTGAATAGGGACCTCATAAAAAAAGTCTCACGTAGAAAATAACTCAAAACCTTACGAAATAACTGCTTTTTTAAACTAAATCAAGACACGAGGCTTGGCAACATCTTGGAATCTCGTCAAACCTTTTGGAATCTCATTTAGAAAATACACAAGCGAACATTTTTAAATATTTTATTTATATTGTACTTATTTTACCCATATAAAACTTTTAAAAATGTATAGCAATTATCTTTCGTAGTCGGACATTACTCGGATTTTCTTGGGGTGAACTGGTTCAAAATCACTTTCGTCACTTGAAGATACTACCTAGCACTTGTTTAGAGCACTTTTTTTTCAGTTACCATGTAGTCGGTGATCAGTTTTTACGACGACTGTTGTTTCACTAGCCGCTCCTTGGTGAACAGACACGAATCGAAGGCACTTGTGCCGGAAGTCTGTGGCTACCCTTTCATCGAAGGTCCCCTTGGCAGATGCCGGCGACTACCTTCCTCTTTTCATTATTCCTAATGCATGTTATTTAGCAACTAATGAAGGCCTCGTGCTAGAAGTTGCGGAAATGTATAATCTGTGATGCTTAACTCTGTGTTTATCAGCAACAGATGAAAGTCTTGTACTGGAAGTTGCGAAAATGCATAACTCTATGTGGCAAATCTGTATTTATGTAGCCAAAACTGTATTTCTGTGTGGTACTTGTACCTATGCCGCCTAGGCATACACACCCCTGGGAAGGTGTACACGCTACTGTCTGTTGGGGAAGTAGTCGTGGGTCAACCCGGACAGAAAGCTGGTGGTGGCTTTTAATGTCCGGGAAGACTGTCCGTAGGGATGATAGCAAGATGATGGGGCTGAGGACCCGAGATCCGGGCAAAAGGATCGGGGGAGGGCTCTGCGCACTTGGGGCGGTGTGCATCCTGAACCAAGTAATTGATAAACAGTTAGTAACTTGTTATCAGTTTACGTAGACAATGCTTGGAGTCCCTAAGTGGACGCGTGTTGGTTCCAAGGAATGAAGAGTGAAGGCCCCCACCACTCGGACCGCGGCTCTTTCTGGAGTTGCTAGGGGACTCCATAACTCCGCAGATCATCCGTGTAGGAGGAATATGTCAGTCTCTAACGTGGCGAAGCCGCTCTAGCCAGCAGGCTATCGGTTTGGGTCGTAGGAACTGGCACAGGGCGATGCCGCTGTTCCTGCGATCAAGTAGCGACAGGAACCTCCTTAGGTGCCACACGGAAACTAGCGGTGTCGGGACCACTCCCCGGCTGCCCTAGGCCAATACCTGTACGCTAACGAAAGAAGGCTATCTGGCGGACGGCAAGGGTCTGCAAGACTCCATAGATGATGGTATCGGTTGCCCACGGTACCGGATAAACAGGACGTTGGGGCAGCCTGCTGTTCCGTTGGGCTACTCAGGAATGCCAATAGGTTCCTAGGAGATGCCTGGGTGTGCGCCTCTGACACCCCTCGGCACGAATCTATGAAGAAAACTTTTCCGGCTCATAACGGACCTAAGGTTGACTGATATCATTGAGCCGGACCACATATCTTCAGCGCACACATTCCGGGGTCGACCACGTCCACGCCCTATCGTGTTCATCCTGGGCAGATAAGGGTTTTTCGGACGGCGAGTCACTAGGCCCACTTCTAAAATTTCTCATTAGAGGCTTTCCCTAGCATCCGCTAATCCGCTGTGGGTTTTCAGTAACTCGGTACGGAGGGGTCTGCTTCCATTCGAAGGAAGGAAGGAAGGTAGCCAGATATACTAGATTGAAGCTCCTTTTTGAATTTTGAAATTCTTTCTCAATTGGATAAATGAAGTATCAGAGCTGAAATTTCATAAAAAAACAAATAATTTTAGGAAAATAAAATTGTCTTTTGCAGCAGTACTGGTAAAGCAATCTAAGTAAGTATTAAAGTTTTTTATTTAAGTAATTTTTATTGATAACTTTGTCAGCTACGTTTTAATTTGTTTGAAATTTTGAAATGACTGTAAGTAGATTGTACTAAATAAATTTTTTTCATTTTCCGCACAAAAAAAAGATCGCACAAAAACAGGTTTGACTGTATAAGTTCCATACAAAAGAACATTGTTTTACGTTTGAGAGCACTTTCTATCCAACTGGTGACGTGTTTGTAAAAATGAATTTATCAGATTTTAGTAAAATATCGTAACCCTCCAAATGGTTTTTAAGAGATATCTCGTCATCAAGATCGTGCCGAGTTTTTGATGATGACGAAATTGTTTTATGACAAAATTTTATTATCTATCAAGATCTAGTCAGTTTTGCTTAATACGAGGTTCCTCGTCGAGCCAATCACCAGGAGGGTTCCAAATCTAAAAAGAAATGGACGTAAAAAAACCCCATTCCCTCCAAGTACATTCCTCCATGGGTGAATTTCTGCTGTTGTCAATAAATCTTTCACTGTGTGTATGTCTATTAATAAATATCCTATGTCTTGTGTCTGGCGCAGCATGGCGAAATATGGCCATTGCTGCATAAAACGGTAACCAACCATATCAAAATAAATAAATATAAAAACTATGGTACAGCTACACTCTACGTTTATAAGTGATGGCAACGACTTGGCGATTTTTTTGGCGCACTTCCAGTAGCGAGTTACGATAAATTAAGGCAACTCATCTTTCGTTTCGGTTGTTATGGTTTAAATGGCAAGCTCGGCAAACGGAAACTTTCAATTTTCATTTTGAATATTCTAGAAAGTTCTTCCAAAATTCGTTCAAGTCGTTTGATTTCATTGATTCGTTTGAAATTTTTTCTTTCCTCCCATTGGTTATTTTGATTTTAAAATATCCTTTGATTGCATTGGTCGTTTAAAATTTTTTTTCTTTGATACCATTGGTTCATTTATTTGTATTTCTACAGTTGTGGAATTTTTATTTCATTTTAATTTTTTTTCACGGCAGAGTTCTGACATGTATTGTTTTTTGCATTTGTGGAATATTCTTGTTTCGTAATTTTTTTTTCTCGGAACCGTTCTGATGTATCAGGTTGTATTATTTCTTGCTTTTTTTTCTTTTAAAAATCGTTTTCTTTTTCAACTTGCCTACTGTATTTAGTGTAATTGATAAGTTTCAGTGTATTCTTTATCCAACATTCGTAGCTTAGTTTCTCTGCTGGTTCACAAACGTGTTTTGATATGAGCTTAAGTTTACTACTTTTTGTGAAAGTTTTTTCTAAATATTCTTTTCAAAACGTTCTGAAAATGTTTAAAAAGTGTGTTGTAAAAAGAAAAAAAGTTTTGACAATAAAAGAGTTAGGAAATAATTATTTCCTTGGCGACTTTAGAAGTTCGCCCAAAAAAAAAAAATCGCCAAGTCGTTACCATCACTCATAAACGTAGAGTGTAGCTGTACCAAAACTATTTATAATACGAACAATGTTTTATTTATGAAAATAATTATATGAAGAGAAGTGGGCCTATAAGGTATGGATTTTCAGTGTAAACAAATAAACCATCGTAAGACAAGGATTTTACTTCCTCTTAACCAATATGCAACACGCACCGGTAGTACATTCTACCATACGTGACTTTGCATTAACTTCACAGAAAAAAACCCTCTAGTAATCCAGATAAAACGGACCATCATGTTTATTCGATAAGAAACACGAATATTTTAATTTGAGGAGTAACTACTTTAATTTCCATTCCATATTCATACGTTAAATGCATACACACTTCGAAGGTCAATTATTTCTCCCATCCTTAGTAATATCTTTTCACCTTCGATTTTTCTGATCATACCAACATCATGAAAACGATGTGTTTCTCCCAGTTTTTACATTAAAGATAAATTACAATCTATTAAAATTCTTGAAATCTGGTTTACAAAATAGCGTGTTTCTGTCAATGTCAATAAAACTAAAGGAAAAATTATCTATAAGCAAAATAAAAATTTTATCCCTACCCTCGTACATTTCGATGTCTCCATTACTAGAGCTGAAGAGGTAAAATATCTTATAATCTTATAACACAGGGATTCTCAACCTTTTTGTAACTGAGTACCACTTGAAATTTTTAGAAATTTTTGGCGTACCACCAGTCAAAAAATTTTTGAAAACATATATCTAATATCAGAAAAGTGCCCAATGGCTTGTTTTATTTTAATTAAAATACTAAGAAAGCTTCATATTTTATGATTAATGCACTTGTATTTCGTATTAATGATGTTTTTATAAAAGAAAAAAATAAAACGATTATTGAAAATTACAGTTTTATTTTTTACTTACAGGTCTAAAAACAAATAATTTTAAATAATTAGTACAAACTAAGCAAAGATTAACATAATCAAAAATCAATTTTTAGTGCGAAACTTGTTGTTTGTCTTTTATTAAAGTATCAATATCAGGAGCAATGATGCTTAACTTCACTCTTAAGTCCTCTTCAGCACTTACTCTGTTTCTATATTTATTTTTTTTTATTTTATAAACAAAAGTTCAGAAAAACCAATCTTATACAAGTAACAAATGGCATAAGAAATAGCATAACGTGGTTGTATATACTAAAAAATCGAACAAACTTCGTAGAGTATTTTGGTCGCAAGTATCATCCTTACGTACCACCTGAAACGTTGCCGCGTACCACCAGTGGTACGCGTACCACCGGTTGGGAATCCCTGTTATAACAGATTAAAAGCTAATATTTAGTTCCAACTGTGAAAATAATAAGAAAACAAATGCTGAACCAGATTCCACGTAATTTATTACCTCGTAGGCCGTAAAAAAACCCCATTAACCATGCTATAAACTCCTACTCTTAAAATAAATCTTAAGATCCATAATTATCAATTTGGGCCATGCAGCAAAAAAAAAACTTTCTTAGTATAACTCCTCCAAAATAAAATGCTTCGAATTTTGTGAATCGAATTCGAACCAATGCCTCATGGTACATTACGAATGCTGTTCTCCACCTAAACTTAAATATTGGCTCCATACACATATTGAAAATTATCTAACAAATAGTTTAATACTGCAACGTCATCTAGCAATTAGGCTTACAACTGATTCAATTTAAACATTATTTATTTAACCTTTACGATACGGCAGATTGACTTTTGTTAATTTACAAGCTGTCAGTGACTGACCTTCTAGAGCAGTGGTTACCAAAGGGGCCCATTACGGATCCCCAGGGGTCCATGAGACCGCTGAGGGGGTCTGTGGCAAATTAAAATTAAATTGGGGGTGCATGGACAACGTCGGTGGTTCCACGAAAGGTTTAATATGAAGTAAAATAATTGTGACCCATTTTTATTATTATGAAAGTTAAAATAAATAACAATAAATAAATTGGTAGTGATTATTACGTCCTGAGTAAAGAAATAATTTGTTTTATTTTCTTATATCTTAAATTTGTGCTATGAGCCTTCTATGCAATAAAAGTTTGTCAAACGAATGAATGAAACTTTCTAAGCTTAAAGAACATTTTAAAAGTCCATAGCGACAAAAAAGGATAAAGATTTAACTTTTTTAAAACAGTCAAATAAAAATATTTTAAAACACCGTCATCGCGACAACTCTTAGCGACAACATCTGAGTGACATGACGATGGACTACGTGCTTTTTATAACACTAGGGGGCTCCACCCCCTGCTCGCTTACGCTCGCCAACCTTTGATCGCATCCAATTTAATTATATTAACCGATTTCAAAACTAATAGTACCGTAAGAAAGAGTACATTCTGAGGTATACTGCGATATTTTAAAAATTAAAAACTAATAGTAATAAGATACAGATACGGCAGTTTAAAAAAAAAGTAACAAAAATGTCCCGATTTTTCCCGAATTTCAAAAAAATATAATCAAGAACCAAATTGAAATTTCAAAAAAACAACTCGACGAGCTGCAAAAATTTACGTTGAGAGGTACTCTTTAAAAAAAAATTACGGCTGAAGACTGAAAATTTGTATGTGTTTTGCTCACTCGCGGAAGAAATTTCGGTTCTTCAATTTTGACACTTAATAAACCCTAAACTAATAGCCGCATCGGAAAAAAATCTTAATAATAGTCCAGGGAATACGATGAATAACAAACCATGTAATTTCGTTTTTTTCCGATGAGTACTTTCTCGGGAAATAGTCTAAGAATCGAGCTAAACAACACAGTTTTCAATCCTGCGGCGGTAACTTTTTTTTTTAATATAGAGAGATTTCTTTACTGATTGCAAAGTCCGAAAAGCCGCACATGATTGGTGAAGAACGTATTATACCAGTTGTATTGAGGTAATACGCACCGTGCTCCATAAATCAGCTTTCGATATTATAAGAGTTTCACTGAATAATAATACAGAACAAAGAAGGATCGACGAAATGGCTCAGTGCGTAGAAAATTCTTTATGTGAGTACTTAAAGCATCTGAATTATCTATACAGCTTGACGCGGCAACTTTGCCAGGGAACGAAGCTTTACTTTTATCTTTAGTAAGATTTGTAAAAGAAAGTTTTCCAAGAATATTATTATTTATCAAATATTTGGAAACTGATACTAAATGTAGAACAACATTTAATAAATAAAGAAGATTTTTCGATTTAAAAGCTGTACTCTTGAGTAATATCCTCTTCGTTACTAATGACGGTGCTCCGGCAATGATAGGACGACACCGAGGCTTTCTGGCATACTTAAAACAAGCTATACGGAATGTATTATCTGTCATTGTGTCATTCATCGACAACATTTAGTCGCCAAAAATCTGAGTGAACGCTTTCATGGCTCACCTGATTATGTCATTAGAGGAGTTAATAAAAACAAAAGGAATGCCTTAAATGTGTGACAGAGATTATTTGCTCAACTTTGCTTGGAAAATGTGATGAAGATTATTATAGTTTATTACTTAGCATGGAAGATCGTTGGTTATCTAAAAGTGCATGTTTGGATCGATCTTATGCACTCTTTGATTCAGTGTTGGAATTCTTGGAAAGTAAAGACAATGATTTGCGGATCATTTAATTAACAAATTACATAGATTATATTACTTACTTATTTGCCAAATTTAACGAAACCATTTTGAAGCTACAAGTTGATCAATTAAATTTAATCAAAATTAAAAGTATAATATCCGCGTTTGTTACAAAACTTTTTCTATACAACTTCGGGGGGAGAATAATGTTCTCAGTTTCCGAATCTTTCAAAATTGCAAATCGAGATGTCAACACTCAACGGTTCTTTATTTTAGCCTCAGTCAAAGATTTGAAGACATTTTTCACAGGGTTATTCCCGATTGGGTGTTGAGCCCTTTTTCAAGTAGACCCTCAAACTCAGATGAATCCATACTTATACAGGAGCAATATATTGAATTATTCACAAATGAGGAGCCGAAACCAATCTTTGAACAAGAATACCACAAATTCTGGTTTCAATACAGATACCAATTTTATACCTGCATTATGGGTTAATGTACAGAAGCTGTTAATTAATTATTGCTTTCCTGTCTTCCTATTTAGTAGAACGTGGATTTAGTGCAGCTACGAAAAAAAGGAAACCGACCGTAAATTAGTGCTTGTGGAGACTTACGAATGTTACTCACAAACAAAGAGCCTAACACAAATAATCTCATATCATCCCATCAGGTTCACCCATCTCATTGAAAAAAAAAAATGTGTTTTTGTATTTTAAAACAAAAGTTATAATTTCAATAAATACTACTTACTATTATTTTAGTATTAGGTGTGCAACTTTGCTTCCGCCGCTTTCCTATAGATGGCTTTAGCGGTAAGTAGTGGTCGAAATAAATAGATCATAGACGTCACGCAATAAACTTGGACATCTGGCAACATAACCCCATAGAAACATTAGTCGATTTGAGTCTGCATCCTAAAGTTATTCACGATTGAAAATGTCAGTTTACGAGCCAAATTCTCGTCATTTGCGGGAGGTTTTAATTTTCTGCTTCAATATGAAAAAATCTGCGTCTGATACTCATCGAATGCTCTCAAATACTTATGGTGGGGCCGCTATTAGTAAAAGAACGTGTCGTGAGTTGTTTCAATGTTTCAAGAACGGTGATTTTCACGTCGATGACCGGCAAAGTGGAAGAGAGAACGTTTTATAAGAAGAAGAGCTGTTATAACAGGCTGAAACATTCACAGGCGATCGTTATCGAACGCAATTAATGCGTTTGAGCCGAGCATTGGAAGACAATCGGCCGCAATACAACGAAAGGCACGATAAAGTGATTTTGCAGCATGACAATGCTCGACACCTTGTTGCGAAAGTGGTCAAGACATTCTTGGAAACTGTAAAGGGGAAGTCCTATCCCACCCGCCGTATTCTCCAGACGTTGCTCCCTCTGACTATCACTTGTTTCGATCAATGGCACAAGGCCTGGCTGACCAGCACTTCTGGTCTTATGAAGAAGTAAAAAATTGGATCAATTCGTGGATCGCTTCAACAGCTGAACAGTTTTTTCAACGTGGGATTCGTAAGCTGCCCGAAAGATGGGAGAAAGTAGTGGTCACCGATGGACAATACTTTGGATCCATGAATGTATAACCAGTTTTTTACAATAAAGCCTCGAATTTCGGGAAAAAACGGCGGAAGCAAAGTTGTATACCTAATATATTTTTTAGTAATAATAGTATATAGTAATAAATATAATAATAATAAATATAATAATAATAAATATAATAATAATAAATATAATAATAATAAATATAAAATATAATAATAATAAATATAATAATAATAAATATAAAATATAATAATAATAAATATAAAATATAATAATAATAGATATAATAATAATAAATATAAAATATAATAATAATAGATATAATAATAATAAATATAATAATAATAAATATAATAATAATAAATATAATAATAATAAATATAAAATATAATAATAATAAATATAATAATAATAATAATAAATATAATACTAATAAATATAATAATAAATTTAATAATAATAAATTTAATAATAATAAATTTAATAATAATAAATTTAATAATAATAAATTTAATAATAATAAATTTAATAATAATAAATTTAATAATAATAAATTTAATAATAATAAATATAATAATAATAAATTTAATAAATATATAGTAGTAGTAGTATTTAAGTATTTACTAAAATACTACTGCAACTATTTATTTACTACTACTTATATTAGAGTAGTAGTAAATACTAATACTTCAATAAATACTAATTTTAATAAATTATACAATAAATATACAAAATTTATGCTTCAATAAATAAATACCACTCAAGACATGAAAGTTAAATTTAAAATTTTTCTATATGCAGTTATGTAGAGTTATTTTACTTCTGGGTTCATGGTCAGGTTTTTGCTATAAGAAGGGGTCCATGGACATACTAAGTTTGGGAAGCACTGTTCTAGAGGATTCCTTCCCCCTACCTTGCCGACCGTGAGGTGTGGACGCTTTGGGGGAAGCAGAACGTCGTCAGGTGATATCTCTCCTCACGCCGAACGATACTATGAAAGGAAATTGTCAGTCGTAAATGCAATTCACGGCCCTATCGCTCAAGTTAGGTAATGGGGTATTGGGGATTAGGTATTGGGTATCGGGAGAAAAGCCGTTCCTGGAGACGTTTGAAAAAATATAAGCGCCCCAGCGTCAAGGTTAGATTAATTTGAATATATTTACAGTTACTTATTTACATTAATTCAAGGTCATGGTTACAGCAATTGACATCGAACCGCCTGGGATCGAGGAGGGTGGCTCCAAAATCAGAGTCTGGAGGATACGTTTGATCCTCTCAAAAGTTAAGTTTCATCTCCTTTAAAAGTCTTCGGAGCAAGTTCAGGCACAAGTCAAACACGTGAAAAAGGGGATTTTAGATTTGAACTCAGCGACCTGACATGTGCAAGAAAAGTTTTTGAAGTTTTCCTGACATCTAGACGGGAGTTCAGGAGGTCGGAATTTCAGGGTCCAGTTTTCTCACGGAGAGCTCAAAATCCAGGTGCTGACCACTTGTTTTCTCATCGGGGTTGATCTGAATTTCAGATATAAGGGTGCGAGACCGATCTGAATTCCAGATGCCAGATGTGGGGTGAGGGAACGACCAGTACAATACTATTCTCCAACAACCGAGGGATCGCAAGGAACAGTATGAAGCAGCCCGAACGTACACTGACTAAATCACTAGAAGATCATGCTTCTGACGTCTATGTATCGTATTTTCCTCCAATAGTGACACAAAGAAAAAGGCGAATTTTCAGAAATAAGGTTTTAATATTTGCATAATGCTTTTGATGTCTATTTTGTGAATATCGAGACTCCTCTCTTATACAAGCTCTGCGATCTACTGGATGAGATGAATGCTATCCTCCTTCCAGTCTGCCGTGGTAAAGATACTGGGGGGAGAACCAAATGGATTTACTTGTGACAGTTTTGTTTAAATTTTACTGTCAGTCAGGATGTTTCCAGTTGTCGTATGTATCCCGCCTGTAGTGCAATATTCTGCCCCTTCTCCCAATCTCTACTTGGTGGGGAAAACAGAGGTACAGGTGTCACGTGGTGAGAGACAGTGAGGTGACCACGTGACTCTACGAAGGGTTTCTCTAGTGTTTGGTCGGAGTAAAAGAAAGGTTAGAGAAGCGAGGAAGATGTTGAGGAAATCCATCGTATGTTGTGAGGCTCTACCCTGAGTCAAAGATTGTCATTTGTTGTTTTAATGTTTGTTCAACAAACGTTTTTGCTAGCGACAGAGTTGGCATTTCAAAAAGGGAGAGACACTGGATAGGAAGGAGTAAAATATTACAACACCGGCACTGGAAAAAAAAATCCACGCTCTAACAGTCATTGTCTTGTCATTCTTTGTAACTAAAAATACAAAATAACTTCTTTTCTGTGATCTTAATTTTACAAAAATTTCATTTTTAACTTTAGGAGGCCCCTTGAAAAAAATACTGGTTTTCGCTACTGATTGAAATTATTTCTTTTCTGTTGAGTCCTCGCATTATTTTTGGGAAATAAGCACAGTAGTAAGAACTACATTAATCAAGAAACAAACCACCTGTTCAATCCCTATGCACGAAATATAAAGGTGTCCTCAATTTATGCTTCCAATATATTTTTTATAAAAAGTACTTTTTTAAGTAATTAGCATAGTAACAAGGACAACTATGTTAAACAAAAACCATTCGATCCATGCCCTAATGATAGTATACCCAAAGTGTGAAGTTTGCTTCTATTTTTGCAAACAAAACATTTTTTTCTAAAGTATATAGCACGGTAGTAATACAACGTACACCGTGTGTACTACACCTCCATGTGCAAAAAGTGTTAAACTGTTAAATCCTCGCTTTATTTTTTTTGCAAAATATTTTTATAAAAAGTATTCCAAAAGTAATTAAAGTAATAAGTAGTAGAAATAGTAAAAACAAATACGTATGAGTTCAGCAAGAAAACATAACACCGGTGCCCCAATGAAGTACACTCAAAAAGTGTTCAAGTCCTGGCTTCATTTTTGCAAAATATTTTTTACAGACAAGACATTTTTACAAAAAAATGTTTCATAAGTATTTTGCACAGTATTAATACGACTACACTGAGAAAAATATTTTCTATCGGTGCATTCCCTATGGGGAAAATGTTAAATTGTTAACACCTCGTTTATTTTTCACATTACTTTTTACGAAAGACTATTTCAGAATTATTTACACACCCACAGTAGTAAGACAACTACGATACACAAAAAACATTCCATCAGTGCATTCCCTATAGACATTATGCGCAAGGTAAAAAATCACTACAAACAGACCCTCTCTCGAAAAGAGAACTGGGTCAGTGTGCCGAATCTTAAGCATTGAAAATTGATGCCCAATCACCTAAGTCCATTTATGTTAATCAGGCGAATCGGAATTTTCACGGCATTTGCAACTTATTGGTAACCACGACGACCGGGTCTAAACAACATCAGACGCCGTTTGGACTGTGTGTTTATTTTTTCCTCACTTTCGATCCCAATCCTAGTCTGATCAGCTTTTTATCGGTGGTCACAGGCGAGCACCGAAGCACGGAGGAATCACACAATGCCCTGCTGCGAGTAATGCTGCCTTTAGCTGCGATTGTGTTCTTGCAGACAGTGGTATCAGCTCAGGATGAAGCTCCTACAGGTAAGCCTTACTACCGGCAATCGTTGAGCGATCTGTCGGGAAAGAATTTAAAAAACAAACTTATATTCTTTGATAAACAGTTCTGCGAAAGTAATGATTATCTTTTGCATTCTTATTTCCCACCTCTTTGTCTACTGCGCGGCATTTAAATCTTCGTTTGTTTAGTCTGTAATCGAAGGAGAAACCGTAAACAAGCAGTACTCTTTGTTTACTGATACAGCAAATATTACATTGATGACAGCTCGATTTAGTTATATTTTGTATTTCTGTGGTGATTCATCGATTTCGATTCTTTTCGATTTAAGCGAATTGTAACTTGTGTTTTTCATGAATGAAAAAACGCATAAGTCGAAAAATTAAAATTACTGACAGAAATCGTTGAGTGATCTTACGATAAACGAATTGAAAATAAACTTGTATTCTTTGATAAACCGTCCTCGAAAGTAATGATTAAGTTTTGCCTAAGTATTCGTATTTCTCCACCCCTTTTTTCATTCAAATATTCTATTCTGTGTTGTCGAAAGAGAAATCTGAAACAAGGAATATTTTTGTTTACTGTTGCAGCAAATATTACATTTTTGTTTACTGTTGCAGCAAATATTACATTTTTGTTTACTGTTACAGCAGATGTTATATGGATTCCAGCGCGATTTGGTTATATTTTGAGTTTGTTTGGTGATTCGTGTTCGATTTAAGCGAATCAGAACTTGCAGAATATGGTGGATAAAATACAATTATGTTAAAAATTATTTGTTCCGAAATCATGAAAAATACATTCCTATTTTCAGGGAAAAATCTTTATTTACAAAAATACTTCACAAAGTTATAGACGAGACGCCCTCAAAACATTATCAATTACACATTTGTAATGCTTTTTCAGCTATTTCTGAACGAACAAATCCACTGGAGATAAAAGCACCTGTTTAAATAAAATATCTAGATTTTTTTAAATTTAGATCAATGATTTTTTAATCTGAAAAGGACCATTTCCATGGCAAGGAATGTAATATAGATCAAAGTTCATAAAACGCATTTATAAGAAAATAAGTGCAATGTTTTTAGAAATTTGTAGGAACATAATAGAATGAGGATAAATATTTATAAAATTGTTTGCGATAGTTGGTAATAATTTAAAGATAACTATTATTTTTCTAGTCAGTTATATTATGATAGAAAAGAAATAAAATTATGTGTGTTTCACAGAGTCAGAATAGTGAATTCTCTGAAAGCATGAATCTAACTTTCTGAATTCCAGGGTTTTTAAATTTAAATAGAAATACAAATTGGATATTTTTCAAACCAACTAGAATTGAATCTTACATTAATCTTCCTCTGGTGGTTGTCCCGACGAGGTATTATGTTAGCAAAACCATTAGCAGATCTTAATGAACGAGGCATCTTATAAGTAGATCCATATCTTTTTCTCGTTATCCTCGAAAAATATGCAATATTTTGATGACAATATCTTGTCATATCTTGATAGACACGATATCTCATCTTAACCACTTGGAGGGTTTAGAGAACAAAGATGGCACTACTTTTATTATTTACCGACCCTTTTCATCAATCGCATTTGACTGCCCAAAACAAAGTAATCCTGTTTGAATATATTATTTACTTTTATAATATGTAATTAGTTAATCTATTTTGTTTTCAATATATATCAGCAATCTCGGTTATAATATTTATTTGTTCCATTAACTACGTATCAGCATTTTGCATTTGCAATAAAGCACTTCATTGTTTAAGAATACAAATACCAATATTGACTAAAAACTTTTATATTTAAACGATCAAAGAAACACTGTTACAAACAAGAAATAACAGTATTGCAAATAAAAAATTTTACTCGACGCATACAATTCCTCGAACTGTCTTACGGACTACCAACATATTTTTGTGCACAATATATCGATTGAATTGATAATTTCTCTGAAATATCCCAACAATTTACAATTCCCGTCGGATCCCGATCAATACACTCAAATTCCGGACTTTTACCGACTTCTGGTAACCCATCTCTAGTTACATACTGGTCCTAATAAGGGATGCGACATCGACCACAAAGCATCGATGTTCAAAATTAAAACTACGATGTTGATAATACATCGTCCCCAAACCATCGATGTTTTTAAACATCAGTGTATTTAAACTCCCCCTCCCCATTTCTTAAAACTGGTTTAGTAATCTCAAACATTAATGTTCGACCGGGAGAGAGGAGATTTAATTTGTCATTTGACTTGTTTATTAATTTATAACAAAGATTTTTTTTAATTCTCAAAACAAAGTCAAAAAATTTGATAAGAACAATAACCAAATCTTTTATTTTTAAATTCTGAGTAAGTTGAATAATATAAAAGAAATTAATATTTACAACAATTTGACATAGGTACTAATTATAAGTATAATTAGGTAGGTACATAACAATAATTATTGTTTGTTATCATTAATTATTTATCAACTTATGAGGGGGGGGGCATACAAACTTATTTTTTATTTACTGTAAATAAAAAATATCGGGGCCTATAATTGTTATATGCTCTATTATTTGTGTTATCTACAATATGTAAAAACAGCATTTTGTTACCTTTCTCCACCTTAAACCGACTTCTTTATTCATTAACTATCCCACCTGGTAGGGAAAAAACTCTTTCTGATGGGACCTATGTCGCCATCACTGACAAATACTTAGTTGTACGGTTATTTTTCTTTATTTTTACATTGGTACTTTTTTAATTCACAAATAAAACATAGACAACGTAAAATCATCGACAATGTTAAAATAGCGATGTTAAACAAACATCGGCTCCAATAAATTGATGGTAAATACATTGATATTTTTTATAAAACATCAATATATTTACAGATCGGATGTTTTGAAAACATCGATATCTATGTCGCATTCCTAGTCTTTTTAAGACCCTTCACCTTTGGTCACTTTGGTCTAAACGTATGTTCAATTTGCTGATTATGAAAATTATGTTACTTGGTTAATTTAAATTTTTACAATGGTACTTTTTACATTTAAAAATAAAACATCGACAAGTATAAACATCGATGTTGAAAAAACATTGGCTCTAATACATCGGTGTTTTTTTTTTTATAAAACAGCGATGTTTTGAAAACATCGACATCGATGTCGCATCCCTAGTTTGGAGGTGTTTTTCGTGGTATGGCCTGGAACCTTTTGATTTTGTTGCTGGTAGATTGAACGCCGACGCCTACATGAACATTTTGGACAATCAGGTTCTTCCTACGCTCTGGCAATTTTCTGAATAGACGAATGTTATTTCCAGGACAACAACGCTCTATGTCATGCTGCAGCCTCTGTCAAGCAGTGGTATCAAGATATGGATCTAAAACGTCTTCCCTGCCCTGCGCAGAGACCCGATCTAAAACCCCATAGAACATTTGTGGGACGAGTTGGAACGACGGTTACGGACCAGAGAACCAAGTTCGAAATCTGTAGCCGAGCTGGCGACATTATTGCAGCAGGAATGAACACAAATACCCATAGATGTGTATCAAAATCTTGTTGCAAGTATGCCCAGAAGGGTTGCTGGTGTAATTGCATCACATGGGGGACCATACCCCTATTAAAGCATATATTCTTTCCCTTGTACCATAACACCTGTCTGTCCGGTCCATTATTGTAGGGTAGTGTAACTTGGTATGTTGCTCCAATGCGACGTTTATTAATTACCAATTAACTAATGCCACAGATTGTTATTTCACATACGGGAACATTATCTTAAACTGTATTATTTTATTAGGATATACATAAATGTATTTTAATCTTACCAAAACATGTAAAAAGCCGTTGACACAAAATTAGGTACCGATAAAGTTCAAATATGCCTTAAACATATAACGATAAAAAAAAATTGTTTCCTAATTCCTATTGTTTCCAATAATTAATAATAATAAATTCTCTTAAGCACATAAGCAGCAAAATCCCGAAAATTTCTGGAAAAAGTCAAATACAGTTCTTGCACACGGAATACTTATTTAATACTGTGTACAAATTGCCGTTTTTTAAATGCCTGCCTTGTCTGTTTAATCCTCTGAAGGATTAACACGCATAACTCCACCTTGCACCCTACAGTTTTCCCTTCATAACTTCTAACCAATTTAAACTTTCTTGACCGATAGAATCCTTTCAAAAAATTCTTTTTTTAAGAAAAAGAAGGATAGAATTTTAAAAAATAATTATTCTCTAAAAAAGAGAGACAGATAGAATATTTTCAAAGTATTCCATCTTAAGGAAAGGATCGTTTTTTCTATTTCCATTGTCCCATTTGATAATTGCAAATTTGCTACTCGTTAATGTGATGAAAAAAAGTATATTTTAATAAAAATTTCGATTTGATACTCAAATGTTGCGTCATTAAACTAACAAGAATCATCAATGAAACAATGATCATTGTTATATTTACATAGCTTCATTTGTTTGATTCAATGCTGTCATTCAACCCATCTATTTACACTTTAATATCACTTAAAATTGACACTACAAATAAAATAAGACACTGAGCATTAATATCTTATCAACTGATCAACTCTAAATTAGATCCCATTAGGAATTGGAACTGCTCATTATGTCAGGGATGTATGCAGAGGAGGCATTGAGAGGGACGAGCACCCTCCCGAAATGTTCTTGGTATTATGAAAATTTACACTAGGATAAGCTTAATAAGTGAAAATTTAAATTTTGTTAAACACATCATCACCAAATCATTAAAATGTCTGGAAAAAGTCAAATACAGTTCTTGCACACTAAATACTGTGTACATTTAATATTGTGTACGAATTGCCGTTTTCTAAATACCCACCTGGTCTGTTTTAACCCTCTGATGGATTAACACGCAAAACTTCACCTTGTACTAGAGATGCGACATCGAGAGCAAAACATCGATGTTCAAAATTAAAACATCGATGTCGTTAATACATCGTCCAAAAACCTTCGATGTTTTTCAAGATCAGTGTATAAGCTTTTTATTGTCCATTTCTTAAAACTGGTTTAACAACCTCAAACATTAATGTTCGCCGGGGGAGATTTAATTTGTTATTTGCCGTGTTTATTAATTTATAACTAAGACTTTTTAACTCTCAAAATAAAGTAAAAAAATTAATAAGAAGAATTACCAAATTGTTTATTTTTAAATTGAATAATATAAACGAAAATAATATTTACAACAAATTGACATTGGTACTACTAACTATAAGTATAATTAGGTAGGTACATAACAATAATTATTGTTAGTTATTATTTTGTTTATCAACTTATGTGGGGGGGGGCATTTCTTTTAACATTAAACAACGGAAGGAAAATGGAACCACATGAGAAAATGACCATTGCCATGAACCCGATCGATATTAAATTCCAATTGTTACTTTTGAACAAAGATAAAAGGAATAAGAATATTCATGTTTTAGCAAAATGTGTAGATCCCAGAATAGTGTACGGTGTGTCGCGACACTAGGCAAAGTAATGTGTGGTTAGTAGTTAGTTACGTCCCTAAGCAAAAAGCGAAGTTAGACATTTTGAGTGGCGAGGCTTATTCCATCCTGTCCAAAAAACTTACGAATATTAATGAAGATAATTAGGCCAAGATACTAATTCGATTTTGTTAATATATGCTCTCAATTTCATTTTTTTTGCAATTAATTATTGACTATATATACTGCTGTTTGTAAAAAATGCAACACCATGAAGGAGTCATCAGAATTAAATGAAATTTAATACACAAATGGCTTGTATTAGTACAAATAAATGAATAAATTTTCAAAGCAAAAAAACAATATTAAGTGTCCGAAATCAATATTTGGTGTAGCCACCACGCGCTGCAATAAGTGCTGCTATACTACGTGACATGGAGTGAAACAGATGTTGCATGTCTGCATGTGGAAGAGAATTCCATATATTCAACTGTTCACAGCAAATGCGCTCAACTTAATGAGAGTCGCGGACTGGATTATGAAATAGTTAAATAAAAAAAGCTGACCACATATATTATTTTGAATAAGGAAAAGCGTTGAGTGAGGAAATAACTGACAGTATAAAACAATAATCTGTTGTTAGGAGAATTATTTATTAAAAATGAATACTTCTTAATTAACATTTTTATTTAACTCGTTATTATTAACTATTATTTATTAACTTTTATTAAGACTCGGAGTCGGAAGTTAATCCTGCTGTGTATTCCTCAAAATGTCCCCAAATTCTCATTAACCTTCAACATGTATTTTGGAATCATTGAAAACAATTTGCTCTCGCACATATTATTCCAAAGCTGCTTAACATTTCTAGCAGTTGCAATAAAATCTTTTAACGTTCTTTTCCACAAGCCGTATGTTGCGCACCCCTGCCTTAGTTAAAACAATTAGAAATTCTGAATTCTTGTTTTGAATTATATATTTGAGTATAAATGTACGTTAAATTGATGCAATTGTCAAATTGATGAATCGGAGATATTAAACGAATACCCCTGGTTGAAATTATTAAAGAAAAAAAAATGACTTAAACCTTTGAAGCTAAAGGGTTAATGAATTTTGGTAACCAATATGTACTCGTAATATATAAAATTAACTCTTTAAAATATGCATGAAAGAACTGAAAAAGATTTACACATTCACACTCTTGAAGGAACGAACGTCTTTACGAAAATAAAGTATATTTATAAAATATCAGTTACTAAGAACTATTATATGAATAAGAACAATCTTTCAACACACATTATTTTCTCTTTCATACAAAAAAAAAAGCATCACAAATGCGTATTGCAGATGTAGTGCATCTAAAAATTTTTGCTCAGTGTAGTGGTAATATTAACTATAGTTGTACTCTAATCACGGATTATTTTAAAACATAATTTTTAAACAGTTGAAAAGGGGGGGGGGTAGGTTTTAAAATGTTTGATTAAAAGTAAGTTAATCAAAATCCAATGAAATAAAATAATGCATAATGTTGATTTGACACAATTAACACTTAAAAATGTGTGAAATGGTTCCATTCATATAAAAAGCACAATTCTTCTGGTGACAGACTGTATTGATGTTGCCAATCGATTGAACAAAATTAGTTGACTCTTTCCATGTGGAAATAATCGTTTGAATTCGCTCCGTCGATACGCTAACATTAAGAGGAATGCTGTTTCTTTAATTCAACATAAATAGTAATAACAAAACGGTATGCAGGTAGCTAAATTAAAGTGTTCTAATCTAGAATGATGATTCTCAACCCCTTTCAAGGTAAACTTTATGTCAATTAGCCAGGGACACATTAAAAAAGACATTTAACAGGAGAGGAAACAAACTAATAAAATATTTCATGTGATGGATATGTACTTGCATTCGGGCAAGCATCTTCTAAATTTGTGGACTGAATGTTGAAGTTAGTCCATATCATTCCCACTATTTAGTCTGTTAAAAGTCTTTGTTTTAATCAAAACCGTAATCCCCGGTCTAATAAATCTTCGTGTTGCAAAAGATGGCCACAGAATGACAAACTATAGGCAAGAGTAACTCAATAAACAAGCATGGTAAGCATTAATACAGCTGTCATAGAAGCTTATAAATGCGTTGTTAAGTCAGGTATTAATTTATTTAATCATTTGCAAATCTTGGATATACATACAAGTACAGTAAGATTGTTATCACATTGAATAAAAAAATGCCGCATACAAATCTGATATGAGTTCCACACTGATTATACACTCTATTACAAAACAATCGACGCACCAAGAAGGAATCATCCGATTGCTTTGAAATATCGTATGCAAAAATGTTTTGAAAAAATATGCGAATGATTAAAATTTGGTGTCCAATGAATGAATAGTGCGATCTCCAGCGCATCGGAACTGCGCATCCAGCAGATGTATATAATGAGTTGTTCTTGAACTGTTGTTAAAAATTTCTGCTGCATTGCAATTTAGGATACTTTTCAACGACTGAAAAAAATGTCTCGCCGCAGGATTCGAGCTCATTAAGAGCAACTTTCAGAGTTTGAAAGAGGTCGTATCATTGGATTGAAAGAGGCAGGTTGGGCAAATCGGAGAATCGCTCGTCATGTGAGTCGAAGCGATGCGGCGATTAGAAGATGATGGCAAGAGTGGGTGGACAATGGCAGATTTCAGCGTCATGATGGTAGCGGTCGACGTAGGGCCACAACAGATCGCGAAGACAGAGTGATCGTCAGATCAGCTGTCACAGCGCCTGATTCATCGCTATCAACCATCAGTCGTGCGACCCACACACGAGTGTCCACCATGACCATTCACAGACGGCTGAGAGAGCGAAATCTACGCTCGTACCGACCGTTACGCCACCTGCCACTCACACCTGCACACTGTCGAGCCCGATTACAGTGGTGCTTGGCTCGATCAGGCTGGAATGATACTGACTGGGGACGTATAGTCTTTAGCGACGAATCCCGCTTCCAACTGTGTCCTGACGATCATCGAAGACGTGTCTGGAGACGCCCAGGGCAGCGTTCCGATCCTGCTTTCACTATTGGACTCCACACGGGCCCTCAACAAGGAGTTATGGTCTGGGGTGCCATTTCCCTTGATAGCCGGACCCCTTTGGTCGTCATTAGAGGTACACTTACTGCACAGCGGTACGTTGACGACATTCTGAGACCTGTTTTGCTACCGTTCCTTTCGCAGTACCCTGGGCTTATTTTTCAGCAAGACAATGCCAGACCACATACAGCACGTGTTGCTATGAACTGTCTTCAGGCTTGTCAAACACTTCCTTGGCCAGCCAGATCACCAGATCTCTCTCCCATCGAGCATGTCTGGGATATGATGGGAAGGCGACTGCATTTGGTAGGGAATGTTGATGGCGTAGTCCGACAATTGGAGCAAATTTGGCAAGAAATACCGCAGGAGACCATCCGGGAGCTTTATCGGTCTATGCCACGCCGTGTGGCAGCTTAAATCCAGGTTAGAGGCGGCTCAACACCTTATTGAGCTCGTTACTGTAACTCTGAAATAAATCATTCAATTGTTCTGTAATTGTAATCATTTTCTATTCTGTACATAATTTTTCTATCCAGCAATTTTTGTCTCCACCGGACAACTCCTTTTTGGTACGTCGATTTTTTTTGTTATAGAGTGTCACCACTGAAGTCGTGAATATTTCATAGAATATGGAGTATTGGTGTGGAGGTAGTATCATGGTTATAGATCAGCGGGGTGAGGGGTCAGATATGAAGTACAAGAGAAATTTACTTGACGCAGAATGGCGGATTTCTAATAGTAATTGATTCAGTGGTATTTTTCGAAACACTAAATTGACGATTGCAGAGATTCTTCAGTTAAATTTTAAAGTTTAATTACTAAATTACACTATTTACAGCTGTAGAAAAGATTACATATTAATGTAAATCGAATCAATCAAATATATATCAAATTAAGAACGCTTAGGTTCTTATCGAATCCAAATCAAGGTTCTAACTTCAACTGACAAAAGCTGCAGGTGTGGGTGAGAGGGAAAGCGCATGACGTCAGCGCCATCTAAGATTCAAATAATTTCCACAGTACTCACCAACTGGTCTATGGCATTGAACGCTGTGGTGTTGCTTTTGTAGAGTACGCTGAGATGAGAACTACTACGGAGCCAGAGATACTTTTAAAGATCTCACTAGTAGGTTTGTCGAAGAGCTCTGTCTTTACCTGTCTTCCACTCTTGGAATTTTTCAGAACCCTGTCTTCCCCGAGAGATTCCCAGTTTTGTCTTTTGTCGGCTGTTCCAACGCAAATAAAATTCAGCTTCATTTTCTGAACAATACCAGAAAGTCTACTCATCCCATATTCAATCACTGTGGCTGCTTGACCCCTTCCCAATTCAGTATACTCCCTATGCCTTAAATCTTTCCATTTCGTATTGGTTGTTGCTTTTATATGTAATCTTTCACCTTTAAACTTGTTACGCTATGGTGAGATCAGCATAAATTTGTTTTTAGAAAAGTTAATTAAGAGGAAGATTTGTTAATATCCAGCTTACTAGATTTTAAAGCTTTGTTATATTCCATATATTACACCCTTATTGTTTGACGTAATCCATCACACTATGCATATCATAGTGTTTGTTCCTTGTTGAGTTTCGAGCCAATACTTCTTATTAATTTAAAAGCAATATTTGTTTTAATGATATTGTTTATGTATCTTTATTAGATAACTAGACACTGCGTGACTAGACCGGCGTTGCCCGTGGTGTTGGTTTGCATTACAAACCAACACCACGGGCAACGCCGTGATGTAAGGTATTAATCTGGTGTAAAATTTTCCGCAGATTTCAAATCCGTTGAAGATATATTCAATTAAAAAATTATTTATTTAAAGAAAATCATATTTTTAGGATCATATCATAGGAATCACTTCATTTCTCAGGTAGAAACGCGCTGAAAAACCGATGGAGAATAAAACTATTAAATTCATTTAAAATTCTTCTAGATTGAATTTTAAAATTCGCCTCGACTCAAAAATTGCAAAAAATTCGGACTACCTGTGTGCCAAAACTCATTGCTGTAAGTGCCATAGAATCGTCAGGATTTTGCGGCCACGAAAAAAACACTCGAACAAACACTTCCTTTTATAATAACAGAGAAGATAATACATAAATTAATTTATCGACGTTTCCAATAGGTGCAATGTCTATAATAAAACTCACAAAACATAAATAATTTTCTTGAATAAATGAGGCACGATCCTAATGTTAAAGATAGTTTCATTAGTTTGAAATCTTAAAGTAGCAAATGATTTCATGTAGTCGTGAAGATGAATAAAAAAATCAAAGTTTTGTAGAGTACTTTTTGTAAGTATTATTATCTCTTTGTTGGATTTGCGAATACCACTACATATTTTGATTCGATTTGTAATAAAAAAGTAGAAATAAAATTCAAGGAGCATTGGAAGAAACTAATACACTGTAGACTTGAAAAGTAATTACCAAGATTCTGACTAAAAATACTGTTAATTAAACAAATGCTATTGAGTTATATGTTTATATAAGAATGACAAAATTTCTTGAACATCTCAAAATCTTAATGATTTTGCTTCTGTTACACGAATGGGCTTTTAAAAGATGTTTACGTTGGTTGTTTTCGAATTCAATGAAATAGGAAACGTTCTTCAAGTGTCAGAAAGAAATCGATTATATAGTAATTCGATTACTATTATTTCACACACCTGAAAAACCTAGTAATAATTTCACGCGATCTTTAAGTTAACACGCGAATCACCAGTTTTTCATGATGTTTGTCAATATCCAATTTAACATTTTCCTAGGTAAATTTTCTGTCTTCATTGTCAATAATCTCTTATGTGCGTGTCCACAATTTGATCACTTATAAGAAGATACCCGAGTTGAAGAATATAATCGGAATATACGTATGTGCTTTATGTTAATATAAGACAAAGCATTTTAAGGTAGCAGTCTTCCATAATATGCTGTTTTTATAACTTTTTAAAAACTTCACACGGGATTAAAAACTGATATCTGATCTGTTATTTTGAGTCATACTTTCATTACTGAAATATTGTTTTTATCACACGAACTGATTTAATGTGGAAACCAGACTAGTGCTTTGTATATACACATTGGCTCCCAAAATTCAACATATATATACATGCACTATGAAGACATTTCTTTAGAAGTCAAAACTGTAGTAAATAATAATATGCTTTTAATTTTAAAGATGTAGGTAAGTACACATTTAAACACATATTAAAGTAACGACAAATTCCACATTCGCTGTAATAGTTTAAAGATGTTTGAAATATCGAATTTACAAAATTTCTATGTTGCAACGTTGATGAGTACACACCCAGCCAAATACGTGCACAAACAACAAATACGTAAAATGAATTTGTGTTAGACAAAAAACACTTATGCATATAGAGTTGCTTGTAAAACGAGGGGAAAAGTCAACTAGAATTTATGTTGTTTTTCTGAATATTCTTGCCTATCTATCGCATAGTAGTCTTCCTACGTTCTGTGCTCTGAAAGAATGACTTATCCATTCATTCTAACTAGGACCTAAATTTGTGTTAGACAAAAAACACTTATGCATATAGAGTTGCTTGTAAGACGAGGGGAAAAGTCAACTAGAATTTATGTTGTTGTTCTGAATATTTTTGCCTATCTCTCGCATAATAGTCTTCCTACGTTCTGTGCTCTGAAAGCATGACTTATCCATTCATTCTAACTAGGACCTAAATTTGTGTTAGACAAAAAACACTTATACATATAGAGTTGCTTGTAAGACGAGGGGAAAAGTCAACTTGAATTTATGTTGTTTTTCTGAATATTCTTGCCTATCTATCGCATAGTAGTCTTCCTACGTTCTGTGCTCTGAAAGATTGACTTATCCATTCATTCTAACTAGGACCTAAATTTGTGTTAGACAAAAAAAACTTATGCATATAGAGTTGCTTGTAAGACGAGGGGAAAAGTCAACTAGAATTTATGTTGTTTTTCTGAATATTCTTGCCTATCTCTCGCATAATAGTCTTCCTACGTTCTGTGCTCTGAAAGCATGACTTATCCATTCATTCTAACTAGGACCTAAATTTGTGTTAGACAGAAAAAACTTATGCATATAGAGTTGCTTGTAAAACGAGGGGAAAAGCCAACTAGAATTTATGTTGTTTTTCTGAATATTCTTGCCTATTTCTAGCATAGTAGTCTTCCTACGTTCTGTGCTCTGAAAACATGACTTATCCATTCATTCTAACTAGGACCTAAATTTGTGTTAGACAAAAAACACTTATGCATATAGAGTTGCTTGTAAGACGAGGGGAAAAGTCAACTTGAATTTATGTTGTTGTTCTGAATATTTTTGCCTATCTCTCGCATAATAGTCTTCCTACGTTCTGTGCTCTGAAAGCATGACTTATCCATTCATTCTAACTAGGACCTAAATTTGTGTTAGACAAAAAACACTTATGCATATAGAGTTGCTTGTAAGACGAGGGGAAAAGTTAACTAGAATTTATGTTATTTTTCTGAATATTTTTGCCTATCTCTCGCATAGTAGTCTTCCTACGTTCTGTGCTTTGAAAACATGACTTATCCATTCATTCTAACTAGGACCTAAATTTGTGTTAGACAGAAAAAACTTATGCATATAGAGTTGCTTGTAAAACGAGGGGAAAAGCCAACTCGAATTTATGTTGTTTTTCTGAATATTCTTGCCTATCTATCGCATAGTAGTCTTCCTACGTTCTGTGCTCTGAAAGCATGACTTATCCATTCATTCTAACTAGGACCTAAATTTGTGTTAGACAAAAAACACTTATACATATAGAGTTGCTTGTAAGACGAGGGGAAAAGTCAACTTGAATTTATGTTGTTTTTCTGAATATTCTTGCCTATCTCTCGCATAGTACTCTTCCTACGTTCTGTGCTCTGAAAGCATGACTTATCCATTCATTCTAACTAGGACCTAAATTTGTGTTAGACAAAAAAAACTTATGCATATAGAGTTGCTTGTAAGACGAGGGGAAAAGTCAACTAGAATTTATGTTGTTTTTCTGAACATTCTTGCCTATCTCTCGCATAGTAGTCTTCCTACGTTCTGTGCTCTGAAAGCATGACTTATCCATTTATTCTAACTAGGACCTCTAATTTTCAAGCTCATTGAGGTCCTGAAATTGTGGTGGTGTATATAGTTGCATTTAAACGTGGGTGCAGAAATTTTAATTTAAATCTTTTTGCTCTGTACCTCTCATGGCTGGAGACGTAATTTATAGACCAGGGCTCGAAATACCCGGGTGCATAGGTGCACTGTGCACATGAAAATAAAATTGTGGACCTAATTTTTTCCTGCTAGGTGCACTCAGTGCAGCTAACTTTAAAAGAATGAGTGAAACGTGTTTTATGTTATTTTGATGTAGGAACAAAATATTAGTATCGACCTCTCGTGATCTAAAGGAACGTAATTAAAATTCTAAATACACACTATGAGAAACAAAATCGCTGGGCCGTAACGGGTTTATACAGGAGTAAGGCTTACTTGTGCAACTGCCATCAGAACTTTTCGATGATCGAAACATATTCCAGATGGTGCTGTTGAAGCGACTGTTACGACAGCCGTGCGCTGGAGAATTGAGAATTTAGATGTTTAAATATTTTTATTTACTATCTACTACTGAGAGACCTTTATAAACATACCCAACTAATAAAATAGTTTACATTACATTAATGCTCTTATATTACGTTTTTTTTTAATATGCACCTAAAATATAACTTGTGCACCTAATTTAAAAACTTAGGTGCACAAAGTGCACCTGTATTAAAACATATATTTCGAGGCCTGCTATAGACCCAAAAATTTGACTCTAAATCCAAATTTTGAGGGCCTTTTTTCGATTTAGGCATGATTTAATTAATAAAAACAAAGTTTCATCCTTTACTGCAAGCATACAACCCCATACACGCACCAAAACATTTTCATGCTTGGTACCTATTCACTTTTAGAGTTTTGTATTCAAATTATTCGTTTTGATTAGCTTATGATTAGGGCAACTTTTTTGTTGCAGTAAAAATGGAAAAATTTGCATTTATCATTCTCTTTAGTTGCATTTATGGGTATTTAGTTGCATTTATTTTTGATACACTAAAATCTAAAATAAATTATTCGTAAAAAGGAAGAAAAAAAATCAGAATTTATTGATAATTTTAGTGGCATACAAAAGTATTATTATATCTAATATAAAATACTGAAGAACATTGACAGATAGAAAATTGCCGATCCTTGGCCAGAAATTTCTTTAATTACGCTCAACAGAGGTTGCTTGCATTGTTGCAGTAGCAAATAATCACTTGGAGGAATATCGTCTCGGGAAAGTGTAGCAATAACCATCAGGTCGTTATTTTTTCCCAATTGTTTTTTCACAGATACGCTTAAAGGAACTTCCATAAAATCCTTCGATCTGATATCTTCATTCGCTGTCTCGATGTTGTACGCTCAATCAAACATTCGTAGCTTCTTTTGATTTTCAGCAATCGTTTTGGCAGTTATGGGTGAACGAAGTTTTGCTTTCCAATCATCTGCATTGTTTTATGTACATACTAGGGGGCCTGCCCCCTGCTCGCTAACCCCCGGAGGATTGCTTCGCAATCCTCATTGGTTCGCTGAGCGAACCTATGCTCGCCTCAATGAAGACATGTGTCCTAGCAGAAGGGATTGTTTACAAAATATGTTACCAAAAAAATGTTTTTCAAATCTAAATTTGCTGTATTACAGAAAAAATATATACAGTATCTCTAAAATCAGAATTCAAATGAAAATTTTGTGCAAATTTTGACTCGAAATGTAAGCGTTGCTTTGGAAATTGAATACCCAGCATGCTGTTTGTGTATACTTTTTCCCAGCACTCAAACGATCCACACTTTTTCATTGAGTTTGTTGCAGAAAGTTGTAGTGCAAGCGTCTTGTTGAACTATAATTGTTGGCCCTGAAAAGGACCGTTCTTTAAATGACCCTGAAAAGATCCTCCGCTTTCTTTGATTTCTATTATAAACTAACTGAAACAGCTCATTAAAATTTCCCTTTTTTTTTCAATAAAATTTCATCCGATAACGCTATAAATTCAATCGATGCGCGAGATTTCGCGATAAACAAACAATCGTACAGTGTTGCCAAAAAGCGATTACAAATAACGTCTTTTTTGCGTGCCACGTAAGAGAATTATATATATAGATACGAGTATATTCAGAAATATTACCCTGCAAAATAGTTATTAAATAGTTGCCTACTTAATTTTGAGCTAAATTTACAAAATTAAATAGTTGCCTATTTAATTTTGAACTAAATTTTAAAAAGTTGCAGGCGGTTGGATTTATGCAAAATGTTGCATTTATGAAAAAGTTGCATTTATGGAAAAAGTTGCATTTATGTTGCGGTAATAACTCACTTACAATACACCCCATGCAGGAGGAATTTTGGTTTTAGCACTTTACATGCAACGTAGAACGTGTGAAAAAAAGTTGCATTTGTTGCAAAAAGTTGCTCTACTTATGAGGAATTTTCAGTTCTGACAAAAAAACCTGAAGGAATGCAAAAATTTTACAACCGCTAGGTAACCAAATGCTCTCGTATGATACATATATAGGTAACTCTAAAATTTACCTTACTAGCAGGCCAGCACGGTGTTTCCCGTGGTAGTTCTTTTCGTGTCTTTACTGATACTGAAAACATTAAAAAGAAAAAACAATAATTTTTAGAATGACTCCATCTACACCTGACATGACACGGGCCTGTCACCTGAGGTCTCGATCTGGTGTAAAATTTTCCGCAGATTTCAAATACGTTGAAATTTTCACTCGATCTTTAACGATCACGAAGATAGAAACGTGGACTAAAGAATAAAAAAGAAATAGGCACCATTCAAAAATTTTCTTTGTTTCGCTTCGCTGGAATTGTTTGTGCTCGGGAAATGAAAGGGAAAAGAATAAATTTAGAATCTGTGATCTCTTCACACTATTACCATTCTAGGGAAACCAAATAATAATTTAAAAAAAAGCCAATAAATAAATTAAAAAATGGTCTAGATAAAATTTTAAAAATTCGGTTTCGAGGTGCATTTAGTCACTTTTAGGACTACCTGTGTGCCCAATTTCATTAATGTAAGTGGTATAGATTCGTCTGAAAACACACGGACATGCATTTTACTATATGAGAGATTGTTTATTGATGTTCTATTTTACTTTTGTATGGAAATTTAATCTCTAAATTAATAACATTATGCCTTATTGCGATATACTACCAGTATCAAAGTGCTTTTATTCTCGAGCAGGTAATAATTTTCAGATAATTTTTGGCGATTTTATACCAACCACAGAGAAAATAGCTATATATACAGAAACATCACTGAAAGTTTGACTTACAAAGCCTTCGAATGTTGTGTGTGGGCCATACTTTCCGCGTTTTTTTCAAACTCCACTTAGACAGTCGCCATTTTAACCGTCAGCTTTCTCATAAACGTTAAACCTACTATGTGGCTTTGACTGCTTCTTTTGATTTATTTATATTCTTTAAATCAATACATTCTTTAATTCATTTTTATTATTTTATTTTAACGCTAATATTTAGAATCTAAATTGTTTTGTTCGGAAAAAAAAATGAAATAATTCTGTGTAGTGTTTTAAGCTTTCAATAGCCCACTGATTTTTGTTAACAATCTTTCTGTTATTTTTTTCCATTTGTTCTTATATTAAAACCGATCGTAATTGACCTTACAAAAATTTTTTAAAGCATTTTGTAAAAATTTCTAAGAAATATGGTACTCAGAATTCTCTATTGAATTGTGGCATGTTTTATATATTTTACTATTCATATATTATTTTTTGGAGTTGTATACATATTTTGCTCTTTACAGAATGTTTTTATGTAAGTAAAATTCACACACATCTTAATTAGAAACTTTTAGAAAAAATTATGATATTTTTTCTATGAGATTTATATACTTTTGTGTGTTATATATTTAATTGAAATTAAATGATCCTAATTTCTATATTCAAAACTTTCTATGGCCTCCTCATGTGGGTCATAAATTAAAAACATTCACACAGAAATATTGTACTTTTTTTGGATGTATATTTTGTTC
Organism: Metellina segmentata; assembly: GCA_947359465.1. Classification (NCBI taxonomy): domain Eukaryota; kingdom Metazoa; phylum Arthropoda; class Arachnida; order Araneae; family Tetragnathidae; genus Metellina; species Metellina segmentata. The sequence goes on along the minus strand of OX375875.1, from coordinate 82,083,052 downwards.
TATTCATTATAATGTTATAATTTAACATTCCTGATTGAATAATAATTAATTTCTGTTCATTTAAGCGAATTGAGTAATTTCTAGTTCATACATTGCTGATGGATCTGATATCGTGAAAATAAAAATATTTCATTGTGTTCTTTTTCGTTCAAATAATTTTTCATAGACTATAACAACAATCTTTGATCTAACAAATAAAAAGGGTTAGTTTTGGAATATTTTCGTATTTTAAAAAGCATTAACTTCAAAATGAATCAAGTAAAGTGAAAGAAATAAGTTCACACAGCACTTAGATTTTATAATTCACAGATGGCTATCATAAATTAAGGTTTTAGTACCGCGCGAAGACATTAAAAAAAAATACCAAACTTTTGAAAAAGTTACCGCTTCAAAGGAAGTTTTCTAAAATCTCCACCAAATGTGAGCAGGCTGAACAAGTGAAGAAATACATTTTCCAAGTGTCACTCACTTTATTGTTTATTTTTTTCTTTATTCACAAACGCGGTATGGTATTATGACCGACACCACGATCGAGGGCGCCACCATCTGTATGAAATCCAATGTTATTTCTCAGACCATTACCTTCTATGGCAGTGACGCCTTTGTTCTGTGTAGTTTTTTTCCCTTGTGATAACACAATCTTATATTTCTTTAACTGAGATTGAAGGGAATTACTTTTCTTAGAATTGATCTTTATACAATTAAAAACCTTTATTCACTGTGCAGAATTGTTTTTATATTCTTTGAAACTTTTTGGCCCAATAAATATCAAAATGAACTATACTTAAATCTCTTTCTTCGCAAGAGAAAAATCATTACTCCAATAACTTTCAATCTGTATCAAATTGATTCAATCTGAGCAAAACAATTACTAGTTACAACTTATGATCTATGTTATTTTATAATATGCATTAAATTCCAATTTTACTCTCCATAAACACTGAGTGTAAGTGAATTGTCAAATGTATAGAAACCTTGCTGAACATAAAAACAGAAAGTTGATTTATGAAACAAGAATATATCAGCATACGTACCTTAAAAACATGGATAGTATGGTAATTTCCGTAATTCTTTCTGAAAAAGGTTTTTGAATAGAACAGCCAAATTAAATCCAAAAAATCTTGTTACTTATTCAACTTTGGAATCATTGGCTGCATTTTATTTGAAACAAAGTTGTAATTGCTTTTATCTTTTGGAAGGTACCGTTGTCATCAATCACCAGTTATAAAAACAATTTTAATACGTAATTTCTATGTCAATGTTAAGCACTACTTTCCTACTTCACGATATAAATCTATGTCATTCATAGTCTAAGTATAAAGCACCATACAGCACAAAAATTATACCGCTCCAAATATAATTTTCATATATAATTCAAATATAATTTTCGTATTTCGTGAATGTTTTGTTTCTTATACTGATGATGAAAACAAAACATTGCTCTTGAAGATTGTGTACTGTTTGTTGTGTTTCAAATAACAGTGGACAGTGAACAAAAACTGATCTATACTATGAAAATTTAATTCCAATTGTATATATCGTCGGATTACAAGTGAAACACATTAAGTCAAAAACAGTTTTGAGGAAACGACAGGAACCAAATCTACTTAGCTATGCTATACCCACTTTTGTGTTTTTCAAGAAGAAATCCATCTTTAATACAAAGAAAAACTGACTTCATGGAATTCTAAATATAAATGTCATATTATTTCTAGAAACCTAAGAAACCCTAATATCTCTGTATTAACCTTCCAGCGGTAGCGCCCTCCTCACTAACGTGTAAGGTCATGGGTATTTCTTAGATACACTATTTTAAAATGTAAAATTAAATGTAAAGGGTGTTAAAATTTAAAATGTAAAGGGTGTATTTATTAAAATTATGTTTTAAATAATATGAATAAAATGTAATAAAGAAATAAACATTGAATTGAACTTTAGTTATAAAAAGGAATAAACCAGTCTTCATAGTCATTTAATCGCAGCGTTACATTTTGAGCAAATGTGCTTGGAGTGATCCAACATATAAATTTCTGGCAAATTTCACAGTTAAATCTTGTGATTCTAGTAGCTTTTCATTTTGACAGATTGTACTAACATTAACATAATAAAGATTTCTTATAACTAAAAAAACAGATACAGTAAAAACTTACCTTAACGGTTGCGCGTATCTGTTAAATACAAATGACGGATCTGCAGACCTATTAACACCTCAAAATTCAAATTATGACTGAAAGTAATTCTTAGTGAGAGGGAGTATTCGTATAGCCATCTGGTCTAAATATATGTAACTAAAATCAACTCTAGTGTATCTCCCACATACGCGCGACCGCTGGAAGGTCATAAAAGCGTTGCCGCCGCCGCAGCCGACGTCGCAGGATTGAAAACTCGCTTTTTTGCTCGATTCTCAGACGGTTTTCCGAGAAAGTAGGGATCAGAAAATTACGAAATAAACATGGTTTGTTAAAAATTGTACGGGGAACAAGATGAAGAAATTTTTTTCTAGGTGTGGATATTAGTTTTGGGTGCATTAACTGTCAAAGTTTTTTTTTTTTTTCTAATGGCGGGCACATTTGACCGAAGTCATTGGCCACTGCAAGGCCGGAAGTGATGGCCACTTGTGAAGGAGCACCCAGTGGGAGGGCCATCGTTGCCCCTAACAATTACTTCGTAATTTTGAACCATGTTCAGATGACGAAGCAACACCTGAGCTGGTATACGCTTACAAACATCCATGCCCGAACCCGGATTCGAACCGGGGACCTTCCGATCTAGAGGCTAACACCTTAACCACTATACCGGTTGGTCGGCTATTAACTGTCAAAGTAGAAAAAGCGAAATTTCTACCGCGAGTGAGCAAAACAAATACAAATTTTGTCTACAGCCGTGAGTTTTTTTCTAAGAGTATATCTAAACGTGAATTTTTGCAGTTCATCGAGTTTTTTTTAGAAATTTGAATTTAGTTCCTGAAAATTTTTTTTTTTAAATTCGGGAAAAATTCGGACATTTTCGTTACTTTTTTGTTAAAACTGTCATATCTATAGCTTATTACAATGAGTTTTTAAATTTAAAAACATCAAACAAAACCGTAGAATGTACTTTTTCTTACGGTACAATTATTTTTGAAATTGGTTAATAGCTAAATTCGATGCGATCAAAAGTTTGGTCATACAAAATTCGGAATATTGGGAAATTTCGTTACTTTTTGTTAAAACTGTCATATCTATAGTTTAATACTTTTATTTTTTAAATTTGAAAGTATCACTGAAATCCTTAGAATGTACTCTTTTGTATGGTACAATTATTTTTGAAATTGGTTAATAAATAAATTCGATGGGATTATATGTTGGTCATAGAAATTTCTCGGAACTTTTAGATCGTAAATTCCGATACAAAACTAAAACTGTCATATCTATAGCTTAATACTAATAGTTTTAAAATTTGAAAATACCAAGTTAAAGAATCCACTCTTTCTTAATTATTTCTTGAGTAAAATTATTTTTTAGATTGGCTCATAAATAAATTTGATGCAATCAAAAGTTGGTCATACAAATTTCGTATTTTTTGAATCGCGACCGATAGCATTCATTCTGACGCCATGGACCGGAAAGTCAAATCAGAATTATATGAATTATTAAGATAGTTTCGCCTTTGCTGGAGATTGACTTTGTGAAAGGAATGTTGGTTTGCAAAGCAAACCAAATTTAATTGCGCAGCGATACCCATACGTGGGCAAACAGGGACGTATTCCCCCTAGTATATAGAAAATTTGGATTGGCTTATTTTACTTGTAAGGAACTCGATACAAGAACTACCAATCGTTGTTTGAGTTAAATAATTTAGATATGGATTGAATGATCGAAATTACTTTATTAAAATACACATTTGCCGAAGGAAATATGCTAAGACTATCTAACTAGGACTATTATTTCATTCATAATTAAAGCTACTTAACTACTCGAAGTTCGATCTAACTCTATATGCCATGAATTGTTTACAAGAACATGACAAAGAGTTGAGTTCACCTTCTTTGCCTAAATATTCTCCCAATCTCAATCCTGTTCTGTCAGTGGGATGAGATGGAATATATAAAATAAGAGAAAAGTTCATACTTGTGGAGTGTTTTGAAAGCGGCCACTCTGTATATCAAACATTTTCTTTGATATACTTCTCAAAATGTTTCAACCAAGAGTAATTCAGTTCAAGAAAGAAAGCTTTTGTAAATGGCATTGAATAGTCTTTCCTAAAATTTATTCACAACATCCATACACAATTTTTTAAGATGATACTTTTGAATTTTACATTGTTTCTTGAAGTTCAAATCAGTATACTCGAAATACATTCCACGGAATCTTGTATCACTAGCAAAGAGTACATGAAACCTAGATGAATAGTTCTGAAAAGTAGTAAAATTTTTATGAGTATTAAAAATTCTGCTTAATTTTAATCATTTAAAATGTTGCGTCTTATTTGGTTTTAAAAAGATTATTGCCAGCACGACTTCTATTTTTTAAACAAGTTAAGAATTTTGATTTGTTCAATCTCCTCACATACATAACACAGATGTTATTTCTCATCGTACTTGGTCTACGCAAACTAGATCAAATCCTCGAGTTCATGCACTTTCAAAAAATCCAAGACGTGTAAAGGAATATATAAAATATACTGAATATAAACAAAAAGATGGAAAATTGGCAGTTTTATTGTAAAGAATTTAAAATCTATACACGTTATAATTCATTTGAACAACAATTAATTTCATTCAGATCTAGCGGCTTCAAAGCAATCCTTTTAAAATCCTTTCAGACCAGAATTTAACCTTCATTTAATTGCATGGAACAAGTGACTGTAATCTCTTACAAAACACAGATTTTGCGAATAGGAAAGGAATTTTTGAGGCCCTTTCGATGATCCTCAATTAGTCTTTTGAAAGTAACGTATGGTATGAAAGTAGTAATAAGCAACGAATATGTATGAAAAGTACCATAAAATTTTCTATGCGACCTCAAATAGCTAGATTCGTGACAAAAGCATTGCGTGACAATAAAAATTAAAGTGCTCGGCGGTAAAAGGGTAAACTTCAATGATGCAATCTTTACCTGCCAAAAGAATTGTAAAACCAATATACATTGAAGCAATCTGACTTCAACTGGAGAAAAAAAACTTTTAGCTGCCTTGACAACAAAGATACAAAAGTCTATGACAAATGCAAATGGTTCGTTCTGTAAGAGATCATTTCCATTTTTTAAAATTTATAGTGTGGTGGAAAACATGCTTTATTATTATAAAATAGGTTACATTGATTCATACGCAGATTTTTATTCGGGTTGTTGTGCATTTAGAATTTGTAATTCATTACTAGTTCCAGTTACAGAGGCACGGGACTGTCTATTGTAGTAAAATAGAGCTTGTTTCTTAAGGGACTGATTAAAAGAAATAGTCTGTAATACATATCGATGTGTTGAGAAAGTTCAAGGATATCACAAAGTTATCACACAAGGATATCACGTGGCTTGGGTTTGCTCACTATAGTTGAGAGGCGGTAAAGGTCTGATTCTTGTTAATTCCTGGATTGCGTTGATTCGTTCGGTATCAGTAAAACTTTTCTTGTGTGTATGTCCACTACTTAAAGTCTTCTGTCTTGTGTTTTGCACCGCTTGGACAGATATGAACCAAATATGAATCCCATCCAATCAACCATAAAGTTTTAATCAGAGATTCTTTTAGGTTCTTGATGTCCATGAAATGAGTAAAATGAGATAGTGTGGTTGAATCATTGGATCGCAATGAATTATTATTCTTCATTCTTTGTATCTGTAATTATAACAGCTGTTGTCTTATTAGTTATATTTTACACGTAGTACATTATGTGACCGAATACTTTTGGGCAAGTTTTTAACCCTTCTTTGCATGATTTTTTCTTTGTTGGTGAAATAAATCAAGGTGATATAATTCATGTTCAAAACTAAAGGAAAAATGGTTTAACAAATCTTACGGCCATATTCACAAGTCTCGAGTTAACTCGAGAATCAGTTGATCCGCGAGTAAGAGTTAACTCGAGGATTATCAAAAACGGTATTCTCAAACGGCGTGTTAAGTGATCCGGGGATTAAAATGAGACGCTCGCTGTGATTGGCTACCTCATGATCACGTGGTATTGTTTACATTGATTACGACGCCCCAATATGCATTCATACTGATCAAGCACGTATTTCACCGTAGAATTGATTTCAAATTGTGAATAAATAGGACTCGCACAGCATTTTAATATGGGTTTGGGAAAAGAAATGCAAAGGTATTTAATTTCAAATTGGATTTTTATGGAAACCTAAATTTGGCAAGAAAGAATTGTACACAATGTCTTGACAGATGTATGTAATCTAATTATCTTTATACTTGTCAGTATGGGTGTGTGTTGGTGTCGTGAAAAGTAACTTGCATTGTCAATTTTCTTTCATTCGTAATAAATCAACAGAATAATTTTTATTCTACGACGAATTTGTATCTGCCGTGGTCGTTTTCTACCGTTCGCTCTCTCCGGCTTATAGGACAGAGGTGGCGCCATCTATCTTTTCGCTAAGCTGCTTGTTTAAGATTTACAAAGCTACCTTTATTTTCATTTTTCTTTTGAATTTCAATAAAAATATGTTTAAATTTTTTCATTTAAGCAATATTATGATGATGAGATGAGCTGCTATGTAGCAGGTGCTCCGTAATGACAGATTCAGTCCAGTCGTCGAAAGAATACTGTAATTGAGCATAGAATGAAATGTGTCCTCCATTTTGCTTTTCCAAAAAGATGGTACTGCGCATGCGTTAAATATAACTCGCGAGTTAACTCGCCGATTTCGGAGGATCAAAATGTAACACCGAAACGGCAGTTTAAACCACGGATCAGGACTTGTGAATACAGTTTTTTCGATAACTCGCGGATTATCGTTGATCCTCGAGTTAACTCGGACTTGTGAATACGGCCGTTAGTATATATTTATAGTATAAATTTAGCAAAAAACAATATGATGGTATCTTGTGGTATTTTTTAAATTAAACGCAAACTTTTTCAGAAATTGCTCTAAAAATAACAGAAACACATGTTACAAACCTTCCTTCCACTCATTTTCACTTTTTTAGCAATACAAACTCAAATATAATAAAACAAAATTAAAAACGAAATCATACGTTTATTGCAACTACAACAAACAGCGGAATGACAACTTCAAGCTCGTTTTACTGATAGTGACACTTGCTTATTTTTGACAGCTATGTTTTTTTTATGCAATGGACATTAAAAAGGTATCCAGACACGATCAACTTAAAGTGAACTTGTTCTATTATATAATTTTTGGGCATTCAATGTTATGATGGAAATTTCCACCATTATGCAAAGAAGGGTTAAGACCCTGACCGCCCACTGTACTCAGAGGGCTTAATGCTACTCGAGAGGAGGTCTAGATGACCCTTGTCAGGCTCCGTAAGGTCATCAGGGTCCCTATCCCAGCCGTACCGCCAAAAAACCAAATGGCTCATATAAAACAAAAACTCCTCCTCCACAAAAGAAGTCCAAAAGAACCAAATAGCAGTCAAAATTACACAAAGGACGTCTACAATAGACCAAATAAGAGTTCATAAATGAACAGTGCAGTTTGAGTAAATAGATATTTTTAGTTGATACTACAGATTACATGACTAATTCATTCTTCCTTTCTTCTGATAAAATTCTGTTTATGAGATGTCCACGGTCGTTGAATATAATTTCTATGCACTTATATTCTGCATCATGTTTCTGATACATAGAAGGAAATTTTACAGTTCCAACAGGTGGCTAAAATAGTATACTTTTATGCATCGATTATTTCTCTCACCATATATACAAATGTTGAAAAATTACTGAAATGATCCAAGATGTGACATTCTGATTTAATTTTTTTATTCCACAATAAAGTTTTAAACCCAGGAGCGGGACTTGAGCCCGATATCATAGACTTGAATCAGGTTGCTTCACTTCCTTAACCTTCAATATAATTGTTGAAAGACAAACATTATAAAGATGAAGACAATAAATATCCTAGGAACAACATTAAAAGTTTCTCTACAGATAAGCTTTAAAAAATTTAAAACAGAAGTGTTTCTTAGAAAAGTTTTATCTTTTTTATCACACTTAGGCAAACTACCTTTTAGTTTCTTGTTTGCAAAAAGAAATTTTGAAGGGTCATCGTCAGGGTGTCCAATTTTATAGCTTTTCTGGGTCATATTGGGTGAAGATGAATTGTCTTGGATTGCATATAAAATATAATATAGTGAATACGTTTGTAGCAAAATATCCTTCATTTAAAATTTTTTTATTATAACCTAAAAAAAAAAGACAAAATAAATATAAAACTTGCTGGACATCTCATCTTGTTTTGTGAAACTGATGCATCAATGACTGGTTCTATGTTCCGCGGGTTAAACACCTATAGCTTTTGTATTATACTGGTCTCTTTCATTAGAGAAAGCGAAGATCCAAAACACTACGCTGCAACCTACAGAGTGCCATGAAAAAATAGCACGTCTAGATCTCGTTTCTGTGTGTGAAATATTACACTAAATGTGATTTGCGGTATCCCTACTTACCTTTTACAGAAGATGCTGCAAATGATCTCGAACATCAATGCACCCCTTTGCATGTCGCAGCATATTTTGAGACACTCGTTACAACTCACTGACATCAATATTTTCATGATATAAATTTTTCTAGTAGAATATACCCTTAATATTGAAATATACATACTACTGAATCAAAATTGATTGATTGTTGGAGCGCTTATGGTACAAGGTATACTAAATCAGAAATACTTCTTTGCTTATCGGCATGCCTTTTGTTTTTGTTTTTGTTTTTTGATAAATATGTTGCTTTAGCTCATACACAATGAGCAGCATGCGAAAAAACATACGATTTGCGCATGCGTATTCCGTTTTAGTGCAGAAAGCACGCATACCTTCTTCCACAATCAGGTAACAGATTTTCAAATCGAGCGACCGGAAGAAGTAACATAAAGCTGCTAGCACAGATTCCGTCTATATCATTGGAATGTCGACGTTTTAACCAATTTAAATAGTGTGATTAATTAGCGTAGCAGGATTGATATTGGACCATGACTTGACTTTGGAAAACCACATCGAGTCCTGTGACACTAAATTGACTGAAATACGCATGTTTTCTGTACAGAAACGCAGTACGCATGTCGTATGTTTTGTCGGTTAAGATGTATCCGGGGCATGCCTTGTAGCCAAGCAAATTTTCTAGCCAAATGAAGATGACGGCCAAAGCTAGCATGGTGGCCATCTTGGCTATTCGATAAATCCAAATTTCATTGCCATGTTAAACGAACTTTCCTATCTTAGAATGTTCGTTCTTTTGTTACCTGAAAGCTGGAACAAAACATCAAGGTTACCATGTTTGGCAAGAAATCGCCGGTGCCTCGGATACGAAGTCTCCACTGTTTTCTCTCATACTGTTCCTAAACTTGAACTTCGATTGCTGATTGGGTTGAAATGCAGTATCTGGGGCACTGGCAACGAAATTTGGATTTATCGAATCGCCAATATGGCCACCATACTGGCTTTGGCCGCCATCTTCAATTGGCGAGAAAAATTACTTGATGACAAAACATACCGGATATGACATCTTTACCGCAAGTTGTATCTCTAAGCACAAATTAATTTTATTTTCAGGAGTGTGTAACAGTCCTTTGGGTCTTGTATCTGGAATGGTGGATGACGCTCTCATTACTTCAGAAGCTGTTGAAGATTCCACCCCCTTCTCAGGTCGATTGGGTAATTCGGAGGGTGCTTGGTGCTTCACCAATGGAACGATCGCTTCTCAGAGCGCTGTCCTGACAGTGGACTTGTCTGAGAAGCGATTTGTCAGCGGGTTCGCTTCGCAAGGTCCTCCAGAGAAGCTGCATCCTATGAATTACCACCACGTCATTGCGTTCTCGGCAGCTCACAGTTTGAATTCCAAAGAGTGGCTGGAATTCAACGATGGAAATTTTGTGAGTAAAGTACTGTTTGTGATTTATGGACTTTTGATTTGCTCGTCAGATTTATTTAACCCTCTTGATGGTTGTTTCGACGAAGAAACTCGTCATTACGAATACTGACCAGATCTTGATGGACGATAGGTATCTTGTCCACCAACATCTTGTTGTCTCTTGTCATGAGTAGAAAACTGACCAGATTTAGATTTCATTATCATCAAGCAGTCAGCAATATTTTGATAACAAGATATCTCTCGAGTAGCAAAATTGATGACCAGATCTTGATGGACGTGATGTCTCATCTAAACCACTCCGAAGTCTAAAGGTGCCAACATTCCCCTTATATTTGAAGGGCTATAAACAGCATAGTGATGAACCTTTTAAACAAATTTCCAGGCTAGCAATTTTCATGTTTAAAAAAACTCCAAAGTTTTAATAGCTTATTACCCATTTAAGAGAATTATTTTAGAGCCATCGTATCTGTTAATGAACAAATAAATTTGTGAATACAAAAGTTTTCTAATTAACAGTAAATTTGAATCTACTACAGCGAACGGAACAGTAACTAATACGGTCTTATTTTACAGTTTACTGGTGGGAAAGTAGAAGTGTTACTAAAACTCATGTAATTTAACTCTCTTACGAGAAAAATTGCTGTATTGTCTTGGAATAATTTCTCGATGTACTTAAACGACTTTAAATTTCAAGATGTGACTCAAAACTAAAGTGTATTAATAATTACTTTTCAGTTCTTTGACAACGACAAGAATGACACCATTAATGTCATCAGCTATCACATCAGCAACATAATAGTTTTGACACAATATGTGAGGATAAACGTTACCATGCAAGTGTCCGGATTACCTGATATTTGCTTGAGATTCGAATTGTACGGCTGTGATACAGGTAAATACAAATTAGTATTTTCGTCTTTTGATTAAAATTTTTCTTTAATTTCACAAACATTTCAAATGCTGTAAAATAAATAAAAAAAACTATGCTATCTAACAAGTGAATTTAACCCTCTGAGGGGTTCATACGCTTATATTCGTTCTTCAATCTACAATCTTCCCTGCATAACTTCTAACCTTGATCAATATAATCCTTCCTATTATTCTTTCAACGAATCGTATTGGTTATTTCTCGTGACGCTTAGAGGGTTACATTATGTTTAGTAAAAACTAATAAGATATGCAGAACAAATATAAGCATATTCTTTAAAAATGAAATGCATTCCCATTCCTGTCTTGATATCTAGTGTCACAATGATGTCGATTACAAAATAGTGTTAGTGGGTCCCTAGACTATCAGTATTATTGTCAATGTGATTGTCAATGAGGCTCATTGAAGTAACCAATTGACCGTGTAGGAGGCGATTGATGCGATTGTCAATCGATTGACGCACATTGATAGAAATTTTGATTGATGGACACTGACGGCGCCGATTGATCAGTTAAAATACGCAATTGTCAATCGCTCTGGCAGTTTTTTTTTATTCCCTAATCCAAGTCTGTATTTACCGGTAAAGTCTGTCGGTAAAGACAGAGTAAAAATTTCAACGGATTTGAAATCTCCGGAAAAATTGTACACCAGATAGATACCTTAAATGTAAATTTCTATTAATAAATAAGTTTTCAATTGAAACTTTTATATTTTCGCAATACGAATTTAAGAAATACGAATATGTCGAAATACAACTTTGTGTGTGTGCATATAAATATATATAAATTTTATTCAGTTAGGACCAATTTCTAACAAAAATACTAGTTTAGAAGAAAAATTGCTTTATGAAATTGCAGTTCTATTTATACATATTAATACAAAATATTAAAAAAATTAATGAGTTACAAAAAATATTATTTCGATGTCGAGGGATTTATAAAATCTAACAAATTCGTCTAACGACAAACACAATGCCTTCTTTTTTTAAAGCAAAATTTCTTCGTAAAGGAAGCTAATAATTTTTTTTATTCCTTTCTTTGTATCTATAACGCGTTCTTCGTTGGATTCTATGTTTTCTAATTTTTTTAAAACCCCATTCAACTAGCTGAGACTAGGGATACGATATTGACAACAAAACATCGATGTTGATAATATTTCGCACAAAAACCATCAATGTTTTTAAGCATCGATGTTTTAACCTCTCAGTCAATTTAAAAACACAGTAGTGTACTTAAACTCCCCCCCCCCATTTCTTAAAACTGGATTCGTAACCTCAAACATTAATGTTGCCGGGGGGGGGGGAAGATTTAATTTGTCATTTGCTGTGTTTATTAATTTAAGACTAAGATTATTTTAACTGTCAAAACAAAGTAAAAAAAAATTTATGAAAACAATTGACAAATCTTTTATTTTTCAATTGAATAACATAAAAAATATAATATTTACAACAATTTGTCGTAGGTATACTATAGGTTATAATTAGGTAGGTACATAACAATAATTATTGTTAGTTATTATTAATTATTTATCAACTTATGGGGGGAACACAACAAACTTTTTTTTATTTACTGTAAATAAAAAGTATTGGGGACTATAATTATTTTTGCCCTAATATTTGTTATTTACAATTTGTAAAAAAAGGAAGATTATTAACTTTCTCCACCTTAAGCCGATTACTCTTTTCACTAACTGTCACACTAGTTATGGAAAAAGTTCTTTCTAATGGGACGGATATTACTTAGTTGCTCGGTTATTTTTAAAATTTTTACAATGGTACTTCTTTTTATTTAAAAATAAAGCATCGACAAAGTAAAAACATCGATGGTAAACAAACATTGTCTCCAATAAATCGATGTTTTTTTACAAAACATCGACATCGATTTCGCATTCCTAGCTGAGACCTTCTGTAATCTGCCCGGGCCGCGCAGATGGTCTTCGATAGCCTTCTCGTTGGTTAAAGTGCAGGTGATTTTTAACTGATTCCCTGAAAATCTGTCGACATATAAGGATCTGGGATTTAAATCTCTATTGTAATAAAGCACATATATAGTTTTTTTTTTGTAAAATAAACAAGAGCTTATTGTGAATCAGGCGAGCCAAATGAGAAGTGATTGTGTCTGGGAACTCGAGTTTGTGAAGCTTTCAAATTACTTCGTATCGTGATTATCCTGAGTTATGGAAAGTTATGTGAATATGTAAAAAAAAAAAAAAGAAGTATTGCTTTACAAAAAATTGTTATACGTTAAAACAAAAGAAATTAGATTATACTGAGGAAAAATAAAAACAAAATTTTAATATTATGCGCACTATTCAGTTTGTCGTAGAAAGTTTAGTAAATGTTAGCAAGTAAATCGGCTTCTCAGGTTATACCACTCTTTGGACCAGCGTCTTTTTCTACTTTCTTTTTTTTCTTCCGATTGCAGACAACCAAAATCAAGGCAAGAAAGCCCAAACCTGAATTTGAAACCATTTTAAAACTAAAAAATGAAACACGTCATACTCCTTCGAAAAACATTGACCGAATAAGATTGACGGGTTGATTGAAGCTATATTGAAGCACCTATCAATCGAAACCGTCAATCATATTGACAATAAGATTGATCGTCTAGGGAGCTCTTAACTGTATGCCGATATTTATGGCTTAGTCCAAATTTTGTACCGAATAGAAGAATTAGTTTAGAAAGATTCTCGGTCTCTGTTAATGTAGTCGCGGAAAAAAAACCCAAACCACTTCTCTTCATTCGAGCAATTTCAACAGTAGTGAAAATTCAAACATGGTGTTTGACAGGAGCTAACGTCTTCTACAAATTCAAGATCTTAAAATTTGCATAAGGGGCCGTTTGACAGGAACTAACGTCTTCTACAAATTCAAGATCTTAAAATTTGCATAAGGGGCCGTCTTCATATTAAATTGAGCACCAACTTCATAACTTCCAATAAGAACCAACTATTTCGACACACACAATTTCAAATCCATATAAAAGTTTAACTTCAGATACCAAATTTGATGTCATTAGATCGTACCGTTACGAAGTTATGAGCATAGAAAGATTGGAGCTCCTAATATTAAATCAGTTATTAACACTTTTATGGATATCTTCCTAAATAACATTTCTATAGCTCTGTTATTTTGTACAATGTTAAACAACCCAAACAAAATCCATCTAATATTTTTTTAAAGAAAAGTTTTTAGTATGCAAGAATAATTATTAAGTTCAGTTAGAAAACATTACGAATTGGAACTTTGTTATACTTCGATAGGATTTGACTGAGAAGGACTTTTAATATGACCATGCAAAATTTCAGCTCATTCTGATTCTTAGTTTTTTCGCTACATTAAATTTTCCTCATCATTGCGATTTTAGGGGGGCCGCCAAAAGTTTAAAAAACGTCTGACAAACCTCGAATAATAATTATCACATCGTTTGTATTTGCATAGCAAATATAATAATGTAATTCTCAAATCGTTTGCACTTGCTTAATAAATATAATAATTCTCGGATTGCTGAAAAATACGCTTGAAATAGTATTCTAATTTAAAATTCGGGTAGCAATAATTGGAACTAATCTCGATCTAAAAATAACGTCTTTATATGTGGAGATAATCACTAAAATTGAAACTAACTTTAACATTGAATATCTCGGGATATATTGATAGTAAAGTCATTAAATTTTATATTTAGACTAATTTAGCTATGCAGAATATGACTATGGCGTCAAAACATGGTGTTTCCACTTATGCAATGTTTTTGGATTTGAATCTGTAGAAGACGTTATTCCATATTGAATGATACCTTTGAATTTGCTCTAACATGAATAGTGCTAGAAATAATAGAGGTAGTTCTTTTTTCCCTCGAGAATCTTCAATAGAATTTTTTCAAATTAATCAGTTTTAATTATACAGTCCGTTTATTTGAATCTACTGCATCTCCATTGGAAATTTATTTTCAGATATTCAGCCGTTTACACAAATGCAAGCTATGACAACACCAAATGGTAAAATAGAAGTGAACTGGAATCCACCGACAGCCGACACAAGTCTGGAGCCTGATGCATCAACCATAGGGCTTTTCAAACCAAGCGGGTACGTCGTTCGCTACAGGCCCGCAGAATCAACGTCTTTTTTGTCAGCTGGTACCTCAGACATGAGTTTATCTTTGGAAGATGTACGTCTAGGAGCAACGTACGTTATTCAGCTGGAGTGCCTCATGAAAGATGTGTCCGTTGACTGCGGGTCAGCAGAGGTAGAAGCCTGTAAGTTGAGCTATTTGGTAAAAATAATCGAAACATTTAGTAAGAGAAGCTTGAACATGAAAACTCAAGTAAATCCTTTTAAAGGAAGATACATTATTAAAAGAAAATTATTAAAATACGGATAATTAATGATGTGTAATAATTTTTGAGTTGATACATAAAAATGTTGTTATTTTTTTTTAGTTTAAAATTAGCTTAGGCTCCCTTAATCCCAATAATTTTTTAGTTAATACATAAAAATTTTGTTACTCTTTTAGTTGAAAATTAACTTAGGCTCCCTTAACCCCAATCTTAATCCAGAAGAAATTGACTAACGCAGATTCGGGTGCATTAAAGCGAAACGCTGCTGATACACGCAGGGTGAAAGGTGTGAGTTTCAAGACAAGCTATTTCATGGTTAAGCGGCTTTACAGAACTTCATTAGTCTGTTTCTACTGGATTCAGATTTATTCTGATAGATTCAGATTCTATTGGCTTGAAGAGGGCGTTATTTGCTTCAAAACAGTATACGCATTTTTTCTCTCTATATATACTGCTCCGTATTTTATTTCTCTAAATTGTTTTTGCCCATGTAAAAATCTTCATATTGCCTATCAAGTTTGTTTCTGATTTTAACTTTAGTACTCCTTCAAATAACAGAACGATACTGTGTAAGATATACCAACGCGTTTTATGGTACATCTTACGTATGGAATCAGTTACACAGCGAATATCAATGGCTTGAGAGAAAATAATATTTCATAATTTTATCAATAAGTATATTTAAGCAAATATTTCGCAAGAATTTTAAAAATTATTACATTGTGCTATTCAAACCCAGCGAGCACGTTGTTCGCTACAGGCCCTTATTGTAAGCTGGTATATCAGACTTGAGCTCTTCTTTGGAAGATGTACGGCTAGGAGTAATGTAGTAGAGCGTTGGAAGATATATCGCACCCCTGCAAGAAAATTGAAGCAACTGAAAATTGCAGAATTTGAGAAACATCAACTTAAAGGATACTATAAAACTTATATTGAAATAGTATAAGCTTCTTTTAAATTTTAGGAAAGTGTAACTTCTGTTATATTCTATAGAATAGTAATATAAAATGCTGGGGCACCTCATACATATTTTTCAATGACATAGTATAAAAATTTTAATTTTTTGACTTGTGTCACTTTTCTTGCCGGGGTGCGATATGTTAACGTATTAGAATCTTGATTATTCGAGGTAATGTGGATCAAGGTTATCTCGGTTAACCTGAAACTCGAACACAAAACAGTCTATTCAAGATGCAATAAAAGTTTACTATACTACTTGTAACTTCTACTGCTACTAAGATTCATAAAGCAAGGGAACTCGGTGTCAAATTCGGCTCGGATGGCGCTTATATTCAGTTAATCGGAGCTCGGATAATCAGGGTCTACTTCTAAGGCAGAATAAAAGCAGACTTTCAATTAGATCAACTAACAATAGAATAGATATATTTCTAACAAAATATAACCTTAGAATCATTCCATTGGTATATCATTCGCTTATAAACATTGGTAGAAAAGTAGTTGAATTAATGTCGCATTGGAGCAGCACAACTGTGGGCGATGGTCCGGGATCAATCCCAAAGGAAAAGAAAGGACGCTACCTCGTAATTTTGAACCATTGTCAGATGACAATATAAACGTTGAAGGTTTCGATTATGCCATCAAATTTATAGTATCTCAACTCTTGTCCCAGATCCACCATGCCCCGAAGAGTGGACAGGAGGCAACGAATATCATTGTTTTCTTTACTTGAGTGGCGTGTTATCTTTCGAGGATGCGAAGGGCTCCTGCCTGGAAATGGACGTGCAAGAGAAGTTAGGCAAGCTCAGTTACCTATTGGATGCCTCGGAGAGAGAATTTGTAGCCTCAAGAATCATTCAGGATGACGTTACAGAGCTCTGGCTCATCGGAGAAGCATGCGAGGAAGGAGGTAAGGTATTTGCTGATTTATTAATCTGACTATACAATTAAAATTTAAAAGTCTTTAACCATCCGAAAGTAATTTCCTATTTGAGATTATATTTCTTGTATCATGCGAAGTACTACCATAGACTAATGGTATGTTTCAGACGATTGTTGCCGTGTTCTGAAGAAAGAAGACGGTGTCTTCAAAGAAGCGGATTGTGATGATGAGGCTTTATCGTCTGCTTTGTGTTTGAGAGATCATAAAGGTAAGTGGACATAGAATATTCAGAGGGAATATCCATTTCTTGTTTTGTAAATTCTATATCCTGCACTCATAAATCCATTATACTAAATGCAGTGACTTATTTACTTCTTATGGTGAAGAATCGCAATATTGTAACATGTGTACAACCAGCTAAATTAAACGTTCGAATTAAACACTTTAAGCTTGTACAGAATAAACCGTTATACATCGGCCTTTTCCACAAGATCAATTCACTTTTATTAACCTCCTTATGGCTGCCTTAACGAGGTATCTCGTCATTAACAAAACCATTAGTGGATCTTGATGGACGAGATATCTCGTCATGTGAAGTAAACTGACCGTATCTAGATCTCGTCATCATCAAAAACTCGGCAATGTGTTGATGTCGGTACATATTCTTCATTAGCAATTTAACAATACTGGTCAGATCTTAATCGACGAGATATCTCGTCGAAACCACTTGCAGAGTTAAGAATATATTTTTAACGAAACATTTCAATATTGCACTTAAACTTCTTTTAATCTTCAGGTGAGGGAGCAAGACTTCGAATTTCCGTCGTGGAAGCATTCGACGACGGAGAGTCTGTGAGAGTGAAGTGGGTGTACGAGGGCATAGGCTGGAAAACGGACAAACTCCAAGCAAAGCTGTGGACTGAGATGACTGGTGAGGATCCCTCCACTCTGACATTTTCGACTCTGGAGGACTCGTTCGTCATGAAGGAACTTCAATCAGGAACGATGTATTCTTTACTTCTAAGACCTGCACCCAATATTAGGACTGAGGAATTCTCTTATAAGTTTATCATAAGTAAGTAATTTAAAAATTGGATTTCCTCTCTAGGGCACATCATCTTTAGTTGTTTAAGGGCTTCCTTAACCCGAGGTACCCAAGTGATCTATTCTTTTCCCATGGGGTTTGCTGTGGTAAACATGGGGATCGCGAACCCAGTATGCCCCAAGCTATATTCTTTCCCTACTTTCTTCTCTTTATCCTTTCTTATCACAATGATATTGACTACTTTGTGTTTGCGCATCTTGACTAAATTTGGCACTTGTTCCCATTAAACTCACGACCGCCACCCAATATTAGGACTGAGGAATTCCCTTATAAGTTTATCATAAGTAAGTTATTTCAAAATTGACTTTTATCTCTGGGCTCATCATCTTCAAATGTGTAAGGGCTTCCTTAACCCGAGGTACTCAAGTAATCTTTTCTTTTCCCATAGGGTTTACTGCCTCTGGTAAACATGGAGATCGCGAACCCAGTATGCCCTAAGCGATATTCTTTACCTATTTTATTCTCTCCATCCTTTCTTATCAAAATGATATTGACTATCTATCTTGCGTTTGGGGATCTTGACTAAATTCGGCCCTTGCTCCCATTAAACTCATAACAAACAGCCAATTAAGATTGGTTTTTCCAGTTATTCTCCTTTCATGAAGTTTTTTATATAGCTTTCTCTAATGTTGACAAACACACTAATAAACACGCAAATGTATTTTGTAAGTATTAAATTAAAAAAGCAAACACTTGCGTTTGGTTAGAAACAATGTTTTGCATTGATATCTCTATCGGAATAATTTAAACATAGTTCCCAAAGTGGACGATACAGCTCCTATATGGGAGATATGGGACGATACCGCTCCCAGGGGAAATACAGGGGCGAATAGGAGTGTGCAATAAGAAAAGGCTAAATGAGAGGTTGTAAAAGCAGATAGCTATACACTTAATCCTAGGTTGTGGTAAGAAGTCTTTATTAAAAAGAGGAACCGACTGGAAATAGTTGATAGTAGAGATTAAAATATGCTACTGACGAAAATCGAGTTTAATATGAACAAACCTGGTAGCACATCAGGCTCAGCCTTCTCATTAGTGATTATTTTAATTTCACTGGTTTGCTTGAAATGAATTACTTATTACAGTAAGCAATACAATTGACTTATGCGCAACTAATTTCTCGTTATTTCATCTTAATAAGTAGTTGCAGATATTGTTTTATTTTTTGAAATTCTAAAATTACATACAGTTACATAACTATTTGGGCGAAATTAAAGAATTTTAGGCTCAGATACACAAGATTATTTGGGAAACTATATCTAAAAGCGGAAAAAGATTCATAATGTAGTAACGTTTTCCGTGTTTATTATTTTTGTCTGTTTAAAGAAGTTAGAATTATGGAACCGTACATACATTCTTTGCTTGAATAAATTACTCAGTTGTTGAAATTTCCAGGGTAGTAATTTCATTTAAGTGATTTATAAAATCGTGTATTAGAATTATTTCTACATTTGTAAATATCATCATAGTATGTCTCTTTAAGCTTATGTATTTCCCCTCGTGATCCTTGTCCTTGAATATATTAATATGGATCCCCGCTCAATAAGTTTATGTGAATTTACGTGATTTATTGACTTTTTTATCGGAATTGGCTATACATTTGAACATAGCCTCATAATATGTACTTTTCTTCTAATTTGTAATAACAATAATAATTTGTCTACCTTCGGTAGTTCCTTACGCCATTTTGGCCTTAGAATATCTGAAATGGATATCGAATATGACCCTTCACTCAATAAGTTTCAGATGTCCTGCTCTAATTGATTGACTATGACGTAAAAAAGTGTGTGCTTCAACTAATCAGAGTACAGTATTGGATAAAGAAAGACTGATCGACTCTCAGGCCTGAACTCTTGTGTTGCATCAAACACCTTCCTTTTTATTTTCAAAAGATAGTATTGGAAGTAAGAAATATGGCAACTTCAATTTTCGTCGTCCACGAAGCATGCATTTTAACCTGTAGTTAAGATAAATAGGAATTTGGTAAGAACTGTGTATATAAAACTTGAGAAAATTGACAAAAATATAAAGTAAAATCTGGATTTCCAAGATTTCATTTACCCTTTTTAACTTTCGTTTTCTTTTTCAGTTGAGTACAAAGAAGATGGAGGCTATGGTAAGTTTGATTTTATAGTACAACATAATATTTTCACTTTTCCCCGCAAACAGCACTCTTTATGATGAAGTGGAGGCGACATAACATTGTTGTCGGTCATCATTAAATCACTTTTGGTTAGCTCGTGTGAAACAGTGCACCTTCGTCTACCAAAAAGACGTTTTTGTAAGGTGGCTATGTTCGCCACAATACTCTCATTCTAGAATTTAGTGGTAGCCGAATTCGATAGATGCCACTAGTAGTTGAGTGATTGCTATTTGTTTGTGACCGTGAGAGCTATATTAAGACCACGGGTGTACTTTCGATTGAGTGGTCAAGAAATTTTAAGATGGCGATCGTAATTGTCCTGTCTTGCATTTAGTAGCCGAGTGTGAGTCAACTTGTGAAGAGAAGGTTGAACAGCAACGAATTTAGCGAAGCCGTGATAGGAAAAGAAGCAGTGTCTGCTATCACAAAGCCTCATACGGTTACTGAAAGTGATTAGCATCGCATTGTCAATTCAACACTCTACATATACTACTCATAGGGGATTATCCATTAAAATTTTTTTTTAAAGTTTACGTGCCAAATCACGTTAAGGTGACAAATTGGTAAGCTGATGTGAAACAGGTGCAACTTTGTCTACCAAAAAGCACTTCATGGTGGAGTTGGGTTACACTGCTATGTGAGGATATCCTAGCAAGAGTGGCCTAATCCACAAAATCTTGATTATTTTTATTACCTTTTATTACGACCTTTTAATTTTTTTTTTAAATGCGCTGGTTCAAGTCTTCTAAAATTACAAAATAACTTATTATTGATCCCTGATAAATAAATTTTTAGAATCTAAAATCATATTGTTGATAGATAAAAATATATAAAAATTGGGATCAAGAAAATAGCGTTTTTCTCCATTGAGTTTATTGGTGGGTTAGGTCACCATTGCTCTGATGACCTCATTTATACTATTGTATCGTAAGTTAATTTTTTTTAGCGATGACTAAATTCGCCACACGCTCATTATGATGGAGAAGTTGAGGCAATAAACCCGACAATTGTTGCAGTTTTCAGAATTGAGACGGGAAATATTACCTTGGCAATCATTTACATCATAAAGAAATTTACAGCAGTCAAAATTGTGTGTAGTATATTGCGATAGACGATGAACAGTTAGTTAATTCTACGGTATTATAAGGAAAAAAACTTATACATTCGTTATTGGTAGGCCAGAGACTTGATGCAATCTACAACCGATTTTAAATTCTTGAAGTTGTAACGAACAATGTTCTTTTTTGTTTCTGTGTTTCTTGTTGTTGTTTGCTCCAACTTCTTGCATCATCTCACGATGTGTATGGGTCAATTGTCGAAAACTAAGTGCCCTTTACAAAAAACTATCGTCAGTATCAAAAGTTACCAGATCTTGACGGACAAAATGTCTCGTCACTTGAAAGAACTCACCAGATCTTGATGGACAAGATGTCTCGTCATTTGAAAAAAAAACCCTGACCAGATCTTTATCTCGTCGTTATAAAGAAATCGCCAATATCTTGAAGACGAGATACCTCGTCACTAGCAATATTGGTCATATTAACTTCGATGGACGAGATATCTCGTCAAAACCACTTGAAGAAATAAATTAAATAAAAAAAAATCACCAATTTCATTCTAAAAAAATTATGTTTTCCTTTTATCTACAGGTGCTCTTCTCACGCCTATAGCTGTATCTGTCTACGTGATTTGGTCCGGAACTCTAAAAGTCACGTGGGAAACTGCTAACTCCTATTCTGTATCGGGAGACATCAAAGAGTCCAGTAAATATTCTATTTCGCATGAGAAGAAAGGATCAGTAGACGAGAAAAAGCAAGTGATTATTGAAACTGATCAGGAATTTCATCTAACTCCGATAGAAATCAAAACGACGTACATCTTCTATTTGGAATGTTTCTTTGCTGGAACGTTCCATCCTTGTGGATCTGCATCCGTCACGACAGGTATGGATTCAAAATTCGATGGTTTTAAGTGGAATTGGAAGATCCAATACAGTGCCATCTACAAAAATTCTATGCACCATTTCTCCGATAATGAGAAACATCTTCTATTAATCTAAATGTAGGGGGCGGTAGTGTTTTTATGGGGTAACATGCTTCATGTGCATATTCCGGACGTAACTTCACTTGGTTTGTTTTTCGAGTTATTTCGGCTCTTTGGCAACAGTGATTCCAAAAAATGAATTCCAAATTGATTTCGTCGTTAATTGGCCAACTCTATTTATATTAAATCCTAAACATCGCCAAAACGATAAACTACATTTTACGAAACCGATATGTATCACGCGAGAGAATTTGAATAACATGAAATTAAGTCACCGCCTTCGTTATCTTTCTCTGGTTAGTATGTTTATATTGAAAATTTCTTCAATACCGAACCGGTTTGAATTTTGCTATTGTTATCAATTATTATTTTGTTAGTATCTCAAACATTCTCTTCTGTTTCTTTTCGCTCTAAAAATCAGTAAGAAAGGTAATTGCTTTCCTTTAAGAAAACCGACCTCTTAAAAAAATCGAATGATGCTTGTAGACCACACTTGGAAATTTTTATTTAACCAGGTTTAGTAATCTATATATATAAAACACTAACGTACATGGACCCGAAATCCACGTTATTTGTGTATCGTTGAATGGCAACAATCAAAGTAAATAAAATAAGCCAGATATTTTGAATTATTGCTGTCTTCAAATAACCGAGGTCAATTTCTATGCAAAATAAGGAATTAAATTGTAATATTTATGTTTAAACTGACTTTTTATTTCTTTCTTTGATGTAAAAGTAATTTAAACGTAATTTTGCTACCCGGTATCTGGCCACGTCAGAATTAATGTTTACTTTTTTAATTTGATTTAGAATTCCGCGTTTGGGTATTTGAGTTGACTGCGAGATGTTGCGGACATATTTGAGGATTCCCAAGTATTATAAATATGTGTTCTTTTTGTTAAAAAATCATTGTCTTTGTCAATATCGTTGAAAAATCTTTTGTCGCATTATTCTATTTCACAATGGTATTCAGGAAGTCGAAATTCAACACTTTTGAATAGATACGTACGTGTTTTTTTTTTCAGAATTTTGCATTTTTTCAAGGATTGGAATTTTGTTTTTGTTTGCATTATGTGTTCCGGTATATTAGCTATTGCAGAAATATTATTTAGGAGTTAGATTTTAATGACATGTCCTATTTCCAGCAAAATATCACTAGACATTGGTAATTTTGTAGCGGTATATGTATATTTCGACCAACTTTCCTTAAATAGTTGATTGAATACGGAATGATTTGAAGAATTGTTTCATAAAAATAAATAAAATATACAAATTAAAACATGTTTGATTACGGTGTGTAAAAAAGTTTAAAAAATAAAAGCATTATTACACAACGCCGAGCGCTAGCCAGCGCAGCCCGGCTAGTTTCTTAGAAAAGTACTTCAGGATAGAAAATGTTCATTTAGAAAAGCTGGATTTTAAAGTTCCAAATATGAATTTATTTAAAGTTTATGATTTGTTTCATTTATAATTTAAAAACTTCTAATAGGAATTTAAACAAAAATAAAGTATATATAAAAAGCAAAAAAAATAAATAAATTTATAAATCTAAAAATTTTAAAAATCAACATTAAAAAAATATTGTGTTTCTTAAATATTAGGAAGTTCTGTCTGTCACATCGCTATAAAATAATTTTCGCTAAAATTAAATGCAGATGGTTCTAGTGTTTTGATAGTAATCTTTCGTAACTTGTGGCATAACGTGGCATGTTACTTGAGTGGAATTTCAACATGTCGCTTATATTAAAAATTAACGTCAAACATCTACAAAATGGGGATGACTAGTTGTTAATCCTTCTGGTTGTTGTCTTGACAAGGTATCGTGTTATTAGCATAACCAATTCTAGATTATAATGGTCGAGATGTCTCGTCATTCGAAGAAAACTCACCAGATCTTGATCTCGTCGTTATAAAAAAAATCCGCAATATATTGGTGACCATATATCTTGCCATCAGCAAAATTGATTAGATCTTGATGGATTAGGTATCTCGTCAAAACTATTTTGTAGGGTTAACCTGAAATAATTTGATTCCTCCGGTGGCTTGTTTTTCTGGAAACTTCTCTAATAATTATTATGAAACTTGCTGTTCAGAATGTATTAAATCGACATAAAGAAAATGCACGTGTAAGTCCCGGTGTACACATCCGGTTTTTCAATATGCGGCGCCGCTGCCTCAACGTGCGGTCTGAGATACATTAGATCCAATGGAGTAGTGCACACATGCCTCAGGCGCCGCTGCGGCGACGCACGTCCAACTTGTGTGTAATTTGTACCGAAGTTCCCCACGGCGCCGAAGCTCGCCGCACACGCTTCTCCGGTTTGATGTACCTTGTTTTCATAAATAAATGGAATATAAATAATAATTAATAAATGGTTGTATCCAGTAACGTCTATTTTGATTCAAAATATACATTTTTTACACAAAGTAAGCGAAATAAACACGTTTTCTTCGATAGAATATTTGTTGCAAATGGCGCGAAATGAGTACTTGTGTCATTTCACGATTATGTGTGTATAGTTGGGCGTCGGTGCCGCAGCGGCGCCGTACGTTGAAAAATCAGATGTGTGCACCGGGTCTAAGTGATAACAGTTCAAAAATTGACTTTTACCCCAACAGTTGAAGATCTTGTCCTCCTAATCCTCCTATCTTATTCACAGATCCACCAGATTCCTTCAATCGAGATGCAACGGGATACTTCACTATTTACGAAGGATTTGACAATTCAGCGAAGAACTGGTTTGAGGCTGAATCAGATTGCCAACAGAGACTAGGACACCTAACGAGTGTTCTGAATCAGGATGAGGGGAATACGCTGCTCAACATATTGCCAACCAAAGATGCCAAATTATGGACAGGGGCCAAGCTCATGAGAAACGGTAGGCTCAAATTATTTCCCCCTGTAATAAGGTGCAGGGCCTGGTACCATGGACTTTCGATCATACCATACTCATTCGGCCCTGTGTTTAGTAGTAACTGTAATCCTAGGCCCTGTATTTAGCAGTAACTGTAATCTTAGGCCATGTATTTAGTAGTAACTGTAGTCTTGGGCCTTATACCACCTAAGATCAAAGGAGAGCTCGGGAAATATGAAACTTTTTGTTCTTTTTATAGTAACTTTGTTGTACAAAAACATTTCCTATTTCCCGTGTTTTCCTTCAATCTTAGCCCTCAAGGGTACATCTTCTTTAAGTGAGTACGGGCATCACAACCCGAGGTTCTAGTGTGATATGTCCCTATCTGATCGTGATCACCGGACCTAAGATCAAAGAGAGAAAGAGCACGAGAAATGTGAAAGGGTTTTGTTTTACAATGTCCAATCTATCACATTAGATCAGTTTCGCAGTGCTTTTAGGTTCAAGGCCACTTTTCAAAGATAATTTTTTCCGGCGCACCTGGAAAAATTATATTTAAACTAATAAAAAATTGCAAGTAGGCCTATAATTTTCTAATAGAAACAAGATGAGATATTATAGAATTTGAAACAGTTTTATTGAAAAGTTAATAATTAGTTTATTGAATTAGTAATTATTAAAGCAAGTAATGATCATTATATAAAAACATATATTTGCTTTATAATTTGAACAATTTATTTTGGGTGTTTCAATAAATATTTATTCCGAATCAAGGTTCTTAATTACATTTCTGTCTTTCTCGATTGCCACTCGCACACTTCGTCTATTGGAGATCTGTATTTTATTTCGTACATATGATTTTATATTCTTTTGGTGCATGTCCTACTCACCACCATCCCTTTTAACACGAGTTTTTCGGGTATTTGAATTGGCTAGCTTGTTCGTTACGAGACTTTGCGACATAAAACCTATAATCGAACACAATCAGGCACTTGTCCGAGCTCGCGGATGGTCAAATTGCCCCTGCATATTTTCAATCACCAAGCCAGTATGTTTTGATTTTTTTTTAGAAAATAATAAAAAATGAACGATATGTATTCAACAGGTACAAGTTACTGGTCGGATGGTCATAAAATAACATACCTGCCAATGGCCAAGAACTCTGGTGTTTTACCTACGAAAGAATCTTGCTGCAGAGCCCTGAACGAAGCCGGGAAACTGCGGCTTGCTGGAGGAAAATGCAACGACTACCTTCCACACGTATGCAAGTACTTGTTCGAAGGTAAATTTTAATAATTATAACAGACTATACGGCTATAATATAATAACTATATATAGAAATAAGAGAGGAAATGAAATTACGTACATAATGAATTAGTTAATCGATAACTTTTAAAACGTAACAAACTTTAACCCACCAAGGGTTAGCGCGGAAGGTTTCCCTTTCACATGTTTTAGTTAAAATTGTCTGTGATAGGCGCAGCTTGGCCAAATATGGCTCCTTGCACCACAAAAACCCGAACACAGCCAACCTTTCACCTGTCAGTTTAGTACCTATAGAGAAATGGACTCTGCTAGAGTAGCACAAAACTCATTGTTCCACTGTTCACTGACTCAATCTACAGGAATTTCTTTTGGTGTTACCTTCGACTATGCTATAGTTATTTCTCTGGCATTATCCGATAAAGTGTGTGTTGTAATTCACTGAACTAATATTCAAAATAAATCTACCGATTTCTAGATGTCCTGTATCCCCCTGTGGCGGTAAGTGCCGGGTGGCAAAAGTGGAATGCGTTCGAGGTTATATGGCAAAATCCGAAGGAAGGATGGTTACCCACTGAGTACAAAGTCGATGTCTGTTGGGAAGACAACGGAGAAGGATGTATCAAAGAGAGCGGACTGAAGAAGGAATTGAAATTAGTTGTCGACGGACTTCAAGAATTTACGCCGTACGAAGTAACCGTATACGGCATTCTTCAGCCAATAGCGGCACATACAGCTGAATCGAAAGCAAGGATATTCACTTGTAAGTTTACGCATTTGATTCTTTATTTCCATTTTCATTTTTCACTCTAGCCTTTACCTGAAATTATATAAATTAGTAGAGATTTTTAAACTGAAACACAATGTTGGCAAAGTACGTACGTAGAAGAAAAAAAAATCATAACAGAAAAGTTTGGTACAAATGTATTTATATGACTAAGGTAGGTGGGTATATTAACTAACGTCTATCTGGAGCGATGGACTATTAGCGGAATCAAACCCGAAGGGAAAGGGAAGGGATCCGAGGACAACACGTAAATTTGAGCAACGGTCATATGATGAGGTCACACTTAAGATTTATGTGACTAGGGAAATGAGGTTAAAACTTTATAAATTATTTTTTATCATTTAGTGTATAGTTATCAGAAATATGACAGTACTTAAATTACATTTATTAAGAAAATATTAGAATTAGTCAATAAATGAGAGATCAAGACTTTCTAGGTCATAAGAGCTTTACCTCAGAATATCAACACGATTTCAACTGTTTTGAAGAAAAATGCTTTTTAATCAGTTTCGTATAACGTTTCAAATCAGGAATTTGAATAAAAATTTTGCATAAAGTCAATTTAAATGTATGATTAAAATCTACATTTTTCGAACAGGATTTCTGAACTTTTGTAAGTATGATACTCGTATCATACTTACAAAAATATAAAAATCATTATCACACTTGTAGATTTGGATTCAGGGAAGGATCTAAAGATATTCCATTTCTCCCAAATCTGGAGCCTTTTCCCCGAATATCTTGTAAACTTCTTACCTTAATTAAAATACTTTTACTGCATTAATTAAAAACCATGTTTTTTTGTGGTTTAGGGACTTCCTTCCAAGTAGACAAAACAATCCTTGAGACATCTAGGATTTCTAACTACCAATGAGAACAGTAGGGTAGAATATCAACAAAACATTAAACTAGTAGTCGTCTTGGAACATTTCCCTTTAAATTGTCTCGCCGCCCTTAGCATGGGCATGCTTGTCTTGTCACACACCTGCCTAGAATTGGCATTGTCGCCGATAATTTCTGCCCTCTTGGTAAATAGCCTGACCCTTTGGACAGATCTCACCTGCTTCTCTGTAAAGTAATTCATAGACTGAGATCGATCGATGCTGAAGAGCAAGAGGACGGGGTAAGTTAGGGCAAGGTAGGTATTTCATTAGAGTCGTACTGGAGCATCACAATTATTGGAGGTCCGGTATCAAACCGAAAGGAAAGATCCGAAGACAACAGCACGTAATTTTGAAATACGGTCAGATGACTATGTCACGCCTACGCTGGCATTCCAATTTCCAAACTTCCACACCACGGTATGAGGTCACGATAGATTTAACATGGACCTTCCTCTGTGTACATGACGGTCTATGGTTGGATTCGAACTCGCAACTCTCCGGTTGCTAATCCGTTACTCTTCAAGCCAGGATACAGCGGCCCGAATGCCTATGGCAATAACTTCGATTCTATTTCCTATTTTTTCTACTTGCCCGTGTTGTGTACAGTCAGTATTGGTATTATGGTCAGCTCAGCTTTCCAGAAAAATCAGACCGTACAAGCGGGGTGACCATATATGCGGAACAATACTGCACTATTTAATTATGGCAGGATTATATTCACCCATCAGAATATAGTGCTCATAAACATATAATTAAACTTTTAAGAACAGTCTAAAAATTAATTCGCGAAGTTAATCCGGGTTATAGAATTTGCATTGGCGAAAGCAGCTTTTGAAAGATTGAAAATTTTCAATCAATTCATTTTTTTAAACAAATGATAAATTCTCCCTTTTGGAAGTCATTGAAAAAATAACGTTCTTATTCGTCATGTATGATCCAAATGAAACACAATTTTCCTTTACTCTTTTTGTCTCAATTTCAACGTACTCCTCAAACAGGGAGAGATAACTTCAACCAATAAACAGACATATGTCCACCTGTTGTCCTTGGGGGTGGAAGATAATTCAGGGGAGGGGGTAACGCCGACGATGATTCAACGCAAAAGAGAAACGGGGGAGAGGGTCGCACGGACTTGTTTCTTCTGGTCATTCCCTGTGTTGATCCCCGCCTGAAGAAAGGTTACAACAATTATTAATTTTCACAAAAAAATTATAACCTCATTGAAAAGATAAAAAAACCCGACCATATAGCCGGTACTGACTGTATTAGAATTTCGCATTGTAGTAGTTTGTGTTTTATTTCTTCCTCTGTGTGTATCGTGCCCTGGATATTGAAAAAAAAAAACTCATTTTGTTAATATTATATATGAAGAAAATAAATTTGCCATCTAAGCACCTAACCCTCCATGTGGCTGATGAGGTATCGCGTCATTATCAAAACTGACCAGATCTTGGCGGAAAAGATATCGTACTTCAAAATCGTCATTTAAAAAATGACCAATTCTTGATCTCGTCATCATTAAAATATCGACGATATATTGATGACGAAATATCCCTTCATTACCAAAACTGGTCGGATCTTGATGGACGATATACCTCTTCGGAACCACTTGGAGGGTTAAATAAAAGTATATTCTACTGTGTGAAAAATGGTATATATCTTAAATTAACATTCCATCCCGGGCTTCGATGGAAGCTAAGACACTGCTATGCAGATATTCAGGAATCTCTCTATATTAAAAAAAAGTTGCCGCCGCCGACGCCGCAGGATTGAAAACTGTGTTGTTTAGCTCGATTCTTAAACGATTTCCTGAGAAAGTACTGATCGAAAAAAAACGAAATTAACATGGTTTGTTCTTCATCGTATTCCTGGACAACTATTAAGATTGTTTTCCGATGCGGCTATTAGTTTAGGGTGATTAAGTGTCAAAATTGAAGAAGCGAAATTTCTTCCGCGAGTGAGCAAAACACATACAAATTTTCAGTCTACAGCCGTCAGTTTTTTTTAAAAAGTACCTCTCAACGTAAATTTTTCCGCTCGTCGAGTTTTTTTTTTTTAATTTCAATTTGGTTCTTGATAATGTTTTTTTGAAATTCGGGAAAAATCGGGACATTTTTGTTACTTTTTTTTAAAACTGCCGTATTTATATCTTATTACTATTAGTTTTTAATTTTTAAAATATCGCAGTATATCTCAGAATGTACTCTTTCTTACGGTACTATTATTTTTGAAATTGGTTAATAATTAAAATGGATGCGATCAAAAGTTGGTCATACAAAATTCGGAATCTTTGGATATTTTCGCTACTTTTTGTTGCAACCGTTATATCTACAGCAAAAACCATTATTTTTTAAATTTGAGAACATCACTGAATACATTACATTACACTCTTTCTTATGGTACAATTATTTTTAAAATTGGTTAATAAATAAAATCGATGCAATTAAAAGTGGGTCATACAATTTTCGGAACTTTCAGATCGCAATTTCCGATACAAAACTAAAATTGTCATATCTATATCGTATTACTATTAGTTTTTTTATTTTTAAAATAGCGCAGTATACCTTAGGATGTACTCTTTCTTACGGTACCATTATTTTAAAAATTGGTTCATAAATAAATTCGATACAATCAAAAGTTGGTGACACAAATTTCGTATTTTTTATTTCGCAGAGCAAATGAGGGTTGTATTTTTTATTATCGGGTTTGGCAGATATCAAATTTATCGTAGCAACAATTGCCATAAAAACAATTTATTTTTATTTGGCGAGGAAAAAGGCTCGCTTTTTCCCCTCTGTTCTCAGACGGTTTACCGAGAAAGTACAAAGTACAGATCGTAAAGTTTGGAGATTAACACGGTTTACTTAAAATTGTACAGGGAACAAGTTGCAGAAGATTTTTACTCATGCGGCTATTAGTTTAGGGTGCATTAAGTGTTAAAGTAAAAAAAAGTGAAATCACTTGCGAAAGAGGTATTGGTTTGCGAAGCAAACCAAACGGAATTGCGTAGCAATCCCCGGGGGTTGGCGAGCGTAAGCAAGCATTGGGCAAAACCCCCTAGTTTACGTAAAAAAAATTTAAAAATTGATTAGGTTTGTGAATATACCTTGGGATTTTGAATAGTAATTGCAAATTTAAGCCCTTTAAACTTTATTCCACGTACTAAGTATCGTTTCTTTGGATTTTGTAACCAAATTATTGGAAATGTTGCTAACGGATTCATTATCTTATCAGACCCGCAGTCTGCTGTTCGGGTGGACATTACCTTGACTGGGGAAATCGCACTTGCGACGCCTATGTTGGTTGCCATGGGCAAGGCCGAAGCCGAAGTCACCGTAACAGTCTCTCAACCCGGGCAATCTGCTTTCACGAAAAGCGGGGACGTAAGCAAGATAGAAATCTCCGGATTGACGCCGGAAGAGGAGTATGACGTCATCGTCGAAGAGAAAGGTGGCGACTGGAAGCACCAGCTGTCATTGGATGCAGGTAAATGTTTTTTTTTTTTTCTCCGCATAACATGTTCAGAATCACCGAACTTCTAACGAAATCGACGAAGCATATTTGGGCGGTATCGCTTGATCGCAGGAGTCGCGTGGACTTTAAATCGATTGTCTATCGTAGCACAGATTAGTGTTTTTTTTTATTAAACTCCTTGATTAGTCCTGCATCATCGACCTTCTAGACGGAGCACGCTCGTGCAACTTCATGCTATTTCTTCCGATCGCTCGGTTTGAAGATCTTCGGGTCGAGGTCACTTCGAAAGGAAGTATGGGTTCTAATGCAGGACATCGACCTTCTAATGAAATAGACAGAGCATTTGGGTAGCGCCGTTATCGTTGGATATCAGAAATGTGACTGGACTTAGAATTCGGTTTAAGCCGATTGGTTTCCTAAGCGGAAACAAATGTCTCTTCTCTTTCGTAACCCTCATTAATCAATCCCGTATTATCGACCTTCGAATGAAATAGACGGTGCATGCTCGATCAGTTTCATGCTATGTCTTCCGGCGTCACTCGGTCTGACGATCTGTCATGTGGTAATGTGAAAAGTCATGAATCCTTATGTGGGACAAATTATTGACTTGTTAACCCTCCTGGTGGTTGTTTCTTCGATGTATCTTGTCAGAAACAAAACTGATCAGTAGGTACTTGAAGGACGAGATTCTTCATCATAAGAAGAAAACTGACCAGATATTGATGTCATCATCAAAAAGTTGGCAATATCTTGATGAAGAGATTTCTCGTCATTTGCAAATATTGGTCAGATGGATGGACGAGATATCTCGTCGAAACCACTAGGAGGGTTAAAGTGATTATCCAGCGTGATTAAAAAACACCAGCGTTGATAAAAACACTACAATTCGATATAACCAATCGATCCAAGTCGATTTACACACAACACACACACAAGCCTAGTGACATTTCTGAGATCTAACGTTAACGACACCGTGCCCAAATGTTTATCCTTCTATTTTATTACAGGATCGATGTCCTGCATTGAGATTTACGCTTCCTTTCTATGGGACATGGCTTACCGAGCGATCGGAGGAAATACCAAGAAAGTATAGAACAAACTACGTCTATTTAATTAGAACATAGTTTCTCAAAGTGGGTTCTACACACTCCTCCCACTGTGGCTCTGAAGGAGTCGTGGATTGGTAATAAGAGATCTAAGGGTTGTCAGAAATTACCTGGGAAATAAAATACCCCCAAAATTTTCATCAATGTTTTAAGCAAACACTTACGAGCGGGGTCTAGCAATAAAACGTTGTCAGAATATCATTTCGGTACGTAGGGAGGTACTTCAACTAACGTCGCACTAGAGCTACACAACGGGCTATTGACGACGGTCCGTTCACCGGTCCTGCTTCAGACTTAAAGTCTGAGGTTGTCTATAACCGTTGAAACGAGAGTTGAACCAATTTTCTTTATAGGTTCTTTAAGCACCTGAGTTTGTAACATTGGCAGTGACAATTGGGTCTCCAGGTATTTCTGTGTTGGGCTATATTCAAATATCGCCAAGTCACTCATCGCCAAAATCGCCCAAACCTCATCCGACTCTTCCCAAAATATACGAAACCAGTTTCCATGAGAGGGATTTTCATTGCAAACAAACAAGACGGAATGTGAAGATTTTAGTTACGCAACCCAAATGCTCTCGCACTTGACACATCAGGGTGCTTTTAAGAGTAGTTTATCGTCGTGTTAGTGATTTGGCTTTAATCTAATTGGCGGCGACCAATCACCTATCATTTATCAATTCGGAATTTATTCTTAGTATTTTTTATTACACCTGCTGAAGTTGTGTTAAAAAACAAGTTAAGTAACGTCACGTTAGGAGTACGTAAGGCGAAACAAGTCCGTCACACAAACACTACCAACACCTACATTTAACTTGACAGAAAATGCTTCTCATAGTGACCGCCAGTACCTAGACTTTATATCTGTTCTTCTGATAGACAGTATGCAAGGCGTAATGTTCACCAAAAAATTGATTTACCACCGAATTGCACATAGAATCATATAGTTTTCAAAACATGCGAAAATTTCATTTCACAGTGCCTTCCTGCGTGGACCAGGCTGTCCAAGTCGGAGTCAAGTGTTATTGGCTGGTACTGGAAGGTAACGACTTTCAGAGCGCTATGGACTACTGCAAGTCGAGTCAGATGTCAATCCAAACCCTCTCGTTATCGATGTGGTCGGTGGATTCCCCAGATTCACTGCAGGTTGTGATGGAGAAATTAGGGTCAGAATCGACAGTTTGGATAAGGAAGCCCACAATCGACAGTATAACAGAATCAGGTATGTAGTCTTTATTACCACTAGTAATATATCTCTACTATTATAAAATGAGGTGTTTGTCCTCCACTACGCAGTGTCCCGACGAATCTATGGCACTGACAGTAATGAAATTTGGCATACATAGTCCGAATTTTTTGCGATTTTTGTGTCGTCCGAATTTTAAAAACGAATCTAGTACATTTTAAAATTAATTTATCAGTCCATTCTTTCTTTCCTCCGGAATGTGACGATACCTGAACCTCGAATGAAGAAGGAACGAATTTTGCGATTTTCGACCGCTAACGTCAGCCTTTGGATCCATGCCATATTTTTCGATTCTAGCGTGTTTTAATTTACGTTGTTGATAGTAGCCACTTAGAGGCCATCACGGCGTTGCCTGTGAGAGTTCGTTTTTGAAGTAAACTAAATAGGAATACATAGCAATAGCCGGGTGCTGGCAAGCGTCAGCGAGCAGGGGTCACACCCGATCCCACGAAAAGAACTGTCACGGGCAATACCGTGCTGGACACGCAATGGCTAGTTTTTTATAATTGAAGTTGTTCCAGTACAGAAAATCGTTCGAGTTGAAAGTTTTTGAAATACTGCCTAACCCAGGGGTTCCCAAACTTATCCAAGTCGTGGCACCCTTAAGAGTATTAGAATTTTCACACAGCACTCTCTCTCTCTCTCTCTCTCTCTCTCTCTCTCTCTCTCTCTCTCTCTTATCTCTACTATTATAAAAGGAAGTGTTTGTCTGTTTGTTTTTTACGTGGCCGCCAAATCCTGACGATTCTATGGCACTTCCAGCAACGATATTTGGCAAACGTGTAGTCCGAATGTTTTGCAATTTTTGGGTCGCGGCGAATTTTAAAATTCAATCTAGAACATTTTAAAATGAATTTAATGAAATTTAATTTGTTTTATTAATTTTTTTTTTGGAATGGCAACTGCATAAAGATATGACAGATTCTAAATTTATTTTTCCCGTTTCCCCTTTCATTTTGAGTAGAGGAATGTTTTTCACAGCAGAAGATAAAAAACAAGTTTTAACTTTAGTTATATAGTTCCTTTTTTTTATCTCCTAGATCGTCAAGATTGAGTAAAAATTTCTACGGATTTGAAATCTGCGGAAAATTTTATTTTAGATCCATACCTAAAAACATAATTTTCTTTAAATAAATAATTTTAAAATTAAATATATCTTTAAAATTTTCTCAAGAGATTGTGACGTCAAGTGAACTTTCTCTCTCTCTCTCTCTCTCTCTATATATATATATATATATATATATATAAGGCTAGCAGAAATACCCGGCTTCGCTCGGGTTGAATTAATAATATGTTGAATTAAAGGTCATCATCAATTCTTTTTCATAAAAGAATGTTTGCATCATTTAAGTGTACGGGGAAAAAGATTTAATACCAATTTAACTTCTCCATCGCTTCTACAATTTACTTCGGACGCAAATATGCATATATATATATATATATATATATATATATATATATATATGTTGCATCCAACCATATAATCCATTTCATATTGGTCACACTTCTGCTGAAGTTGATTTTAAGTTTTCGAGTGACTACGAATATTCCCGCGCATTCAATTTCAGTAAAAATGGCGAATTTTCGGTTTATAGTCTTGCACTTAGTTTAACTATGAATATGTTTTCATTGTGCCATTCTTTCACCTAGTATGCCATATTTTAGAATTTAATTATCAATATGAGAAGATGGTAGGTTAAATTGTTACAGCATTCGTTACTAATTTAGTTTGAAGCAAACGCAATTTTTCTTGAAAATTCCATTCAGCGGCAGGTGGAATAACGGAACTTCTGTTAGATATTAAAGCAAGAGCTGACGTTAGTCTGTTATCTACCCTAATTCACCTTTTCACCAATCCACACATTTGGTACACTTATATTTTAGAACCCTACGGATATGATAGGCTACATATTAACCCGCGTTCTATTTGTCCAAGGGGGCTAAAAATTTACGGCATTCGTGACTAATTTAATTTGAAGCATACGCATTTTTTCCAGAAAATTCCATTCAGTGGCATGTGGAATAACAGAACTTTTGTTAGAAATATATGTCATTAGTGTAGACAAATTATACTTAATCGATTACAGTTTTTTAATAAACAGAAGGTTGATTTTACAGCGCTTTTACAAAAAGAAAATCACTGTTTTCAACGAACGATTCACATGTATCTAAGTTGCGTAACAATAGCTTCAATAGAGTAAGCAACCTCGATTTTCTGTTTCTTAATACATAAAATTTCAACTTTTCAAAATTACTTAATGTGATATTATTCCAAGATTAACAGTCTTGTTAAATATTCCCTTTTCTCCAACACACATACACATTAAATTGAACCCTTGTGATACTTTTTAAGATTATAAATTTGGTTTCTAAATGGAAAGCACGTATCTATTTAAAATGATAGATGTAGTTACTTGACTATGGAACACGAAAAACAAATGAAATTTAGTTTATTTTAATCGTCTTCCAATGAAAAGCTATATCAAAATTTTGAAACATATTTTGAACTACAAAGTATGACTTCCAGTTTTAATTTAACGTAACCCATCTTATTAAAAGTTATTAAAAAAAAATTTTCATGTCATTTTTAAATAACAAATGACACACTTAAAAATATTTTGATTTGTAAATTTTACTTATTTATTATTTATCCACACACTATTACGTATTCAACCAAAGATTTAAAGAAAGTTGGTGGAAATATACACAGACCACCACGAAAGTACCCATGTCTAGTGAGATATTTTGCAGGAAATAAATAAAATCCAACTCCTAAATAATATTTCTGGAATAGGTAATATACCGAAACACATAAATGCAAACAGAAACAAAATTTCAATCCTTAAAAAAGGCAGAATTCTGAAAAAAAAAATCTGTTCTAGTCTGTTGAATTTTGACTTACTGATAATATTCTGAAGTAAGACAATGCGATAAAAAACTTGAACAGTATTGATAAAGACAATGATTTATTAGCAAAAAAAGAAAACATATTTATAATACTTGGGTATCCTCAAATATGACCGCAACCATCTCGTTTTCAACTCAACCCCCCCCCCTAAAGAAAAAAAAATAATCTAAATCAAATTAAAAAATTAACATTAATTCTGAGGTTGCCAGATACCGAGTAGCAAAATTACGCTTTTATGATCAATGAGTTTATCGTTTGATCCTTTCGCGCTTCATTATAAAATTTAAGTAAATATAAAATTAAATGTTCTATATATTCTTTCTTCATCAATCAAATATTTATAAATATTATTTTATTTTCATCATGGGAAGAAGTAAAAATTCAGTTCAAACATAAACATTATAATTTAATTTATTTTAAGAAAATTGTTTTTCGATCGACACTGGTAAAGCAATCTGAGATGCTTATAGCAATCGTCTCATACTCAATGTTATTTCTATGGCAATTTCAAATTGCTTTTGGCTTAGGCCTTAGGCCAATTTTAGGCCTCTTAGGATTCGAAAATTTCAAAATCCTTTCTTAGTGCACCCCTACGGTATAAGAAGAGTCACTCTGCAAAATTTCAGCTACCTAGGACTTGTAGTTTTTGAGATTCAGTGATGAGTCAGTGAGTGAGTGAGTGGTATTTGAATTATATATATATAAAGAACTAGCAGAAATACCCGGCTTTGCTCGGGTTGAATTAATAATATGTTGATTGAAAAGTCATAATCAATTCTTTTTCATAAAAGAATGTTAGCATCATTTAAGTGTGCAGGAAAAAAAATTTTTTTAAACCAATTTAACTTCTCCATCGCTTCTACAATTTACTTCGGACGCAAATATGCATATATGTTGTATCCAACCATATAATCCATTTAATATTCGTCACAATTCTGCTGAAGTTGATTTTAAGTTTTCGAGTGACTACGAATATTCCCGTGCATTTCAGTAAAAATGGCGAATTTTCGGTGGATAGTCTTGCACTTAGTTTTCGTATGAATATGTTTCATTGTTTCATATGTTTCATTTCATTTCATCCATTATTTCACCTAGTATGCGATATTTTCGAATTTCATCATCAATATGAGAAGATGGTAAATTAAATTGTTACAGCATTCGTAACTAATTTACATAGTTTGAAGCAAACGCAATTTTACTTGAAAATTCCATTCAGCGGCAGGTGGAATAACGGAACTTCTGTTAGATATATAAAGCAGAGTTGACGTTTGTCTGTTCTCTACACTAATCCACCTTTTGACCAATCCACACATTTGATACACTAATATTTTAGAACCCTGCCGATATTATAGGCTACATATTAATCCGCGTTCTATATGTCCAAGGGGGGTAAAAATTTACGGCATTCGTGAATAATTTAATTTGAAGCAAACAGAGCACTTTTTTCCAGAAAATTACATTTAGTAGCATGTGGAATATCAGAGTTTTTGTTAGAAATACATTTAATCAGAGTAGACAAATTAAACCCAATCGATAACAATTTTTTAATAAACAGAAGGTTGATTTTACAGCGCTTTTACAAAAAGAAAATAATTTTCAACGAAGGATTCACATGCATCTAAATTGCGTTAGAACAGCTTCAATAAATCGAGTAAGCAACCTCGACTTTCTGTCTCTTAAGATATAAAATTTCAATTTTTCAAAATTACTTAGTGTAATATTATTTCAAGATTAACAAAGTCTTGTTAAAAATTCCCTTTTCTCCAACACATATACAGATTTAAATTGAACAATTATGGTACTTTTTAAGATCAGAAATTTGGTTTCTTAATGGAAAGCACGTATCTATTTAGAATGATAGATGGAGTTACTTGACTATGGCGGAAGCTTTAAATAACACCCATGAAACACGAAAAACAAATGAATTTTAGTTTATTTTAATCGTCTTTCAATGAAAAGGTATATCAAAATTTTGAAATATATTTTGAACTACAAAGTATGACTACCAGTTTTAATTTAACGTAACCCATCTTATTTTAAAGTTATTTTTGAAAATTTTCATGTCATTTTAAAATAATAAATTAAACATTAAAAAAATATTTTGATTTGTAAATTTTATTTATTTTATTTACACACTATTACGTATTCAACCAAAGATTTAAAGAAAGTTGTTGGAAATATACATATACCACAACGAAAGTACCCATGTCTAGTGATATTTTGCAGGAAATAAATAAATAAAATCCAACTTCTAAATAACATTTCTGGAATAGGTAATATACCGAAACACATAAGCAAATAGAAACAAAATTCCAAACTTTAAAAAAGGCAAAATTCTGAAAAAAAAATATCTGTTCTAGCGTGTTGAATTTCGACTTCCTGAATATATTTTGAAGTAAAAACAATTCGACAAAAATCTTGAACAATATTGATAAAGACAATGATTTATAAGCAAAAAGAACACATATTTATAATACTTGGGAATCCCTAAATATGACCTCAACCATCTCGTTTTCAACTCAAATACCCACAAAAAGAATTATAAATCAAATTTAAAAAATTAAACATTAATTCTGAGGTTGCCAGATAGCGAGTAACAAAATTACGCTTTTATGATCAATGAGTTTATCGTTTGGGCTTTTCGTGCTCCATTATAAAATTTAAGTAAATATAAAATTAAATGTTCTAAATATTCTTTCTTCATCAATCAAATATTTATAAATATTATTTTCATCACGGGAAGAAGTAAAAATTCAGTTCAAATACGAACATTATAATTTAATTTATTTTAAGAAAAATGTTTTTCGATCAACACTGGTAGAGCAATCTGAGATGTATAGCAATCGTTTTATACTCAATGTTATTTCTATGGCGATTTCAAATTGATTTTGGCATAGGCCTTAGGTCAATTTTAGGCCTCTTAAGGATTATAATTTTTCAAAATGCTTTCTTAGTGCACCCCTACGGTATAAGAAGAATCACCCTGCAAAATTTCAGCTACCTAGGACTTGTAGTTTTTGAGATTCAGTGATGAGTCAGTGAGAGAGTGAGTGGTATTTGAATTATATATATATATATATATATATATATATATATATATATATATATATATATATATATATATATATATATAATATATGCCAAATGTCCTCATGTTGCCGTGGTGTGTAAGTTTCGAGAGTGCGGAGCATTTTGGCTGCAGCATTGATGAGCCTGCTTGCTTAAGATAATTTCATTTTTAATGAGCATGTTCTTTTCTGCTATTTCAGATATGCTCTGGTCATGCCTGTAATTGATATGATTAGTTTAATTAAGCCATTGGATGTGCTACGAATTGATCATATTTTTAGGGACTCGGTTTATTTCCTTTCCACGTGACACCATTATTTTAAACCATGCAAGGGCCATATCCCAAATTGTACTGTGGATTATTTTTATTTTTTCTCCGCTTATTATCTTAAAATGTACATAAAACTCCAATTGTTCCTTTTATCTTTCATGGAATTTTTTAAATCTTAATTACTTCATTAAAAAAAAAATTTGATTGTTAATTATTTAAATTAATATACAAATTGTTACAATTATACTACATGAAAGATTTTTAACTTAAATTAAATTGGCCCGAATTTGCTTTATTTATTTTGACTTGATTCACTTTAAAGAAAATAAGTGCATTCATATAGCCTG
Source organism: Metellina segmentata (assembly GCA_947359465.1). Taxonomy (NCBI): domain Eukaryota; kingdom Metazoa; phylum Arthropoda; class Arachnida; order Araneae; family Tetragnathidae; genus Metellina; species Metellina segmentata. Next base: position 82,042,419 of record OX375875.1, on the reverse strand, counting down.
CATAGCTGCATTATTTAGCGTTAAAAGATTTTCATCGATTTTTTGTCAGGGGAGGGAAATTGATTTATTTTTGAACTATCAGATATTTACCTTCAGCTTTCTGTTTTTCTTCACTACAATACATTTAAAATGCGAAGGATTTTTTTTTGTAATTTATGCAGAGAAATGAAGTTTTTTGTGTGTGTGAGTGTGTATTAATGTAATTAATAACTTTTTACATTGAATAAGGATTTAGAATGGTTAATTAAACAAACTGGTGAAATCAATTTTTAGAGAGGGAGAGAGAGACTTTTTTACCCTCTTTCATAGTCTCTGTTTAAAAATGTTTGTACTAAAATAATTAATAGCAGTTTGCAAACTAATGCACACAGCTGTAGGAAAAACTTTGAGAAAATAAATTAAGGCATTAGATGTATGTAGTACTAAGCGGCATGTCCCAAAGAAATAAAATTTAACGTATTTCTGTTTTCTAGATATTATATGAACTGGAATGTAGATATATTTTGCTAGATCAAAGTCAGTAACCCAAAAATGAAAAAATCTTTATTTTCTTATTATTAAATGAAATGCAATGGTTTTGTTAAGCACGCCAAAAATTTAAATAGTCAAAATGTAATGCCCGACAAATGAAATAAAGAGAAAGCCATGGACGATAAAATTGAACATGTTTTTTCGTGGAAAAAATTTAAAGTTCAAACAACTCAATTAAAAAAAAAATTGTTTGCAAAAAAAGAAAAACATAATAATTAACATTAATTTTACAATAAATTGGACTACGAATATTTTACGATCATTGCAATTTTAATACATGTTTATCTCTTTCGACGAACTTCATTAATGTTAATGTTGCTGCTCAACAGCCATGTAATTAAAAAAATAGTGAACCAATTTTCTTATTTTATTATTTAGGGAGATAACACACTTTCTAAACAGAATTCTGCTATTGAATTTAAGATAACGGTAATGTGATTAGATATAGATTTCATAGATGGCGCCACGAGTAGCCATTCCTCGCCGAAGTTCAAGCTTATCTTTTGAAAACACGCATAGTTGCTAAATTTGTTTGGTAATTGATATCGACAAGAAATAAACATGCTCGGGAATCATTGTAATTGTTTATGAATGAACACAAATCTCATAAAAAATGCTTTTTACAAAACTTTTTGAACATTGATATAGGAAAACATAACTCAACGGTTTCTAAGACATTGTACATCGTCGGGGGTGTAGCTCAGTGGTAGAGCGCTCGCTTCGCATGCGAGATGTCCTGGGTTCAAATCCCAGCTCCTCCACTTTTTATTTTACTTGAGTAGCAACACTTACGAGTTGTCTCTTATTTGATCAACTTTTCTTTGAGGGAAAAATTATTGTTTTTTTCTTTTGCTGAAATTGAATTGGGTAAAGAACTAAATCTGCAAAATGTTTTGGAATTGAATGAGTAAAAATTCTAATAGTCAGATGTACTAAAAAAGTGGCATGAAACTAAAATTTCTTACATTTTTGAACAAATCGTTAAATTTTTGAACAAATCGTATAAACTTTTAAAGAAATGAATTTCAACAAAGCAGGTCAATTTACCCAAAAAGCTGTCGGTAAAAAACTAAACATTTAGTTAGAAATTTTACAGCATTTTTCAATCAAATTTTTTTAAATAAAAAAAATAATAAACTAACAGAATTTAGAATAAAGAATGATTTTTTTTATATTGTAAACTGTGAAGACAGGAATTCATTAGGAAACTCATCCAGCTGATGCAATAAAATCCTATATTGGAATATTTTATGATTTAATTATTTTTCACGATATTATGTAATTTCTCTGGTTAGTACAATACATTGCAAATACGATGATTTAATTTTGTATCAGTGCTAGCAAAACTCGAGAATTCGAATACAATAATAAATAAAGAATCTCTTTTCAAAGTTATTCGCTTTAGAGCTATTTTCGGAACAGTTTGCCTTTCTGTATTTTGCATTTATTTTACATTTTATATTCTATCAAACAATTTAAATAATTTATTAGTTCATTATTATGCATGTAAAGATGGGCATAATTACCCGCGCGCGCGCGCGTACGGTCATTAATAAAAAATCCTAAAACTCATAAAATTTCAAAATTATTCTTTAAAAATTCAGGTGTTTAGAATATTTTGATCTTACATAACATTGTTGATTGGAAAAAAAAAATGTCTGTGTTGGGAATTTATAAGGGAAAAGATAATTGATGGGATTTTTTTTTTTTGAGAGGAAGAGACGCTTGGCAACACACTTGTTGGATCATAGTTACGAGGGATGGCCTACGGAGTTAATTGATATCTTACTTTTTGTGGCCAATAGGCCATATATAGAGATAAACGAATAAAAAGGAAAATTGTATATTGAAAAAGGAATGAAAAAAAGAACAAACAGACCTTAAAACTTATTGAAGAAAAACTAAACAGTTTTTTAAGTTATTTGCTTTACTACCTTGGCTCTAGAAAAGGGAATATTTTACTATGTTTGGAAACAATGGTTGTCTAACAACTGCATTTCACGAATTTCCATAGGTAAAAGTTCTGTTTTATAATCGATATAATTTGTATGGCTCGGATGACTTTTTTTTGTAACAAATTTAAGCCCAACTTTTGATGTGAATTTGTCAGGAATCCTGGGATAATAAATAATTCTGCTATTATTCAACACAAATTGAATAATAAACTATCTCCCCTAAATAAAAGAAGAACAAAAGCATTAAAGCAGATCTAAAAGTGAGTTTTTGTAAAGAATAACAAACATTTCACTTGATGTAGTCATTCCACCAAACAAATTTTTTTGCGGACCAAATGATTATCCATCAGAGGAAAGTGAGACAGCAGAGTTTTGTTTAATACCATTTGCCAAAACGCAACATTATTTTAGTCATTAAGATGCTATGTTGCAAGATTACACAAAATTTAAAAAACTATTTTCCAGATGCATTCAGTCAGAAGCGTCAAATCCTAGGCTTCCGAACTTTTCGGGGACCAAATATGAAAGTTAAAAGTTGCAATTAAGAAAAAAAAAATATCACAGATATGGGTTGTGTGAAATGAATTAAAAAATAAATAGTTTCGAAAACTCATTTGTCGGGCAATAAATCTTAATCTTATTCGGTTCAAAATCAATCGCATTCAATCGATTTTCCCGTCTCTTTCATTTCCCCTCTTCTTCACTCTCAGTTAAATCCCCTAAATTAAATATAATAATGTCAGCGATAATTGTCTGTCACTTCAGTATCTCCAAATGAGGCCAAATGGCGCAATAAGTCCATACCCCGAATATTTTCCCAACCTCTCTGTAACATCTTCAGCCCCGTAGATCGAATCTGTCAAGTCAGAATGTATTCCTTCCTTCTAGGGATGCGACATCGGTGTCGATGTTTTGAAACATCGATGTTTTATAAAAAACATCGATGTATGGGAGCCGATGTTTGTTTAACAGCGATGTTTATACTTGTCGATGTTTTTACGTTGGCGATGTTTTATTTTTGAATGAAAAAGTATCATTTTAAAAATTACAAAAATAACCAAGTAGCATAATTTTCATAATTAGTAAATTGAACATGCTTTTAGACCAAAGTGGTCAAGGGTGAAGTTTCTGAAAAGTAACGATGCGACATCGATGTTTTATAAAAACATTGATGTATTTGCCATCGATTTATTGGAGCCAATGTTTGTTTGACATCGATGTTTTAACATTGTCGATGTTTTTACGCTGTCGATGTTTTATTTTTGAATGAAAAAAGCACCATAGTAAAATTTAAGAAAGAAACAGTGCAACTAAGTAGTTGTCAGTGATGGTGACATATGTCCCATCAGAAAGAGGATTAGTTAGTGAAAAAAGAAGTTGACTTAAGGTGGAGAAAGTTAACGAACTTATTTTTTACAAACTGTAAATAACAAATATTGAGGCATATTATAATTATACGGCCCAATATTTTTTATTTACAGCAAATAAAAAAATATTTGTTGTGCTTTCCCCCTCCCCCCTAAAGGTTGATAAATAATTAATCATAACCAACAATAATTATTGTTATGTACCTACCTAATCTATATATATATATATATATATATATATATATATATATATATATATATATATATATATATATATAAAACACTAACGTACGTGGACCCGAAATCGAGGTTATTTGTGTATCGTCGAATGGCAACAATCAACGTAAATAAAATAACCCAGATATTTTTAATTCTTGCTCTTTTCAAATAGCCGAGGTCAATTTCTATACAAAATAAGGAATTAAATTGTAATAATTATGTTTGAACTGACTTTTTATTTCTTTCTTTGATGTAAAAGTAATTTAAACGTAATTTTGCTACCCGGTATCTGGCCACATCAGAATCATTGTTTACTTTTTTAATTTGATTTAGAATTCCGTGTTTGGGTATTTGAGTTGACTGCGAGATATTGCGGACGTATTTGATGATTCCCAAGTATTATAAATATGCGTTATTTTTGTTAATAAATCATTATTGTCTTTGTCAATATCGTTGAAAAGTCTTTTGTCGTATTATTCCATTTCACAATATATTCAGGAAGTCGAAATTCAAAACGTTTAAATAGATACTTACGTGGTTTTTTTTCTTCTGAATTTTGAATTTTTTCAAGGATTGGAATTTTATCTTTGTTTGCATTATGTGTTCCGGTATATTACCTATCGCAGAAATATTATTTAGAAGTTAGATTTTAATGATATGTCTATTTCCTGCAAAATATCAATAGACATGGGTAATTTTGTAGCGGTATATGTATATTTCGACCAACTTTCCTTAAATATTTGATTGAATACGCAATGATTTGAAGAATTGTTTCATAAACATAAATAAATTATACAAATCAAAACATGTTTAATTACGGTGTGTAAAAAAGTTTAAAAAAAGCACTATTACACACCACCGAGCGCTAGCCGGCGCAGCCCGGCTAGTTATATTTATAGTTAGTAGTACCGGTGTCAAATTGTAGTAAATATTATCTTTTATATTATTCAATCAAACAAAATTTTTTTTTTTAATTGTTCGTATTAATTTTTTTGACTTTGTTTTGACAGTTAAAAAAAGTTTTACTTTTAATTATTAAACACAGCAAAAGACAAATTAAATCCCCCCCACCCTCCTCGACGAACATTAATGTTTGAGGTTGCTAAACCAGTTTTAAGAAATGCTAAACGTTTTAAGAAATGGGAAAACGTAAGGGGGAAAACGTTTATTGATGTTTAAAAACATCGAAGGTTTTTGGGCGATATATTATCAACATCGATGTTTTAATTTTGAACATCGATGTTTTGCTGTCGATGTCGCATTCCTAATTCCTTCCAGTAATCAGCATCAAGTGAGGATTTCCGAGACAGTGGTTTCTGAAGATAAGTAGCGGTTGACCCACCCTTTTACTCTGTTTCCCAAACGACTCCATTTGTATAAATTCGTTTCAAAGAATTAATTGGTGCTTGCGATGCGAAATATATATATGTTACTACTGCTATTATTTCACGAGTGCTTTTGCTATGACTACCCTGCGATGGAGAGCTTTCTTAGCTCCTCTACCATAATAAATTAAAGGGGTCCGGGACACAAAAATCGTCAAATTTTCGAATTTTTTTTTATTATTTTAAGAAATTATCTGTGTTTTTCTGCTTAAAAAGACGTCTAAATCATATTTCTATCTTAATTAGAACTAGAGATGTAATAATTTTTGTGGTGCGTTGTTTTGAAAATCTAACACTCTTGACAGGTGTTGTCATGGCAACAACATCTGTCTTTAAAACTTTAAATGCGTTTTTTCTCCATGATACATTTTTTCAAGATTTCCTGTATTCAAATTTCTATAAGTCGATAACCGATCAAGTTTAAGGGTTGAAATTTGGAATATATCTTTTTCATACATTATACTCTAATTTTGATTCAGTAAATTTAAAACAAATATTTACTTTTAAAAATATGACTTAAAAAAAAAACCTTAAAATTTTCAAAAATTTTCATTTTAAATTTTTTTAAATTAAATTAATATTTTTTAAATTGCTGAATCAAAATTAAAGTTTATAAATTTGTGAATAATTTACTGCAAGAATTTTGAAAATTGAACAAGAATATTTTGAGTTTTAGCAATTTAAAATGACCCCTCTTTTTTTCAAAAAATTTTAATTTAAAATTTTTTTTTGGAAAAATTTTGTGTTGTGATTTCGCTTATTAGTTAGATGGGTAATCAGTACAAAAAAATTCAAAATTCTAAATTAATTAATAAAATTTTTCTTTTAATGTGTCCCGGACCCCCTTAACTGCAAAAGCTAAATGTTTCTAAATTACGGCTTAAATTTTAAGTTGATAGAAAGATTGCTTGAAAATTATACGAAGTATATAATTGACATAGAAACTGAAGTGCTGAGCATTCATTGTAACTGCTTAATTTTTGTATAATTTTTTAAATTTTAGAAGATTGTTTCTATTGAAAGCAGGCAATGTGTGTGTGTGTGTGTGTGTGTGTGTGTGTGTGTGTGTGTGTGTGTTGTAAAACAATAGCTCCACTCAAAACATTTTCGGGAATAAATAGAACGAAGAACTTTCTTTTTATGTCAGTTAAAATTGTGAATAGTGTCTCTCAAAATATCTACTATTATAAAAGTAAGTGTGCAATGTTCTAATAACGCTTCTTTTGAATAGCGAAGCGAAAAATACTTAGCTGTTGATTTTTGAATGCTTCTCTGTTCATATAATTTTCAGCTTTGGTTGGAACAAAGAACGTAGAAACATACTCTGAGAAGAACCTGAGTAGATCGAACTTAAAATAACGAGTCCTTAAAATTGCTCATGGCCAGTCTTTTAATCAAGCAACTCGACACAATCGAATTATGCGGAATCCGTGATGATGTCAATTTTCATTGCGATGGTAATTTCCTATTTGGTGATTGTTGCAAAGTGTGATCAATGAGTGCTCTATTCAGCGTTCGTGAAAAGCTCTTAATTTATCGCAGAAAAAAAAAACACGTCCCTCTTTCCGTTTTAGTTATTTCTTCATTTGTCTTTCTTATTTCATCCTTCTCTACTGTCAGATAGAATTTCTATGCGAATTTTTTTTGTTACAAACTTCGCAGAATTCAAGTCACTAAAAAAAGTTGTATCAATTTGCTTGCTTCTAAAAATAGAAGCAAGCACATTGATACAATTTTTTTTTTTTTTTTTGATTTTCAAAAATTTTATGTTGATTTATTCTCTCAGTTTACATGCGAAAGATGGGGGAACTCGCTAATGAGCTGTAGTTTTAAAACTTCCGAATCCTAATCATTTTCTTGTTTAACTTTTTCTTACTATGGATTCAAAACAACATACTTTTTCACGTTTATAAAAATTAATTAAAAAACCATTTTCTGCAGCTTTACGCAGTTATTACTTTCAAAGCTGCTTATGTTAGTTAGATTGTAACTGTGATATATGTATCGGTAATTTGGAGAATCATTATTTCGACTGCCACATCATGGATAGTAAAAGGATACATAATAAATTTTTGAAAATATTTGTTTTGAGAACAATGAATCTTTAACGATACAATCTTCCGAATTGCGAAACCATTTTCTTTGAAGCACTTTAATGACATTACCTTAACACATTTATTTTTCAAACCTCCTACATCAACAAAATTGATTCGCCCTTTTCAGTTTCTTGTTCTGATTTTAACATCTACACCAGAAAATAATTTTTTTTTTGTTGAATTTTTTAGAATCCAGCAAATAAAAGCAAGTTTTCAATCTTGCGGCGGCGGTAACTGTTTTAAATATAGAGAGATTTCAATTCAAAATTAGTAAACAACTTCAATGAAGTGTTTTGTATATGTGTATGCCTTTTGTATGTTGTGTCTTACTGTACTTGTGTATGTATGTTTTCATGCATTTTTGGATGTGAACATTATAAAAACTTATTTTGATTACTTTTAAATTTAGTATTTCCACGACATTGCATCAAGATATTTTACATCAATTTCAATTCAGTTCCATACAGTAAAATGTTCATTTTGAGACAACTTATTTTGTTAAAGATTGTTATGCTTGTGACAACGGAATATTATATAAACGAGTTCTTAATTACAGTTTAAAATAATGTAATGAGTGTCTACAAAAAATTTGCAAACAAAATTTTTTGTAATCCTTAACGTTTTTGGGCGTAGTATCAGAAGAATGTTTGTCATCAAATTCAAATCTACAATGCTGCTCCTATGATATCACAAGAGAAAAAGTTCGATGTTCCAGCTGCTGCAATAAGAAACAAGCCTTCATATGCGAGTATGAAATTGTAGGTGAGTGTTGATAATTTGATTAAAAAAACCACTTTTTGTATACATTTTTATTTTGTATTCAATACGGTAGGAGTGGCAAAAGTTTAAAAATAGTAGTTGTAAAAATACCGTAATTAATATTTTTCTACTTATGTAAATATGTATTTAAACTCTTGCAAAAACTGCAAAATTTCGGAATCATTGAATTTTTCATTTACGTTGTTGAAAAATAAATACTGTACAAAAAACAATTTTTATTACATTCACTGAGTTATTTATATGTCGATATTTAGGCCCGATGCACACATCCGATTTTTTAACGTGCGGCGCCGCTGCGGCACCGAAGCTCAACTATGCACACATAACCACCGTAAAATGACGCAAGTACTCATTTCGCGCCATTTGCGATGAATATTCTATCGAAGAAAACGTGTTTATTTCGCTTACTTGGAGTACAAAAAAGTATATTTTGAAACAAAATAGAACGTTACTGGATACAACCATTTATTAATTATTATTTATGTTCCATTTATTTATGAGAACAAGGTACTTCAGACAGGAGACTCACGTGCGGCGAGCTGCGGCGCTGTGGGGAACTGCGGTACAAATTGCACTCGTTGGACGTGCGTCGCCGCAACGTCACCGGACGCATGTGTGCACTACTCCATTGGATCTAATTTATCTCAGACCGCATTTGCGTTGGGGCAGCACCGCCGCACGTTGAAAAATCGGATGTGTACACCGGGCCTTAATGTTTACTGTTTGTATGTTTTTGAATTTGTAACAGTTTTATGGTACGACAAAGATTTTCAGCTAAAATATTAAAATATAACATTCGGAAGGGGTTCAAGATGTGGACTAAAAAAAAAATACAAGGGATCATATTTGAAGGTTAGAGGCAACTTTCCCTCCTATTACAAATCGAAATTCGAAGAAGAAAGAAATTCGCATAACAGAATGGCTTACTCGAGTAGGCATACAAATTGTAACTGTGGGAACATGACGAATTATGAAGTTCCAGCCACTTTTCTGTATTGGGAATATGCAGCAACAGTAAGAAACGTACGGAATGCTGCTTTTTCTAATTTTGATTAATTGCATTTCATTTGGCGGTATTATCTGTGCATATTTCTCGTGGGTTTTATTCATTATAAATGTATTTAAATAAAGCATCAATTGTGAGTAACGAGAATACTAAGTAATTAAAAAACTTAGCGTAGATGCTATTCATTATAAATGTATTTAAATAAAGCATCAATTGTGAGTAACGAGAATACTAAGTAATTAAAAAACTTAGCATAGATGCTATTCATTATAAATGTATTTAAATAAAGCATCAATTGTGAGTAACGAGAATACTAAGTAATTAAAAAACTTAGCGTAGATGCTATTCATTATAAATGTATTTAAATAAAGCATCAATTGTGAGTAACGAGAATACTAAGTAAATAAAAAACTTAGCGTAGATGCGCGGGTCTGCTAGTCACCGAACTTCTAATGAAATAGATGGAGCATGTGCATGAAGCTTTATGTTATTTCATCCAGTCGCTCGGTTTGAAGATATGTCTCGTATTACTTAATATCACACTGGGGAAAAGTAACGGGCTATTGGCGGTGATCCAGGATCAATCCATAAGGGCAAAATCCAAGGACAACGCCTCGCATTTTTGAACCACGGTCAGATAACGAGGACAACACACCTGAGTCGATCTTTCAACCTCAATAAGAATCATTGGTGATGCATAATCCGATTTCCCAATCTCTATAATTTTACGAAGCTAACGTCTTCTCAATTTCCTGTTTCAGGATTTTCGTTTGCCGCGGAGAGGTTAGGTACGGTCTCGATCTCAGTGGTTTATCAGACGTAAACACACGGTAAGCACAATGTCATATTCTACCATGTCGGTTAACCCTGAGTTATCCGAGAACACTTTGGCATGTCTCTTTAGTAAACCGCGAAATTTATCAATTTGAGAGCTATTTATTTTGTTTCCCAACTCGCTCTTCTCAATTACTTCCTCCATATCCAGAGTATATGGGCCTTCGTTTAAAACCGGAACGTCCTAATCAGAATTTTCTATATTATCCGTCTTTCCTTCCCACTCTACCAAATTTATAGTTTCTGGTCTTCTATGATATGGCTTTATCATATTGACATGATAAATCTGGGATTTCTCTTTCCCTTCGCCTATCTTGATCATATAGTTTGTATCTGAGATTCAGGCGTGTAAAACGCCCGGCCCTTTCCAATGCGCCGCCAGTTTATTTGGCCGCGATGTGGCCAAAGCGAGAACTTGGTAAAGTAGGTATTATATGGTAGTACGTGGTATTATATAACGTCACACTGGGGAAAAATAACGGGCTTTTGGTCCGGGATTATAATCCCTAAGGGAAAAATCAGAGGACAACGCCTCGTATTTTTGAACCACGCTCAGATAACGAGGACAACACACCTGAGCTGGTACCCCACTCTCCAAATTTCCACACCACGCCAACGTGAAGACATTAAAGGCGACGATCTTTGACTAGACCGAGTCTCGAACTCGCAATTCTTCGATTGCTAATCCGTTGTTCTTCCAACTCTGCTGCCGCGACTCTCACTTGGCTATGGGAAAAACATGAATCCTAAATTATTGATTGGTCAAAGTGATTATCCACCAGACAATCATAAACGCACTTGAATAACCAACCAGATAAGTCGATTCTTAAGCCCATACGACTTACCCTTCAGAGATGTTACGACAGCGATTCCGTCTACATGATCTGTCTATTTCATTAGAAGGTCGATGCTGCTAGTACTTGCCACGCTGCAATAGAAAGTTTGGGACATATAGTGAGAAGTTCGTTACATATTTCTACGAGAAATTTGTTCTACTCATTTACTCTCTAGCATTATTTTCTGTTTTATTGCAGGTGATTTGGGTAAAGTGACAGATCTCTTGCCTTCTGCCATCGGTAACAAATCCCTTGGGATTCAGTGGTCTCATCCAGAAGGCATTTCTTGGAACATCAAAAGATACCAAGTCGTATGGTTCTCAGTAGACGTCCCCGAGTACGACAGAGTCAAAAATGAAAGCAAAATCGTCGAGGGGTCTACCGAAACTGTTCTGGAAGGTCTCGACTTCGGAACAGAGTATCAGGTGACGGTCTTTCCTCTTGGGTCGAAGCGAAGGAGTGGACAGAGATCAGAAATCTTAGTAACCACATTAGGTTAGTAATTTTTAATCTCATCAGAATTAAAGCCATTAGCATAAGTATGCATAAATCATTTTAGAGCTGAACGTAGCAGTTAGTCTATGCGAGTTGATATTTGTTACATGCGCCTATGAATATCTGTACACATAACTCCATAACATATTGCTCGCTAAACCTACTATGAACTGCGTGTGTTGTCTTCTAGCGTTATGAGGCACCAGATATTTCAATGAGGAGTTTCTTCTGTAAAGCTTAATATAGGTGTGGCCGTGGTATTTTTTGTCGTGGAAAGCGATTTCTGTAGGGATGTGGCGTTTCTTGACTTGTTATTCGAACACGATTTCTGCACTTTGCCAAGAGAAATTCCAGAGAACGAATTCAGAATTGATACATGACAGTTGATATAGATGATAGTGGAATAGCAGAATTGCTTTCAAAAATATATCCTGTTAATTTTTACTTTATTGTTTGTTAAAAATGAAAATAATTATGGATAAAAATACTGAATAATCGAACTAACAGCCGATTTTCTAATTCAAATTCTATGGATTATAATTTAAAACTAAATCATGGGAAGCATTTTGATGGGAAGTTCATTTTATTTTTTTCATTATTTTTTTATAAACCTAATAATTAATTTCGCGATCAACAATTTTATTAACAAGTAGTTCATCCTATAGTGAATGTTGAGTCTGTGATTTCACGATTCACTAATGTGAATTCTATTGAGAGATTGTCATTCTATTGAGGTTGAGATTCATAATTCAACAATCTGGACCTGCTTTAAAAGTAGAATTCATTGACTATCTAGTTTAAAAATCGTCTTGTTTGAAAAGCCTCATACTTTTCATAAGCTTTTGTCTTTTGACTCGAAATTTGTGCTCTCGAAGATTTGCAGTTTTTTTTGTAAAATAAATGTAGTGGTCGCGGTAGCCCAGTTGGTAGAATTGCGGAATAGCAACCGGAGGGTTGAGAATTCGAAACTAGTTTCGACCTAAGACCGTCGTGTAGCTTTGTGTATGGTGCTTTTTCTATTCCTTTGTTTACTTACTGAGCAGAACTTTAAAAAAAATTACTACACACAAAATCTTCCCGGTACCACGGTATAGTCTGGCTCCCGCGAGTTGGCAGTCGACGAGTCACTTCATTAAATTAGGTTGTAGGCTGCAACGGAAACAAAGCACTTCCATTACTGGTGTCTTTGTGTCGGATTCAGTTTCAAAAGTTATTCTATCCAGAAAGCGATAGGGGCAGTGATAACTAGTTGGCGAGTATGCGGCTATCACCATTGAGAATTTTGTGTATGGCAACCCTCTTCCTTCACAAGCAACTAACACTGAAACTTCGATGGATTGTGGCCCACAAAAATGCTGACAGTCCTGCAAAAGATCCGCGGGCAAACAAAGATGACTCAATGGACAGCCAATATGCACTCTCTTCTTCTCAGTTCAAGAGACTCAATATAGTTTATATTCTCTAACTGTGGGAGATAGAATGGAACACATATGACACAGCCAGCTCAACATCCCATCTTCTATTAAACGTTTCCACGGATATCCGATTCCAAGATAGACGTTTACTATAGTACTGTATGTAACGGATTATGGTCCATTCCCCGGCTGTCTCCACAGCGTCGGATTAACTTAGGCCAATGCTCCTGTGGGTTGGAGAGCGAGAGAGAGAGAGACCACGAATACGTATACCTCAAAGTGTCCTCCCACCAGCTTCACTCCACCTGCGTTTCTCGCTTTCAAGAACCCCCCCCCCCAGGGTGGCTGAATCTAATACTAAAACATAGAAAATACAGAGAGAATATATGCAAAATTATCGATATCCTGGCCCCTGTTTAGGTCTTTCCTTTCGGGATTAATCCCGGACCGTCGCCAATAGTCCGTTGTATTGCTCCAGTGTGAGGTAAATTAAATTACCTCGCACTGGAGAACCTCACGCGACCGGGATCAGCGGGCTTAAAATTTTCCCATAGCCTCTACTCGAGTAAAGGTAGGTTATTTGGTGACCGGGATTATAGCAACAACGTAAAAACAGTTCTCAAATTACCATCCGACGTCCAACAATGAAAACCAGCCCTGATTTTGTGCGTCTAAACCTCCAAGTGGTTTCGTCGAGATATCTTGTCTAAGATCTGGTCATTTTTGCAAATGACGAGACTACCCTACCCTCTTATTCCAAAGGAAGACTAAAACTACCCTACTCTCTTATTCCAATGGAAGACTAAAACTACCCTACTCTCTTATTCCAAAGGGAGACTAAAACTACCCTACCCTACCCTCTTATTCCAAAGGGAGACTAAAACTACCCTACTCTCTTATTCCAAAGGGAGACTAAAACTACCCTACCCTCTTATTCCAAAGGGAGACTAAAACTACTCTACCCTCTTATTCCAAAGGGAGACTAAAACTACCCTACCCTCTTATTCCAAAGGGAGACTAAAACTACTCTACCGTCTTATTCCAAAGGGAGACTAAAACTACCCTAACCTCTTATTCCAAAGGGAGACTAAAACTACCCTACTCTCTTATTCCAAAGGGAGACTAAAACTACCCTACCCTCTTATTCCAAAGGGAGACTAAAACTACTCTACCCTCTTATTCCAAAGGGAGACTAAAACTACTCTACCCTCTTATTCCAAAGGGAGACTAAAACTACACTACTCTCTTATTCCAAAGGGAGACTAAAACTACCCTACTCTCTTATTCCAAAGGGAGACTAAAACTACCCTACTCTCTTATTACAAAGATAGACTAAAACTACCCTACCCTCTTATTCCAAAGGGAGACTAAAACTACTCTACCCTCTTATTTCAAAGGGAGACTAAAACTACTCTACCCTCTTATTCCAAAGGGAGACTAAAACTACCCTACTCTCTTATTCCAAAGGGAGATTAAAACTACCCTACTCTCTTATTCCAAAGGGAGACTAAAACTACCCTACTCTCTTATTGCAAAGGGAGACTAAAACTACCTTACTCTCTTATTCCAAAGGGAGACTAAAACTACCCTACCCTCTTATTCCAAAGGGAGACTAAAACTACCCTACTCTCTTATTCCAAAGGGAGACTAAAACTACCCTACCCTCTTATTCCAAAGGGAGACTAAAACTACCCTACTTTCTTATTCCAAAGGGAGACTAAAACTACCCTACCCTCTTATTCCAAAGGGAGACTAAAACTACCCTACCCTCTTATTCCAAAGGGAGACTAAAACTACCCTACTCTATTATTCCAAAGGGAGACTAAAACTACTCTACACTCTTATTCCAAAGGGAGACTAAAACTACCCTACTCTCTTATTCCAAAGGGAGACTAAAACTACTCTACCCTCTTATTCCAAAGGGAGACTAAAACTACTCTACCCTCTTATTCCAAAGGGAGACTAAAACTACCCTACTCTCTTATTCCAAAGGGAGACTAAAACTACCCTACCCTCTTATTCCAAAGGGAGACTAAAACTACCCTACTCTCTTATTCCAAAGGGAGACTAAAACTACTCTACCCTCTTATTCCAAAGGGAGACTAAAACTACCCTACTTTCTTATTCCAAAGGGAGACTAAAACTACCCTACCCTCTTATTCCAAAGGGAGACTAAAACTACCCTACTCTATTATTCCAAAGGGAGACTAAAACTACTCTACCCTCTTATTCCAAAGGGAGACTAAAACTACTCTACTCTCTTATTCCAAAGGGAGACTAAAACTACCCTACTCTCTTATTCCAAAGGGAGACTAAAACTACCCTACTCTCTTATTCCAAAGGGAGACTAAAATTACCTTACTCTCTTATTCCAAAGGGAGACTAAAACTACTCTACCCTCTTATTCCAAAGGGAGACTAAAACTACCCTACTCTCTTATTCCAAAGGGAGGCTAAAACTACCCTACCCTCTTATTCCAAAGGGAGACTAAAACTACCCTACTCTCTTATTCCAAAGGGAGACTAAAACTACCCTACCCTCTTATTCCAAAGGGAGACTAAAACTACTCTACCCTCTTATTCCAAAGGGAGACTAAAACTACTCTACCCTCTTATTCCAAAGGGAGACTAAAACTACACTACTCTCTTATTCCAAAGGGAGACTAAAACTACCCTACTCTCTTATTCCAAAGGGAGACTAAAACTACCCTACTCTCTTATTCCAAAGGGAGACTAAAACTACCCTACCCTCTTATTCCAAAGGGAGACTAAAACTACTCTACCCTCTTATTTCAAAGGGAGACTAAAACTACTCTACCCTCTTATTCCAAAGGGAGACTAAAACTACCCTACTCTCTTATTCCAAAGGGAGATTAAAACTACCCTACTCTCTTATTCCAAAGGGAGACTAAAACTACCCTACTCTCTTATTGCAAAGGGAGACTAAAACTACCTTACTCTCTTATTCCAAAGGGAGACTAAAACTACCCTACCCTCTTATTCCAAAGGGAGACTAAAACTACCCTACTCTCTTATTCCAAAGGGAGACTAAAACTACCCTACCCTCTTATTCCAAAGGGAGACTAAAACTACCCTACTTTCTTATTCCAAAGGGAGACTAAAACTACCCTACCCTCTTATTCCAAAGGGAGACTAAAACTACCCTACCCTCTTATTCCAAAGGGAGACTAAAACTACCCTACTCTATTATTCCAAAGGGAGACTAAAACTACTCTACACTCTTATTCCAAAGGGAGACTAAAACTACCCTACTCTCTTATTCCAAAGGGAGACTAAAACTAACCTACCCTCTTATTCCAAAGGGAGACTAAAACTACTCTACCCTCTTATTCCAAAGGGAGACTAAAACTACCCTACTCTCTTATTCCAAAGGGAGACTAAAACTACCCTACCCTCTTATTCCAAAGGGAGACTAAAACTACCCTACTCTCTTATTCCAAAGGGAGACTAAAACTACTCTACCCTCTTATTCCAAAGGGAGACTAAAACTACCCTACTTTCTTATTCCAAAGGGAGACTAAAACTACCCTACCCTCTTATTCCAAAGGGAGACTAAAACTACCCTACTCTATTATTCCAAAGGGAGACTAAAACTACTCTACCCTCTTATTCCAAAGGGAGACTAAAACTACTCTACTCTCTTATTCCAAAGGGAGACTAAAACTACCCTACTCTCTTATTCCAAAGGGAGACTAAAACTACCCTACTCTCTTATTCCAAAGGGAGACTAAAATTACCTTACTCTCTTATTCCAAAGGGAGACTAAAACTACTCTACCCTCTTATTCCAAAGGGAGACTAAAACTACCCTACTCTCTTATTCCAAAGGGAGACTAAAACTACCCTACCTTCTTATTCCAAAGGGAATAAAGATCTGAGCAGGAAAAACAAATGATTTAATGCCTAGATCTGGTGACAGTTTCGAATGGATGTTTGCAAAACAGGGTAGCCACAAAAGGAAAGTTTTCGATGGTAAGATAAACCACCAAGAAATTGGTCAACATGCAAAGAATACCGCTAAACCCCTAAATCATCCCTTTGATGAATAACCCGAGTTCGATTGCCTTTCGATGGAGCTGCCCTATACCAGCTACCATCTGCAAAGTATAGGTCTAGGGTTGGCTCAGTATTACCGTAAGATCCATATTTTTTTTGTATTTCCGAAGGTATGAAATTTTTAGTGTGTTACTTTTCAAGATCCCAGACCACGTCTCATCATAACCATTCAACCCAACGGCGTGGCGCACGTTTCCAGCCCCGTACTTACAGAGAAGGGCCGCGGGGAAGAGGACGTGAAAGTCCAGGTGATGCACGTCGATCCCTCCAATCCCTCAGTGAAGAAGACTGTGGCCCAGATGCAAGCTATGGCGAAAAGAGCAGAAGTCACAGGCCTCGAACCTGGAGTCGAGTACTATGTAGAGATGGCAACATCCAGTAAAAGCCTGAAGAATTACAACTTCAACACCACTTTCAAAGCAGGTACCTCAGTTAATTATAATTATTAATAATTATATAAATTAATAATTATATAAATTAATAATTATATAAATTAATAGTTATATAAATTAATACATATATAAATAAATAATTATAATTATTAATAATTATGTTAATAATTTTAAGTATAAATAATTACGTTAACAATTTTTTTTATAATTACGTTAACAATTTTTTTTATAATTACGTTAACAATTTTAATTTTTAATAATTACGTTAACAATTTTAATTATAAATAATTACGATAATAATTATTAATAACTGTGGTAATAATTTTAATTATTATGACTATATTAATAATTTTAATTATTAATAATTTTGTTAACAATTATAATTATTAATAATTTTGTGAATAATTTTAATTATTAATAATTATGTTAACAATTTTAATTATTAATAATTATATGAATAATTATGTGAATTAATAATTATGTAAATTAATAATAAAGTACATTAATAATTATGTACATTAATAATTATGTACATTAATAATTATAATTATTACTAGTTATGTGAATTAATAATTATGTAAATTAATAATTATGCAAATTAATAATTATTTAAATTATTAATTATACAAATTAATAAATATGTAAATTAATAATTATAATTATTAATAATTGAGATAGTTATAACTATTCCCATCCACCAATCAATTTGACTTATTTCTGTAATAAACTTATTTATAATTGCGATAGTTATAACTATTCCCATCCACCAATCAATTTGACTTATTTCTGTAATAAACTTATTTTTGTTAAATTTTATTTCTGTTGGACTTATATGAAAGCTCTGCTTGTGATTAATTTTCAATGGAAAATCAATTTCAGATCTAAAGGAAAATATAAATAAGTTTTAATGACTTTATTTAATTAATTAAAGAAAAATTACCAAATTAAAATTATTTTAAAAATTTTTTTTCAGTCGGGGACTCCTACCTCTGCTAGTTTTGTGAGAATTATAATTATAGCTATTGGGATACATACTCATCATAATAACTGGGATAGGGACGCATCACCATAAAACATCTGAAAGACTGAATATATTTATCTACAATTTTCAATTAAAAATTCTGTAGAAAGACATCTCTTAGTCTGGGTGTACGTCTTACAAGTTATCGTCTGGGAATATGTCTTACGACTGTCTAGTTAGTAGCTACGTTCAACAGAGGGTGCTTCTGTGTGTCGCTTTGATTGGTCAAGAGGATAACATCCTACACTATCCAAAATCAACTTTCCTTGTTTTTGTAATAAAGTTGGACTCGAAATTTTAAATTGATAGAAAAATACTACAGATTAATTTTTAATGAATGTGTGTATATCTCAGTAAAAACTACAGCGATATCTACATAAACTTTTGAAAGTTTATGTAGATATCGCTGTAGTTTTTACTGAGATATACATTATTTATGAGTAGTTAACTTTGGATTTTACTTTCCATGTTTTTAAAGTTTTATTGATGAAATAGTCAAAATTTAGGTTTGTTTACCTTACTATTCTTCTTCCTATTACTTATGACAATAGGTCTCCTTTTATTTGACGCCACGGCAATGAGCTAAATTATAATTGTGTACACTTTGAAAATACTTTTTCCATTAATGTAAAAATATGCTTGTTTTAACCCGAAGTTTTTATGTAAAAGGGTTGGGTTTTTAAACGAATATATGTGTCAAAAATTTTGAAATGCCACTCAACTTATAACTTATGTCTTTTCAATTCTATTGTAAGATCTATTTATGAGTATGGAAGAGAAATCTGGAATCAATCTAATAGAATATTTAGAAACCAAATTTAAATATTTACTTAACATAATTGTCATTGTAAACATTTTCCGAACACCGCCATTTTTAGTTGATTTCTGTACTCATCTGACAAAACGTGTCACATTTTTTTGACCCACTTTTAACGGAATATGAGACGCAAAGACTTAAGTGAAACTTTTAAAGAAGTTTGTTCTAAACTAGGCGGTTTGGCGACATTTGGTGGGTTGTCGACTTGATTAGGTCATCAACAGAGAGGTGGCCGATGCATTATGAACCGATAATACTTTGTTGGAGCGGACATCGTTTTGAAAATTCTATCAGCTCATTGGAGTATATTTATTGCACTTCTTAACAAATAGAAAAAGCCAATTGCACCTTGTTGACCATTTCAAACAAGGTTCAAAACATTAAAGAAAAGATCATTTTAAACTTTGGGTCCCCTGTAATACTGTTAACAACGAGCTTGTATATGTTTTGGCGTAAAGGATATTTTAGGATAGATGAATATTGTATATTTACAACTATTCGTTTATTTCCTCTTGGTTACTTATTATTATACAGTGCTGCTCTGTTAAACAGACAATTTCACAACAATTTAAATATAGCAAAGAGTCTCCACCGGCGACTTAACTTCCAAAATCTGGGCTGTCGATATCTGAAGCCCTCACAATGACCAAACTCTTCTCGAGTCTGCCAGGGAATGTCTCGATCGCTGAGTCAGCATTCTCTGTTCCAAGCCTCGAAGCTCCTGTACCGTTTGGGCAGTTTTACCATCGTCCGAAAACTCGAGGGGATCTCCCCCGCCTTTTCACCTCTATTCCAACAGACGGGTTGGGCATTGTCCGACAAAGAACGATTTCAGTCGGTCAGGCGACTGGTGAAACAAGATGTTCTCTTTTATCACTTCGCCACATTGCTTCGAAATAAAATCCCGAATACGCTACTGATCACTTATAAACATATATTTAGTATGATTTAGAACCAATCTCATTAAGTAACACTGTTTTTTTTAACATCGCAGTTCCCAGCTGTGCCGAAAATCAAATACAAGATGGCCTGGTGTGCGTATGGGCCGCTGAACAGTTCAAAAGCCAACGAGAGGCAGTCGAGGTGTGCCGAAGCAACGACGGGGAACTTCTCGACTACAGGAGCCAGAAGGAGTTGATGCCTCAAGTGAAAGCTCTGTTAGCTTCTCACGTCAAGCAGAAGTTCTGGATGGATTTGTCCAGCGACAAAACTTCTGCGGCTCTTGGTAAGATAAAAGAAATCTTAGCAACAACGCAAAGAAATTTGAGATCTTAGGCATTCGTGCAACTTTAGTCCCTCTGCACTAAAAGAGGCAGAAGGTTTTCCGGTACAAAAACGTAGTATTGTCAGTCTATCAAGAGAAAATTCCCACCATAAACTGCCCCTGTCGTTACCGTAAAAATGGACCCTAACCCCATTTTCCAAATGTGATGCTTGAAGAAGTGAATTCAGGTTTGGCGGCGAACTAAATAACAGATTTCAAAATATTTGTCATGATCTTTTTCTTTTTGAAAAGAAGATTAAAACCTATAAACTATCTCTCTCCATTAACAACATTCGACAGAAACAAAATAAAATTGAGATATCCACCAGTCACCCCTACTCAGAATACATAAGTCCTGTTTCCATAGGGACCGAAACTACCCAGACTTGATCGGGTATAAAGTTTGGCTTTTGTGTTCTTCTGAAGGGTACTTATATCATTTTATATACACTCAGGTAAATATGCTGTGGTGAGATCCACACCCTCTAAGGGTTAGTGTCGAGGGAAACCCGTGGGAAAGGATTCTATTGAAGCAGGCCGCTTCGTTGTGGACCATCTCTCCTATTCTACGCTATCCACACCCGTAGGGAGTTTCACGTGGGAACGGAATGTGTCGGCGAGTCCGGACATTTTTTGGACTGACCGACAAACGAGCCAGTCGGTTCCTTTGATCCTTACCCTAAATAGAAGGAATTTGTCCCCAGCTGTGAGGTCAGCTATAAGAAGGAGACTGGAAGAGACTTTCTGGGCTTCTTAGTCGGATTTCTGGAGAGAGCGTACGGTGTGCCTCTTTCGTATGATCTGTGATAGATCTCTGTGCAACTAAACGAGTGATGATTTTCACTCTCCTCAGTTTTGAAACTGCATTCCTTCATGTAAAAAGTGTGTAAATAGTTTATCTATCCAAGAGATAATAATAGCCGACCAACCGGTATAGTGGTTAAGGTGTTAGCCTCTAGATCGGAAGGTTCCTGGTTCGAATCCGGGTACGGGCATGGATGTTTGTAAGCGTATGGTGTAGAGGCGGCTGGTGCACCTTAAATCTGTCGTGGCCGAAAGTCCTCACGTTGGGTTGGCGTGGAAGTTTGGAGAGTGGGGTGCCAGCTCAGGTGTTGCTTCGTCATCTGACCGTGGTTCAAAATTACGAGGTGTTGTCCTCGGATCTTTCCCTCAAGGGACTGATCCCGGACCGTCGTCAATAGCCCGTTGTGTTGCTCTAGTACGACGTTAACTGAAATTACCATTACCATTACCAAGAGATAATAAATATATTCTTATTCTAAAAATATTCTATGTTTGGCTGGACATAACGTCACAATGCAGATAAAACGACGGATCTGGGTTAAGTGGAAACGTCCTTTAAGTGTAGTCGAAGTTCATTCAAACCACTACGTATACTTTGACGACTTTTTACATCACATATGTTGTTGTCGAAATTGAAAAAGTCGTAGTTTCATGCCACTGGAATAATCCGTGACAACAGATAAGAAAAAGGCCTATTACACCTGTAATCAAAATGAAAAAAGAACAACGTGGAACATATGACTTCGTCTTTGATAAGGAGCATAGTATCGCAGTAGTTCGTTGGAACAAAAATTCCGTGGTTACTCTATGGCCACCAACTTTGATAGAATCAATCCATCTTCAATGGCCAAGAGAAACAAACTAAGGAAATAAAGAAATCCGCATCTGTAAAGCAACCTAAACTCATCGGGGATTACAACAAACATATGGGTGGAGTGGACCTGCTTGATAATTTCGTTGCAATGTATAGAGTGCAAGTAAAGGGAAATGAATGGTTGTGGAATAGGATCTCAAAAGTCATATTATCGAGAAATATCCAACAAGCCAAAGAAAAAGATGCAAAAACTGTAGTAGCTGTACAATAACTGTGTGTAAAAAATGTAATGTGCCGGTACATAGCAAGTGCTTCAAAGATTTTCATATTTCCCAAAAGTAGTCGGTTTTGACTGACGTTGCGTTTTCGCAACATTTTGTATCTCTTATACAAATAAATGTTTTTTTGATGTTACTTTTTTTGTCTTAATTAGACTCTTAATACGTCTAAAAAATTATTTTTGTTCATTTCCTTCAAGCGAAAAGTAGTGCGGTCGTTAATGGGTTAATAGAAGTCACAAAGAATAAATTACGAATTGATATATGATAGTTGATTGGTCAATGCCCATTAGATTAAATACCAAAATAACTACATTTCAGGCTACCTCGATCTTTAGCAGGAGAACATTTGGGTAGCGGAAGTGAAATCTTCGCATTCTCTCCCATTTGGTTTATTTAATCCATCTCTAAGATAGAAACATATTTTGTGTTTTTATTCTTTCAAGCAGAATCCAATCAAGTGTTTCCAATTTTCCTGTTGTTTTTGTGAACCATTTTTTTTTCTAGTTGATGACACTACTGGAGAATGCTCCGAGAGCAAGAGTTCGGATATCATGTGCTGTACCTTTGAGGTAGATTCAAACGGAGAATTAAACGACTTGAAATGCACCTGTTGTGATGAACCAAGGCCTTTCGCCTGTATGACCCAAGCAAAAGGTACACATCCCAATAGATAATTTAGACTATCAATAAACAAGTGGATTACTAAATTATATTAATATGTTGCAGTTCCACCACATTTCTGCTACTCACAATTCAAACACTTTTTCTAATGTAATGTTGTTGTGTTGTTATCGTGTCTATGCATACAGTACTAGTGCAAAAGTTTAGAGTCCTACAAAAGCCTTGGTGACAAGATCTGCAAGTTCTGTAGCTCGATGGCTATGAAGGATTTCGATTGGGGGTGCTCCAAGTTGAAAGAGGGAACCGATAATGGCCTGGTAGTCAAAAACGTGATCTGGAGTTAGTTGCGACTGGGGACAGTACCTGCAGATGTGATATGATTTTATATTAGTTCGTGAAATCTTGATGCCTTTGAAATGTCCAGTACACAGCCTAGATACTGTAGAGGAAAGGTTTCTTGGGCAGTTTAGCTCGGGGATTGTTGCCTTGCTAAAATGCTGGTTGTAGATCCTTCGCCTGGCGACGGCATTCGCATCTGCACAGGTGACTACTCGAGGTTGATCTTCGTCGCGTGCTTCCTTTGCAAGTACATCTGCACATTCGTTCCCCTCAATTCCAACATGAGCTGGGATCCACTGGAGAGTGCACGGTATATTTAGTAAATGGAGAAGGGTATTAATTTCTTGCGTTATTTTTGTTTTATCATTATATATGGCTTCGAGTGCTAATTTTGAGTATGAGAAGATTACAATTCTGTTTTAGAGAGCTATTATTTTAGAATGAAAAGTAACGTCTAATATGGCAAGAAATTGTTTGGCATAGCATTTAAAATTAAAACCTTTTATAAATAAAACATTATTTTTGAGTTTTTTATGTTCCATTAAAATTTTTTTTTTGAAACCTCTGTCCTGTCAAAAGACATTGAATGTTTTTTTTTTTATTATTGAATTTAATATGCAATACGAGAAATCAGAAAAAAATAGTGTCCACAATTGTGAGAAACATACTGATTTAGATCATGTGTTATTTTGATAGCTTCTCTATTATTTTGATTTCGATCACTTCTACAATTGAGGTATCCGTTCAATTTCTGAAGTCTGGTATTGATATGGTTCCATAATTTACAAAAAGTATTGCGAAATTTGGAAATTGTTGTGATCAGAAGTTCCAAAACTGCTCATTGCAAAGTTTTTTTTTTTTTTAAATGGAATCTTGCTTGATACGTTAGAGCAGGGCTCGAAATACCCGGGTGCACAGGTGCACTGTGCTCATGAAAATCAAATTGTGCATCTAATTTTTTCCTGCTAGGTGCACGCAGTGCACCTAACGTTAAAAAAAGAGGGGGTTGGAAAATAATTTGTTGGAAAGTACTATGAAAGATTGCTTAAACTTAAGTTTAGATGAAACTAAAACAAGACTAATTGCTTGTACATTAGATGATGCAGAGAGTAATTTCGGAGCCAAGAGTGGGTCTACAAGCTACTTCGTGACAGTCGCAGTCATCTACTTGGCATACATTGTTATGTTTATCGGCTGTAACTCGCAATCAAAGATGTTATGCGAAATTCAAAATATTTGACGTAAATGGAATCTGCAATGAATGACTTATTTGTAATTTATCAGTATTCTTCTATAAACTGGGCAGAGCTGCAAAAAGTTGGTGAATCATTGGAAGCAAAAATTCTAAAACCTGTGCAGGTAGGAGGTGTTCGTTGGTTGGTTACCTCATCATGATCGTGCCATTGATATCTTTCTGAAGTGCCATGGAGGAAAAATACAAAAATAAGGATGGACACTAAACCTTATGGGAAAAGATCTGCCAAATACGTAGACGTTTCTGATTGCCCACCAATGTCTGATAATGACTTAATATTTGTAAGTAATATTTTTACAGATAAAAAAAATTGTTTAAATATTTTTATTTACTATCTTCTACTAACCTATGTCAACATACCCAACTAATAAAGTAGTTTACATTACATTAATGCTCTTATATTACGTTTTTATTTTAAATGTGCACCTAAAATATAATTTGTGCACCTAATTTAAAAGCTTAGGTGCTCAATGTGCACCTGTTTTAAAAAATCTATTTCGAGGCCTGCGTTAGAGTCGTTCAATGTGGCGCTGTAATTTGGTTAAAGTAAAAATCCGTAAATATTTCTTTGTATAAACTTTTAGAATAAGGTTGTAAATATACTTTCTCTTGCGAATACAATCGGAAGGTAAACAAGACATGCACGCTTACTTAAATCTTGTTCTCATAAGCGTATGATAATTTAGAAGCTACATTTTCTACAGTAGGAAAATAATGCCTCACAAAAGTGTTGTTTTAAAAAAAATATATCCGTTTTTAAAATACTATAAATGTTTGAAGTATAATTTTATATTCGTCAAATAAAATAGACTACTTTATTCTTTAAATAACTATGATGTAATATTACATAAGTTTAACAGCGTAATGAATTAATATCATTATGAAGTATGAAAACAATGATAATGGACATTGTTTTTTGATGCTGAGTGAATCAACCTCTCTCATAAGATTGTATGAATCTTGAAATGGTGATATAAAACAGGTTTGAAGTTATTTTGCTTATTATTACTATTTAATGTTATTTATTTTGTAAAGGTTTGTGGCACAATCATTGTGCGCAATCGTTCGTATAACAGGCAAGGTGTATCACTTTTTATGATTCACAATAATTTCATTATTACAATAATAATATTCAGGTAACAAAAAATGGAAAAACGAGCCCTCTTAAAATGTGATAAAATCTTAATTTTTATATAAGAAGTCCATTTTTCACTTAGGATAATAAAATACTGCTTTCCTTGGGAAATAAAGTAACCTAAAATAGAGGGAAGTAATAATGATGTTAAATAGAATCGAATTGGAAAAATACATTTAAAATGTCAAACATTTTATCACATTTTGATGTCACATTTAAAACAGTCACGTAGTAATGAATTATTTTAAACTCTAACATTTAACTAATTTATCTTATTAACTTACATGACGATTCACATAACTGTGCATTGTCATGCAAGTTAATGAGATGAATAAATGAATGTCTCATGCATCCTGTAAAAGTACTATTTATAAATTAAATTCAAGTACCTATCATCTCTGAGGTCACCCCATTACAAAGGAATTTATTTTAGCAAAAAATTTGGTTCTGCAGATCACATATTTCTGCAAATTAAGCGGATTTGAAGTGTCTGGAATGCTTCATTGCCAGAGAAGAAAATCAAAACGCACAAAACCTTTTCATTAACAAACTGTGTATTGGAATGTTGGATTAGACGTGTTAAGTTATCGAGATGACATAGTATATGACAGTTCTTCGTTGTTCTTGGATGGGTTTAAACTTTCAATAGTTATGTTTGCTACATTGTTTCAAGTTTAGCTGAGTACTAGCAGAAAGACACGACCTAACTTGGATTGCATTTGTTAACTCAAGATTGAATAAAAATGATCAGAATATATAACCACTTTGAGTCTTTTGTAATATAAAATAATATTTTAACACCTTTCTACATCTTTATAATTTCTACAGTTTACTTTGCACACAAATACTACACATGCACATCTATCCGTAATACATTTTACATACATCGCACCTTAACTGTATGACAAACTTACAAAGTGACTAAATGTGACACTAAGGTTACTACTACTACCAAACACGATTTTGAGGGGATTTAGAATTCACTTTCTTAAATTCTTTGCATATAAAATAGCTCAACTCAATTCATAAAAATGACGAATCTATGGCGAGTGTGGCATAATCAACAAAACCATATGTATTTTTCACTTGAGGGCACTCTTGCTGCAGGCATTGTCGAATTAAGCCATCTTTAATGAAGGATGACAAATTGAAATTATAAGGTATTCATCACTAAGTTTTTTAAGGCGAATACATTTTTTCTTGAAAATTACTTACTGTGGCACGTTTAATAATAAAAGAACTCGTTTCAAAATTTAATGCCTTGAGTACAGAACTACAAAGGTAACTTATTACTATTTTAAAAAAGTGTTAAACCGATTTGTTTAGATATCTTTAAAAAAAAAGAAAATCATTGTTTTCAATGAACTTTTAACACATATAAATAAGTTGCTTAAGTATTGCTTCAATTCGTAAAACTATCCACTCTTACTTTCCTGTCATTATGACAAATATTTTTTTAATACTTCAAAAGCTCATAATTAATGTATAAAAATGTCATTATTCTTTCGATAAGGCAAAACTACACATGAAATTTGCTTAATTCCGACTTAATTGCCGCCTTAAATCGAATACTTTGTGGTGGTATTGCGTGTGAAGAAAAGAAAATGCAATCTATTAAAATAGTAAATATTTAAAACAGTTGCCACAACTTACAACTAAAAGTGCACAAAACTTAGAAATGCGAAATTAGTTCCGAGTGAAAATTTCAGAAATTATCACTGAATGTGAACAACCAACACGAGTTTTCGTTCCGTTCCCAACAATGAAGTTAAAGCAGAATCGACAGAGAGATATTCCAATTTCAGCAACCCTCCAGTGATGTCATCGAAAACTTGGCGCGTCCAAAAGCTCTGTGAGTAAAGAAACACTAGGGAATAATAAATTAAATTTTAAAATGTTCTTGATTAAATTTTAAAATTCGGGTATCGAGGTCTTTTTAATCACCTTTAGGACTACCTGTGTGCCAAATTTCATTAATGCAAGTGCTATTGATGCGCCTGGACATCTCTATATGAGCAACACACATACATTCATACACTTCCATTTATAATAGCAGAGAAGATATTTTTTAATCTGTACATTTTGCTCTGAATTTACACTAGTATATTTAAAAAGCAACTGTCTCTCAAACGCAGGGATATTTTGAGGAAGACAGCTTGTAGGCCTGAAATTCTTCCCGAAATGATTTTGGAAATAAGAAGCGACCAAAAATACATGTTGAAGCTAATTAGATCGGTAGGGAGTTGACAGTTTAATTTACATCGCACTGTAGCAATATACTGATTATTGGCGACTGTCCGGGATATCAATCCAGAAGGGAAATACTTGAGGGACAGCACCTCGTACTTTTGAACCATGGTCAGATGGAGAGATACCTGAGCTGGCATCCCACTCTCCAAACTTATTTCATATAGGCTGGGCTCAGAAGTTTTTGTTTTCGTTTACACAATTATACACCCTTTTATAATTTCAAAATCAACGAAAAGTTTAGCTTTTTGAACCTAGTACCACCAACTGGGTTCCCGCGGTCTCGCTAGCTATATCAGAGAAAGTCGAAGTTTGGCAAATGATGGTCACAAATACCTTCTGAATACGTTAATAGTGTGAAAACACACGAAAAGTCATTTAACTTATTGCTCATTGAGCATGACGTCATTTAAAGAACTGGGAGAGAAAGAAGACAACAAGTAACTTATTTCTGAATAAGTACTTCATGACGGGCCTTCCTTCAGAAAATCAAACGGTTTTGAGAATAGGACTATAGAGGAAACATAAAAGTAGTTTAAATAATGGTAATCTTTTATATGGCCTGGATCGTGTGACTTAAAACTAGTAGTAACGTTAACCTTAGACTACTTTCGACTGCAGGGAGGAAGCGAACATTCATCACCTGATTGGTTCAAGGGACGAGAAGACGCCCCTCCATTGATTTATCATTTGATAGGTCCTCGTGACTGTGGCGATTTCACCATTTCTGTCGCCACTCTATAGAAAGGCGTGTTGATACCCTACCCTGTTATAAGATGTTATGTCGCCAAACGAGAAGATAAGACTCCAAATAGATCAATCAAGTGGATTTTTCCCAGAAGAGTACCGACTGCTAATCGACATGTTGTTTACACTTTTTGAAGCTTCTCTCAATGTACTCAGTCTACTTACATTTCACATCTATGGGGGCGACTTGTTATGTGGACAGATAATACATCAGAATCGGCCCTTATCCTAACCTTTTTAGAAATGACTGACGAACAAGTTTCCGTATAGAACAAATTAAGGTTAGCCCCACTGTTGTCAAGAATTAGTCCTGCAACACTTAATGTTCATGAGTACAGACATTTCCTTTCTATACGGAGACTAAAAATAGAAACGTAGTACGCATGTCTCTTAACAACAGTCCTGGGACACTAAATGCTCATGAGTACTGTACGGTGCTGAACACAGAAATCTAGTACGCATGTCGGTTATTTTTGTTGTATCGATGTGTGAGTTGCATAACAGGAACTAGACCATTCCTTCTCTTTTCAAATATACTTCGATTTTCTGTAAAGAAAAGTATGGGAATCGCAATCTTTATTTAACTATGGGAGGTATGAATTCTGAACTTTTTGGCGAATAGAATCTTTCCTGTGATTTTTTTTTCAACCAATAGATTTGGTTATTCGGTCGATTTCGTGATGCTCAAAGGTTCAAAGTGAATTCACCCTCTCGTTGCAGTGGATTTGGGCAGCATAGGTGATATAACAATAGGAGAACGCACCACCACATCTCTGAGTATAGAATGGACGATGGTGTCGGACAGCAACTGGAAACAGCCCTCCTTCTTGGTGACATGGGACTACGCACCCGACAAAAAAAAACGTACGAAAAGGGATGCAGGAAATCAACAGGTCGTCCCAGATCCCAGAGCTACAATCCAAGAACTCAAGCCCGGTACTTCCTATCAGGTATCTGTGGCACCTTACACCGACGCCACTCAAATCGAAGGCGCAGCAAAGGAAATTACAATTCGTACAATGAATGATGGTAAAAGCAATTTATTTTTCCTTATTGACGCAATAGTTTGACGATTCGCCATTATTATTATTATCTGTTCCCTTTAAAAGGGGATGGTACCCCACATGCTGCATTTACACTAGCAACCATTCTGGGCATACTTTCAACAAGGTTTTGATACACAGCTATGGGTATTTGTGTCCATACCTCCTGCAAAAATGTCGCCAGCTCAGCTGTAGATTTCGGACTTGGTTCCCTGGTCTGTAAGCGTCGCTCTAACTCGTCCCACAAATGTTCTATGGGGTTTAGGTCGGGACTCTGAGCAGGACAGGGAAAACGTTTTATATCCATATCTTGATACCACTGTTCAACAGAGGCTGCAACATGACATGGAGCGTTGTAGTCCTGGTAGTAACATTCGTCTATTCGATAAAATTGCCAGACCGTAGGAAGTACCTGATTGTCCAAAATGTTCATGTAGACGTTTTCGTTAAATTTACCAGGAACAGCATGCAAAGGTCTCAGGCTATACCACGAAAAACACCCCCAAGCAAGCAGTCGGATTTTATGCAAATCCGCTGGCGTCCGGTCCATTATTGTAGGGTAGTGCAGAGCTCGAAATACCCGGGTGCACAGGTGCACTGTGCATATGAAAATAAAATTGTGCACCTAATTTTTCCCCCCAGTGGAAAAAAAAGGGGGAAACGTGGTTTATGTTGTTTTGATGTTTGAACAAAATATTAGTATCGACCTCTCTCGCTCTAAAGGAACGTAATTAAAATTCTTAAAAACACACTATGCAAATACAAAATTGCTGTGCCGTAACGGGTTTATACAGGAGGAAGGTTTACTTGTGCCACTGCCACCTAAACTTTCCGATGATCGAAACTTTTTCCAGATGGCTCTGTTGAAGCGACTATCGCGACAGCCGGAGAAGGGATAATCTTGACCACTCGCGAACGATAGGCATCCGCATTTCTGTAAACACCTCGTGTTTAAGAACGTCTTAAGAACGTTCGTACACTCTCGTGCCTCGTCAATAAAGTGTAAAGCCGTAGTAATTCCTGAGAATTGTCTGGTCATTGCGTATCGTAAACAAATATTTTCATTATTTATCTTTAAAATCAGATTTTATCTGCTTAAAATATAGTGTACTCGTTTATTTTTATGTGTTTTTTGCCACCAATGTATGATGATGACTGAATATTTGTAAGTAATAATGTCGCAGATAAAAAAAATTTGTTTAAATATTTTTATTTACTATCTACTCATACCCAACTAATAAAGTAGTTTACGTTACATTAATGCTCTTACATTACGTTTTTTTTAATGTGCACCTAAAATATAATCTGTGCAAATAATTTAAATACTTAGGTGCACAAGGTGCACCTGTATTAAAAAATCGATTTCGAGGCCTGGGGTAGTGTATATTCAAATTAGACCATTTAAAAAATCTTGACACATATTGCTTCTGAAATATCAAAAAGAAAATTTCTGAAATGGGAATGTCAGGTTCACCACACACATATCCCTAAAAGACGAATGCGTATCAAAAGACAAAAAGCTTCGAATAAATGGATTAGTAGCTTATATAAGCTTCATAACTTTTGACCTAAGCTTCTCCATCAGAGCTGTTTCGGAAAAATATATAGCTCCACTGTTCGAATGACATTGCTGGGTAAATGACGGGTTAAGTCTGCGACTTTGGGACAGAAGAGTGACGGTGCGGAAAAAAAAACTGTCAACACTTAAGGCAAAAATAATTGTTAAAAGAAGTTAATGTCTTCAACCCATGCGTTCGCTTTACTTTCGAAGATTTGATAAAGAATTGTATTTTATTTTCCACAGTTAATTCGAGTTTGAGGAAAACAAAATTTTGGGTTTAATGCATTATTCGATAGTAAAGATTTTCTTTCATGTCCCGTGCAATTCAGTTGGCTCAAATAACTGAACTGTACGATTGATTTCACGCGTAACGCTTCCATGCGTCTGTACAAAAATTGCTCTAAGCTATATAAAAAAAATCGACGTACAGTCATGGACCTAGTGAAATTGACAACCTATGCGCCCAGCTGTTATTTCTTTTAGGTCGATCGGTTTGAAGATCTATCCAAAAGTAGAGAATCCAAAAGTACTGATTGGTGAAAGCGATTATACACCGTGATGAAAAACACTATTCTACGCTTCCATAGCCAATCGGCTAAATCGATTCGTAAACCCACGTGATTTATACGTCATAGATCTTACGACAGCGACTCCGCCCACATGTTCTGTCTATTTCATTAGAAATTCGATGCGTATAGTAAGTGATGAAATTCTTAATACAAAAAGTTTTCTAACAATAACAAAAATTCTACCATACATTTATAAAGTTGCCACAAGTGGCATCTAAAGAATAAAAGCAAAAATAATTTAACATTAAACGATTCTTAATTCTTAGGCCTTGCACATAATACACAGTTTAGTTTTATACATATAATACCTTTATAAGTTTTGCGTTTTTTTTTTAAATATATATATTTTAATATATTTAAAATAAAGTGTTGATATTTTTCAGATGTCAGTGTCGCTGGAATAAATGTAAGCATTCTCATATATTCTTACTACATTAGTATTGTTTTATATTACATGCCTTTTAGCAGATTTGCTTAAAAAAAGTTGTTTTAAATAAATATTTGTTACCATTCAGTTACAGAATTTATTGAAACGCTGTAATGTGTTCCTTAATAGTAAATGTTTTTAGTCTGTAATTTTTTATTTTATTACATGTAAATACTTAGACGTAGGGTATTACCTTTTTCAAGAATTAATAAATAACGATTTCTCCAGAGAATGGTTTATGTAAAGAGATGAAAACTTTAGTCAAAGTGTCATTAAAAAAATTCAAAATCTTCCAAACAAAGACTTCTAAAGACATTAGTGATAACGTCAAAGCATTTCCATATATTTTTACTATACTGTAGTACATTACATGTTTTTGCAGAGATTTGATTAAAAAAGTTGTTTTAAATGCATATTTAAAAAAAAAAAAACATGTTTTTCAACCCATATTTACTACCTTTACGGTTATAGAATTTACTAAACGGTTTGTAATGTTCTGGTGGGTACAGTCATAGTATTTTTTATTCTATTGTTTTCTATTTGGTTACACCATAAATACTTATGAGTGGCTTGTTGACTTCCTTAAAGTTTAATAAATAACAATATTCTTCAGAGAATGATTTTTGTAGACAAACATGATATGATGAAACATAACATTTATGTAAATAACCAAATTAGTAGTGAACAATTCAAAACAACTAATAAAGATACTTGTGATAAAATAGAACACACTTTTGATCACGCAAGTGTTTCCCCGCCTTTACATATGGTTTGGAAAGGCTTAGCTAAAAAAGTAATGGCAATACTTTTCTAGAATTACAATATTTTTAAAATCATATTTTCCTCTTGTGGTTTACTTCTGTCTTGATGATGGTGCACGTCTTGATCCACTGAAATGGTCATTCACAAATTTTTTTATCTTTATTAGTCGTTATTTTGAAGTTATTGAATTTTTATTATAATTATGTAGATTATATATAAAATTTAGTTTTTCAATTTTATTATTTTGAAATGTCCATTACTTATTATAATTTGAGATGAGTAATGCATGTAACATTTCAGGATTCGGGATGCACTATGGTGATTTTAAAGATTTCCTGCTGCATTTCAGTGATTTTAGGTACACTGTTTACAGTCTTCATATTCGTAGTGACAAAGTGAGTTTTTAAGGCTTCATTTCTTTACTGATACGATATTTATTTTTTGTATGGAATATTCGATACCCACAATTTATAATGCTAGATCATAAACTACAATCAGATATTTCGATAGTTAGAAAACAGTTAACTAACTCCTCGGAAACTTAATAATTTAATAAAAGTAAGTAACATTTGTTAAATTTTGGTCAATTAAAGGATATGTTCTTATAATAATTAGCCTATCGAGCTTAGTTGTAAATATTTATAATGTTCTTCAAAAATGCAGTGACAAGAACATTATAAGATTTCTGATATTTCATTGTTAGAACTTTCAGGATAAAATAGTATCTACTGTCACGAATCAATATAGTTTGTAAATATATTTCTGAATTAAAATTTCTCAATTATTATGTACATTAGGACTTAAATTGTTGTATGAAATTGATCCATAAACAGTGGGATCAATGCTTTTACTTTGTTTAGTGGTAAGGAGTAAAAGTTTACCTAGTAGTCGATTATTTTTGTGTGCCATAGTACTGAGAGTAAAATTATTTTAGTTTGCAGTTGTATAGGCGGTTTTTAGTGTTTGTCATGAATGCTGAAGAGATAAAGTTCTGAAATTCTCCTGGTAGAAATATATACACGAGTAGCTATACTTGAAAAAAATTTAATGGGCCTGTCCGAAGGACCACATATTGTCTGTCGGCTTTATAGACCTATTTGGAGGGTCATATCTGGTGTGCAGCCCTGATAAATCTATTCGAATGGCTGTATCTGGTATATGGACCGGCTAAACATATTTGGAAGGCCGTATCTGGTCAATGGGCTTTGAAAACCTATTCTCTACAGCTCATTTATCTTACACATACGGATCGATTTGGACGTTACCTGACCTCAGCCAGGACAACAGCTCTCCTTCACCTTGGCAAATAGCTAATACATAAATTTGGCAAGTAGGCATACTAACTAACTAGTTATAGTAGAAAAATAAATAATAAATATGGCATGTTGGTGAATTTGAGCTGTCAAGAAAGTGTTATTAGTAGGGCAACTTTTTGCAACAAATGCAACTTTTTTTCACGCGTTCTAGGCTGCATGTAAAGTACTAAAACCAAAATTCCTCTTATATGGGGTGTATAGTAAGTGAGTTATAACCGCGACATAAATGCAACTTTCTGCATAAATGTAACTTTCTGCATAAATGCAACTTTTTGCATAAATTCAACCACCTGCAACTTTTTCAAATAAAGCTTAAAATAAATTAAAATCAAATTACTATTTCATTTTTTGCTCTCTGAATTAACCCTTCGATCACGTGTGTCTGATCTTGCGAACGCTGAAGTATTGCGGATCAAACAAGTTCATGGTAAGAAGGTGTTTGTCCTAAGACGAAAGTGAAATAAATGGCATGAAGTACTTTAACACATTGGTTGGCACTCTTGATAATCCTGAGGAAACTTGCGTAATCGACTGCAGAGTTTGCGAGGTGAGTGTAAATCATCAATCTGTTGTTCGCATTGTAGATGACGTTTTAAAATCTCTGAATGTTGAGCGAAAGGATTTTGCGCTTGTTCTATCCGATGCAGCACATTATATCACTACGGCTGGCGCAGGTTTTCAATGTTAAAGAAATTACTAGTCAAGGAACGGCCATTCAACGTTCTTCTGTATTTCAGTATGTATTATAATACAGTTGTACACGACTAAAATTTTCAAGATATTTTGAATTTTTTTCATTTTTTACGAATAATTTATTTTAGAATTTAGTGTATCAAAAATAAATGCAACTATAGGGAATGATAAATGCAACTTTTCCCATTTTTACTGCAACAAAAAAGTTGCCCTAGTTATTGGTATTCTAAGTGTTATGAATGAACTTTGATTCATTAACGAATCAATAGTTCAAACCAAGTCAAAAATAATGTGCGAATGATAGATGATATAGGTACCGAAAACATTTAACGTTTGTATTTTAAAAACTAACGGCTTTTAATATTCACATCTTTCATCGTCATATTCACATCATTCATCGTCATATTTACATCATTCGTTACTTTTAAACTTGTCATTCAGAATTAAAAAACTTCCAACAATCCCCCAATTTTAACAATTCACGTAAATCGCTATAGATTTCAATTCCCTATTTCGTATAACAATCTACCTTTATTCTCATTCATTCTGGATGCATTGTTATTTAATCTTAAAATTAGTTCTGTTTCTGTATTAACAGTGATAAAGTGTACCATGATAATTGATACCAGTATGGTTTAAAGCATATCATACTAGCGCGGAATGGAAGTTTTTCTTGTATTATCGCTGAAGATCAATATACAGAATCAATTTGTATAAATTAGTGTTCGTTGACTGGGTTTTTTCAACGGCACATGGTCCAAATATTGACAATCTATGCTACAGTGCTATATTGACAAACTGTGTTATTTTGGGAAACTACATTGAGAGAGAAACAAGCACATATTTATAACAAGTTATAATTAATTTAAGTTAATAAATTAAAAGTTTAAGTAATTAATTTACAAATATTTCATGCGTGAAACATATTTGTGAACTAATTCATAAATTATTTTTTTCGTGCATGCTATTAGAACGTA
The DNA here is from genome assembly GCA_947359465.1 of Metellina segmentata. NCBI lineage: Eukaryota > Metazoa > Arthropoda > Arachnida > Araneae > Tetragnathidae > Metellina > Metellina segmentata. The sequence goes on along the minus strand of OX375875.1, from coordinate 82,006,340 downwards.
GAAATTTCTTTTTACATCAGTATCAATAATGGTACAGCTACACTCTTCGTTTATGAGTGATGGTAACGGCTTGGCGATTTTTTTGGCGCACTTCTAGTAGCGAGTTACGATAAATTAAGGCAAACCATCTGTCGTGACGGTTGTTGTGGTTTTCATGGCAACCTCGGCAAACGGAAACTTTCAATATTCATTTTGAATATTCTAGAAAGTTCTTCCAAAATCCGTTAAAGTCGTTTGATTTCATTGGTTCGTTTGAAATTTTTTCTTTGCTCCCATTGCTAATTTTGATTTTAAAATATTCTTTGATTGCATTGGTCCTTTTAAATCTTTTTCTGTGATACCATTGGACCATCTATTTGTACTTCGACAGTTGTGGAATTTTTATTTAACTATATTAATTTCACAAAAGTATTAAGTTTTTTTTTTTTTTTTTTTTTCTTTTTTTTTTTTGCCATTTTTGTTTTGATTTTTTTTTAAGCAAGAGTTCTGACGTTATCAGGTTGTATTATTTCTTGATTTTTTCTTTCATAAATCTTTTTCTTTTTCAACATGCCCACTGTATTTAGTGTAATTGATAAGTTTCAAGGTATATATATATATATATATTCTTACCCAACATTCGAAGTTTAGTTCTGCTGGAACACAGTTGTGTTTTGTAATGTATTTACTTTTGTGAAATTTAAAAAATATATACTTTTCAAAACGTTTTCAAATGTGCTTTCAAGCTTTCATTTTTCCGTTGTGAAAACAAAAATGTTTTTGAAAGAAAAAGATTTTTGAAATAATTATTTCCTTTGCGACTTTAAAAGTGCGCCAAAAAAAAAAAATCTCCAAGGCCGTTGCCACCACTCATAAACGTAGAGTGTAGCTGTTCCTCATAATTTTCTAGACAGTTGTTATTTACACCGATCAGTTTTTCTTTCACAAGGTCTGCTAATTCTTTTTGTCTACTTCTAGGATGTTGTACATGGACTGTCTTGCTCAAATGTTGTCCGAGCTCTCCCTTCTAGGAGCCTACTTAAATATACTCGTATCCTCTGCTCAATCCTACAGTATGGACAGTGTAGGTTTAGAGAATTTTTGCTATTTAATTTTCAAAGGGAAATATTGTCATTTTTGTAGTATTGAAAAGAATGTTTTCAATTGATACGTAAGAACCAGCGTTATTAAATATGTGTGCTTAGGAAATTAGCTAATAATAATTATTTGAGATATTTTAAATCGAGCGAAAGAACAGTTCGCTGTACTGAAAGAACATTGACGCACCTGGAATTCATCAATTTATTTTAAAAAAATAAGCTAAGAATACATTCCATGATATTAATTACAATGTGTAAGAAACTTTCATGCCAATAAAAGGTTGTTAAGGGGGTCCGGGACACATTGAAATTTTTTTTTATTAATTAATTTAGAAATTTGAATTTTTTTGTACTGATTAACCATCTAACTAATAAGCGAAATCACAACACAAAATTTTTCCAAAAGTTTTTTTTAAATTTTAAATTAAAATTTTTTGGAAAAAAGAGGGGTCATTTTAAATTGCTAGGATTTAAAATATTCTTGATCAATTTTCAAAATTCTTGCAGTAAATTATTCACAAATTTATAAACTTTAATTTTGATTCAGCAATTTAAAAAATATTAATTTAGTAAACAATAAAAAATATTTAAATGAAAATTTTTGAAAATTTTAAAGTACTTTTTTTTAAAAAGTCATATTTTTAAAAGTAAATATTTGTTTCAAATTTGCTGAATCAAAATTAAAGTATAATGTTTGAAAAAGTTATATTCCAAATTTCAACCCTTAAACTTTATCGGTTTTCGACTTCCAGAGACCTAAAGTTAAATTATTTTCTCAGATTTTTATTCGTATCTTCCGAAATAAACTTCCTATCGCCGAGCTGAGATTCTTTATGCAACCTCTAAATCACATTCACAGCTCGCATTCATCCGCCTTTTTTTCGAACTGATTGCTAAGTTTGCTTTTATGACTATTTGGAATGCAAATTGGACTCATAATTGCATCAATTATATTAAATTCTATACTTTATCACTCTTATTATTCCATAAGTACTCAAAGATACTTATCTTTAATTTTTCTCATTTCAATGTCTTCAGTCAATAAATTATAAACTCTCTTATTAATTAAGATCAGAAAGTTCGCTGAAACTCAATATATACTCCGTAATTAATACGTCCGTTCCTTAAAGAATCCAAACAAAACCTTCGTGATGCTTTCTTTTTATTTTTTAATCTTTACTATCAACCATTATCACATCTAACGGGCAGTAAAGCTTCCAAGCGCAAGTCAGTTTACACACATGCTTCTATATTCTTGGAACGATTAAATGGAAATGAATACGAATAAAAAGAATGTATTCGGAAGATTATGAATCGACTCAGAAAAACATTTTTGCGATCTTTGAAAATTTCCGCTTTTTCTTCCATGTCGAAGTAAGTCATTTCTTTTTTAGTAGGTAGTTCGGTAATCAATTTCACATTGCAGTGGAGCACTGCATTAGCAACTGGAGGGTAGCAAATTCGAAACTCGATCCAACCATCCGAAGACCATCGTGTACGTGGGAGCTAACATACCCATGTTAGTCAAGAGGGTTGCGAGTTCGAATCTAACCAAAAAACATCGTGTACAAAGGGGGACTGGTGCATGTTAAATCTATCGTGGCCTTAAATGTCATCAAGTTGGAGTGATGTGGAAGTTTGGAGAGTGGGATGCCATTTCAGGTGTGACCTCGTCATCCGAACGTGGTTCAAAACAACGAGGTGTTGTCCCCATATTTTCAAGGCCCATTGTGTTACTCTAGTACGACGTTAATGCAAAAAAAAATAATAATAACAATTACCTCATATTTCCCCCCTCTTTAGGTAATTTGGTAATTTTTAATTAACGTCGTACTAGAGCAACACAACGGGCTATTCAATCCGGGATCAATCCCTTAAGGGAAAGATCCGAGGATTAACACCACGTAATTTTGAACCACGGCCAGATGACGAGGCAACACCTGAACTGGCACCCCTCTCCAAACTTCCACACCAACCCAACGTGAGGATATTCGACCACGACAGATTTAAGGTGCACCAGCCGCCTCTACATCATACGCTCACAAACATCCGTGTACTAACCAGGATTCGAACCAGGAACCTTTCTATCCAGAGGCTAGCACCTTAACCATTAGACCTGTTGGTCGGCTTTTCCTTCAGAAAGTATCCCAGACCATCAATAGCTCGTTGTGTTATTTTAGTGCGACGTTAATTCAGCTATCCCCTACTTCGGGTAATTGGTAATTTTTAGTTAACGTCGTACTAGAGCAACACAACGGGCTATTAACGACGGTCCGGGATCAATCCCTCAAGGGAAAGATTCGAGGACAATACCTCGTAATTTTGAACCACGGTCAGATGACGAGGCAACACCTGAGCTGGCACCACACTCTCCAAACTACCACACTAACCCGACATCCCCTACTTCGGAATTTTAAACCAAAGACAAACGACGAGGTCAACGCATGAGCTGGCACCATTTATTTTTGGTGGGTAGTTGAATTAACATCACGCTGAAGCAACGGGTGACGGTACGGGATCAGTCAGTTCCGAAGACAACAACGTGTAAGTTTTAACCACAGTCAGATGACGAGGCCATTTTTTCTTCAGAAAGAGCTATTGGGAGAATAGAAGTGAAATTCTGCCAAATTCCAATTTGAAATTTTGAAAGTAACTAATTAGAATACCCCAAAATGTACTTCCATTGTATTTTATTTCCAGGAGTGTGCTCGCGCTGGTCCAAACTTATGTATAGCTGTTGCTGCTATGATCCAATTCTTCTTCCAAGCCGCATTCTTGATCATGGCATTAGAGAGTATGCTCATGGCTTCTGCTCTCAAAGATTATCTACCCTCGTGCTGCGCTTCACTGTCTCCACTGAGTCTCTTGGTGCTAGGTTTAGGTGAGTCATTCATTTGGGATATCTCATTAAGAAACACTCAAAAATGTGGGGAAATGCGTTGTACTGCACTCTACCTACTATAGTAGAGGCAAAAACTGCGGAAACCTTTTAGAAATATAGTTTTCTGAGGCTTGATCGCTCGTATCACAACTTTTTTTTGAAGCAATATTATACACATGGGCAGGCAGAGAGCTTGATAGTAATTACATTTAATTAAATAAAATGGGGACATTTAATATTTGGAGACGGGTAACAGAGAGTGGCCACTTCGGGCCTGGCATCGTACATCATGATCACAAAGCACTACTTCAGCGCGAAAGTGCTCAGAACGCTTTTATACCCTGTACGTGGTGATGTCATAGGCTGCTGATTGGCTCGTTGACTTTGGCGTGAACCAGGCGCGCAGTGTAGTCTGGGAAAACGGTAAAAGTGTCTGGCATCTCCACAAAAAATTATGTAACAATGGAAAGATAATTTAATCAAGAATGCAATGCAATAACGTTTATGAAGGTTTTTGTTATTAAAACAATAGTTGTAAAGACGAAAAGTGAAACACATAGAAAAAATGAGGTATACAAAAATCCTTCCAATGTCTGTTAATACTTAGTTGGGTAACCTTTAGCGCTAATTATGACCTTATAGCGCCTTCCCATAGGGTGAACTAATTTTTTAGTTCTCCAGCTATTATAGTGCGAAACCAAGATTGAATTACCGCTTCTATTAATTGGCTTTTATTGCTGGGTTGCTTCTTACTCACACGTTTCTTTAGTCGGCTACATATATTTTCTATTGGGTTAAGGTCTGTGCTATTCTAAGGCCATTCCAGCAGTGGAATATGATTAACTTGAAATAATTTTTTTCACACAGTAGCAACATATGGAGCTGAATGCTGTTAAAATATAGTAAATGATTCATTATCTTGGCAAAGATCACGTTTGGATGTCTTCAGTTTGGGCTCAAGTACTTCATTTATGTATTTTGGGGCATTTAACTTTCCATTAATCAAGCAAATTTCGCCAGCACCTTTTGATGTCATACAGCCCCAGATTATGACACTAACTGGGTATTTCACGGTAGGTGTAATACAATCAGGATGTAAATCTTCTACGATTCTTCTCCTTACGTATTTATGCTATCACTATCAAACAGGGAGATTTCGGTCGCATCACTCCAAATAACACAGTCCCATTGTTCCGCTGTTCAGTTAATATAGGTGGTTTCAGCCCAGTTTAATATTTTCAACCTTTATTTGAGAGATAAAAATGGTTTTTATCGTGGTCATAAACCCACGGATGGTAGCTTCGCACCACTGGTCGCTCGACCAAGCATATGTACCAAATGTCCGAATTTGCGTTCCTTTCGTTCTGAGCAGGACCAATTAGATGATGAATCAGATGATGATAGTCTTCAATGAGCATTACAACGGGTTATTGGCGTCGGTCCAGTATCAGTTCCGAAGGTGAGGATCCAAGGACAACACCCCGAAATTGTCAACCTCTGTCAGATGGAAAAAGAAGTCAACGCCTAGTATCCTACTACGGAAATTGAGTCCTTAATATGTAAGCCCTACAAATAAATAACTGTTCTAGTTAAGACAATATGTTCTATTTCAAAGCTTAATTTGCTTCGTGTCGTGTTTCATAGCGATAGGATTCTAAGTGTCTTTGATCTAAAAGTGTTCAATGAATAGTTTCTAGATGGCCAGCGTTCTTAACATTTTTTTTGGATCTTTCCCTTCGAGATTGATTCCGAACCGTCGCTAATAGCCCTTTGTGCTGGTTCATTTTGACGTTAATTTAGAAACCTACATGCTATAGCATTTTCTTTATTCTTCTTTGTATTCTAACATTTATTATTAATAGCCCGTTGTGTCGCTCCAGTATGACGTTAATTAAGAATACCAAATACCAAAATAACCCAATATTTATTATTATTTTCTTTATCACGACTTTATTTTTAATTGTTTGATACAAAATTTATTTTAGATTAAGAAGCATGTATGTAGATTGATACAAATGTAGATAACTTTCATTAATTTATACGAAGAAATCTGCTTTTTAGGCATACCGGGTCTGATGAATATTGTACTTGCAGCCATTGCTAGTGACGGATATTCCGATGAAAATGATAAGTAAGAAATGGTGAAGTTTAACTGTTTTAGATTTTTCCAACTTAGTTTGGGATATTTTGAAGTTCCATCTATATTTTTAGTTCTTTAGAAGTATTGACAAAGTGTCTTATCAATTAATTATTTTTAAGTAAATGTTATGAAACCTTTAAAAAAGCAGAGACAATTTTTAAAAATATCAGTTTAATCTTTCTTTCCGAGATACTGTAAAAATAACTTTAAATTTATTAGTATTTCATGAAATTTAGGTTCATTGAATTAAAAAATTTGACTGATTAGTTTTTTAAATAGTTTTAGATTTATCTAACGTTCCTATATTTGTGCAAAAGACTGTCAAAAAATTGATTATACAGAGAAATATTTTTTTACTTGGAATAAATTTGTAATGACATTCAATTTATCATTCCAAATGAAAACGTGCTTGAAAATGTATTTGAAAAACTGAATACATATATATTGGAAAAATAAAAGATAAAAACTCAACGAAACTGCCAGTCAAAAAGAGTAAAAAACTTCAAGAAATAACTATAGTAAAGAAAATAAAACTGGTTTATATTTATTTCTAAAGAACAAAACTCCCACTCTCGTAAGGACCAAAATAAACATGAAAGGGAAAAACGCTAGTTTAAAAATATTATTTTTGAACAGTATTGGACAGTTTGAATACTGTACAACAGTTTTTCCATATCGAAATTAAAATATAAGTTTTTGCTATTGTTTATTTTGATCCTGATGAAGGTGGGTGTTACTAACACCAAAATAGCTATAGCAGGGGTGGCCAACCTTTTATATACTATGCGCCAATTTTTTTCACATAAGAGTTCAGATGCGCCATACAACTCAAGCACCTTTTCTACCTAACGTTCATGGTCCTGCCATATCCTTAGTAACTTTTTTAATAAAAGTATCTTTATCGACATAATTAACATTTTTAAATGATTTAACTTATTGTATGTAAAACAATGTCTATTACAGAGAATTCTTCCAATTTGAATCAGTCATTCGTGACCTCGTGTACCTTTTAATAAATTTCATGGATGAAAATACTTGATCCCATCTGTATGGTCGTTCCAATACGACATATATAACTTTTTGCACATTTTCTTAGTTCCGGAAAGTATTTACAGTGTAATGAACGCCAGATATTAATCATGTCAGAAGCATTTTTATCTGAATAATAAAGCTCATGAAATTTCAATTTCAATAACGAATTTGTTTTGAAATCAATAAGTACATTTTTTTGTTACTAGGCATCTTCATTCACTAAGTGAAAATGCTTTGTTAATGCGATCATGTTGTTTTCTTCTGTAGCCAAATCAATAAAACGACTTTCAAATGACCCTTGTAATAACTAATTTTAATATATTTGGTCAAATTGTTTGGCAGCACATCCACGATACAGCTAGCATTAGTCTGTCTTGGTATAGCAATTTCGTCTGATTTCTTTTCAATACCTTTATAACCAAGATGGCTTGCAAGTATTTGGAAACAAGTCTTCTCTGTTAGAATAGGTTTTTTTTTTTCACAAGTGCTAAAGCAATTTCATAGGACGCTTCTGTCATCACCTCGTCTTCACAACTTACATTAGCAAAAATATTTTGTCTTCTGATTTCTTCCTTTTTTTAGTCACATATTCTTTACGTAACTCCAACCCGAGAAAAAGTTTAATTTTTCCTTCTATTGTAGCCTGATGCTGTGTTTTATAGTGTTTATTAAAATCATGTCTTCTATTATATGATAGAGTAGTTTCAAAAACAATGCAAAAAACGATTTTCCTGATGGACTTGCTGTAAATAACCCCTTTTCTTACTGTTCATAAAATTCACTTTTTCTCTCATACTTTTTGCGCTTCTTTTGCTCATTTTCTTTTGCACAGTGATAGATAACAGAAATGTAAAAAAAAACCCATAAAAATACCAAAAATCTTGAAAAAGAACAAACAGATCACAAGTACGTCGTATCACACAGAATATAAATTGCAAACTCAAAAAATTGCGACAAAATGAGGAGTAAAAAAGGTCTATGAATTGAATTGAGAGTACTGTGTTGTTGAAAATATGAAGATATTTTCAGTTATGGCGCCTACTTCAAAAGAATAAGGAGGCACAATAATGCAATGCGCCACTTGTAATCATCCAATGCGCCAAGTTTGGCGCATGCGCCACAGGTTGGCCACCCCTGAGCTATAGAAAGCCTTGCCGTATTTCATTGGGAAAAAAAACCAGGGGTACAGCTGCAATCTACGTTAAAAGCGGTGGCAACGGCTTTGGACGATCAGGACTTTTTGCAGGTATATGGGGATCTGGCACGACGGGGCCTTCTGGACCTGGTGTAGGCTTTCCTACACCAGGGGGATGTGCAACAACAACAACAACAACGTTAAAAGCGGTGGCAACGGCTTTGGAGATTTTTTTTTGGCGTATTTTTAAAGTTGCCAAGGAAAGAATTATTTCAAAAATCTTTTTCTTTCACAAATATTTTTCGATTTACAACGGAAAATGAAAGCTTCAAAACACACTTGAGAACGTTATGAAAAATATATTTAAAAAAAAACTTTCACAAATAGTAATGAGCTTAAACTGAAATTTTTTTTACAAAAGAGAGATATTAGTTTTAACGGAATGCAAGAAAAATAATACAACCCGATACGTCAGAACTGTACCTTGAAAAAAATTATTATAATAATAGAAAATTCCACAACTGGCGAAAAACCATTAAATGAACCAATGAAATAAACGAAAATTTTTTTAAGGGACCAATGCAATCAAATGATATTTTAAAATTAAAATAACCAATGCAATCAAAGAAAAAATTTTAAACGAACCAATGAAATCAAACGATTTGAACGGATTTTGAAAGAACTTTTTACAATAATCAAAATGAAAATTTAAACTTTCCGTTTGCCGAGGTTGCCATGAAAACCACAATAAGCGAAATACAGATGGATTGCCTTCACCTACCATAACTCGTTGCTAGAAATGAGCCAAAAAAAAAATCGCTTAGGCCGTTGCCACCACTATAAACGTAGACTGCAGCTGTACCAAAACGGAAGAAGAGTAATATCTGTATTTATGAAAAAGTAAGGTGATAAAAAAGATTATTCTTCAGTGACAGAGCCAGACTAAAATTTCGGTAAACGTAGATGAAGACTGTACTACTTCCACGGACATTTTCCTGATACAATAATTTTCCGCATCAAAAATTGTGATGTTTCAACATCTAAACATTTTCACTCTTCTCCATGACACAATTTGTTTTACAACTGACATTGCCTTCACTGTCTTAAAATTTGATTTATGATTATAAGTTATGAATAATAATTCATGATTGACCAAAATGAAATCAATTCATAGTTTGTACAGAAAGCGAGCAATTTTTTTTAGCTGCCCTAATGGTTGTTGGTGCACGAGGTATTTCTTGGCTTTTTAAATTCAGATTTAACGTGCACCAGCCCCCCCCCCGTACACGACGGTCTTTAATTGGGTTGAGTTTCAAATTTGCAACCCTCTTGTCGCTAATTCTCTACTCTTCAAACCGGGCTAAAGCGGCATCTTAATTCAAAGGAACAGTTGGGAAATATGAAAACAAAAATGGTACTGTCCCGTTCAGTCTATGGTCAGTCTAGTTTGACAGGTAAACGATCAGTTTTTACATTTTGTGTTTTCATCCGCGTTATTTGTTAGTTTTTGAATTTTTTACTTTATCGATTATGCTTATCGGAAAGTTTTTCAAAGCTATTGCGAATACAATGAGCTTTAAACTATCAACTAGTTTGTAAACAGCTTCCATGGATTTTTTTTTTTCAGTTGCTGGCTAGACCTGCAAGGGAAAGCAATGATACCATCCGTAGTGCCAGTTATTATATTCGCCATCTTCAATCTTTTCATGCTGCTGTCCGTGTTTGACGCGGACGAACCAAAAGAAAGCCTTCCTTCAGAACTATCCATCAGAGGAAAGTGAGTGCTCTTATATGGTTCTTTATTAAATAAGACGATGACTTGGGGGCAGACTGCACGCATTTAATATTAAACGTGAGCATCACTGTCGGAATGGGCTTTTGAATTAATAACAAAGTAGTGTTGTTCGTGTTACATTGTATTCAGAACATGGTTAGGTTACCTTGAAGAGCAATTGTGGAAGTTGATGAGGTTTTTGAGACTTCCTTTTCGGTGTGCTTCAGCTATTGTTTAGCTCTCCAAGATAACCTGTCCACTAAGATCAGGCCGATTTCATTAATGACGAGGTATCGCCTCATCAAGATACTGTCGATATTTTTTATGATTACGAGATCCTAACATGGTCAGTTTTATTCCAACTATGATGCATCTCGTCCATCAAGATCTGGTAATCTTTGAATATGGCAAAAGATAAACTACCCTATAATAATGGACCGGACGCCAGCGGATTTGCATAAAATTCGACTACTTGTTTGGGGTGTTTTTCGTGGTATGGCAAGGGACCTTTGCATGTTGTTCCTGGTCAATTAAACGCCGACGCCTACATGAACATTTTGAACAATCAGGCTCTTCCTACGCTTCGGCAATTTTATGGAATGGACGAATGTTACTTCCAGGATGACAACGTTCCATGTCATGTTTCAGCCTCTGTCAAGCAGTGATATCACGCTATGGATGTAAAACGTCTTCCCTGGCCTACTCAGAGTCCCGACCTAAACCCTATAGAACATTTGCGGGACAAGTTAGAGCGACGCATACGGACGAGGGAACCACGTCCGAAATCTACAGCTGAGCTGGCGACATTCTTGCAGAGGGAATGGACACAAGTACCTGTGTATCAAAACCTTGTTGAATGTATGCCCAGAATGGTTGCTAGTGTAATTGCAGCACGTGGGGGACCATCTCCCTATTAAAGCATGTATTATTTCCCTCATACCATCATATGTTTCTGTCCGGTTCATTATTGTAGGGTAGTGTACATTGTCGATACAACTATCAGGAGAGTTAAACTCAAAAACATCGAAGGAATAGTTAGTTGGATCAAACGGCCTTCTTAGCATAACTCTTTCATTAATTCGACTATTTCTGGAGTTGTTTGTCTACATGCTGCTAAAGTTTTATAGGTGCTCATCTCAGTAGTTGTGCTGGGATAAATTAAACTAAATTCACAAAACAGCGCATATTGGAACCAAAATTTATTTTATCTGTGAAGTTATTGTTATTGTGGTTACAGATTAAGTTGAGTACTATCACTAGCTACTCAACTCAGTATATTAAAATTGTTTGATGTTTACAAAAATTACTTTCAGTTTAGGAAAGCTTTAAGTGACACATTGTATCATAATAATTTCGATTCCGATAATTTTTTGTTGCCCACTAGTAAGTTTTGGTTAGAAGTTGAATGAAAGTAAAAGTTTGCAGAAAAAGGTTTATATCTAATAGATCCATTAGATTCATACACAATGCTCTTATCGTGTCAAGAAGCTTTTAACGAACGCAAAGAGAACAGGGTAAGATAAATCAATCATCAAAGCTATAGATTATGTTATATTACTGTAACGGTAATATGCCAAGTGAAAACACACACGCTTAAAAGAGTCGCTAGACGTTATTGGCACGTAATAGACGTGTTATGTAAATATGAAACACATTGAAAGTGTGAAACTCTTCATTACGTTTTAAATCATATTTTAAGTTCCTAATCAAGATACTAATAAAATTACGATAGTGTGAGTTGCGTGACTCAAGGTTTTTATACATTGTCTTCCTGGTGTAAAATATGATACTATATCAAGATAAATATCATACTAAAGAGTTATTTTCTGTCCTTTCACATCCATAAAAATGAGCCCTGATCGAGGACATTTTGTTTACCATTTATTAAGTACCTAGTTTTATGGGTTACGCGATACATTAATTTATTCCCACCTAACTTTATTAGTCTATGCTCGGCCTACTCAGGTGTTGACCTCGTCATCTGACTGTGGTTAAAAGTAACGAGGTGTTTCAGATCTTTTGCTTGATCCCGGGCCGTCGTCAATAGCCCATTGTGTTGCTCCAGTGCGACGTTAGTTCAAATCCCAACTTACCAATTAGTAGTTGATGTGATGAAGTTTAAGGGAGGTCTTCGCACGGGGGGAACAGAATCCTAGTCGGTCTGACTAAATTGAATTTGACTAACGAAGATTCAAGTGCACTGTAACATTCAAGTCAAGTACCAATCCGCATTCAGGCAGGGGGGAAGATTTTAGGACGAACAAGCTATTTTTCATGGATAGTTTACGATCCGCTGTTGTGTAAGCTGCTTTCACGAATTTTCTTTAGTCAGTTTCTATTAGAATCATATCGATTAGGTTTGATCCGGATTCTTTTAGCGTGAAGAAGCTCTAAGAAATTGATAAAGTGTAGTTCTTATAAACCTAATAACACTGAATTGTAATCCTCTAACACTGAATTAAATACCATTGAAATGAATAAGTAAATGAAAATGCCTGGTTTAAGTCTTGAGTTACTTCTAAAATATCTGAAGCCAAACATTACATAATGTGTTCAGGTATAAAAATTCTAAATAGTCTGCAATGTTGCAACCACGTGGGATGCTTTTTAACTAATCGCATTTGTGATTTCCTTATTATTGTGAGGGATAAGGTACATTTTCACATGGATAGTTTACCAGCCGCTAGGGCGAGTGGTGAGTGAAGTTGTTCCATAGCAACAGCCGCTAGTGTGATCGATAAGTGAAATTGTTTAGTAGCAATAACACTGCTAGTGCGAGAGATAAGTGGAGTTGTTCCATGGCAACTATCACACAATTTTATACTTACTCGCTTTCCCGGAGAGTGCCGGATCGAGTTCATGAACGGGATACTGTACTTTCTAGTTAAGGTCCCGTGATGAACGAACTGGCTAGCCAACACTTACCAGCTCACTAGTGTCTCAATTTAGAGATGGCTGGTTACAGCTATCGGCCGTGCAAGCTCGCAGTCAATTCGATTTACGATCGTTAAGGAACATGAGTTGATTCCAAACTCGAAATGCTTCTTTTGATTCGATTCTATTTTGATTAAATTGATTCGAAACTGGATTCGGCCTAACCCTCTGGGCGTTATGAGACTGCCTAGTCGTGTTGTTGCTTTTCCCCAACTTTGCACTAATGACTAAATATTCAGATCTATTGGCTGAAAGAATCTTTGGACATATTCTGTTGTTCAAGGTGTCAAAATTGTGTAGTCATGTGGGGAAGACTGTAGGTTGCAAAATGTATATATATGAACTCCACAAAGGGTTAAATCTTACGATTTTTATTTACTTGCCTTTGGTGTCTGTTCTAATTAAGATGTCTTCAATTACGTAGCCGATTTATGTATCAAAGCGTTAATAAAATTACGAAAATCATTTTTTCTCAGACATCTCTACTTTACAAAAATAATGTAGGCTTGGGACAGCAATCCGTAGCAATCTACGAAATTTACACCTCTCAGCGATGTAAAGTGCGCAAAACCTGATCCCCAGTAAGTTCTAACCTAGTACGAAATAAAAACCCGGCTACCTACTTGCCAACTCGACTTATCATCCCGTAAGCTTGACGTATCCCTAGAAGGGATGCGACATCGATGTCGATGTTTTCATAACATCGATGTTTTTTAACATAGATGTTTATACCCGTCGATATTTTTATGTTGCCGATGTTTTACTTTTTAAATAAAAAAAAGTACCATTATAAAAATAAAAAAAATAACCAAGTAGCATAATTTTCATAATTAGTAAATTGAACATACTTTTAGACCAAAGTGGCCAAGAATTAAGGGTCTGAAAAGTAGGGATGCGACATCGATGTCGATGTTTTCGAAACTTCGATGTATTTACCATCATTTTATTGGAGTTGATGTTTGTTTAACATCGATGTTTTAACACTGTCGATGTTTTTACATCCTCGAAGTTTTATTTTTGAATGAAAAAAAAATACCATAGTAAAAATTAAGAAAACTAACCGTGCAACTAAGTATTTGTCAGTGATGGCGACATCCGTCTCATCAGAGAGAGTTTTTTCCCTAACTGGTAGGATAGTTAGCGAAAAAAGAAATCGGCTTAAGCTTGAGAAAGTTAACAAACTACTATTTTTACAAACTGTAAACAACAAATATTAGAGCGTATAATAATTTTAGGCCCCAATATTTTTTATTTACAGAAAATAAAAAATGAATTTGTTGCCCCCCCACCATAAAATTAAAAAAAATTAATAGCAACTAATAATAATTATTGTTATGTACCTACCTAATTATATACTTATAGTTAGTACTACCTATGTCAAATTGTTGTAAATATTATTTTCTTTCATATTATTCAATTTGAAAATAAAAGATTTGTTAATTGTTTGTATTAATTTTTTTGACTTTGTTTTGACAGTTCAAAAATATTAGTTATGAATTAAGAAACAAGGTAAATGACAAATTAAATCTTCCCCCCTCCCCGGCGAACATTAATGTTTGTGGTTACTAAAGCAGTTTTAAGAAATGGGGTGAATAAAGTTGAAATACATTGATGTTTAAAAATATCGTTGTTTTTAAACATCGATGGTTTTTGGTCGATGTATTATCAACATCGATGTTTCAAAACATCGATGTTTTGTTGTCGATGTCGCATCCCTAATCCCTAGCTGGGCCACACACTGGAGCCCCAACATGCTACAAAACATCTGACATGCGTATGCACTCAGTTTCTGTATAGAAAACAAGTCGATACGCATGCGTATTTCAACAAATTTAGCAATGCGATGGTAAATTGCCTGGGCACATTATCAAATAGTTACTTAGATATAGTAAATATTATGAACACACTTCCAATCAATTTTCCCCCTCTTATTTCTCTAGAGTATTTTTGAAGACTCGATGGTCCAGCTTCATTATTTTAGTACTCACGACTGTGTCCTACAGTACCGGTATGGTGGGTGCAAATAACAGGGACCCAACGCTCAACTACGTGTTTGTTGGATTCAGCACCGTCCTCGGCATTCTCATACCGATACTTCGGATACGTTGTGACGATCAGGTATGGATTAATACACGATTATGCACTCTGTATATGTGATGACTAATTTGTATATTTGAAAGCCTCCCAAAATATCTCTCTAATAAATAAAGTTACCGTCGCAGGATTGAAGACTGGGTTTTTTCGCTCGATTCTTTGACTGTTTCAAGAGAAAGTACGGATAAGAAAATTACGAAATTAACATGGTTTGTTCTTCATCGTGTACCTTAGACAGTTTTAAAGATTTTTTTTTTCGAGTATAGGGTTTATTAAATGTCAAAATTGAAAAAGCGAAATTTCTAACTCGAGTGAGCAAGAGACGTACAAATTTTCAGTATTCAGGCGTGGTTTTTTTTAGAGTACCTCTAAACTTGAATTTTTGCAGCTTGTCGAGTTTTGTTAGAAATTTATATTTAGTTCCTTATGATAGTATCTTTTTTTTTTTTTAATTCTGGAAAAATCGGGACATTTTTGTTACTTTTATGTTAAACATATCATATCTATATCTTATTACTATTAATTTTTAAATTTGAAAGCATCACGTCATACCTTAGAATGTATTCTTTCTTACGGTACAATTATTTTTGAAATTGGTTAATAAATAAATTCGATGCGATCAAAAATTGGTCATACAAATTTCGTATTTTTTAGATCGCGGAACTATAGCGTTCACGGAAATAAAGGTTACATTTTCTGACTAACGGGTTTGCCAGATGCCCTTGAAACTCGCTGTGACGTCATGCTCGTTTTTTCGTTGAATTCTCAGACGGTTTGCCGATTAAGTACAGATCAGAATATTACGAGATTAACATGATTTATTCAAAATTGTACAGGGGAGAAGACGGAGATGGTTTTTTTTACTTATGCGGCTATTAGTTTAGGGTGCATTAAGTGTTAAAGAAAAAAAAAAGCGAAATCACTTGCGACAGTAGTGTTGGTATGCGTAGCAATCACCGGGTGTTGGCGAGCGTTAGCGAGCAGTGGTCATGTGACGTCATGGACCGGAAAGTCAAATCAGGATAGAAATATCGAAATAGAAAGTCTTATAAAATAGAAAAATGGAGTCAAAAGAACTAACAAGTGAAGAATACCAAAAAAAGGCAATAAAATACGAAAAGAAGATATCTTATTCAAAATGGGCATAAAATTGGAAATTACGAGTGCGCGAAATACTTAGCTCAATGGAGTACACGTACTTTTCTATTAGACTTCCAAAACTAACGATAAACAAGTATTTTGAAGATCTTGGTCTTTGGTTAGTTTTGGAGTCAATTTGAAAGTGCCATTCATTTTAACGAAGCCCTCATTACAGTTGATACATTTAATTATTTGAAATTCTTAAGCGAACGACGGATCTTAATACCATGAGTGGTTTGTCATTTAGCCATGACAATTATAAATTAGCAATTGAAATTCTTCGTGAAAGATCTGGAAGAGTAGATTAACAATCAATAATCGTATAAACGAATTACTAAACCTCGAAACTTAAAAATTCGTCTAACGTAGTCGAACGTTTCGAAGACTATGTGAGTTAATGTAAGATGGTTACAAACTTTAAAAGTAACTTATGGTTCGTATGTATCAAATAGCAATGCAAAATTGGAATAAACATCTTCATGTTGAAGAATTTACGTTACTTCTTATAGAATTCTACTACATATTTCTCATTTTAAATTTTATCACTCAATCAATTAACTAAAAAAAACAACGTAGAACAATTCAATCCACAATCAAAAAAATTAAAATGTCATATCTTTTCATAAGTTTAATTCTTAAAATATGCTCTAACAATAATTTTATACTTTGGGAAATTAACTTTTGTACATAATTTTCTGTGTAAAAAACAAACCGATTGAAGACGGATATTTTGTTTTCTGTTACCTAAATGGTCTTGAGTAACACATATCAGGAGTACTTTAAAATCTAGTTTATCCCATTTGGACGATGTTTAGTTTAATCCAATTTTCGTTGACTAATATACTATCATTATATAAATTCGAAATTCATTTTTTGGAATATCTATTGGCGATGTGCTGAATTCGTATTCAAAGCCAAGTGACGTCACGTTCGTAATACATACAGGGAGCACCATTCCACCACAAAAACACATTACCACCTACATTTATCTTAGCAGAAAAAGTCTCAGAGAAAAACGATTCGAAGAAAGATTTTATCAGTCAAACTAATAGCTCGCTATTAGTAATTGCACACACTTTCAAACCTGTTACGGTCCACTCTTTAATTTTGTATGAAACAGTATTTCCTCCATAAACCCGATAGGAAATCAGTAGAAAATATTTCTCAGCTATTATTGTTGGTAAAGTCTCCGTCAGTTCGAAGGTTTTAGGTACGAGGCCAACTGTCGACCAAAAGAAAAATTTATGTAAATATATTTCTTTTGGTTCCAATAGAGTAACTTTACTAAGTTAATTCCTTGTTCTCTTCAGCGTTGTGCTGTTA
Organism: Metellina segmentata; assembly: GCA_947359465.1. Lineage (NCBI taxonomy): Eukaryota > Metazoa > Arthropoda > Arachnida > Araneae > Tetragnathidae > Metellina > Metellina segmentata. The sequence goes on along the minus strand of OX375875.1, from coordinate 81,988,808 downwards.
CTTTATTATTTAACCCTCCAAGAGTTTTCGTCGAGATATTTCGTCCATCAAGATCTGACCAATTTTGATGACTAGAATTCATCAAGAACGCCGGTTGAATTCCGAATGTTGAAGATATTACCATTTTTTGATGATGACGATGTCAATTTTTTCTAATTACGAGATATCTCGCCCATCAAGATCTGACCAATTTTGATGACTAGAATTCATCAAGAACGCCGGTTGAATTCCGAATGTTGAAGATATTACCATTTTTTGATGATGACGATGTCAATTTTTTCTAATTACGAGATATCTCGCCCATCAAGATCTGACCAATTTTGATGACTAGAATTCATCAAGAACGCCGGTTGAATTCCGAATGTTGAAGATATTACCATTTTTTGATGATGACGATGTCAATTTTTTCTAATTACGAGATATCTCGCCCATCAAGATCTGACCAATTTTGATGACTAGAATTCATCAAGAACGCCGGTTGAATTCCGAATGTTGAAGATATTACCATTTTTTGATGATGACGCGATGTCAATTTTTTCTAATTACGAGATATCTCGCCCATCAAGATCTGACCAATTTTGATGACTAGAATTCATCAAGAACGCCGGTTGAATTCCGAATGTTGAAGATATTACCATTTTTTGATGATGACGCGATGTCAATTTTTTCTAATTACGAGATATCTCGCCCATCAAGATCTGATCAGTTTTGCTAACGAGATACCTGGTCGAAACAAACACCAGGAGGGTTAAAGACTATCTAAACAGCTAGACCAAATTAATGAGTCTGACACGTTCAAAAAATCCAACAATATATGAGGATTAAATAGAGACCCTCTCTTGCCTGGCCAACACAGACCAAAAGATGACTCAACCCACTGGCTGATTATCCCGTAATTTCCACAGGCAACTCAAATGTAGCAAAATTTGCGCATCCCGCGATTTTCGCGGGCAGGTGTTTTCCTATCTTTATTGAGGAGCGCATCCCGCTTTTTCACCAATGAAATAAATTACATACAGTGTTAGACGTTAAATTTAGATTTTGGTCAACAGATATCGCTAGTCCACTAAATTGCGGCATTTGAAGGTACTTTGTATTTACCGCTCTAACTTCGCGCCTTTGTTTGGCGCCTTTTTCTAATCAGAAATGGCTGCTAGAAAACGTTCAGCGATTGACAGAGTATATATTCCTGATGATTTATCAGATTCTGAAAGTGATTTTAGTTTTGATAGTGATAGTGATATAGATTTTTCGGACTGCTCCTCAGATAGCGATGAATCTGATCATGATTCAATAAACTTGCAAAGCGTTAGGCAAATGTGCAAAATTGATATGAAGAATATTCCTCCTCCTCCAGTTCCTTTTCGTGGAAATCCGGGAATTACTGTGTATATAGCTAACAATAACTTCTGACAGTTTAGTTTCTCATGATAAAAATCTATATAAAAAGTCTTTTCTAGAAAGAAAAAAATGCATATTTCAATTCTACAATATATATAAATTTTTAATATGCGAAAAAAAAATACACGATTTTTGTAGCGATTTCGGTCCACAAATTGAGCAGTCAGAGGGTTAAGTCTTGTTCTTTTAAGCGTTGAAAAAAATGGCTGTTCTCGAGTTGAGGGAGACCGTTTTCAATACTTACATTGTATTGAGTTTTGTTTGACGTTAACAAATCTTTTAGTCTATATTGCTTGCTTCCGCATTTCAATCGCTTCACTCTAATTAGTACGCGATGATATACATTTGCTTTGTATGTTTTGCAGGTTCGAGAACAATTGAAGCGTGGGTTGTTTGCTAACTTCCGTGATGACGTCGGTAGTATACGTGTGACTCCTGCACCAGACTTCTCGTACGAACCCAATCCCCTACTCCCGATGGCGGATCTCAGTTCCTCCAAATTTAAACGGAAACAACTTGCCGGACTTGCCCACAAGAGAGAAGAGTCTTTAATGGATCCTGATGCCGTGTGGCATCGGTAACAGCAGCCTCGATTTGCTCAATTCAATCTTTTTAGGGATGCTGGTGGTGTCGCAATAGAAACACTATTGTTACGACAGTTTGCCAGAGTGGAACCTTTTGATTCAATCAGAACTGTGGCGACGGATAGTGTCACAAAGCAACAGTGAAACATTTTGATTCACGCAGAACTTTCAGTTATAACAGAAACACTGGTGTTAAAAAAGCAATTCATTCAAGTGAAATCTTTTGATTAAATCATGAGCATTTTAACGCTTGGTGAGACCACAACAGAAACACCGAAGTCATGCAGTTTGCCAAAATGAAACCTTTTGATTCACCAAGTAGAATTTTCACGTTTTGTGGTGTTACAGCACAAACTCTAGTTTGATGCAGTAGACCATAGTGAAACCTTTTCATTCAATCGGAACTTTTACGTCTGATAGTACCACAACAAAAAAAATGTTACGCTGTTCACCCAATTGAAACCAATTTGATGCAAGAACTTTCGTGTTTGTTGGTGTCACAGCAGATGTAGTGGTGTACTTACTCAAATATATTTAATCAAAGGTGTCATGCAGTTTGCCAAAATTAAACCTTTTGATTCACCCAGTACAGTTTTCACGTCTAGTGGTGTCACAACAGAAAAAAATTGTTTTATGTAGTTCACACTCAAGTGCAACCTTTTGATTCAATCAGAATTTGGTGTCTAACAGCGTCACAACAGAAAAAGTGATATGCTGTTCACCCAAGTGAAATATTTTAATTCAAGCACGAGTACTTTCATGTTTGCTGATATCACAACTGAAACATCGAAGTCATGCAGTTTGACAAAATAAAACCTTATGATTCACGCAGGAACACTTTCATGTTTGGTAATATCACAACAGAAACATTGAAGTCATGTAGTTGGTCAAATTGAAACTTTTTGATTCTCCAGGAGAATTTCTACATCTGGTGTTGTCACAACAGAAACACTAGTTTTATGCAGTTCACCTAAGTGAAACCTTTTGATTCATGTATGAACACTTTCGTGTTTGGTGATACCACATTAAAAACATTCAAGTCATGTAGTTGGCCAACTTGAAACTTTTTGATTCCCCAGGATAATTTCTACATCTGGTGTTGTCACAACAGAAACACTAGTTTTATGCAGTTCACCTAAGTGAAACCGTTTGATTTACGAATGAGCACTTTCCAGTTTGGTGATGTCGCAAGAGGAACACTGATGTTAAAGATTCCTTCACATGAAACAGTTTGATTATATATTTGTAGTAAAACATCTCTCTCAAGACATTTCGGAATACTTAGATTTATTTACATTTTAAACGAATGCATCGGATGGAAAATACGTTTTATGAAGAATTTGACTCACTTGGTAAAATTGAAATGCTATATTGAACGCTGCAATTGTCAATTTCAATCTTCATTGTTTCAACTCAAATGTTATTGTGACAATTATGGAGTGATGAAACAAATCAACTAAGAAGTCACGTTCCTATGAGCTTCCTCAGACGAACATTATTAATTGTATTCCACTAGGTACCACATATAATTTGAATAAATTGATACCCATGATTACTTATTGTATGTGTGTAAGTCGGTATCAATTGTGTGTACCAACAAATGACCGAGGATATCTCAGTACTTGCCACGGTTATATATATACATATTGACAACTCTACCAATAGAATGCGATTGGGTTAACAATGAAGTGAGTTGGAAATTTTTAATAAAACCATCATATTACTTGTATACGGAAATGATAAGTGATATGAATGAGAGGCCAAGTCTATTTTTTAAAAGAAGAAAGAAACGTGTCTTTCTTATGTCCATAAGTTGAACAAAAAAGTTGTATTTCAAATAAATTGTTGATTGATACTTACGTGAAGGCCAAAATGAAAAATATTTGTACTTGGAAGATCAATAAGCATGCATTTCCAAATAAAGGAAATTAGGTTTCTGAAATGTTGAAGATCGAGTTGTAAAAAATTTGTTACGTAGTGAATTATTGTTGTCATATGATAAATAAAACTTCTTGTTTGCTAAAATGCTTTACTTTTTATAGAATTATCAAATTCGTAATGGCTAAAAATTTTACTAAAAAACAAGTTCACATCACATTTTTTTCTCTCTGATACATCAAAACCGTCTTCAAAATGAGCTAATTTTCAATTGTTAGTTAAAATCTCAGACTATGCTTTTTCAACTGTTAAAACTCACATTTTCTGTTTGCCAGAAACATGAGTCTGATACAATAAGGAAGCTATTCCGTTTAGCGGAAATTTGAATTCAGTATAAATGTCACACACCATTATTTTTTATTCTGAAAACAACGAATCAACTTTCAAGCACTGGACAGTTAATACAGTGGACTTGCGTTTTTACAAACTCGTGGGGACCGAAAAAGAAGTTTTAAAATTGAAAGTTCGTAAATGGAATGGGATTTAAAAAAACTAAAAATGCAACTTGCACAAACCTTTATTCATTAGCGATTCCAAAAAAAATCGGCTATCTTCGTTTGCTTCATGATAGAACTTCGGTAAACATACAATTCCATAAAGGTGATGCTGTAAGGCATCTCAAAATTGTCATCTGCTTCAAAGAACCGACGTAGACCTGACAGCCATTTTGTGGCGTCTTTGATGGTTGGCCATGGGATGACAGCTACGCATTAGGGTGGTCACAAAAAATCAATTTTCGAATTTCTACCGTGGCACCCCCCTAAAAGTTGCCAATAGGCTAGAAAATGTGATTGGCAGAGTTTCAGCTCAATCTGATAATATTAACCCGTGCCTCATTGAGGTTAAAGTTAAGAAAAACAGCGATTTTTAGCAAAAAATCGTAGTTTTTGCTCCTTAAAATCGAAACTATTCGTCCTAGAAACCTGATTCTTGTCTTATTTCATAGGAAATTTTATTGACTTGAAGTTTGAACTCCTCCACTTGTTTTACTGAAACTGATAAAATGGTATTTAACAATTTTCAGGTAAGGTCGTAGTGGATATCGTCAAAAGTGAATTTTCATTGCAAAGCCCTAAAAACATTACAATACTCAATTCCATCTGCTTTCCAAATTTTGCTTTTTGTATTTTTCATTTTGTACATTAAAAAGGTTTTTGTTAGAGGTACTTTCAGAAGTAAATAGTAAGGTCAGCAAGTTCAAAGTAAGGTCAAATTTAAAAGGAAGGAATTAGGGGTAAAGAAGAGGAAGCAAGGAGTAAAAATGACAGCAAATAGTGTTCAAATGTATTTTATTAATTATATTGTTGAATTATACATCATTACATTATTATTATTTAAATATACAAATTAAGTGGCAATTACAAATTACGGTAGAAATGTCTTAGATATTGTAGCTTTTGAAGTGTCTTGAAAAATGTGTAGAAGTGTCATACGACACCGCAGGCAGAAATTCCGACAGCAAACAACTGATCTCATCAAAAATAGATTTAGAAATTCCGATTTAGAGGGAGCTGTTGTGCGCTGTGATGGGAAATTGCTTCCAGATTTGTTGAGTTAAGAAAATGTGGAGCGGATAGCGATTTTGATTACTTGTGGCGACGAAGAACAATTGATAGGTGTTCCAATCCTTGAAAATAGTACTGTGATAATTCAGTCAAAAGCTGTATTATCAGCAGTTGAGCACTGGGTGCAGTTGGGAAATTCCAGGCAATGTGTTTTGATACCACGGCATTAAATACTGGTCGCCTTAGGGGAACCTGCGTTTTGCTAGAACAGTATTAGAGAAAAACCTTCTGAATTTAGCATGTCGCCACCATATTTTATAAGTTGTTTTAAAAGCAGTTTTTAATTTCAAAATGGGGGCACATCCGCTGGTCCTCAGCCAGATATTTTTCGAAAATTCCAGAAGAAATACAAAACAGGTATAAAAGTTGAAAATATTAAAAATAAAATAAGTAATCCAGACCAAATTTCAAGTTTTCTTTTTGAACAATTAAAAAACCAACAGCCCAGGGATAGTAATAAAAATAATTTATCCAACTTTTCTAAATTCATTTGGGCGTCTTACTCAAAAAGACATTATTTTTAGAGTACCTTGTGCTATTCATCACGCCAGATGGATTGCAAAGGCCATTTATTCTCTCAAAATGTATATTTTCAGTGATCAATGTTCGTTAACTGATTTAGAGAGAAACGGTATTGAAGATATTTGTTTATTTATAATCCATATTTATGTAAAAGCATGGTTCAATGCCCACAAACCCACTTTGGACCCCCAACCTAGACCTACAATTATTAAAATCTTTAGTTCAATACAAGAAAATTGATAAAGAGGTTGCAGACAAGGCCCTATCTAAAATAATAAACCATCTGTGGTATCTCAACTCGGAGCAAGTTGAATTTTCATTTTTCGATGGTACTTTGGGGAAAAATGTCAAAACAAGCATGGTTGAAAAATTAAGGTCCGAAGTAGAAAATGATGAAGATGATTGTAATGATAGGGATGTAAGACCAAAACTCAATCTCCAACAAGTTGTTCATTTATTGGACAAATAATTGATTATTTTGTTTCTCCTAGAACTCTAAATTTTTTTAAGAGATTTGAAATCGATACAGAATTTTTAAATACTGATCCCGATATATGGTGTGAAAAGCAACATTATTTAAAAGCTAAAAAATAGTGAACAGTTTAAAGGTTGTTAATGACACTGCTGAGAGAGGAGTAAAATTAATTAAAGACTTTAATTCCTCTTTGACCAAAGACGAAGAACACCGGTAGTTCCTTTTACAAGTTGTATATGAATATACGCAAATTTTTCCGGACTCTTCAAAAGCTACAATATTCAAGACATTATCACCTTAATTTGTAATTACCACTTAATTTGTATATTTAAATAATAATAATATAATGATGTATAGTTCAACTATATAATTAATAAAATACATTTGAACACTATTTGTTGTCATTTTTACTCTTTGCTTCCTCTTATTTACCCCTAATTCCTTCATTTTGAATTTGAATGTTGTTGGATCTAGTTTTGAAAATACCTCTTACAAAAGCCTTTTTAATGTACAAAATGAAAAATACAAAAGCAAAATCTGGAAAGCAGATGTAATTGAGTATTGTAATGTTTTTAGGGCTTTGCAATGAAAATTCACTTTTGACGATATCCACTACGACCTTACCTGAAAATTGTTAAATACCATTTTATCAGTTTCAGTAAAACAAGTGGAGGAGTTCAAACTTCAAGTCAATAAAATTGCCTATGAAATAAGACAAGAATCAGGTTTCTAGGACGAATAGTTTCGATTTTAAGGAGCAAAAACTACGATTTTTTGCTAAAAATCGCTGTTTTTCTTAACTTTAACCTCAATGAGGCACGGGTTAATATTATCAGATTGAGCTGAAATTCTGGCAATCACAGTTTCTAGCCTATTGGCAACTTTTAGGGGGGTGCCATTTAAGATTGGGCGAAAAAAAATTTCCCCATATACCTTGTGACCACCCTATTACGCATTCTTCTTCGGTGTTCCCTTTCAACACCTGATTGATGTTTTCAACATCCGATATCTCCTCTGTGCATGCTTGAACACTATCATCCACAGTCAGAAAATCATCGTGAAATGTAAGGTTTTTATGAATTTGAGGATCTCTTCGACGAAGTTCCTGGATCAAGGCTTCATCAGCTCTGAGATCGGAATCGCTCTTGGGGATTTTTTTGCCCCCTAACCAACATGGGAGGCCTGAAATCTAACCAATCTGAAGAAATTTCACCCTTTCCCGTAAAATTTTTCTCGCCTAAAGGAAAACAATGAAAAGAAAGTGAGGAAACTGAGTTCGTAAAAAGAGAGAATATGTAACTTTGGTTCGTAAATTGGAGGGGAAATTAACATTATTTTTATGGGATACTATTCTGGACCAACGAAGTGGTTCGTAAAAACGTACAGTTTTTAAATTGGAGGTTCGTAAAAACGCGAGTTCATTGTATCTGTTTCTGGGAACGTGTTCCACCATTTTAAGACATTTCTTTTTTATGATGGATACATATTAGTGATTCCATGTCAAATCGACACCTCATACGACTTAAAAAAATTGGCAATTTTGTTGCGCTGTCAAAAATGGGAAAATATGAAACATCTTAGCTTACTACTTGCAGCAGCATTTTGTTATTTATAATTAAAATTCGAAAAATTACGATATTTTCACGATTTTAGATTTACTAAATCACCCATATCTCTGGAACTAGTAGTACTATAGGACTAAATTAGGACTTATTATTGTGTAAATAAATGAAGAACTTTACAATGATATATACAGTTGTTTCGTAATTGAAGGTCATATATCAAATTTAGTGACTTTAAATTCAAAACGGTGACACACGCTAGATCATGTTATATCATTAGAAATGTTGCTCATTTATATACAGAATGAACCATAATTTAGTTATATCGAATGGTTGAATTCAGAGATACAAATGATTAATTGAGTCAATAATGAAATTTGTTTCATATTTTCTCCCATGTGGTAGTGGAAAAAAAATCGCCGTTTTATTGAACTGTAGGGGATAGGGTTGAAAATATCCCCTTTTTGCATGGTAGGCAGGTATTTTAATTAACGTCACACTGGAGCAACGCATCGGGCAATTGGCGACCGTCCAGGATCTTACTCAAAGGGAAAAATCCGAGGACAACACCATGTAATTTTGAACCACGATCAGATGACGAGGTCACGCCTGAGCTGGTACCCCACTCCAATTTCCACAACACGCCAAGCGGTTTGACATCGAATGTCCCATTAACAATCTTATGAAACGAAGAGTTTTTAAAAACTTGTACAGAACACAAGCTATAAAGATTACACTAATTTGCACGAAATGTTACGATATTAAAACAACTCATGGTATGCCTTTGACCAACTGTTTTTATTTTTACGTAAAAGGGAGAAAGTCTTTAGGCAACTTTTAAGACATCTGAGATAGAATAGACAGGTAAAACAAGAGAAAAATGATGTGCCCTTAGGAAAGGGAGAGTACGGAGTGGACCTGCTAATGTCCTTACATGCTTCTTAAGATCTTCGTTATGAGATCCTGATTTTGCTTCTTTTAACCTTCTGAGCTTCGCGAGATTTCCAAAAAGGGGCTTTTACTCCACAAGACACTTAATGTCTAAATAACCACATCTATTGGTTGAAAAACTCCATGGAGTTTTTTTCTTTCTCCATGGAGCATCTTTTAAAAACATTCTATTAAAGATTCCGTTAGGTTAGAATTCATCGAAAACATTGTGTTACTCTTTTACTTAGAACAGAATTCTTCGGAAATATTGCATTTCTCCTTCCATTACAATAGAATCCTTTGGAAATATTGTATTATTCTTATCATTACAATAGAATCCTTTGGAAATATTGTATTATTCTTATCATTACAATAGAATCATTTGGAGAATAATAGAATCCTTTTTTTACATTGCTCCTTTCCTTAGAATAGAATTTTTCAGAAAAAAAATCAATTCCTCTTTTCCTTAGAACATAATGTTTGAAAAGATTTCTTTATTCATTTTCTTAGTCTAAAATTCTTTAGAAAATTCTGTCTGCTTGTTTGTTGTTCAAGTAGGTAAAAAATGGTTCGAGTCATGCAAAGAACGCAGGTTCAAAGGGGGAATTATGCTTGTGAATTACTCACAGGGTTAACCCATTAAGGGAACTGAGACGTTCTCGACAACGCAAAACATGAAAATTTGTGGTGTACAAGACCTCCTTATTTTTCAATAAAAAAGAAATCCCTCAACTAAAAGACTATATTTATTAAAACTACATGCTTCATTCATTATATTACAGTAAAAGTATATTCATTCTATGCATTATTTTTTTAAATATGAGGAATCGAATAAGTACTTACAATAAACAGCCTTCTAATACATGGTGATGAATAGGTACGCTTAAAACTTTTTCTACTGCTTGGAAAATCCTAATGCATGCTTTAATAATTACACAAATGTATATTTATTGAAGTAAACTAATTTTTATTGCAGTATGTTAAATGTAAAAAGTATAAAAAAAAAAGTTGAATCGAAAAAATTTGAAATTCTAAAAAAAAGGCTGATTTTTCTCATTAAATTGGTGAATAAAAAAAATACTATCAATAAGAAATGAAATAAATTATGTTCATTGGATGAGTTATTACCCTAGAAAGGTTCATAAAAAATTACACCTCTTTAATATGAATAGAATTTTTTACGAGCGTACCTATTCATCACCATGTATTAGAAGGCTGTTTATTGTAAGTACTTATTCGATTCCTCATATTTTAAAAAATAATGCAAAGAATGAATATACTTTTACTGTAATATAATGTGAATGAAGCATGTAGTTTTTATAAATATAGTCTTTTAGTTGAGGGATTTCTTTTTTTATTGAAAAATAAGGAGTTCTTGTACACCACAAATTTTCATGTTTTGCGTTGTCGAGAACGCCTCAGTTCCCTTAACGCCCAGCGTCCTCATTTGAGGACAGTGGATAAAAGAGAGCGTAGAATCTTTATATTTTCCGGAAACGATTGTTTGTTCTGCACGACGGTAGATAGTATTACCAGAAAGAATCCCACAAATTACCAAGTATATGTGGTTGTTTAGAACTCCGTGATATGGATCGCCATTTCATGTTTTTTCATGTCTCACACTTGCATTTGCTTTCTGTTTAGCTACATCGCCTAAATTCTATGAAAAACATTTTACTTTTACTAGTATTTCAAATTAGAGTACTATATAAACTTATAAAAGAAAATTAATTTATTTTGAAAAAAATTTAGTTTTTAAAAATGACATCCAGTTTTGCTGTCCTTAATTGAGGACGCTGGGCGTTACAGCCAACTTTTATGCAAATTTCAAGAGTTATTACAATTTTTTATTTTTTTTGTGTAATAATTGAATTAAAAATTCTTTAGACTTTTATATGGTAAATAGTCATTACTTTCCTAAAAAAAAAACAAAGTATAAGTAATTATAATGGCTCGTAGGTTCTTAACGATTTCAGAAGCTCATGAATATTTATTTTCCGAACCAATTGAAACTGACATCATCGGAATTCCACCTAACGTAGATGAGCTTACTGATGAAGAGTATCTTGACGATGAAAGTACATATTTAGCAAAAAGTATGTGAAATTGCAGGAACAGCTGAAATCGAAATTTCCGAAGATCCAAATTCCTCTGAAACTAAACTCTGTGACTAGAATTGGGTTCAAAAACTAAAATTGTGGCACTATAAGAGACAACAGAATGGCAGGATGTCCTCTGAAATCTCGGAAAGAAATAGAAAAAGAAACAAGAGGGTTTTATGAGCATAAATTTGATAAGAAAAAGGAAATTTTAATAGTAAGATGGAACGACAATAAGTCCGTTACTTTGGCAACAAATTCTGAACATATTAATACTGCATTCCTTGTTTCCCCATATATCATACCAAACCAAAGAATTGATACATGTTTTATGTAAATTTGTATGTATTTTGTTTAAGTATCATATATGTGCATCTTTTTATCCGTCATTCTGCATATAAAACTGTCCTTACTATCAACTGTCATAGGTCGCATAAAACTGAAATTGTAGCGTTGAACATTACTCCGTTAGCTATAAAATGTCATTAAATGCTAAATAAAAAAAACAGTTTAAAATGAATTTATCTTAAAATTTAATAGAATACTGTATCTAGTCCGTTTATACATATATTACATGTTGTTTTCGAATATTCTGACTTCACTGAATTTCTTGATTTTTTTCACTGAAACGCCCAGCGTCCTCAAATGAGGACGGGATGTAATTTTAAAACTATATCACAAATTGATTGAATTTCAGGTTTTTTGCATTCAGAAGATAATCATGAAAATATTTTGAGCAGAAATAATTTGGGCGGTAATGGGTTAAGGAATAGCCTTCCAATTTTCATTTCAGTATATCCGGTTACCGAAAAGTCGTATACGATACATTTAACAAGAAGACCCACACATGGAGTCTGTGCTGGAATTTTTATTTTCAATTGATGGCAGTGTCGTTTGTTACTCACTTTTCATGCCTTCTTTAAATCCTTTTATAATCGACGCAATATATAAAACTGCATTTCATGTACTTCTAACTAGAGATGCGACATCGATGTCGATGTTTTTAAAACATAGATGTATTTACCATCGATTTATTGGAGTCGATGTTTGTTTAACATCGATGTTTTATTTTTGAATAAACAAAAGTATACCATAGTAAAAAATAATAATTTTTTTTTAAATAAAAAATGACTGTACAAATAATTAATTTCTTACGATAAATTGTTAATTTGAGAACAAAAGACAAGTACTGTATTTAATTGAAGTAAATGAAACGAAATTACGATTAATAACAAAACTGTGTGTCTTAATATATAACTCGGAATTTCCAAATTAAATAAACTGCAACCAAGTATGTTGCCCATAACAATAATGATATCTAATTTTAGCTTGAAAAAGTGGATAAAATTGTTAGATAAAGTGAGAAATGTTAGCTATAGCAAGTCGTCAAAATGAAACGAAATTTTACACAGGTTAGTACTACTTTGACGTAAGTAAGTGATTAGAAAATCAAAGAAAAAGGATCATTAATTGCAGAAAAAAGTACAAATGAACGGAAATTTTAGTATGTTGGACCCCCTGTAGCGCGAATGCACGATGCGATACGAGCGGGCATTGTGGCATACAAGTTCCGTATCATGTCCTGAGACATCTCGTTCCACAGTTGCTGTAAACGCGCCTCTAGTTCGACCAAACTCGTAGTGTGTCCAACTTGCCGTCCCAAATTATCCTAGATATTCTCGATTGGTCACAAATCAGGAGATCGAGAAGACCAGGAAAGGGTGGTAATCTGGCGGAGGCAGTCTTGTGACATCCTTGCTGTGTGTGGCCGAGCATTGTCTTGTTGAAAAATGGCTCCTAGGAGCCCTGCCATGAGTGGCATCACATGTGGCTGAAGGATGTCATGGACGTACCGCTGGGCTGTCATTATGCCATGGATCAATATTAGGGGTGACCGTGTATCGTAAGCAATGGCACCCGATACCAACACACGAGCTGTGGGAGCGGTGTATCGCTGTAAAGCGAAGGCAGGATTGAGGCGTTCACACGAACACGATTGTCATCACTGCTCAAATTGAATCTAGATTCGTCTCTGAAGACGACCTGGTTCCATTCCGTTGCAGTCCAATCACGTCGTGCGGGACACCACTCCAAACGGAGGCGTCGGTGGGTGGTTGTCATTGGCAGCACACGTAATGGGCGCCGCGATACCAGATGACCTTCAGCCAGGCGCCTTGCGATGGTTCGGGAAGACACAGGGGCCCGTAGTGAAGGTGCTGCCTGTGTCTGGATAGTGGCCAATGAGGCAGTCGGCACTACGCGAGCGTTTCGCATGAACGACGACTGGTCTGTCGAGGGCGTCCTGAGCCTGGTCGTCGTGTAAATGACGTCTCTTCTGTCCACTGGTCCCAACACCTCCTCACAGTAAAATCAGAACGGCCTACTTGACGAGCTACTCGCCAAGCTGACCACCCAGCTTCCATTATCCCGATGATTCTTCCCCTCTCGAACTCTGACAGCTGCTTATATTGTCTTCGATTGCGGCGTAACGGCATGTATACCTCAGCGTTTCCTTTGCAAAAGATTAAGTACACTTAAACAAGCTCTGCTTACCTGTTTTATACAAGGAGAACGAAGTTCAAAATCCCTCTAGTGGCAATTCGCAATGAGAAATCACACAGCATTTCTAATCATGTGCATATCTGGCCGACATGTACCTCCGTGCCAAGTTTCGTTACAATCCCACAATGATTTCTTGGTGCGCAAATTTTTATGCAATGAGTGTAAATTCTCCATTTTGTTGTAAAAGTTGCGTATTGAATACAACTTTTGTAGAACAAACATTTGAGAACAATCTAAAGAGTAAACTCATTAAACAAAGAGTAATAGGTAGGTAGTTGAATTAACGTCACACAATAGCAAGATAATGGGCTATTGACAACGATCCGAGGACAAGACATCGTCATTTTAAACCAGGCCTCGAAATACATTTTTAATACAGGTGCACCTTGTGCACCTAAGTTTTTAAATTAGGTGCACAGGTGTGCCTAGCTGGAAAAAATTAGGTGCACAGTTTTATTTTCATGTGCACAGTGCACCTGTGCACCCGGGTATTTCGAGCCCTGTTTTAAACCATTGTCAAATGACTGTCACACCTGAGCTGGCACCCCACTCTCCAAACTTCAACACCTCACCAACGTGATGACATTTGAGTCCACGATAGATATAACGTGCACCAGCCCCTATGTCTGGCTACATCAAGTTTCGAAAATACTCTCTCTCTCTTTCTTCCCTATAAAAATATCTAAATAATCCTAAAAATAACTAAAAAAAAAAGAATAACAGTTTGAAAATAAAGTAACGACTAGTTTGAACACATTGCTACTTCAATCCTATGAATATAATCTGTTATTGCTTTCGTGTTTTCAGAATCTCTTGAGTAAAGAAGAATTTTGAGAAATACAAAAGAACTGAATTCGCCGAGACTAGAAATAGTAGAGTTGAAAAAAATTAATTCTTAAATTAAACAAGTAAAATAAGAATACCCCAGGTACAATCGTTTACTCCGTTTGTTTGTCGACTCGATTGTTAAACACGTTTTAAAAAGATTCATTAAACACGTTTTTCCCACTTGATTATTCATCAAATATTCCCAATTGTGGTACGATGCATATAATTATTTAATCTATATACGGGCTTTAAAAATCACGGAAAAGTAAGGTTTTATTTGAAATGGTCAAAATTGAAAGAACGTTTTTGCAGATTATCTTAAGATTGAAACGTAATTAAACAATTTTTTGTTAAAAGGTAGACTGGAAAAAAAGGAAACGCGATGCGATCTGTTCTTTTAATTTTTTTTGACTAAGTTTAATTCAGAATTGTGTAAACAATTACGAGAGCAAACACTATTTTTAATCAAAGTGTTTACAAATCCCTCTTTTAAGCTATCAATGAGTACTTAATAAAAAATATTTAAAAAAATTATCTTTCTTCATAAAATTAACTATAAAAACAAATTTAATTACATTATTTTGCCAGGCAAACTATTTTCAGTGTTTAATTTACCATCTCTGTGTAAATGGGTCCCTAGACGATCAATATTATTGTCAATGTGATTGTCAATTAAGTTCATTGAAGCTACCAATTGATCGTGTAGGAGGCGATTGACGCACATTGATAGAAATTTTGATTGATGAACATTGACGGCGTCGATTGATCGTTTAAAATACGCAATTGTCAATCGTTCGGCCAGTGGGTTTTTTAATTCTCTAATCCAGGTTCATATCTTCGCGATCGTTAAAGAAAGAGTAGAAATGTCAACGGTTTTGAAATCTGCGGAAAATTTTACACTAGATAGATACCTTAAATGTAAAATTCTGTTAATAAACAAGTTTTCAGTTGAAACTTTTATATTTTCGCAATATGAGTTTAAGTAATACGAATATATCATAATACAGCTTTGCATATAAATTTGTATAAATTTCAAGTAATTGGCACCAGAGAGTAACAAAAATACTAGCTTAGAAGAAACTATTTCATAAAATTGCAGTTATCTTTATACATAATAATATAAAACATTTAAAAATTAATGAATTGCCAAAAAAGTTATTTCGATGTCGATGGCTACATTAAATCAAACAAATTCGTCTGACGACAGACACAATGCCTTCTTTTTTTAAAATAAAATTTCTTCGTAGCAAGCTAATAATTTTTTCATTCCTTGCTTTGTAACGCGTTCATCGTTGGATTATATGTTCTCTAATTTTTTTAAGCCCCTTTCAGCTAGCTGAGTAATAAAATCATTTTTTTTTTCAGATTATAAAAAGTTGGAATTTCTCAATCTCTGCAGATTGCTAGAATTCAATTAGATTCACAATGTTTGAATATTTTGACCTTAACACAATTACAAATTTAGTTGTCAAAAGCATTTATATAGAAATGAAATACAATACATTTTTCGTACCTCAACTTCTTGCAACCAAGCATATTGTCAAATCAGTGAAGTTCAAGTATATTTTCCATCTAAAAGACAAATCTATAAATAAATATTCAATTGTAGAAGCTTAAAGAATACGATGCAATTTTTAAAGCAATTTTATGAATCCGAATGCATTGATTCCGTCTCATGAAATGTCTTAAACATTCAGCAAATACATACAGTAATTCAAATTCAAAAATTACATGATTAGATTTGCCTTTCACATGTGCAGAAACTCAGTCATGTATCTTTTTGAATGCTCTACTAAAATCATGAAAAGCTGTTAATATGATATGCTAAAACGATTGTCATAAAATATATGTATAAAATTGTTGGCAGATAGTTGAATTTACATCGCACTATAGGCTATTGGCGATAGCCCGGGATAGATCCTGAAGGAGAAATCTCGAGCACAACAGCTCGTGCATCAGATGACGAGGTCAACACCTGAGCTGGCAACCCAGTCTCCAAACTTCCGTACCACGCCAACGTGAAGACATCTGAGCTCACGACGGATATGACGTTCACCAGCTCCTATGTACGCGATAGCCATTGGTTGGATCGAGTTTTGAACTCTTAACTCTAAGGTTGCTAATCGGAGGCTGCATCAACTATGCTACTGTGGTCCAAATTATTTAACTCAATTGTAATCTATATAAAATGAATAGAAGCATGAAACTTAGATGTAAAAAATGCTTACAAAATGAATTGAAAATTTTTTTATTTGTACTTTTTTTCTTTTGTGTTATTATTTAATATCGCTGTTCAATCGAAACGACTGAAATTAGAAGAAGCAAACTAAAGTTGTAAATTAAAATTCATTTCAATTGACAATAAGAAGCTTGAAAGTTCTTACGTAGCGTAATAACACAAATCTACACGTAGAGTGTGAATAGAGAAACTATTTTTGTGTTCCTCCAAACTATTGTTTCGATAGAAAACGGGTTTTTTGTGTTGTACTTAAGGCGCACGGTAACATTCTAAATGCATCTCCAGACTATTTTTCGCATTGCATTGTTACACTACTCTCGTAAGCATCTTAATTTCCTGCCTTAGAGCATCTTCAAAAGCTAGCAAGTTTCCTGGATGAAGTTTTGTTTTTTAATTTTTCTTTATATTAAATATCTAACCTTAGCAATTGATAATTTTTTTTTCAGAAGAAAGAAAAAGATTAGAACACATTAGGAATTTAAATGTATAAATATCTATAAGACATTCATTTTTATCAGTATGAAGTTTTAAGAACATTATTTATATATTCTTTAATAAAATTAAATTGTACCGTGCAATGTAGTATATTAAAAATAAAACGGACTGCACAATTAAAGCACTTACTTACAAAATTCTATTTGCATTTACAGAGGCCATGATTCTAAAATAATGAATGATAATGAATCCAAGAGTATGTACAAAATTTACGCCAAAGTATAAAGTGAGTCGAAGTATGTTTTTTTTAATATTGCCACTACTGGAGTCTTAAGGGCTCCCTAGACGATCAATTTTATTGTCAATGTGATTGACGGTTTCGATTGATAGGTGTTTCAATATAGCTTCAATCAACGCGTCAATATCATTCGGTCAATGTATTTCAAAGGGACGTGACGTGTTTTACTTTTGTGTTTCAAACTTTATTTAAATTAAGATTTGTACTTTCTTGCCTTGAATTTGGCTGTCTGCAATCGGAAGAAAGAAAAGATTGGATTGGATTGGATTGGATATAGCTTTGTGGCATTGAGTCCTCTTGGGACATATTATGCCAAACTCAAGATAAAAAAAATCAGATACATACTATAATAATGAAATGACATAGTCAAAACATAATGAGTAAATACTATATAATATTATATGAGATGGATAAAACCAATGTCTTGTAAAAAGCTTAATAAAATGTATACTATATAAAATTATATATGATATATGAACCCAATGTCATGTAAAAAGCTAAAAATATTTGGATGAGGATTCTCTCCAATCATGTCTTCTAAAGCCAAGGTATAAGAATTAAAATGTTTAAGCCGTTGATAATTAAAATGAGAACATTCTACTAAAATGTGTTTTACACTTAGTGGGCAAATGCAGTAATTGCAAATGGGATGGTCTTCTCCAAGGAGGAGGTGTCTATGTGTTATACGCGTATGTCCAATACGTAGTCGAGTTAGTATTACCTGTTGTCTTCTTAAAGGTAGTGATTTCCATTAAGTTATATTTGATTTAATGGCGTAAAGCTTATTCTCCGTTTGCTCATTCCATTCATTCTGCCATTTTTCCTCTAAAAATTTGTAAATAAAAGATTTTAAATCACGGAAAGGGATAGTATGGTTAAAATTATTTACGGCCGATTTGGCGAAGAAAGAAAAGAAGAAGAAAAAAGACACTGATCCAAAGAGAGGTATAAACTGAGAAGCAGCTTTACTCACTAGCAAGCCCCCATAACTGTAGAAATATTCAAGCAGAACACTATATTAGATATTCATAAACGTTTATTAGTACATTGAGGACAGTTACACGGTTGGGACAAACATTTAAAGTAAAGGAAAACATTAAATAACATCTGAGTTACATCTTAGCACATCTTATCAGCGTGACATCTTAGCAGCTATATATGAGGAAGTAACTGATGTATATAGAGGGCGCTTTAGGAGGGAACTCCTATTGGGCGAAAGAGGTTTAGGCGGAAACCAATCCTACACTAGCATTTACTAAACTTTCTGTAAGATACTGAATCGGACGCAGAATATTAATTTTCTTTTTTAATTTTTCATTAATATAATCTGATTTGTATTGTTTCAACACATTAATCATTTTTTGCAAAGCAATATTTCTTTTGTTTTTGTTTAAATATTCATTTGACAACTTTTCACAACTCAGGACAATCACGATACGAGGTAATTAAAATTCGTCACAAATTCCCGTCCTCAGACAGAATCGCTTGTCGCTGGGCTCGATGCATCTGTCATGTCTGCTCTCTTGAGGGAAACAGCCGAACGATTGTCAATTGCGTATTTTAATTAGTGGGCCTGTCAACACAACAAAACAGCTTAATATACAGTTAACTTTCGTTTATTTTACAAAAAAATATATTTATGCTTTATTACAATAGAGATTTGAATGCCATATGCATTTGTGTCAACTGATTTTTCAGGGAATCAGTTAAAAAGATCACCTGCCCTTAAACCAACGGGACGGCTGTCGAAGATTACCTGCACGGCCCGGGCACATGACATAAGGTCTCAGCTTAATTGAAAGGGTCTTAAAAATATAGAAAACATAGACTAAAGCAAAGAACGCGTTATAGATACAAAGCGAGGAATAAAAATCATTAACTTGCTACGAAGAAATTCTGCGTGAAAAAAGAAGGCATTGCGTCTTCAGACAAATTTGTTAGATCGTATGAAACCATCGAAATAAGTTTTTAGAAACTCAGTAATTTTTTTAATGTTTTGTGTAATATGTAAGAAAAAAACTGAAATTTTACTAAATATATTTCTTTTATAAAGAAGAGTTTTTGTTAATCCTTGATCCCAACTAAATAATATTTATATATATATTTATATGCAAAGTTGGGTGTACACTGACTTACATTCGTATTACTTAAATTCGTATTGTGAAAATATAAAAGTTTCAATTTAAAACTTATTTATTAACAGATATTTGCATTTTAAGGTATCCATCTGGTGTAAAATTGTCCACCGATTCCAAATCCGTTGAAATTTTTACTCTATCTTTAACGATCTCGAAGATAGAAAAGCTCTATTTTCCGTACTATTGATAATTGCGTATTTTAAACGATCGATTGGATCAAAACAATTGATGGACATAGAGGGGCGCCATTGATGGCGACGATTGATCGTTTAAAATACGCAATTGTCAATCGTTCGGCTTTTTTATTCTCTAATCCAAGTTTGTACTTTCGCGATCAATAAAGATAGAGTAAAAATTTTAATGGATTTGAAATCTGTGGAAAATTTTACACCAGATTTTTACCTTAAATGTAAATTTATGTTAATAAAGAAGTTTTCAATTGAAATTTTAAAATTTAGTAATACGAATTTAAGTAATACGAATACGTCGAATTACAATTTTGTGCATGTAAATATATATAAATTTTATTCAATTGGGACCAAGGACTAACAAAAATACTAGCTAAGAAGAAAAGTATTTAATAAAATTGCAATTTTCGTTATACGTATCAATACAAAATATTAAAAAAAAATAAATGAGTTACTAAAAAATTTATTTCGATGTCGATGGCGTCATAAAATCTAACAAATTCGTCTGACGACAGACACAATGCCTTCTTTTTTCAAAGCAGAATGTCTTCGAAGCAAGCTAATAATTTTTTATTCCTTGTTTAGTATCTATAACGCGTTCTTCGTTGAATTCTATGTTTTCTAATTTTTTTAAAACCCATTCAACTAGCAAGGGAATGATTTAGTAACCTCAAACAATTAATGTTCTCGGGGGGGGGAGAAACATATACAAATACCTACACAAAAACATAAACATAAAATCGAATATAGAACAGAAAGACGGACAGACAGACTCAAGCAACCAAGTTCAGTCACTAAATGAAGATAAATACTCACAGTACGCGAAGTTACATGAAAATATATTAAACTGTATGGACGTATATGCGGGGCACACATAATACAGATGGACAGACAGACAGACAACAAACGTGCAAGAGGCGTATTTGGCATCAGAAGGGTCCAAAACGAATAGAAAACTTGAAATGGGTCGAAAATATTCAATGCATAAACAAACATTCCATTCTTATACTATATATAGATGGTAGAAAAACAGTGGCAAAGTGTCTTCCACATACGATGGCTCTTGAGCAGTTTTCATATATTTAAAATGAATTCATTTTAGGGATAAGAGAAAACTGAAGTTTCGAGATCTACTCCAGAAAAAACATCTGGTGCTTGAAAGAATAAAAAGTTACAAATTTGCTTTGGAAAGATACTCCATATAAGGAGCTTGTTTTTCAGTTTTGTGTATTTTTGTGTTGGTCTCAATGTGTATGCATAATTTTTTTAGCTTAAATCTGCTTTCAATCATAAGAATTAAAAGAATTAAAATGTACCAATCTTCAATCATACTGCCAAAAAAAAAACACCAATAAAAAAATAAACATTTGAGATTTTTTATCGTTTTTTTTTTATAATTACATTGATTGTAATTATTTAATTGCTTTCATAGAGATTACTAATTTCTTTGTCAATTTTTGTTAATTAATCCTAGAAAGTACAGTTCAGAACAAGGAAGGTTTTAAACAAATATTTGGGACATTAATCAGAACATAAAAAAGAATTTCAAAGTGTTTTAGCAGAGAAAATGCTGTTTTTTAAATTAGAATAAGTATCTGAGGAAAAAAAATTTCGTTGATTTCTCAACAAAAGGCATCCATTAAAAATACCTAAATCATTCATTATAAAAACTTTTTGATTACCTATTTGCATCTTAAAATGCAATGAAAAAGAATTTGTTACTATTTATATCACGATTTTTATTTTCTTAATTAAAAGTTCTGCAGCTTAGTTAAAAATATCTTCGTGTTAGAAAAGGAGAAACTGAAATAATTCCTCCCTTATTTCACCATACTGTTAAGGCGCATAAATTATATTTTCAGACTGATATTCAAAATCACAAACTGCAATGTTTTCAAAAACATCAATTAGAGCGTTGACGAGCACGACGTTGATAAATTGTTCGCAGCGAGAAATTTCGAGAACATTTCACTTAACATAAAGCAAAAACAATTTATGTCAACAAATGTTCTGCAAACTCGTCAGCCTAGTGTAAGTTTTAATTTCTTTGACACGCACAATGGATAATATTGTTTTTAACTGTTTACCAAACATTAAGACTAATTCAATGTGCCATAGAAATTATTCGTGTTTTTAATTATGTAAGAAACGCGCACCAAGAATTTTGTAGAAACGTGCAAGGAAATACAGTTCCTGACGCTCAATAAAATCACCTGCTCACACGAAGGGACACGTAAAAGGGAAATGATTAACAGTTTTACCAAATTTATCTCAAAGTTATTTAATTTTCAAATCGATAATCATTTTTCGTCTCTGCTTTGGAATTATTAATCTAAAATTTAATATTCATTGAATCCACAATTCTTACGGAATTCAAACCTTACAGTTTGATTTAGTCTTGAGTTAGAACTTTTTCCGAAGTCAGATTAGTCAGGTACGATTATTCCCTGAGTGTATTTCTCTCGTTTGTGTCAGTAAAATTTTCAATGCAATTTCAATAAAAAATTCAAACATTTTCAATAAAAATTCTGTGTTAGTAAAATTTTTCATTATTTGATGTTACCGATCTTGTGTTTGGAGCATCATGGCCAAATATGGCCTTTGCGCAATACGGCTTAACCCAATCAACCAAAGCCAGTTTATGGATCGTATGATCCTTCAAACATTAATTGGTGAGAACATGGTAGTCTCTGATTAACCATGGGTTGAAGAAACAGGAAAACTTCGTCAAGCAGCCAACCTGACTCCGCCTCACCAGCTTTCAGTCTACCAGTTTCTTAAGACTTCTTCAGTTATCTTACCAGATTTTGCGCAATGCGGCTCAACCCAATCAACCAAAGCCAGCTTATGGATCGTATGATCCTTCAAGCATTAATTGGTGAGAACATGGTAGTCTCTGATTAACCATGGGTTGAAGAAACAGGAAAACTTCGTCAAGCAGCCAACCTGACTCCGCCTCACCAGCTTTCAGTCTACCAGTTTCTTAAGACTTCTTCAGTTATCTTACCAGATTTAGAACTTGAACGATTGATTTACCACTTATCTCTTGCAATGGACTGGTTTGTAGCGAGCTTAGCCACCACAACACAAATTAACTTATGAGGCAGTAGTATATATAACAGTGTAACCCAACTCTACAATGAAGTAACTTAGGGTAGAAAAAGTTTCACTGCTTCATTCCGGCTTGCTAAATTGGTGGCTAACGGACATGATTTGAACACGAAAAAATTTACAGCTATGATGGATAGTTGAATCGCCAATGCATTGCTAATCACTTTCATCAACCATCTGAGGCTCAGTAATAGCAGACACTGCTCATTCACTATCACAGCTTCACTCCATTCATTGCTGCTCAGCCTTCTCTCACACTCGGCTACTAAAGGCAACACAGGACAATTACAACTGCGATCTTAACACAGCTCTCACAGTATCACGCAAATGGCAATCATTCTACTGGTGGAGTCATCTATTGAATTTCGGCTACCTCTAAATTATAGAGGGGGAATATTGTAGCCAGCTTATCCACCGCTACAAAAATTAACTTGCGATGCAGTAGTATATATAACAGTGCAAACCAACTATAGTATGAAATAATTTTGGTAGATAAAGTTGTTCTGTTTCATTCCCGATTGCTAAAGGTTCAATAAATCTAAGGTATATTGGAGAACAAAGCATTTATTAAATGTTATTTAAATTCAGATTATAGTGAGTGTATCATTATTATTAAACCTGTGTCTGCAAGAAAATAATTTTCTTATTCTTATGATCTCTGCAATTTCAAGAAGAAAGTCTTGAATCAAGAGCGTTTGCTACTGGACAAAGGATTGGTTGGTTACAATGTTTATAAGTGGTGAGGCTATTTCCTCTATTCTATTCGCACACTAATGACTTTGTATAGTCCGTGTACTATGATTTGATCAATGAATCAACATCATCTCTCGATGAGTTCCTAATGCGCTGTAGATTATGTTGAGTGATAGCCTTTGAATATTGATGAATTGTCTGTCCTTCTTTGAAAAAAGGTTCATACTCGATTAGAGGTAGGTTAATAGATAAAAATCTTTAGTTCATAACTAATACTAATCGTAATCTGCATTACATTTAGGTTTGAAAACAAACGTGTTATTTTATAATAACAGACCCGAGAATAGAATCAGCGGTAAATTTTCTGGATGACTATTATTTATTGAATGCATTGTCGTTATTCACATTTCATACCTTATTTGAATCCATTTATAATGAATAAAATCATTGATATGCACATTCCATACATCCTAATTAAATTAAATCAAAATATTGTGTATGTATATATATATATATATATATATATATATTTTTTTTTTCTGATATTAATTATGAGTTTAGCCTTATATCTCCATTAAGATGCAGGGTAAAATGTCCACACCTAAGTCATGTTACCACAATTAGCTTTGAGTGTCCACTTCAATTGCATCGTATTCACTTGTTCAAAGGCGATTCTATATTATTTTACCTCTTAACCTATTCTCTGGGTTAGCAATGTTTTTCTTTCTCCGCTAATTTCTAGCTTCCAAATTTATCATTGCCTTTCATCAGACTGGTTAAGAATTACATTAGAGCTGACAGAACTATTCCTTACAGTTCCAATGTTAAACAGTTACCAGCTTAAATTAGAGGGACTAGCGACTTAGCAAGCGGAGGGTTGCGAATTCCAAACCCTATCCAACCAAAGACTGTCATGTTCGTGGGGGTTGGTGCACTCTAAACTGTTGTGGCCTTAAATATCCTCACATGGCGTGGTGTGGAAGTGGTGTTTAAAGAGTGGGGTGCCTGCTCAGGTGTTGACCTCGTCATCATGAGCTCGTATCCACCTATCTTTACCGTCACGATTGATCCAGGACTATCTCCAATAACCCGTTGTGTTTCTTTAGAACGATGTTAATTCCATTGCCACCTGCTCAAATTAGGCATGTTAAAGCTTCGTTGTCAAATTAGGAAATTTATCTCGAAACGGTTTATTTAATATTTCCATGTCCGTTTGTTGCCATTTGCCAATGTGCAAATAACGTCGATTTCTGTGTAGCGTACAATAATGGATTATATACTGTTACAATTAAATGAAACAACCTTTCTAACTCAACAGAAGGAATTTAGTCTTACGCATCGCAAGCGCAGATGTAAGGGTATACAAAAAAAAAAGCTTTTGTAATCGAAGTCGCATAGCATTTGCAGCATTGAAACTGTAAGCAAACTGCATCCAGGGTTAAAAAAAAGTGAAAGCCTTTGTTCCATGGCACGTGTGTGATTCTTCCGTTTCAAAGTGATGTGCCGATCAATGGATGTTTTTCCGATCTTCCCGCGCTATTTGTCCAGCTATTGAATGAGGTGAAAATAGGTCACGGGGACAAGAGCACTGCTGAAAGGACAATAGAAATCATTTGCAATGCGTAATCGAAAAAGTAGTACAAAGTGCGTAGCCGAAAACAGTTTTTTAAAAAGTGTATGACAGTTTTTAGTTGTACGGCATTTGATGATTAGAGGCCTGTTAAAATTTTGCTATACGTCACACACAAGGTACAAACTTTTATTAGCAAAGAATTCATAGAAATAATTTCAAGTTCTAATTGTTATAAATATTTTGTTGGTTAGGTAGTTAATTAACGGGGGTAGCACTGGAGCAATACAAGCATATAACGGGCTATTAAATTTTCTACAAGTAATTTTGCTTAAATTTTACATTTATTATTCTTCAGACTTTCCAGAATTAATTGTAGGCTGTGATTGGAGGTATGTGTTTCCTCAAGATTGCAATAATTATTCCTAATATTTCCTGAGGACATAATAGTTTGGGTTTCCCACAAACGTCTTTGCTTTAGCAGACTTAGTCGATAGTGGAATATTAAACGTGAAGGCAATGTTAAGGGGACCGGGAAAGCAAAATTCGACTAAAAAATCAATTTCTATTTTATTGCTCCTATATATAGTTCAAAATCTCCTCTTTCCAATGATATATCACACTAGGTAATAGAATAAGAGGAAATTTGAAAATTATGCACGTTTCCAATAAGCACTTCACATCTGACACGGCCTTTCAAATGTAAACAAACCATTTGTGGACATTTCTAATATTTGTTGCTCAACAATGCATATTATATTTTTTACTTTACTTTACTCAAATTATTTTCGATAATCTGGTAACAGTAGAGTTAACTGTAATCATTTAGTTTTTTTCTAACTATTTTTATTAATTTTACCATGCGATATAAGTTAGCACTTTCTGAGACATGACATTTGATCTATTATGGACTAGCAATAAGGATAAATGTTGGTTTTCTGCACAATATGCAACAATCTGTCTGGGCAGAATATTTTTATTTACTGTCAAGTAACTTAAATCCAAATCACGGTCTTTGTCCAGTTGGGAATGAAAGCTGGTGGAAATTTCAACGTGCTGTAGCTAAAAGTGATGTGTATTACCATGATAAACACACACATATTGCCTTGCCTTATACTGCCTACATTTTGAAGACAATTAAATCAAATTTCAGAGACTTGGCGAATCCAGAATTATTGAAAAAATGTGTTCACGGAAAGACTCAAAACCCAAATGAATCGGTGAACAATGTGATTTGGACTCGCGTTCCAAAAAATGTGTTTGTAACCATCTAAACTTTAAAACTGGGAGTGTTTGATGCTGTTTCCTGCTGCAACAGTGGAAATATTATAAAGTGCTATACATTATCTAGAGTTAAAATCAATCCAGGCTGCCATTTTATAAAAAATTTTGAGAAAACTGGACTAAGACCGTGTTATCGATGGAGAGCGAAAACTCTCCGAATACAGTAAAAAGGCCCGCCATAGAAAGAAAAGCATAAAAAAAAATTGAAGATACATGTATTAAAAATGAAAGAGATCACCCTTTATAAAAAACAGGATTTCATTAAGGTTAGACGTAAAATTATTTATAAAAATTCATTTGAAATGTTTAAATCCATTTTTCTCAAAACTTGGATTTGTAAGTTTCATGCCCCATTTTCTCAGAATCTACTGAACATAATGACTTAATATTTTTATGACATATTTGTGTTATATCTCTAAAGATTTTAACACGGGCATTTTTTGATTTTTTGAAAATTGGATTTTTTAGAAATTTAAATGTGTTAAAAAATGCTATCTAAAAAGTGATATTCAGTTAAAAATTTCTATAAAATTAAAATTTTTAAATAAAAAAAAAGTGAACTGTTAAAGTTTGTATAACATATCAGTCTAACCACCATAAAAATTTTGTGTTGATTACTATTATAGTTATTGAGAAAAAGGGTCTTGAATTTCGTGAATTTAACATGGAGGAGATAGAGCCTTCCCGGTCCCCTTAAATCTAATGAATTTGAACAAAAATGACTAAACATCTATGTCTATTGGGGATTCTTCTTATGTTCCACAAAAAAGACATAAAAAGAGACATTCTACATTAGGATACAGACGAATAAATAAGAATTATTATTTAATTTTGTTCTCCGTTATTATAAAAAGTTGGACAGTAAGTTCATTCAAGAATAACTACTAATGTGGTGGTTATTTTAAGATAAAATTACATTAAAACAATGATCCTACATAAAGAGGAGTGCCGAAAAATGATGATCCATAAAGTTAACATTTCTTCATATTATAAATGCATTAAACAATGGCCAATTGGGGAAGGAAAGTATTCTTTGAGCATTCTTAAGCTTCTTTTGTCACATAGATTCTATTAGGAATGTCACTATCTCTAGCGTTTACTATTTTACCATTTAATAATCACGTTGTGAGCCAATTACAAGTAGTGAGCCAAATATTGGTTTCCAATATCGAAAAAGAATTCGAACTTGTTTACTTATACTACTGATCATGTATAAAAAAAGAATTTTGGACCAAAATAGAAGACATTTGGTTGGGTTTTATGGAGACTGGACCATAACCTGGATGTGCCAAACATAAGCCAGGTAACTACAACTAGAGCTATATTGTTTTATAAGTTCACAGGTAATGAGTATGTGGGAAAAGAGTCCCCTCACTTCCAATCCCACGCGAAGAAGAATACATCATCGGTGACGTGCCGCGACACATTATTACTAATTAAATGCTATATGGACGCCGTGGAAGCAAGTGCTTCGCACAACATCTTACGATGAGCAATGACGTGCTCTGTATATCGACGCCGACGTTTCTTTTCCTTTATGCTAACTGTTCACTATTTCGTCCCATGTCCCCTTTAAGTAATAAAGTTATTAATTTGTTAACTTTCAGCCCTCATATTTGATCCCATAGATATATAGAGGATAGGAGGGTATTTTGGAATAGTCTGGAAATATGGAATACCGAGGTTTCGGCTCTGATTGGTGCTGTTATCACGTGGGAATACCATGAACTACTCAAGAAAGACCCTCGTGATGCAGTGCAGTGAGAGTTGACCACATGTTGTTGTCGTACCACTCGTTACAGAACAAAGTGTGTTTTGTGATTTTCAAGAGTTTTTGTAGGTAAGTTTTCAAACATTTTAACTTACTAGTACACATGTGATTTGAACAATGATGTTAAGCATAATGTACACTAAAAGAATTGTAGTTTGAAATACTGTGGTCGATTTTTAGCTCAGAATGTTTTGTCCGTCAGTTCAAAGGTTCATTTTCCAAGATGGCGTGTCGGGTATTATGGAATACTAGGTATTCCATAATACCAGACACGCCAATTCCGGTTCGCAGTAACATACCTCATCCATTCAAAGACGAAACTGCTGGTAAAGACTAATTCTACGTTGATATGAAAAGAAAACAGAAACTTTCAGTCCGTAAACCCATGGGTACATCTTTTGCCAGAGCCAGGGGATTTAATAAAGTAGACAATTTTTTTTTACCTGATCGGTGTTGTTTTCAAAAAACAACTATCCTCCTAACATTACAGCACATAATCTTAAAAATATGGTTTTTATAGTTAAAAATAACTGTTTTATGAAGTCTAATTAGTTTTTAAATGGTTTAAACCACCTATTACATATTACCCGACTATTTCATATTAACCTCCATTTGAAACTTTCTTTTAAATATTTTTTTTTATAACAACACCAAAAAAAATTGTATTTTTTTAAAAGTTACGGTTCATACCAATTAGCTATAGTATGTACTCATGATGATTTTGGGGTTTTTTATTCCAAACGAGTAAAGTTATTTTTAGAAATGTAAATGGTATTCCATAATACCCTCCTTTCCTCTACACATAAAAGGAAAGTTGTGCTGACATAGTAGAGAGAAATACACCTAGGGTAAATTACAGGAATCGAAATTGCGCTGCATACAACTCTCAGGCCAAAGTACTAAAAGAAAGCAACATTTTGTTACACATAAATTCATTTGGAACGATTGTTTATTTACATTCATTGGTAGCGATTCAAAATAACAATTTCTATCAAAGAATTATATTCCAGTATAAAATATTTGACTTCCTTTTAACACAAAAAAATATATAATCATTACTTTAATGGCAGAGCAAAAGTACATTGGATATTAAACTACTCTCCAAAACAAATGAAAACCCCGACTGATAATCGCGATGGGTTTTATAGTCTTCTGACACCTGTCAGCAACCATCACGCCCTTTTATTTTAAGTGCAAAAAGTGCTCGAGCGTTTAAGAAATTGCCATAAAAGTTCTACTCGTATTCCTACGGACTAAATTGTCCTGGATATTCTTCAAAATATCCACATTTGATATTTACAGCCCTCTTCGGTCTGCGATGGCCTCAGGTGTGATACTCAGGCTATCTCCAGCAAATGCATTCTTCCCGTAATAAAAGCAGCCTCGGTGCAACTTCTATTGATACCCCATAAAAATGACTTATCAAGTGACGAGGACCATAAAAAGCTATCGAGAAAGGTGTCGAGAGCACACGGCAGGAATTGATTAACTGCAGATGGGAATTTCTTGTTTGTGTGGACTTTCTTTTCCACGTCACTCCGTTGACGCAACTGCTCGAAATTTCACGTGTCCTCGGCTAGTTCCTATGATTTGTGGTGT
Organism: Metellina segmentata; assembly: GCA_947359465.1. NCBI lineage: Eukaryota > Metazoa > Arthropoda > Arachnida > Araneae > Tetragnathidae > Metellina > Metellina segmentata. The sequence goes on along the minus strand of OX375875.1, from coordinate 81,959,016 downwards.
CCGGGTTGTAAGAATTGACGGAATCGTTTCGTTCGAACACACGGATGTTTTATTTCTTAATTTGGGGTCGCGTGGAGACATGCTAACATCATTGATTGGACAGTTTCACTAAGCCTGATTTATTTGCACATAGCCTGTCTTTCATAATAAACGCAAAGAGTGATTACGGTGCTGTGTTATGTTATGAACGAGCAATGCACACTTCTTATTTTGGTTTTTAAGCTTTATATATTGATTTACTTGTAAAAGTAAACGAAAAAATTACCAAGTAACCGGTACGCCGCAAGAATGGCACTGGTATGCTTTACCTTTTTTACCTTATTAGCGGTTTGAATATTTCATTAGAACGTACTGGTGCTATTTAATTTATAAATTTAGGCCTTTATTTTATAATGGCACTGATGTACCTTTCTTGTTAACTTAGCGGTCGAAATTGTGTGCAGGATTTATTTCACTTTAACGGCTTTGTTCGAAATTTGATACCTTGTGTTCACAATTAACTTCAACTGATAACCATATAAATAATTTTGAGCATTATTTTTTATCGCAAATTAAAAAATAAATTGTTTAAAAAAATTTTGAAGAACTACTTGGGATCCAAAGTAGTAGGCAATTATTATTAATTGTTTTTGCAAATCAATTAAAACAAAAACAATTTTTTTCAAGTAGGTAATTGAATTTACATCGCTCAGGTACAAAACAAAGGTGTTATTAGTGTGAGTCGGGAATCAATCCGGAAGAGAATGGGCTGAGGACAATAGCTCATTATTTTGAGCCACGCTCAGATGACGAGGTCAATACCTCAGTCAACACCTCACTTTTCAAACTTCCACACCAAGCCAACAAGAAACACGATGGAAACACAGCAAGTGAGTAGAACAAAACCATAAAAATAATCTGTTATTGTTTCCAAATAATTCCCTATTAGGTTGAAAGCAACTTTATAGAGAATTGTTTCGAAATGTGTTGTTGTTTCTCATGCCTACACTGGCAGACCAGAGGAGTGCCAGGCCCGTCGAAAACGGCAAGAGGCGAGGGGGTGCGCCTTCCATGTTATTGAGTCCCATTGGGAGGTAGTCCGATTTTGCTCGACATACATGGCACATCCGTTTTACAGGAAGGCCCCTTTCATACATCCATTCACTCACACATATCGTAATTTAGATCCCAATCAGAGGCCGATAACCCCCTGATCAGGTACCCCCAGAGGTATTGATTTGGTATGGGAACATGGGGGACTTTGTGACCACGACCTATTTAACGTGCCCCAGTCACCATTAGTGAACACGACGGCCTTTAGCCAGGTCGAAGCTCCGATCTCGCAATCATCAGAATTGCAGGCTCCGCCGAGGACAGAACCCACAACCCTTCTGATGCGAGCCCGACACTCTACTGACTGAGCTACCGCGGCTCGAAATGTGTTGCCTAATTAAATGGAATTATATCACCTAAAAATAATTTCCCATTCATTATTCAATTGCAATGTAGGACATCTGTTCAGTTATGCATTTTTCTTTGGTTTTACCTTCAGCTTTACTCTGGATACAAGTAAACTTTATCAACAGAATATTTATTATGATGGAGATTTACTTCCGAGTTAGAATATTGACAATAACCAACTTGAAAAATTTCTGCAATATTTATATCCATTTCCCATACAATTGTTTTCATCATCATTAATCCTATATTTTAACAGGTAAAACTAAAAGTGAATAGTATTTAATTTAAAACTTTGATTAAAAAGGTAACATATCATTAATCCTATATTTTAACAGGTAAAACTAAAAGTGAATAGTATTTAATTTAAAACTTTGATTAAAAAGGTAACATATCATTAATCCTATATTTTAACAGGTAAAACTAAAAGTGAATAGTATTTAATTTAAAACTTTGATTAAAAAGGTAACATATCATTAATCCTATATTTTAACAGGTAAAACTAAAAGTGAATAGTATTTAATTTAAAACTTTGATTAAAAAGGTAATACATCATTAATCCTATATTTTAACAGGTAAAACTAAAAGTGAATAGTATTTAATTTAAAACTTTGATTAAAAAGGTAATATAACACAATTAAACAATACAAGAAAAATAACAAACATAAATAACCCCATTCTTTAAAGTTTGCAATTCAATTTTCAGCACAAATTTATTAATTTCAGAGGGATTGAACTCGTCTTTATTAGGTTTCCTTTTGCTATTCCACGTCTAATCATATTAAAATCAACACAGTTTAATGAGAATAGAAACAATAATTTTCAATGATGCGTCGGTGCCCCCAGTATATCCTTTAAATTTAATTTTAAGGGCTTACGGATTGCCTTAAACCTGTTTTTAGCAGTCACCTTTCATAACATAACTTATCGAGAGATTTTATGTACCCTTGTAACGATATAAGATAAAAGCACTTTGGGTCGAGTGACATCAAAGGATAAAAGATTGATCTCTTCGAGCTTGCTTTTTTCCAGATCTTGAGAGTGCTTTTAGCCCAATTGTAGTCTTCCACCAAAAATGGATGGTTTGCTGTTTTTTGGTTTCACGGCGCAAAGGCCAAGCTACGCCAAACACAAAACAGCGCAGATAAAAAAAATGTGGTGAAGGGGAGAAAGAAGGATGAGGGGGGAGATAGAGTAGTGCGATGAGAGTAAAAATATCTCACATTTACTTGTGCCGTGGTAGGCCAGTCGGAAGAGTAACGGATTGTCTCGGACAGAGTGTTGCGAGTTCAAATCCGACAAAAGTTAGTTGTCTTCTTCAAAGAGGGGCTGGTGAACGTAAAATCTATCGGTACCTAAAATGTCCTCACGTTGGCGTGGTGTGGAAGTTTGGAGAATGGGGCGCCTGCTCAAGTATGTCCTCTTCAGACCACCGTTACGTGATGGTGTCCTCTTATCATCTCATCAGGGTTTGATCCCGGACAATCGCTTATAGTCGTTTTGTTGCACCAGTGCAACGTTAATTAACTACCCTCCTACTTATTCCTTACTTTATTCCTTATTCAACACAGTAATCCCACGGATGGGAAAAGAAACGATCACTGGAGTAACCTTGATCCGTGTATTCCGTACATATACTTAATCCCTTGGGTACATTTGACGACTGAGACTCGTCATACACTTGTTTTGCCTAAGTTACGGATGAGAAGTCTAATTCGTCATTCAGACTAGGACACAATTAAACATTCTTGTTCAGTACAAAAATACACTTTATTTAATTTGACTCCATGCATAGAAATATTTACACGGCTGCGTTATCAGACATTCTTTTTTGGAATGAACGCGGATATCTGAAGCTGTGCGATCTCTCCCATACTGTTGCCATTCTTATCAAACGAAATTATACGAAAATATAACAGTAATTAGTGTGCAAACGATAATACGAACTACTTTTTCAAATAAATCTGTACCCAAGGGGTTAATTAAATACTTTCCTACCCGCGTTTACTCTCAACACAGTAACCCCGCGGACTGGAAAAGAAACGATCACAGGAATAACTTGGATCCGTGTATTCCGTACATATACATACAGGTTTGTGATGGAATGTGATTCCTACATACGTTCCGGTCGTGAAGTCACTTGGCTTGTTTTTGAATACGATTTCAGCATGTCGAAACAATAAATTCGAAAAAGTGAATCTGCATAGATAATTTCCAAAGAATGATATTCTAAGGCCCGGTGCACACATCCGGTTTTTCAACGTGCGGCGCCGCTGGAACAACGCAAGTGCGGTCTGAGATACATTAGATCCAATGGAGTAGTGCACACATGTCTCCGGCGATGCACGTCCATCTTGCGTGCAATTTGAACCGCGATTCCCCACGGCGCCGCAGCTCGCCACACATGCGTCTCCGGTCTGAAGTACCTTGTTTTCATAAATAAATGGAATATAAATAATAATTTATAAATGGTTGTATTCAGTAACCGTTAATTTCTTTTAAATTATACCTTTTCACACCAAGTAAGCGAAATAAACACGTTTTCTTCGACAGAATATTTATCGCAAATGGCGCGAAATGAGTACTTGCGTCATTTCACGGTTATGTGTGCATAGTTGGGCTTCGATGCGGCAGCGGCGCCGCACGTTGAAAAACCGGATGTGTGCACCGAGCATTAGAGAGAGAATAAGAAGTTTATATTCGCTTTAACGTTGATCAGATTACCCGTCCTGGTGGTTTATCTACGCATCGAAAATTGCCTTGTACTAACCAGCCTCTGATGCGAAAGCCTTTTTCGAACTGTCAGGTTCTAGGCAAGAAACAATTGGTTTTGTCTACTTGGATCTTCAACCCCCTCAAAGAAATATGGAAATTTTGTTTCTATAAAGTATCTCGTCAGTAGGAGAAACGACCGGATCGTGGACGAGATATCTCGTAGAAAACACACGGAGGTATAACCGCCAAACAAAGTCAAAAGTACAGTTTACAGTAACCCCGATATGTATTATGCGAGAGCATTTTTGTAGCTGGAAAAGACCGTCTTGTTTGTTTGCTTTGAAAATTCCATCTTCTTCTCTTAATGACAGACAGGTAATTGGAATTTTTAAATTAACGTCGTACAAGAGCAACATTACGGGCTATTGACGACGGTCCGGGATCAATGGAAAGATCCTAGGACAACACCATTAACTTTACACCACGGACAGATGACGAGGCAATATCTGAGCTGGCACCCCACTCTCCAAACTTCCACATCAACTCAACGTGATAATTGCAGACTGAGCTAAATATATTCGATGCTTCTATAACTCGTTAAAAGAAAATCAAATTCGTTGTATAATATAGGGCCCGTTGTACGGCATTTACTTCATGGATTTCACTCTATGGCAGAACTTGATAAAAGTTGTTAAAAAATTGGTTTACTCTAAAAATTCCTTTCATGTACTTCTTAATAGTAGACAGGAAGTTAGGTTTGTTGATCGGTATTTAAATCGCAAATGCCATATTTGGCCTTGATGGAAATTCGTTGCAAGACAGAACTTTGTTGGTAAAATCGGAGTTCGCGTCGAATGTATCTAAGAGTGCGATCTTTTGTGTGATGGTAAGAGTAGATTGGAATAGTTTAAACGGATAAACGCGTTCTTTTTATAAGCATCAACCAACATATGGAAGTGAAAAATATAATTCGCCCCATCATTTCATCAAAAGTTCAGAATTCACTCCTGTTCTTTCCATCGCTGGGCATAATAGCCATTCTCTTTCGCGCCACTGCCAGGTAATTACGCTGGTCATTCATCCATTGGCCTACGGAATTATGACGTCATCGCAAAGGAGGTGCTTCTCCGGGACGATTAAATTAAGTTCCCCGCACGGGAATCTTAGAAGTAATTTTCTTCCATTCTTCATCAGAGTCTTAGTGTAAGGAAAGATGAACTTATAATCGCCAGAACGAGAAAACAATTAGAAAAGGCTGCAGATTTGAATAACGCCCAATCGAACGTCTCAAGAAGTGGTGAGTTTTATTTTACTTTTAAATACATTTTTGAAATTGTAGAAATGTTGGTGTAGCGAAATATTAGTAACATACAGTCATTTCGCGGTAGGGGCCGTGGCAAGTCCAGTTGGTTGAGTTACGAATTAGCATTCAGAGGGTTGCGAGTTCGAAACTAGTTCCAACCACAGACCATCGTGCACGTTGAATCTGTCGTGTTCTCAAATATCCTCGCATTGGCGTAGTGTGGAAGTTTGGAGAGTGGGGTGTCAGCTCAGGTGATGATAATGTCTACTGTACATGGTTGAAAATTATGTGGTGTTGTATCCGGATCTTTCCCTTGGGGATTTATCCTGAGCCGTCGCCAATAGCTCTTTGTGTTGCTCCAGTGGCTCGTTATTTAACTACCTTCACTTCCGAATTTATTTAGTTTAACATTTATACCACTCACACAAAATGGCAAGATATAGTTCGATTTATCAAAACAAAATATCGCCGACTAAGAGCAGAAATTCGTAAACTAACAAAAACATAAATTGCACAGCACAGCCTATTAAAGATTAAAGATTAATTTTTCTGTCAGAAATAAAATTATAAAAAATTTTTAAGTGTTATATTTCATTTCAAACCGAATAAAATGCAACAGCTTGTTCCTCGTCATGAAAATAATTATTTAGCTTCAAAAATGCTTTTACTAAAAATATCAGTTAATGCGTTTCTGCTCTAAGACGACGATATACATCATTGCATAAGTGTATTTCAAAAGGAGCGTTGCCGTAAGCGACATTACATGCTCGGGACCGTTAGTGTATAAGATTTAAGAGGCCATTGGTTTGTTCATAACACTTTGAATTACTGGAAAATTATAATCATGCTCGTTTGAAACCATATACACAAATGTATGACTATATGTTTATTTACAATTGAATATACATTTATAAGACACGATAGTTTAAAAATTTAAAAAATATGTTTTTTTCCATTCTAGGAATTTAGGTTTAAAATATTCTGTTTCAGAAAAAGAGAGAAAGAGAGAGAGAGAAACGCATATAAATTCGCATAAGTTAACTCACATACACAAAAAAAAAAGATTTTTCTCACACCCCTAGTTCAGTTTTATTCTCAGCTCTTAACTTTTATCCTATTTTTCTCGGAATAAGAATTTTTAATACAGGCCCACCAAAACTCTTAAACTTTTAAACTTAAAGACATGAAATTTAGAATGAAGTTGAATTATTATTAGAGCTTTCAAGTACAGAAAACCAAAATTTTGAATAAAATTAAGAGTTTTATTAAGTTTGAATATAATATGAGAGAAGGTTGTACTAAAAATCAATTAAGAGAAATGTTAGATGATTATTCATTATTTGCGTAGAAAATGCATGGTTTGGCTTAGAAAGTTGCGCCCGAGTTGTCTTGTAGATTGAGTTCATATACAGTGCTACTTCGGTATACGTTCTTAATCCGTTCCAGATTCTTGGACTTATACCTAGCAGGACGTATACCAAACAAATTCTTCCCATAAGAAATAAAGGGAAATGATTAATCTGTTCCCATCATAAAATACTATTGTTATTGGCATATTATACATTGATGAGGTTTTATAAAATTATTTTAAACTCCACTTAATACTAAAATTCTTAAATACAAAAGCAATTCGATGAAATAAATGAAAATTTAACAAACTTTAGTTTTCTATTTACTGTCTGTTTTTTCCTTACTTGGACCTTGTTGAGAATCAGCACAGGTTTCACTCTTACTAAAAATCTGTAAAAAAAATTTCCTTCTGCCTTCTCTTCAGGATATTTCGGAAATGTGACTTTGTCTGGTCATTGCAGACAATGCTATTACGGCTTATTTGGGCTTTGTTGGAGTGGTACTTCTCTGTAGTAGATTGAGGACGTAAGCCGTATGTGAGTCGTATTCCAAACAAAGGTCGTAAGCGAAACATAATTTTTCGCGTCCAAACAGGATGTGTATCAAGTTGGACTTATTCCAAAGCAGACGTATGCCGAGGTACCACTGTATATGTAAATTCGAATAAAATATTACTTAATTTTAAAACGTTTACCTAATTTTTCTGTGGGTACCATAAACTGTACATAAACTCTGTTTAAAGTGTTGTAAATTCAGCAAACTTTAAGAGATACAGTTTATCTAAATTAAGCTGTTTTTGATCTTGAATTGCATGCTTAAATGTACTATGTCTCTTTAAGTAATTAAACTATTTTTGTCTAAAAATATTTTTGTTGTTTCCTTTTTCTATAAGATAAATGATACGTTTTCATTTAGATTTGGTTTGAATTTTTAGAGCAAGAACCCGATCGTTTAAGTAGCACCAAGCGTAAAACACTTGGGGAAACTAAGCAATATTTTTATTAGTATACTTTATTCATCTGTAAAGCCTCCGACGTTTTGAAACCTTTTGTTAGAATCCTGACATTTAGTTAAGTTTCTTAAATGTGTTTGAAGTTAAGACTTCACAATCTGTCTTAAATCGTGTTTTGGTAATTGTTATTACAGCTAGGCCGAATATAAAATTGAGCATACATGTTCTAAGGAAATATTTGAGTGGCGAAAATAAAAGTATATAACACTGAAAATAACACTGAAAATAGACAATATCTTAAGAGGTTTATGATGGAATTAAAGATTTCGAAGCTTAAAGGCTAGATAAATCCCGAAAACGTATCTTTTAAAGAGTAATTCAAGCCTTTTCACTAAAGGTCTTAAATTAATACATGCAATATAATATTAACTGCGAAAAATAAGAATTGACAAACGTATAAATTTAATTAGTTTTGTTGGATTTGCATGTAAGCCTTGAATGCAAAACTCATTTAGTTGAATCTGGTATTCCTATTCTTGAAATATCTTCGTTTTTGTTTTCAAAACTTCCCTTGCCATTAAAATATTGAGTGAGAAACCGTTTCACAGACTTAAGAAGAACAATGAACAATTCCTGTTTAACGTTACTTTTGGCAAAAATACTTTTTTATAATTATTTAATCTAAACATAATAATATAATTAGGGATTAAAATCACAAAGCAGACTCAAGGAAAACTCAGGGCAATTTTGAATGCAATACAGCTATCTGTTAGTCAATTCGCGATCTTTATTTGCTAAACTACGGTGAAAAATAATTCTATCCCAATTAATCATTTCATCCTCAATCCATGCTAGAATGGAATCGTGTTTTTTTCGTGTTGTTAAATCGTGAATGCTTTTCAAGTTAATGTCAGTAGAGTTGATGTTTAATCTCTCATTTTATATAAACACGTTAGAAAATCGTACAACTATACAAATCTTTATAGCCTTTATAATTCTGTGCTCATTGAAATAAGAGTTTAAAATATTGAATCTGAAATAAAAATCTTAATTGGATTATGTCAAAAATAATATTTTTAACCCTTTTGGTACATATTTATTTGAAAAAAGTAGTTCGCATTTTTGTTTGCACATTTGTTACTGTTAAATTTTCGTATTATCGTCTAATCACTAATTACTGATAAATATTATCGTATTATCGTTTGCCCACTAGTTACTGTTATATTTTCGTATAATTTAGTTTGATAAGATTGGCAACAGTATGAGAGAGATCGCACAGCTTCTGATCTCCACTTTCATTCCAGAAAAGAATGTCTGATAACGCAGCCGTGTAAATATTTCTATGTATGGAGTCAGATTAAATAAAATGTATTTTTGTAGAGAACGATTGAATCATTTGATCCAAGGAGAGTCTCGTAACACCAATCACTCTTGCCATCAATAAGAATGTACATGCTTAATTTCATCCTAGTTTGAAAAACGAATTGAACTCGTCATTCGTAACTTAGGCAAAACAAGCGCATGACAAGTCTCAGTCGTCAAATGTACTCAAGTGATTAAGAGAAGATAGATACTTTTTGACAAAAATATAATTTCGGCTTAAGTTGTACTCAAAGGTTAATAGAACAAAAGTAACTTAAAAAAGGAGTGAAATTTGACGTACTTCATTTAACTGACGCTATGGGCGATTGTTTTTATTTCCATTTATGGGTTCTCCAATTCAATGGCAGTGATAGCTGAACGTTTAAGTATCACATATCTATCTTTCAGTAAATTGAAATCTTATACATGGACCGACACAAAAATGAAATGTTTATACAATGAATATTTTTGACACATTTCACATTATTGACTCGTTTGTGTCATTCTAATGCAAAATCAGTGTTTTCCACGTTTAGTGTCTGTCTGTATGCTGTGCCAGCACACTTCCAAACGATTGAGAATAATTTCATGAAGCATTCAGTGATTACTCAGATTATTTAGACTGAACTTCATTGCGTCTGTCTATCTTCTCGTTTCGTGTCTACTTTTGTGTTTGCGTGTTTGTACAAGCACCACATGCAATTTATTTATGTAATTTTATTAATATTGAGTATTTTTTAAACTTATGCTTACTTAGAGAATAAATTGTTTGAATTTACTTTGCCTACTTTTGTGGTCAATATGTACACCATCATGCTCATTCTAAACAGGTACATAATCTATATATATAATTCTCTTACGTGGCACGTAAAAAAGATGTTATTTGTTATCGCATTTTGGCAACACTGTACTATTGTTTACCAAGAAGCCTTGCGCCTCAATTGAATTTATAGCTTTATCGGATGAAATTTTATTGAAAATATATAGATATTAGTCGAGCTGTTGTAGCTTATATACAAACAACATGCTGGGTATTCGATTTCCAAAGAGGCGCTCACATTCGAGTCTAAATTCGCCCAAAGTTTTAATTTGAATTCCAAATTGTTCGAGTTCTGATTCTAGAGGTACTCCATAACTTTTCTGCAGTATTACAAATTTACGTTTGAAAAATATTTTTTTTGGAGTATCGTATTTTGTAAACAATATCTTCTGCTAGGACACATGTCTCCATTAATGCGAGCGAAGCGAGTAAGGTTCGAGCAGCGAACCAATGAGGATTGCAAAGCATTCCTCCGGGGGTTGGCGAGCGTCAGCGAGTAGGGCGCGGGCCCCCTAGTATCAATTAAAAACTAAATATTCGAATCGTAAAAAGTTCTTTAAGTTGTAGCACGTGCTCAGCGAAACGAAAATTTGTGTTTTGTGGACCACGTGCAGTAACGCTATTTTCTGATTATTTTTCACAAATCAAAACATAAAAATCAAATTGTTGTGTTTTGGTTGATAAACGCTTTTATGTCATCATATTCAAATTTATGACTAACGAGATTGATTTTCTCGTAAATATAAATTGTCTTCACGAATAAAAACTTTGGGTTTATATAACGAACAAAGAAAAAAGTACAATAGGGCTATTCCACATGTACCGGACTTACCATTAGACGGTAAAAGCATTTCTCACGATTATATAATTCAGATGTGTGAATTGTTTTGGAATTACATAGAGTATAACTATCTCTAAAAGTATCACTAATAAACAATTTTATTTTGAAAACAGAAATAGAGGTAATACATACTTTAAAAGTGTAGTGGACGTATCCCTTTACGAAAAAAATTGTGTCATTCTGAACACAAATCACAAATTGTCTAATGTTTACAAAGGTAAATAATGAAAAATTATTTTTTATGAAGAATTAAGATGCAAAGATATTGCAAATACATAGATTATCTAATTTGCGGACAACTTTCACTTTTAAAAAATATTTCAAGTTGTAACAGATGTATCATGTAGTGTTACGGACGTATCATCTTCTGAAATATTTACACTGCTTTATGATTGCTTAATGTACAAAATTTGTGACAATAAATTATTACCATTAATAAAAGAAAAATAATGGTAATTAACCATTACCATAATATATGGCTGAATAACAAAAATAATAATCTAATAATTTTTTTTTAAATTTCGTGGCACTACAGAATGACAAAACATTTTAAAGTTAATGTATCAAATGCCAATCTAAATCGATTATCGATTGTGGGTTCATTAATATTATGTCCACAATATCTTCTATATTCACAACAGAAATATCATCATATTCCGGCCAAAAATATGTTGCTCAAGTCAATTTTTTAAAACTTTTACACTGATTTGACTAAATTGAAATAACTTGTCCAACAGTCTTTGTTGTTCCCTTTTTCTGTAGTCAGTTTTATAAGGTCCTATGAGTCGAATGTTATACTGCCATTACTGGATACAGATTTATAATGATATGCGGCATTTTTGTTAACTAATGGGAAAAAATGTTATTGATCTATGTAGTTAAAAGGCGTTCCTGATTTTCCAGAAATTTCTGATACATTCACAATATTTTTAGAATTTGCCATTACAGTGAAGATTGAGTGAGTCTTTGGAATTGTTCGTATGCCTTTAAATCGCTTGTTCAATTTGTTAATGTTGCTTTCAAATTTTTCTTTACATACAAAGATATTTGTTTTCTGAATGTTTTTCCTGAGAACAGTAACAAAATTGTCTGTATTCAGAATTGTTGTTTGCCTTGATTTAAGTTTTAAACACATTTGAAATTTCACTTCGCCACCTACACCATCAGGTGTGCCTTTGCCATGGGACGTGGCGAATAAATGCCGATTGAATTTAACTTCAAAATCGTTTTCTCCTTAAGTAATATTGAGAAATTTAAACTTCTGTTTGAAATGTTGTGAAGCACCATTATTTCATGTGTGTGCCACTTTCTTTAGTTTTTACAACCCCACTATCCACTAAATTCCATTGATACCATGTTACTTTGTTTTTTTCTTCTGAAATTAGTTTGTGATACTCAAAAATGTGAAGATTTTTACACCTGATGCAATTTTTTAACATCACAATCCATATTCCATTTAGTGTTGCCATATATAGTATTTTAATTTGTCATGCCAAATAACAAAAATTACAAAAAAAAAGGAATCAACATGTCGACACAAATACAAACAAAGTCCCAAATCCGGAATCCTCCGGATCTTGGTCATTCCGGATTTCGGATTATTTGCATGTTTTGCCAAAAAAAATTTAATATAACCCTCCCCCCTACCCCGCGAATTTTTCATCGGACGTCCGGTTTTTTGGACTTTGTACTGTATATGTAAAGGAAGGCTCAAATTGTCTTTTTCTTGATTAAAAAAATATTTTCCGCGTAAATTTTTGGTGTGTACTGATGCATACATTAATAATTTTTTATTCGTAAATCAATATGGTAACTTTTTTTCCTAACAAATTTGTAAAACCACTGTCCACTGTCTGTTAATGATGTGTTAGCTACACAGTAGTGATACGTGCGTTACATATCAATGATACGTCTGTTACACATTTTTATAAAAAAATACATATTTAAAAAAAAACTTATTTTTATCATACGTTATTATACCTGTTGTGATTGCCTTACTTCAACAATTTTGAAGGTCTGTACTTGTTACTAATGTTGTAAGAAAATTTTTTCCCCGAAACTTGTAACGGACGTATCAGAAACAGAATATAGAAAATTTCCTCCTTCCCAAAAATTTAATATTAATAATACTTTCATTTTTATCAGTTTTTTTTATCGTATACTATCATATTATTTATGAAGACTTAAAGCATTAAAATATTATATGCTCCTTAATCAGAAATATAGTAATAGATATGATATGCCTAAACCAGGTGCTTTAGTAAATATTTTTTATACAACTTTAAAAGAATTCTGAATTTATACAGATATATGTAAATACTATTCCTTCATTGATTCAAATAGCCCGAATAATTACCTTTATTTTGATGTATAACATTTATTATTTTGCATTTTTTATTTAATTTTTGGTCTCTTGGTTTACTTAAGCGTGGAATTGCCCAATAGTTGAATTAATTTTCAACTTTTCCACTTAACCATACAGTGTACGTAATATGCAACAGATTGCTTTGAAAGATTATAAAAAGTATGGGAGAGGGTTTTTTTTAAATTAAACACCAGACAGAATTAATTAAAATTCATAACTTAAATGGCTGGCAAATATAGCTGAAACTTATTAAATGGCAAAACAACATTTACAACTGTTTTAAAACTAACTTTTAAATTTTAGGAAAGACAAATATAGCTCTTTGATAGTGCTGTATATATCTTTTAAACAGATTACAATGTGAGAACGTATTTCTCACCATCATGTTAATAAAGCATTTTGTGTTTCTGAAAAATATCATTTAGAGAGTCTCTGCTCCACGCCTACGATATACGAATCTTTATATATATATATATATGTAGGAATACTAAACAACGGTAGTTGTCTACTAGTCTGGAAAGAACTCATTATAAGAGCAACGAGACTGGTAGGAGTCAGTTGCATTGTAGTAGGAATGCAAGGCAAGACTGTCACGAGCCATTCACATTCTGGTATTCAGTTACGAGAAAATTAATAGAACAGACACTTTTTCCCCTGGACGCCATTGAGAGCTGACGTATTTTTTCCGAGCAGAGACGACTGCTGCCGATAATGACGGAACTTTTTTGAAATATAACTCAACTGTACATAATAATTGTATATATTTATTCATTAAATGTCAATGTGCTGTAAGATTCGAAGTCTTTAATATAGACCTTACCAAACAGAACAACACGAATCTTACAAAAAATGAGGGTTCGACCGCGATGTGAAAAACCGTTGACGACCGCGACGATTCTTCTCCTTCGTACGAGGGCTTGAACGACGGATTAGCAGACCCCGAAAGCAGTGACGATTGAACCGGCCGGCGGAATGTTTTGACTACCTATGCAAACCTGGACTTGTGTTTTAATCATCTGCAAGAACAGTTTCATGACTTCTCCTGACGTGGTGCTGATGATAGACTGAAACGACAAAAAAGAAAACGCGTAGACGAAAAAACGCGTAGACGAAAAAGACGAGTTGACGGAAAAGACGGATAGAAGGAACTTTCGAAACTGTGAGTACAGAATTTTGTTTTAATTGATGACATGGCATATTTAACTAAGGCCCGAAAAGCAGATTTGCTAACATTGATTGACGAATTAGGCCTAATAGTGCCAGCGAATCCCAAAGTAGCGCAGTGCTCGAAACTTATAATAGATTCTGAAAATTATGACGAGGAGATAACAAAAAATCTGTTGAGTGTTATTAGAACTGAACGCGAAGAGAAAATTGAAGCCGAAAAACGCGCAGAGAAAATTGAAGCCGAAAAACGCGCAGAGAAAATTGAAGCCGAAAAACGCGCAGAGAAAATTGAAGCCGAAAAACGCGCAGAGAAAATTGAAGCCGAAAAACGCGCAGAGAAAATTGAAGCCGAAAAACGCGAATTCGAATTAAGGAAACTCGAAATCGAAACTGCTAACAGACAAGGCAACAGTTATGGTAAAACTACCAGCCTATACAATAACGATTTATTGAAATTGATTAACCGTTACGAGACGAATAAGGATATTAGCTGTTATTTAACTTTATTTGAAAGACAGATTAGTCGTATCGAAATACCAAAAACGGAATGGGTTACACATTTGTTGGGGTTACTCCCATTGGATTTGGCTAATCTTATCACGCGTGAGCCTGACGAAAAGGCTAATGACTATGAAAATGTCAAGAGATTATTGTTGAAACGTTTTAAATTAAATCCGGAACAATTTAGGCAAAATTTCCTTTCGCATAGAAAAGAAGCGTCTTCTACTTGGAAAGACTTTGCTCATGATCTGAAAAATTTCTTTGAAGAATGGACGAGTGGGTTGGAAGTATCAAATTACCAAGACCTTAAAGAACTCATGATTACCGATCAACTAAAACGAAAAATACCCAATGACGTTCGAGACCATTTTATAGACGAGCTACCGAAAATAACGAAAATAGACCAACTCGTCAATAAATTAGACGAATATGAAGCGGCTCGATGTCATTTAAAACCCAATAGAGATTCGAAAACATCAAACGATAAATATAAGAAGCGTTTCAATAGGGATTTTGACAAATTAAAGCCTCGATCTTTCGTGCGCCCTGAACAAACTAACACCAATCATATAAAATGTTACAACTGCAATGAATATGGACATAAGTCGATAAATTGTGAAAAGAAAACTGAGGGTGTGAGATGCTTTAAATGTAAAAATTATGGGCACAAGGCCGACGTGTGTCCCAAAAGAGATGTAAATAAAACTGAAGAGGTAGTTAAGCGTGAATTTTTTATTCCTAAATTGAGGAAACATGTTGAAGATTTTATAAGTAATTGTGTACCATGCATACTCAGTAATAAGAAGCTAGGAAAGGCTGAAGGATTTCTAAATCCAATTCCTAAAGAGGACGTTCCATTATACACTTATCACATTGATTTCATAGGTCCGTTACCTTCAACATCTAAGAACTATCAGCATATCTTCACGGTAGTAGACGCATTCACAAAATTCACTTGGTTATATCCTACCAAATCTACGACATCAGGTGACGCAATAAATAAACTCAAACAACAACAAAATAGTTTTGGAAATCCTGCGAGGATAATCTCGGATAGAGGATCCGCTTTTACATCTAAAGAATTTACAGATTTTTGTTGCGAAAACGGGATTGAACACCTAAAAATCACAACAGGAATACCAAGAGGCAATGGACAAGTAGAAAGAATGCACAAAACCCTGATTCCAGTGTTATCCAAACTTTCAATTGAAGAACCGATCAAATGGTTCAAACACGTTGACGCCGTACAAAGAATACTCAATAGTACAACCTCCAGAAGCACAAGATGGACACCCTTCGAACTTTTGACAGGTGTGAAAATGCGAAACAAAGAAGATCTCAAGATAGTCCAGCTTTTAGAAGAAGAATATACTGAAGTTTTTCTAGAGAAGAGGAAGAAATTAAGAGACGATGCCAAAGAGAATATCCTAAAAATTCAGGAAGAGAATAAAAGAACGTATGATAAGAAGAGGAAGAAACCTCATCAATACAAAGAGGGCGATCTTATTGCTATTCAGCGGACTCAATTTGGTGTCGGAATGAAATTACGACCGAAATTCTTAGGACCATATCGAGTGAAGAAAGTGAAACCCCATGATCGCTATGACGTTGAGAAAGTTGGAAACCATGAAGGACCGAACTTGACGTCGACAGCAGCTGACCATATGAAGTCGTGGTTCAATAACTAATACTGAATCAATGTATTCCCAGATACTGTTTTGTGTTTTATTTTTTTTAGGTTTGTCGTGTTCCTTTCGAGGACGAAAGATCATCAGGATGGCCGATTGTAGGAATACTAAACAACGGTAGTTGTCTACTAGTCTGGAAAGAACTCATTATAAGAGCAACGAGACTGGTAGGAGTCAGTTGCATTGTAGTAGGAATGCAAGGCAAGACTGTCACGAGCCATTCACATTCTGGTATTCAGTTACGAGAAAATTAATAGAACAGACACTTTTTCCCCTGGACGCCATTGAGAGCTGACGTATTTTTTCCGAGCAGAGACGACTGCTGCCGATAATGACGGAACTTTTTTGAAATATAACTCAACTGTACATAATAATTGTATATATTTATTCATTAAATGTCAATGTGCTGTAAGATTCGAAGTCTTTAATATAGACCTTACCAAACAGAACAACACGAATCTTACATATATATATATATATATATATATATATATATATATATATATATATAACTTTTTAAGTTACACAAAAAGAAGCCGAAATCGTGGACAAACAACGGTACCTAATATGGTACAACTAAAGAATTTGTCGCTAACACACACAGACCAACTTTTTAAAAATGCACATAAAATTTAGAACTATAGTGAAAATAAATATCTTTTATAAACTTTCAATTGAATTAAATGTTTTTTCATGTAGAAAAAAGGTTCGATAGATTTTCGATATGCTGTTTTCCGAATTAAACTTTTTATCCTAAAACCAAAAACGGTTATCTACATCAAAAGTCCTACATTAAACCAGGTTTGCAACTGAAATTTCAGGCAATGTAAGTTCCCTACGTAATGATAATTTACTGAATTCGGTTGTTAAATTTTCCCGTACGATCTTAGCCGAAGGAAATCATGCTTTACCTCATTCCTTTCTTTTCTACAAGTGCATCTCAAGCTTCCGTATGCAAAAACGAAAATAACGATGTTACTATAAATGACGTGATATAATACAATTAAATTCTGTACTGTAGAATTTATATACACTGCTGGCCACCCAAATTGCAACACAAAGAAAGACAAGAGATATCACAACAAAATTTATTTTGTAGATAACATGTTGACCAAGTATCAAATTATTAAATTTATAAACTTCTGTGAAGTGTGGTTCCTGCCTAAATCAGTAGCCGCCATTGTTGGAGATCACCGCTACCACACACCTCGGCATTGATTCAAAGAGACTTTAGATGTGTTATTGGGGTACAGCAGACCAAGCAGCTTCCACACGTTGCCAAAGTTGATCTGGTGTGGCAGCTGGGGATGTAATCTGGGTCAATCGTTGAGCAACCATGGACCACAAGTTTTCTATCGGCGAAAGATCCGGAGAGCGAGCTGGCCAGGGAAGCAATTCAATCTGACGATTGACGAAGAACCCTTGGACAATGCGTGCCACGTGTGGTCGCGCATTATCCTGTTGAAATACGGCTGTGGGCAAGCCCTGATGGTAAGGAAGGACAACTGGCTCCAACACCTTGGAGATGTAGCGCTGTCTGTTTAAAGTACCGGCAATGCGTACTAGAGGAGTGCGAGAGTGATATCCAATACCGCCCCATACCATAATACCCGGTGCAGGACCAGTGTGGCGGTGCATAACGCAGCTGTTCAGCATCCTCTCTCCACGGTGTCTCCAGACTCGAATCCGACCACCGTGGTGTTGCAGACAGAAGCGTGACTCGTCAGTAAAGACAATTTCACTCCATTCTGCCGTCCACATCCTTCTTTCATCGGAGACGTCTGTGGTTCTGCGTCAAAGGTAGACGAAGCAATGGACGTCTTGCGGACAGACCGCTCTGCTGTAAACGGCGCCGAATGGTACGCGCAGACACTGGATGATGCTTTACAGACTGAATGTACTGTGCTATGGTTCGTGATGTGGCTGAGCGAAACGTCACTGCCATACACACAATATGCCTGTCATCACGTGAAGTGGTGCACTGAGGTGGATGCAATCGAGATCGTCGGTCCGTCGTACCCTCCTGCATCCAACGATCACATATCCGCATTACAGTTGTTTGGTTTCGTCCAACACGACTACCGATTTCCCTGAAAGATAATCCACAATCTCGGTAGACCACTATCCTTCCTCTGTCGAACTCGGATACTTGATCAAAAGATGATCGCTGTTTTCTGCGAGGCACAATTGATCGTTTTTTTTTTTAAACCGCAAGAAAAACACAATTGCCGTACTTGAAATCGTCGAAATCTCCAAGCCTTAAATAGCGCTTTGAAGTGGCGCCACAGGCGCGCGTGATGTGCGTCTGCGCTGAAATTCTAATCATTTGCATATCTCACCTCCGCTAATGCATGTTGTAAATTTCATATTATTTCCATGCTTCCTTCAGGGTGTTGCATTTACGTTGGCCAGCAGTGTACTAAGGCCCGGTGCACACATCCGGTTTTTCAACGTACAGCACCGCTGCCTCAACGCAAGTGCGGTCTGAGATATATCAGATCCAATGGAGTAGTGCACACATGCCTCTGACGCCGCTGCTACGACGCACGTCCAACTTGTGTGCAATTTGAACGGCGCCGCAGCTCGCCACACATGCGTCTCCGGTCTGAAGTACCTTGTTTTCATAAATAAATGGAATATACATAATAATTAATAACTGGTTGTATCCAGTAACGTCTATTTTGTTTTAAAATATACTTTTTTTTACACCAAATAAGCGAAGTAAACACGTTTTCTTCGATCGAATATTTATCGCAAATGGCGCGAAATGAGTACTTGCGTCATTTCACGGTTATGTGTGCATAGTTGGGCTTTGGCGACGCACGTTGAAAAACAGGATGTGTGCACCGGTCCTAAAAGACATTGAGTTTGCCTTATATATGATTGTGGAATGAAAGAAGTAATCATAGGAAGTCTGAACACTTGTTTACTGTATTTACTGTGAATATTCAACAATTTATTTACAGTTTGAGCGATTAAAGTGTAGTTTGATATTAATATTGAAGGATCAATTTATATATATATATATATATATATATATATATATATATATATATATATATATATATATATATATATATATATATATATATATATATATATATATATATATATATATATATATATATATATTGATTATAATGGTTTGTGATTGTGTAGCGTAGTTCGGTATCTTTTGAATGACACAACTTACTCAGTCTTCACTCCAAACAATCCAAAGCTACATTGGCCCAAAGCTCGCCCAGCACCATAAAATTTCGACATATTTTGGACCTTCTCCCTGCACGCGGTCCGAAGGACCTGTCAGGTATGGACATCCTTTGTCTTCACGACCCTATATTTATCTTCTGGATGTTACTTCTAGCTCTGAAATTTCAAGACAAAACAGTTGCAACAGTTCATGTTATTTTGCTGCTAATTTAAATTGTATACCCTGTATAATTTTTCAAAATTTCAAAAAAAAAAAAAAAAACTCAAATTTACACACAAAATTTTATTTTTTGTTAATCACGTTTTTAAAATTTTTATTATTGATAGTGTTTCCGGTATCTAAAGAAGTATTAAATATATTTAGGTATTTTTTCTATTATTATTCATAAAGCGTAAAAAGTACTCGTCATCTGACCATGGCTTAAAATTACGTGGTTTTGTCTTCGGATCTTTCCCTTCGGGTTTGATCTAGTGATGCGACATCGATAGCAAAACACCGATGTTCAAAATTAAAACATCGATGTTGATAATACATCGACCCAAAAACATCGATGTTTTTAAAATTCAGTGTATTTAAACTTTATCCCCTATTTCTTAAAACTGGCTTAGCAACTTGTGATGCTACATCGCCAGCAAAACATCGATGTTCAAAATTAAAACATCGATGTTGATAATACATCGCCCCCCAAAAACATCGATGTTTTTAAAATTCGGTGTATTTAAACTTTTTTCCCCATTTCTTAAAACGGGTTTAGCAATGTTGATGTTGATAATACATCGCCGCCAAACCATCGATGTTTTTAAAATTAAGTGTATTTAAACTTGTTTCCCCATTTCTTTAAACTGGTTTAGCAACTAGTGATGCTATATCGGCTCAATACATCGATGTTAAAATCTACATCGATGTCGCATCCCTACTTTTCAGACCCTTCATCCCTAGTCATTTGGGTCAAAAAGTATGTTCAATTTGCTGAATGATGATTTCCGAATCTATGTGTGCTAATTGATTTGTCAAAATTAATTAGATTAAACTCTAAGACCCGGTGCACACATCCGGTTTTTCAACGTGCGGCACCGAAGCCCAACTATGCAAGTAGTCATTTCGCGCCATTTGCGATGGATATTCTATGGAATAAAACTTGTTTATTTCGCATACTTGGTGTAAAAAAAGTTTATATTGAAACAAAATAGACGTTACTGGATACAACCATTAATTAATTATTATTTATATTCCATTTATTTATGAAAACAAGGCACTTCAGACCGGAGACGCGTGTGCGGCGAGCTGTGGCGCCGTGGGGAACTGCGGTAGAAATTGCACGCAAGTTGGACGTGCGTCGCCGCAGTAACGCCGGAGGCATGTGTGCACTGCTCCATTGGATCTAATGTATCTCAGACCGCATGCGTTGCGGCAGCGGTGCCGCACGTTGAAAAACCGGATGTGTGCACCGGGCCTAAGTGTCCCAAAAAAGTGATAAGCTACATTTTTACGGTAACCCTGATGTGTATCATGCGATAACATTTGGTTAGCAGATGCAAAATCTTCGCACACTACGTCTGGCTTGATTGGTCACAAAGGTTACTGTAAATTCTTTGTTTGTCTGTAACAGTAAAAACTTCCTAACTCTGATTTCTGAAGTCTTGAATTTTATACAACTTATTCTGTCTGGAATTTTAGATCAACCCAACTACTTGAAGCTTGCTACATAGGTCCCTTTATCTAAAAAAAAAAGCAATAAACCTTGGAAGTAAAATTCAAATAGAGCGATACACAAAAAGAGGCCAATTTTTAATCAAATTCGCAACAATTTTTAATCAACCCCAGACGTTAACTTGTAGACTTAAAAACAAAAGCACGAGGGGCAAAACCCAAAAGTTTGTTCTACGCCGCAACAAAACTGCTGAAGATACAGAGACATGCTTTTGTCTGAAGAAAGAAAAACCATCGGGGGAAAGCCAGGTGGTATAGTTAGAAATAGATAATCAAAATTAGTATTATAATTATATTTTGACTTTTGTCTGTACAATCTTCAACCTTCATATGTGGAATACGTGGTTATTTTGTCAACATCACTATAAGGTGTTTTGTTTATAGATATGCACACACACACACAATAGTAAATTGTGTAAGCTCAATATTTCTCTTATGCGTGTAATTATGTTACGTTATCAGATCACTCTTTTTCGGTTCTTCGAATTTCTACTCAAAATGAATTTCTGTTAAAAAAGAAAGTTACAAAATGTCGAATCAAATATTCAAGATACCTAATATACAATTCACGGATTTAAAAAGTACGGAAGGATTTATTTCGACCAAGTAATGAGGAGACTCCAACATAATGCATATAATGCTTATTGCTCTTTGATTAAAAATGTTTGGAATACTTTTTATTTCGAAATCTGATTATGTGAAAGAGGAATGTGTAGAATGTCACAGGGATAGGTTCTTAATATATATTAGATGTGTTTGCTTTACTCACAAAAGTCATTTAATTAACTTTACGTTTGGTATATCCCTTATTATTAGCTTAACCATATGTACAATAAGACTTATTATTTGATATAGATACATAGTATTTGATTAAATAAAAGATTCTGCGTTTCTGTTTGTATTTGCTCAGTTACTCTCAATGTGTGAAATATATATGTGATATTTAGGTAATAATTTCCGCCTTGAAAATAATCTACTAAAGCATTATAAATTTTTACAAAATTATCTGAATGTAAAAAGTGATGCATTATGGTCAGCTCCATAAAATAGAATTTCTTTAAGAAATGGTATGATTGAATGATTCAAATTCATTTTGAAGAAAAATTATAAAGATCATGTTTCATATTCAACTGAGAAATATGGTTCTTCAAACTCTCACAAAAGCAATTCCTAAAATTCTATGTATTTGACATGGATGGTTATGGTTATGAAAAACAATGCAAATTCTTGTTTTGAGCTTTTGACGGCTTTGTCAATAAATCTTTCAAAAACTGAAACGATGAAATGCGTCCGTTTCAAAGTTTTAATTTAAAGCGAAAAAAAAAGTATTAATTTTAACTATTCCTTATTTTTTTATGATTTGTTTGTATTTTGTTAAATTGCTGGGTTCAATAAAAGCTGTTTCTGTCAAGTTAAATGTATGTGGCGGTAGCAATTTAGTAGTGAAACGTGCTTTAGTACCTATCCCGGACTTAACATCACTCGGCTTGTTTCTCGAATTCGATTTCAGAACATCAGCAACAAAAATTCCAAAGAGTGGAATCTGAATGGACGAACGAAAAAGTTGCTTGTTCAATGCAATCTAGAACAAACGCCTAACGCGGCCCAAACCGTAATGAAATACATTTTAAGATAAACCGGTATGCATTATGTGAGAACTCTTAAGTGCTCCTCTTCCATCATGTTTGTTTGTGATGAAAATCTCCCTCATACAAATGTTTTGATTGCGGGATGTTCAATTTAGTAAACCTTAAACTCTCTATTAAAATAAGAATTTTGAAAACAATAGTTTTTAATATTTCCCCATATGGATGAAGGGAAAGATTTTTAATTTTCGCTAAAAATAAGCATGATGCTTGGCAAAAACAATTCTGGAGTTTTATTTAAATTTTGATTCTTTCGTTATGGTTGGTTTTAGGGTTTTATGGTGCTAAGGCCATGTTTGGTCATGTTCTTTCATTATACAATACGTCAACGTGTAGAAACGTATCTCATTTATATCATATTCAACATTATATTGGAGATTGTTGCTAGTAGAAACATGTGGCAATAGTAGCAAATTTGTAGTTTATATGGTACCTACACCGTATTTCAATATTTTACGATTCTGTATCATTAATGATATTTCAAGAAAATTTTATAATCGCCATATACAGAGCTCAAATTGAATTTCACATTTACTAATACTCTTAGTTTTGTGTTAGACATTGTGAGGTACTATAACACCGAATGAAACAATGAAGATTCATAAGAATCGACTCTTTATGCATTTTTTAAGGATATGAATTTATACAAGATTTTATTAAAGGTGCACAAATATAGAGGTATGTGCTTTTTTTCTCGACTATTGATTTCTGAATCTACAAAAGCGTGAAATAATTTTAGAAGTGCACGGTTCTTTACGTAATCTAACTGTAAAAAGTTTAAAAAGAAATTTCTTAAAACGAAATTTCAACATAGCCTTATTACTAATTCCCGTTTTACTATAGAAAAGAGTATTTGAATAACAAAGAAAGGGCAACATAAAAATGCTTTTCAATTCATGTATAGAGTTTAAGATATCAGATAATTTTCGAAATGTGCTATTCTAGTTTTACAGATGAACCGAAATTATTTACAAATTTGTAATTGACAACTAGTGTTGAGTAAAACTACACTATATTTTAAGGAAACTTGCTAAGTATTTGTACCTGGATAATCTTCATTTTGTAACAAATTATTCAATTGACTTTGATTAAAAAGAAACATTTAGTTTTACCCGCGTGCATCATTAATGTTGCCAGTTCAGTATCCTTTTGGCACATTCCCGAAAAGTCCACTTCAAATTGCAAATCTTGCATAATTCTAGTGACGAAATTCTTTAAATAATTTTAATCCTCCGCGATACAAATCTGTTCCAGGAGCGGGACTCGAACCCACGCTCACATGCATGAATCGGAAGTCCCCGTACATGCGGCTTCAGCTAACTCGTAGAGAATTTAGTACTATTATACCGATATTTGTCCACAAGCAACGCTTAACAGTCGTCACCTCGCCAAGCAACGCCTTACAGTCAACATTCACCTCGCCAAGCTACGCTTTACAGTCAACAGTCTCCTTGTAGACTCTAACCCTCACAACTTATACTCGGTTGCGAATACAGACTACTTAACAAGGTGGGTGAGAAGCAACCATAGATGACTTGATCCTGATGTCATAACCACTTGTCCATCCTAGACACTCGAGCATCGAATTTCGCTTAATTTTTTATTTAATCTATATTTATTTAATCTATATTTTTTTATTAAGTTATATATATCTTTTTATTTAATCTACACACGGTGCCTTGAGTTCTTCTATTGGTGTGGATTTAGAATTAAACTTTTATTGAAATAGTCAAATAATTTGTTGAGTCTTCAATCTGTTTAACATCTAGAGTGTGCTAATTTCTTTTCCTTCTCGGTCTAGACCAGTGCTCCCCAACCTTTTTATCGCTGCGGACCGGATCAGCGTTTGATAATTTTAACGCGGCCCACTGAGGGGGGACGTTGATTGTTTATAATTTAGATTGTTTTAATTTAATAATTTTAATTTAATTGTATTTAAACATGCCTTCAAAATAAAATTTAGTTACATCAAAAAATGAATATAAAGTTATTTAACATTTTAACTCACTAGAACGCTAAATCAACGAGAACTCTGAGCTTGTTTCTTTGCAACGAGACGGTTTCATCTGGGGGTGATATTTTTTATCCAATTATGACAAATGTGACAGCTGTTTTCAACTTGGCAGACAAAGTAGCTGCATTTAAAGCCAAACTGAAGTTGTCGGGACGGCACGTGAACAGAGGCATTTTGGACATGTTTCAGACATAGCGGGGATTTTAGGCGAGACTGAGCCTAAACATTCATTCTCCCAGTAGGTGCACGATCACCTGTCTTTGCTTTTAAAAGAGTTCGAGCGCTACTTCTCAACCACAAGAGATCCACGAACTAGTAAAGAATGGATCCGCGACCCATTTGTCAACAAATCAGGCGAATCTAGCATGTCTGTGCAAGAAGAAGATCAACTGCTGGAGATTGCAAATGAAGGCGGCCTTAAAACTACGTCGAGACAATAACTCTGCCGATGTTCTGAATTAAAGTCATGGTGGAATACCCTGAGATTGCCATCACAGCACTTTACTTTAATCCCTATTGCCATTTCCGACAAACTATATGTGTGAAGCGGGGTTTTCTGCAGTGACAGCAACCAAAACAACGGAATAAACTGGACATAATTTAATGTTCCTTGGGCGGCCCGGTACCATTTGATCCACGGACCGGTACCGGTCCGCGGCCCGGGGGTTGGGGACCACTGGTCTAGACCACTGATTTTCAACTGGTGTGTCATTAGAATGCCACTTGTGAGTATTACTATTGTTAGAGAAACGATTTAAGTCATGTAAGATTTATTTAATTAAAATTATTTACTTTTTGGTTTACAGATAATTTCAAGCAATACCCGTATAAATAATTCAGACAATTATTTTTTAATACAAAGTAGCATAAATAAACTGTTTCAAAAAAATGTTTTGAAGCCACAAGTTGAAGTTGGAGCAAAAAATAGGTAGCTACTTATACTATTACTAATTTTTTTAAATCAATCAAAATTATAACAGTTTCTTGTGTCGGATTGGCAGGAAATATACCATCTTTTTGGTGTGTCGCAGAATTTTAGTAATAAGTTTATGTGTGGCATAACATGAAAAAGGTTTCATGTTGCTGGTCTGTACAAGATAGACCAAGTCCGTGAGTTCATGCACCTTCAAAGACCAAGACGAGAAAATGATTGAAATAAAGATGCTTCCAGTACAGCCTCAGGCAAACTAGAAATTTGCATGGACCTTATAAGGAATTAGACGGATCATGTACTCGCAGTCATGTTATTTCTTCCAGTTGCTCGGTTTGAAGATTTGTCACCTTGTTGTGGGTAAAAGCATTAATCCTAACAATTATTGATGGGTTAAACTGATTATCCACTGTGATCGAAAGCAATTGTCTGCGATTCAAGAGCCAATCGACTAAGTCGATTAGTACGTGGTTTACACTCCAGAGATCTTACGACAGCGACTCCGCCCACGTACTCCGTTTATTTGTGTTCTTCTTAGGGATGCGATATCGATCTCGATGTTTTATAAAAAACATCGATGTATTAGAGTCGATGTTTTTTTAACATCGATGTTTATACTTGTGGTTGTTTTTACGCTGTCGATGTTTTATTTTTAAATGAAAAAAGTACCATTATAAAAATAAAAAAACCAAAGTAGCATAATTTTCATAATCAGCAAATTAAATGTACTTTTAGACTTAAAGTGGCCAAGGGTGAAGGGTCTGAAAAGTAGGGATGCGACATCGAAGTCGATGTTTTCAAAACATCTATGTATTAACCATCGATTTATTGGAGCTGTTGTTTGTTTGCCATCGATGTTTTAACATTGTCGATGTTTTTGCGTTGTCGATGTTTTATTTTTGAATGAAAAAAGCTCCATAGTTAAAATTAAGCCTCCGACGAACATTAATGTTTTAGGTTGCTAAACCAGTTTGAAGAAATGAGGGGAAAAGTTTAAATACACGGATGTTTTTTTGTGCGATGTATTATCAACATCGATATTTTAATTTTGAACATCGATGTTTTGCGTCGATAACACATCCCTGCTTCTTAGTTGTGTTCTAGGTTTGTGGTGTTAGCTCGTTAGAAATGCTGTAAATTATTAACAGTGATTTCTCTTGAAATAAATCCCGCATTCAGAGATTCAGTATTTCCCGTATTTCTATGGATGTGAGTGTAGCGTCTCGCCTCATCTATTTAATAAAGGACGCGGTAGCCCGGTTGCAAGAGTAACGTATTAGCTTGGGATAGCAGTATACAAGTTTACAAGTGGCCACTCGCATCGCGTTTCAAAATGGTATAGTTAGAAGGTTATCATTTCTGTCTGTTGGAATCTTTTGTCTTCTAAAACGTATCTTTGAAAACATCAGAATATCGATTGTTTTTTAAAGCGTTTAATATAACACGAAACCAGACATGAATTAACCGAATTTGAAAGTGCTATGATAGTTGGAGTTCGAAGTATGTAATTTAGAAGTTGTTTAAGACATCCGAACACTTTCAAGACCCTTTTATTAAATGTGGTATTGAAACATTTTAATGATATTTTTATGTTTAGTGTTATCAACCAATAGCATTGGTCTATAAATATTTAAAATATGTATTAATAATTTTGTAAAAATGATATTATGTATGAAATATTAAAGAAATTTGTCAAAAACTTCAAATGTGCTACATGGAAATCTATTCAACCAATTTGAAAAATGATGCTATCAAAGTAATTTTCTAGGAAATGAACTAGAATCTAAAAGGATGTTTAAATATACAAATTTTTTCAAGCGATCGATAAATGAATACAAGATTTTTGAATTTTACACACGCACACACACAGTCATATTTCTTTAATAAATAGCCATAAATACATTTGATAAAACAATCTAAAATTACATTTGCAGAAAAAAAAAGTACATTTTTAATTTAAATTTTGACAATTTTTTGGTGTTTTAACGGCTACATTTGGTGTTTTCCATACCTACCGTTTTTTCCCCGCCTTGATTAAAATCAATATCTCTGCAACTAATTAACTTAGAGAAAAAAAAACTACATTTTGGAAAGTCAGATAAAGACTTTATCAAATAAGATCATAAACATATTTTGTATTTTTGGTCAAAAAGGATATTTTGAACGTATTCGGATACCTTAATATTCCTCGCTTCAGAGTGTCAAGGGTGTATCGATAGTACCTCATAGAAGGCATTACCTTCAACAGGGAACAACGCAGTGCCGATCACTTCTACTTAATGATCGAGACCAGTGCAGTCTGATCAGTGCTAACAGACGTTCGATACTGCGTGAATTGACTGTCACATTCAATGATGAACGCATTAAAGGCTTGTCTGTTAGATCCATGCAGCGAAATTTGATGGTGATGGGATATGGCAGCAGAAGACCAAAGAGAGGCATCAGAAGACCGACGCGAGTGCCTTTACTCACGGTACAACATCGCTTCAGTGCCGCACCTGGGCTGACGGATGCATGCATTGAACTCTAGGTGACTGGAAGATCGAAACGTGGTTCGATGAGTCACGTTTCCTGTTGGTACGAGCTGATAGTCGAGTTCGGATGTCGTGCAAACCCCAAGAAACTGCCTCAAACTGTCAACAATGCATTGTGGAAGCTGGAGGTGGTTCCATAAAGGTGTGGGAAGTGTGTACCTGATATAAATTGGGTTCTCTAGTTAAATTGAACCGGTCTATAACAGAAAATCCCTATATTCAGTTACTTGTTGAGCATTCACAGCCCTTTATGGACTTCACTTACCCTAATAAAGATGTGATGCTCCAAGATAATAAAGCTTCCTGGCATCGGGCCTATTTGTTAGCAATTGGTTTGAGGAACATTCTGAACAATACCAGTGCATAATTTGTCTATCTAGATCGCTAGACATAAACCCCATGGAGCATATCTGAATTACGATCGAAATAACCATTGACCAAGATCCAGCACCAACAACCACGCAATTATGAGCGGCTATTGAGACAGCATGGCTGAACATCTCTTCCGGTGACTTCAGCCAACTAGTTGTGTTCATGTCAAGTCGAGTTGCTTCACATCCCCGAGCTAAAGGATGCCCATACGTTCATGAAATTATTTCGGTCGAAATTAATTAGTTTCTCATTCGGTTAAGAATTGAGTCTTTTTCTGCAGTGACCCTACTTGGTAACGTTCCGAACGTTATCCGATCCTTGTAATGTAGACATTTGAAGATGTTTCTTCACATTCAATTATATTCGTCACAAGAGTCGAATTCATCGTCTCTTCCGATGAGATCTGTGGTAGTTTCTGCGGCTGGTGCGTCAACAGCTTGTGCAGCAAGTCTTACCTGCCATCTTATCATTGATGATACGCAGACGTAAGTTCATGAGTTCTTCGGGATGTTCATCATTCCACCCTGCTAGATAGTAGTTCTACGTAGGTTTGTTCTTCTTACTGTTTTTTTACCTCCTTTTTAGCCTGTTTCTTTTTGCTTCGCTTTTCTCTAAACTTCTTTCTGAAATAGCAGGTGGTATCTAGTAATTTTTCAAAAAGGGAAGGATACATTACATGTATTTAAAACCAGCAAATTATAGAAAAGAGTAATACTAATAGACACCAAAATGCATAGAATTATCTAAGGAAGAGATAAGGAATAGCTAACGTACACTCTATAACAAAAAAATCGACGCACCAAGAAGGAGTTTTCCGAAGGAGACAAAAATTGGTGGATAGGAAAATTATGTACAAAATAGAAAATGATTAAAATTTCAGAACAATTAAATGATTTATTTCAGAGTTACAGTAACGAGCTCAATAAGGTGTTGACCCGCCTCTAGCCTGGATGCAAGCTGCAACACGACGTGGCATAGCCCGATAAAGCTCCCGGATGGTCTCCTGCGGTATTTCTTGGCCAAATTTGCTCCAATTGTCGGACTACGTCATCAACATTCCCTACCGGATACAGTCGCCCCATCATATCCCAGACACGCTCGATGGGAGAGAGATCTGGTGATCTGGCTAGCCAAGGAAGTGTTTGACAAGATTGAAGACAGTTCATAGCAACACGTGCCGTATGCGGTCTGGCATTGTCTTGCTGAAAAATAAGCTCAGGGTACTGCGAAAGGAACGGTAGCAAAACAGGTCTCAGAATGTCGTCAATGTGCCGCTGTGCAGTAAGTGTACCTCTAATGACGACCAAAGGGGTCCGGCTATCAAGGAAAATGGCACCCCAGACCGTAACTAATTGTTGAGGGCCCGTGTGGCGTGCAATAGTGAAAGCAGGATCGGCACGCTGCCCTGGGCGTCTCCATAGACGTCTTCGATGATCGTCAGGACACAGTTGGAAGCGGGATTCGTCGCTAAAGACTATACGGCCCCAGTCAGCATCATTCCAGCCTGATCGAGCCAAGCACCACTGTAATCTGGCTCGACAGTGTGCAGGCATGAGTGGCAGGTGGCGTAACGGTCGGTACGAGCGTAGATTTCGCTCTCTCAGCCGTCTGTGAATGGTCATGGTGGACACTCGTGTGTGGGTCGCACGACTGATGGTTGATAGCGATGAATCAGGCGCTGTGACAGCTGATCTGACAATCACTCTGTCCTCGCGATCTGTTGTGGCTCTACGTCGACCGCTACCATCATGACGGTGAAATCTGTCACTGTCCACCTACACTTGCCAGCATCTTCTAATCGCCGCATCGCTTCGACTCACATGACGAGCGATTCTCCGATTTGCCCAACCTGCTTCTTTCAATCCAATGATACGACCTCTTTCAAACTCTGAAAGTTGCTCGTAATGAGCTCGAATCCTGCGGCGAGGTATTTTTTCAGTCCTTGAAAGGTATCCGAAATCGCAATGCAGCAGAAATGTTTAACAACAGTTCAAGAACCACTCCTTATATACATCTGCTGGATGCGCAGTTCCTATGCGCTGGAGATCTCACTATTCATTCATTAGACACCAAATTTTAATCATTTGCATATTTGGTCAAAACATTTTTGCATACGAAATTTCAAAGCAATCGGATGATTCCTTCTTGGTGCGTCGATTTTTTTGTTATAGAGTGTTATTACCTTTGTTTCCGGAACCAATCCAGCTTCTTCAAAGGTGTATAAAATGTCGATAAAAATGATGAATGTACCACTGAAAAGAATTGTTTGTACTTAATTTACTATTATTTTTGTTAAAATGTGTTGCTAGGTAGGTATTTTAATTAACGAACTGAAGCAACACAACGGGCTATTGACGATGGTCCGGGAACCCAAAAGGAAAGATCTGAAGACCACACCACTTAATTTTGAACTACGGTCAGATGACGAGGTCACACCTGAGCAGGCACCTTATTCTCCAATCTTCCACACCACGTAAACGTGAGGAAATTTGAG
The DNA here is from genome assembly GCA_947359465.1 of Metellina segmentata. NCBI lineage: Eukaryota > Metazoa > Arthropoda > Arachnida > Araneae > Tetragnathidae > Metellina > Metellina segmentata. Next base: position 81,927,603 of record OX375875.1, on the reverse strand, counting down.
TCGGCGACAAATTTAACGTGCACCAGCTCCCCTTGTACTCGACTGTCTTTGGATGGATTCAAGCTCTCAACCCTCTGTTTGCTAATCCCTTAATCCTCCAGCCGGGCTACCGCGACCCAATGACAAGGTACCTCGTTTATCAAGATCTGAAAGGTTTTACAATTACCTAGATGTTGAGATACAACTGCCCTATTACTCTAAAGTGAATGAAGGCCCAATTGACAAAACAAATTTTTCTTTGCTACAACTATTGCAACTTTGGGTTTTGCATCAGAGTATGGCCACTATAGGGCAGTTTCCGACGCTAAGGTGCAGAATTATATTCAGTGTTCTGCAACACAACTCCAAGCAATTGCAATTGTTCTGGAAGCCTTTTGTCCGAATTTTGAAAACTACAGTAAAATCAAAAACAGACATGAAACACAATTATCGGCAAAATATGTATTACCATATTAAAAGACATAAAAATTAACTAACTTACTTTATTTAAAACCAATGCATACTTTCAGAATTTGCAATTCTGTCGATACCTTTTGAAGTTAAATATTTTGTCATTGACGTAGAAAATGTACCTATGTAATATAAAATTCAAATACCACTCACTCACTGACTGACTGATTAACTCACTCATCACTGCATCTCAAGAACTACAAGTCCTAGGAAGCTGAAATTTTGCAGGGTGTTTCTTCTTATCTCTAAGAAAGGATTTTGAAAAATTCGGCTGGAAAGATGCCTAAAATTGACCTAAGGCCTAAGTAAAAAGCAATTATAAATCCCCATAGAAATAACATTGAGTATAAAACGATTGCTATACGCAGCTCATATTGCTTTACCAGTGTTGATCGAAAAACCATTTTTTTTTAAACAAATTAAATTATAATATTCATATTTGAACTGACTTTTTACTTCTTACCATGATGAAAAGGTTATTTATAAATATTTGATTGTTGAAGAAAGAATATTTAAAGCATTTAATTTTGCATAACTTACATTTTGTAATGGAACACGAAAGCCTAAAAGAAAAACTCATTGATCTTTAATTTCTGTAATTTTGCTTTTCGCTATCTGGCAAAGTCAGAATTAATGTTTAACTTTTAATTTAATTTAGAATTCTTTGTTTTTGATTTGAGTTGACAGCCAGATGTTGCGGTCATATTTAAGGATTCTTTTTGCTTATAAATCATTATTGCTTATATCAATATTGCTCGCTTTTGTCGAATTATTTGTTCTCCTTTTGAATATATTCAGGAAGTCAAAATTTAACACGTTAGACAATAATTTTTTTTTCAGAATTCTGCCTTTTTTAAAGGATTGGAATTTTGTTTCCGTTTGGATTTATATGTTCCGGTATATTACCTATTGCAGAAATATTATTCAGGTGTTAGATTTTAATGATTTATTTATTTCCTGCAAAATATCACTAGACATAGATAATTCCTATATGTATATTTTGACCAACTTTCTTTAAATCTCTGGTTTAATGCGAAATGGTGTGTAGATTGCTGTATCCTAAAATAAATAAAATATCCACATCAAAATATTTTCAAAGCGTGCAATTTCTTACTTTAAAATAATAAGTAAATTTAAAAAACAACTTTCAGGCCCGGTGCACACATCCGGTTTTTTAAACCTGCGATGCCGCTGCGGCACCGAAGCCCAACTATGCACACAGTACTCATTTCGCGCATTTTGCGATAAATATTCTATCGATTAAAACGTGTTTATTTCGCTTACTTGGTGTAAAAAGGTATATTTTGAAACAAAATAAACGTTATTGGATACATCAATTTATTTATTATTATTTATATTCCATTTATTTATGAAAACAAGGTACTTCAGACTAGGAAAACGACATCGATGTCAATTTTTTCAAAACATCGATGTCAATTTTTTCAAAACATCGATGTCAATTTTTTCGAAACATCGATGTCAATTTTTTCAAAACATCGATGTCAATTTTTTCAAAACATCGATGTCAATTTTTTCAAAACATCGATGTATTGGAGTCGATGTTTTTGTAACATCGATGTTTATACATGTCGATTTTTTTACGTTGTCGATGTTTTATTTTTAAATAAAAAAAGTACCGTTATAAAAATTTAAAAAATAACCAAGTAACATAATTTTTATAATCAGCAAATTAAATATACTTTTAAACCAAAGTGGCCAAGTGTGAAGGGTCTGAAAAGTAGGGATGCGACATCGATGTCGGTGTTTTCAAAACATTGATGTTTTATAAAAAAACATCGATGTATTGGAGCGGATGTCGCATAACTAGTTGCTAACCAAGTTTTGAGAAATGGAAAAAAATTTAAATACACTAAATTTTAAAAACATCGATGGTTTTGGGGCGATGTATTATGAACATAGATGTTTTAATTTTGAACATCGATGTTTTGCTGTCGATGTCGCATCAATACTTGCTAAACCAATTTTAAGATATGAGAAAAAAAAAGTTCAAATACACTGAATTTTAAAAACATTGATAGTTTGGGGGCAATGCATTATCAACTTCGATGTTTTAATTGTGAACATCGATGTTTTGCTGTCGATGTCACATCACTAGGTGTTAAACAGTTTTAATAAATGGGGGGAAAAGTTTGAATACACTGAATTTTAAAACATCGATATTTTTGCGGCGATGTATTACCAACATCGATGTTTTAATTTTGAACATCGATGTTTTGCTGTCGATGTCGCATCCCTACTTCAGACCGGAGAAGCGTGTGAGCCGAGCATTAACCTTCTGTTCATTAAAAAATTATTATCGATTGAGTTTAATTTGTCTACACTGATGAGATTTATTTCTATCACAAGCTCCGTTATTCCACATGCCGCTGAATGGAATTTTCAGGAATAAGTGCGTTTGCTTCAAACTAAATAAGACACGAATCCAGTAAATTTTTAGCCTCCTTGGACAAATAGAACGTAGTTGAATATATAGCCTATCGTACCCACAGGGTTCTAAAATATAAGTGTATCAAGTGTGGTGTAGATTGGTGAAAAGGTGGATTAGTATAGAGAAGAGACAAACGTCAACTCTGCTATATATATCTAAAAGAAGTTCCATTATTGCACCTGCCGCTGAAAGGAATATTCAAGAAAAATTTGATGATGATATTGATGATGAAATTCGAAAATATCGCATACTAGGTGCAAGAAAGGCACAAGTAAAATATATTCATTGGAAAATTAAATGCAAGATTATCCGCCAAACATTCGCTATTTTTACTGAAAATGAATGAAAGAGAATATTCGAACTGACTCGAAAACTCAAAATAAACTTATGTAGTAGTCACATTAGAAAAAACTTTCAGCAGAAGTGCGACGAATATGATTGGATTATATGGATGGATACATGCATGTATATTTTCGTCCGAAGTAAATTGTAGAAGCGATGGAGAAATTCAAGTAGATTTTAATTTTTTTCCGTACACTTAAATGATGCTAACATTCTTTTATGAAAAATAATTGATGATGCATTTTCCCCCCAATCAAGGTATTATTAATTCAAACCGAGCAAAGCCGGGTATTGATGATGCGTTTTCCCCCCAATCAAGGTATTATTAATTCAAACCGAGCAAAGCCGGGTATTTCTGCTAGTTAGTTATAAAGTGTTTGTAGTAATATATTGGGCGGTGTCGGAAGGTTGTTCCTTAGTAAGAGAAGAAAAAAGGTGTTGCTAGGAGCGCGCATTGCACTGGAGACCATCTTAACTTATGATTTAAAAAAAAAACGGTCAAAAGTTTGATAAGATTAAAGAAAAATTTTAAGCACTTTCTGCTTCCGGGACCCCACCTAAAGAGTTAAATAGAAAATATTCTTAACATTTAAAATTAAGAAACTAAATAAGTAATCCAATACTTGTTCGAACCTATATTTTTTGGAAAATGGAAGATAACAGTGACATATTTTAGTAATGAATTTTTCATTTCGAGCGTATTTTCCAACTATTCACCTTTCAAGTACTAATTTAGATGCTTAAAAACATTCCATTTTTAAAATCAAATTGTATGAAGTACCTGAGAGATATCTACTTGAAACATAGATATATTTAACTATCTAATTGTTAAACAAACACGATCTTAAAAAAAAAAACCAAATTCACTCTCTAGTATTCGATTGCCCTTCAGAAAAATAATTTTAGTGACTGAAATACGATCATCAAATAGCATAATCATTTACCGAATCCATAGAGAAACATAAATGATAAATCAAAGAAATATAAAGGAACTTCTCTTTTTCAGCCAAATGCTTTTAAGAAATGATTTTTAAAAGCTTAAATATGATAACAGATAAAGTAGTTTAATTGCGTAACATATCCAGAAACTTCAAAAATGAATGCTCGGAAAGACAATTAAAATTCAAACACTTGATGTACTCAAACCACTTTGAAGTACCATTTGGAAGTTTTTATGTGTTCAATATGTTTAAGATAAATGTAACACTTGTCGAAAGAAGTAAAAGATCAATAGTCAACTAATTCTTTTTTGTTGGTGTTAAGACCTTGTATAGCTTAAGAAAAGTCTGAATAAATTAAATCTAGTTTTTTAATTATTTATAGGGACTTTTCACTTTACATAATTTACAATTATCTGTTTTTATACATTACCTATAATGGCTTAAAGGTCCATAATAAAACTGATTTCTGCCACTAAACTTTATTCTTATCTCAATTATAGGGATTTTTGCTTGATGACAGGTATCTCTAATATAAGTTTTTAAGTTTGCTATCTTGAATTTGGCCTAACTACGAGGGCTGTTCAATAAAGAATGATCCTAAATTAATAAAAAATAATTGACTGTACTAATCTTCCAAATTGTGATGGTATTTCTCAAAATCCTCCCCATTACATGCAATACACTTATCCCATCTCTTTTCCAGTCTTCAAACACATGCTGGAAGCAATTTCTTGACAGGTCCTTCAAAATCGCCTCCGCAACTTTTACCACACACAGCCTGTGATGATGAAAACCACTTTTCCCGGAAGTGTTTTTTCAAATTCGGGAAAAGAAAAAAAATCGCATGGTGCTTTTATCAGGACTATATAAAGGGTGGGGAACACACACGACATTTATTTTTGAAAGATACTAAACAACAACATTGGTGATATACGTCCTTGCGTTATCATGGTGTAGGATCCATCCTGTTGCTTTCAAATAGGGTCTTTTGCGATGGTTGTGGCCTAGGAGGGTTTTCAGTACATCGCTATAGTATTATACAGTTACACTCGTATGTGGTGGTACAACATGCTGATACACCATTCCTCGAATATTGAAAAATGATCTGATCATAACTTTCCCAGCAGAAGAATCCACTCTCATATTCTTCTGTGTTGGTGATGAAGGAGACTTCCACTCAGAGCTCTGTTGCTTGGACAATCAATTGTTCTCCCTCTTTAACCATTTTAAACCAACTTCTAGCTGTGCTATAGGGAAAGACACTCTCCCCTTAATCTTCCATCCTGTAGCATCACATAGACTTCATCTGAAGATTTTTTAAGGCGAAAACAAAATTTCAATGCAACTTATTGCTCGTCGTGTGTCACAACCATTTTTGCCGTAGGCGAAAGTAAAACTAGGCGTTCTTGGCCGGCTGCCAAGGTCTCAGCCATGACCGTGAAACTTGCGCTATCTATTCTCCACTTATACCGCTACACATTCAATACGAAATTTATTTTTCTTGATTTTTTAATCCCCTTTTAAAAAAATATGATCATTCTTTATTGAACAGCCCTCGTATAAAGACACTGAATTTGCAGCTAAAATCTTAATATTTTCTGTGGACCTGTATTGTTAAACAAGAAAGGGTGTAGTATTATTGGAAGTTCTCAAACTAACATTAGTGTAACATAGAAAAATCATTATATTTTACTTTTGATTGGTCCGGAATTTCCAGTTGTCGTGTTCGTCGTCATATTATGTGTTTTCATATATTTTATTATGTAATGTTTTTTATTAAACATGGAAACAATTTGAAACAGTTTCAGGCAATAGTTTTGCTTTTCATAGCGCTCCTTTAAATTATTCTTTTTAAAATTTCTCCTTTTAAAATTTTTTTTATGCAAGATATGTTATTTTAAGTAAAGGTACGTATTAGGTTGTTAATTAATTTCGAACTGGAAAAACAAAACGTACTTTAAGTACAAAAATAATTTTGAATACATATAATTATGTATTTTGGACAGTATAAATATACACTACTGTTTGAAAAAATTGCAACATTATGAAAGAATCGTCGGAAATAAATGAAATTTATTCCACGTTTTACTTATACAGTCAGTACCGGCTATATGGTCATCCTCTTATAAGGTCACCCCGCTTAAAGGGTCATTTTTCTAAAGTCCCGACTAACTTAATAGGGAACATGTGTTAAAGCGCACCGCTTATATAGTCATTTTATTTTCATGGTTATTGGTTATATGGTCGGTTTTTCTATCTTTTCAATAAGGTTATCGTTTTTTTTTTTAATAGTAATTATTGTAAGATTTCTTGAGGCGGGAAGCAACACATTGAATGACCAGAAGAAAAATAAAGTCTTTGCGACCCCGGAGAGAACTTGAATTTACGCCTTTACTTCCCCCATTTCTCTTTTGCTTTGAATTCATCGTCGGCGTCACCCCCCCCCTAGATTCTCTTCCTCCCCAAGCACAGCATCTGTAGATCTGTCTGTTTATTTGTTGAAGTTATATCTCTGTTTGAAAAGTACGTTGAAATTGAGACTAAAAGAGTAAAGAAACATTGTGTTCCACTTAGATTATACGTGATCAATAAGAACGTTCATAATTGGTTGAAATTTGTTTGTTTTTTTAGTCTGCTGACAAATTGTTCCACTGTGAAAAATATAAACCTAAATTTACAAGTAAATTTTGAATCTGTGATCGTTTATGCTACTGCCATTCCAAAGAAAACAATAATAATGAATATTCATTAAATTAATTTTAAAATGTTCTAGATTGAATTTTGAATTTGCCGCGACCCAAAAATTGCAAAAAATTTGGACTACCTGTGTGCCAAATCCCATTATCGTTAGTGCCTTAGATTCGTCAGAAATTTGATAACGATTAACAGAAAAACAAACACTTCTTTTTATAATAGTAGAGATAAGTGTATTAAATGTGGATGAACGTACGTATGCGTTCTGTACTTAGATTGATAAGGTAAGCTAATAAATGTCACTAAAAAAATATTGCCTATTTCTTACTGTAGTTTTTACTTCGCGAATTAATTTTTAAAATGTTCTTAAAAGTTTCATTATTTGTTTATGAGCATTACATTCTGATAGGTGAATATTATCCTGCCATAATTAAATAGTGCAGTATTGTTCCGCATGTATGGTCTGATTTATCTGGACCGCTGAGCTGACCATATCATTGATACTGACTGTAGTGGCTTAAATAAACGTTCAAAATTACAAAGCAATAAAACAAAAATTATATCTAAAATCAATATCTTGTGCAGCCGCCACGCGCAGTGATGAGAGCTTGACAACGTCGTGACTTCTCATACAGATTCCGAATTGCTGAGGAATGGCATTCCAGAGGACCTCTACCTGATGCCAAAGTTCAGCTGTACTCTTTGCCCGACGTGCAGTACGAGCGAGTTGCTGACCGATTTAATCCCAGACATGTTCAATAGACGACATATCCGGGGAAAGTGCAGGCCATGGAAGAAGCGGAATCTGTCGTGCAATGCAGGTTTGTACATTCCGAACAACATGTAGACGGGCATTGTCTTGCTGAAATGCCGCTACGGAATTGTGTTCCAGGAGGGGTAGGATCTCGGGCTACACAACATCTCTGATGTAGCGCCCGCTGTTCAGGGTCCACAATTTGGAGTACTCGGGATGGCCCATCATATCCAATAATAGCGCCCCAGAACATGACGACAGGCTTTCGTCCGGTATGAAGCTGAATAAGACCCGTTGCACAAATCCGATTTTTCAACGTGCGGCGCCGCGGCGGCACCGAAGCACAACTATGCACACATAACCGTGAAATGACGCAAGCACGGGGGTAAAGGACACAGTAGCTACAGCTCGGATATTACATGAGCAGCTGTCAGAACTCTTTTTTCTCTTTATGTGTTATAACTTCAGGAGATTCTGGTGGTGAAAGTTATGTTTCGTTCTTACTTAAGATACAGTATTTATGATCATTTGAAGAATTGTAAGTTTAAAAAATGTTCTTGCAGTTTCAAAACACGTATTTGACTTGAGCATGACTTTAAAAGTCTTCATTTTAGCTGTGGGTTACCGTCTAGGAACAATATGAACTGAGTAATGTCTCAAAATCTGAGTGCTACCTTGGAAATTGGATACCCAGCATGTTGTTTGAGTGTGTATTTACAAGCGGTTCAATTCAGATTGTCTCAGTTACCTGTTTCGATCTGATTCGTCGAAAAGAATCACGTAGGATTTCAGTGAAGAGGCTGCTAGGGTTGCTATTTCGCCAAAATCTAGACAACACTACATGTGTGTAAACCACGTGCACAATAGATCTCATTAAGTATGGAATTTAATTGCGAAATTTGTGGTACGGGATTTTATGTCAAGCGATATTTGAAGGCTCATGAAGCAAGAGTTCATAGGGTGTCTTTGCAACAAAAAAAACAGCGACAAAAGTTTCCGCTGCAAGTCTTGTGAAAAAGTCTTCGAATCTAGAAGCAGCCTTTGGAGACATTCCAATCTTATCCACAGCACCGAAATTTTTTTTAAAAGTATCTTGTCAAGAAACAGGATACACTGAAACATTTTTGAATGTGTGTGACTGGCGAGCTCATCTGAGTTCCAAACATAAACTTGATGGATATTCTGAACGCATCAATTTGCAATTTGGCAATGAAACTGGTTTTTTTATTTTCTCAATCTTTTTCTTTCAGTTTAATTTTCTTTTCGAAATAGTGAAAATAGAAATTAAAAATAAAAGCTCTTTTGAAGCAATTTCAAGCTGGTAAAATGTCCTGATTTTTTTTTCACTGGGGGAATAAATAAAACTCATTTTTAAAATGAATGTTTTTTTAATAAATTAATATTTTAATAAAAATGAAAGAGCATGCATTGAGAAATCTAAGCATAATTAAAATTACAAGCGATTCAAAGGACATCGTTTCAAGAACTCATAATTCCCTACTTAATGAGATCTATTGTGCACGTGGTTTACACACATAAAGTGTTGCCTAGATTTTGGCGAAATAGCAACCCTAGCAACCTCTTCACTGAAATCCTACGTGATTCTTTTCGACGAATCAGATCAAAGACAGGTAACTGAGACAATCTGATTTGAACCGCTTGTGTATTTTCCCCCAGCACTCGAGCCACAGACACTTTTTCATTGAGTTTGTTGTCGAAATTTCTAGTGCAAGCGTCTTATTGAACTATAATTGTTGGCTCTGAAAAGGGCCCTTTTTTCAATGGCTCTGAAAAGATCCTCCGCTCTTTCTTTGATTTCTAATTATAAACTGCAACAGCTCGACTAAAAGTCTTTTTTTTTTCAATAAAATTTCATCCTAAAACGCTATAAGCTATACGCGAGGCTTAGTGGTAAACAAACAATCGTACAATGTTGCCAAAACGCGATAACAAATAACACCTTTTTTGCGGGCCACGTAAGAGAATTATGTACATAGACGACAACTAATGTTCGTGTCATTTGCAGTGAAAAGTATTCTGATATTTCTATTGCTATTCGAATGTAATTAAATAATAAAAAATTTGATGAAGATAATTAATTTAGATATTTATTCTGTTTTCTAAATAACTACATTTCATACTTTGTTAAATCAATTTGATACTGTAGCAAACTATTTCTAAAATAAATTCGTGAAAAATCCGTATCCGTGAAGCATATAGCATTTATAGAGGATTAAAAAAAACGTGGAAGAAGAAAAAAATTTGGACCATTTGCCAATGGTTCTGTGCTCTCTTTTTTCTTATTTCACAAATGGGCTTTAGTGGAGTATGATGTGAGAGCATAGTTACCAAACTCGTCTGACTTTTTTGTTTATTATGAAGGTGAAGAAGAGAATGAAATATTAACTGTGGACTATGTAAAAACATTTCAGAAATAGAACTCGGCCAAGATGAGATGATAGTTTGGAAGATTGTGCTTCAGTTTGCATAAAAAAAAAGTCCCCCCTCGGAACAACCATTCACGCAGTTCTAAAATTAACGATAATGGCAATTACGATAACTTTTTATGAACCATGGTGATTGATTTAATGAAGAACCAAGAATCCACAAAAATGCATAAGCAGTGAACTAACTCTAACAGGCATGCTTGATATTGGGAACATCATAATTTAAAAAAAAATGCAATTTTATTGAATAGGTAAACTGTAATTTGTAACTCTAAAAGTTGCACCGCGTATGAATATAGTAATTGTAATGATTGAGTGGGAGAAATGTAAGGGTTTAAAGGACTAAATCTTTACTATAAATATTCATCATTTCCCCATTCAAATTTATATAATTTATTCCTACTACAGTTTCCAAAAGTGCGTCACCTTATCCTTAGTTGTAAAACAAATATTTTATTAAAACAACTAAAATTTTTGCAGTGTTGCTAAACCAATTTTGTTTTGATTGGATGATGAATTTCTCATTTGCAATAAATATATAGAACAGATTTCAAGGATTACCCAAAAAATTTCGAATAATTCAATTAATATCAGATGCACTTTTGTAATTATAATTACAACATTTATTTAGAACATTTTGTAATTAGAATGACAAAAAAAAGTGAATCGAAGAAAAACGTATTCTTGAATACTTGCTATACATATATACTATATCTTTGATATTACTGGTGGTTCAAAATTACCAGGCGAATACTTGGATCTTTCCTTTAGGGATTATTCCCGGACCGTCGTCAATAGCCATTGTAGTGCAATTTCATCGATGAACTACCTACCTACCTATGTTGTGAATGTAACTCCTTCAAATAATCTAATCTTAAATGAAAAATTCCTTTTACCCTCGACAGTCTTTGATTTCGATTAATTTTTAACACTGCATTTTTTTTTAATACTAGGGGTCTCCGCCCCCTGCTCGCTTCCGCTCGCCAACCCCCGGGGATTGCTGCGCAATCCCATTTGGTTTGCTTCGCAAACCAACACTCCTTTCACAGATGTCATTTGGTTTGCTTCGCAAACCAACATTCCTTTCACAGAGTGAAACTATCTGAATAATTCGTATTATGCTGATTTCACTTTCCGGTACATGACGTCACAGCGAGGGCTTCGCGCCCTGCTCGCTTACGCTCGCCGACCCCGGGGATTGCTACGCAATCCCGTTTGGTTTGCTTTCTCAAACCAATACTTCTTTCGCAATTGATTTCACTTTTTTTTGCTTTAACACTTAATGCACCCTAAACTAATAGCCGCATCAGTAAAAAATCTTCTGTATCTTGTTCCCTGTACAATTTTAAGTAAACAGTGTTAATATCAAAACTTTACGATTGTACTTTGTCGGTAAACTGTCTTGAGAACAGAGGGAAAAGAGCGAGCCTTTTTCCTCGCCAAATAAAAAGAAATCGTTTTTATGGCAATTGTTGCTACGATAAATTTGATATCTGGCAAACCCGATAGTAGAAAATGCAACCCACTGCTGTTTGCGGAACCAGCTATGCGAACTGAAAAATACGAAATTTGTGTCACCAACTTTTGATTGCATCGAATTTATTTATGAACCAATTTTAAAAATAATTGTACCGTAAGAAAGAGTACATTGTGAGGTATACTGCAATATTTTTAAAATTAAAAACTAACAATAATACTATATAGATATGACCATTTTAGTTTTGTATCGGAAGTTACGATATGAAAGTTCCGAAAATTGTATGACCTACTTTTAATTGCATCGATTTTGTTTATTAACCAATTTGAAAAATAATTGTACCATAAGAAAGAGTGTAATGTAGTGTATTCAGTGATGTTCTCAAATTTAAAAAATAATGGTTTTTGCCGTAGACATAACGGTTTTAACAGAAAGTAGCGAAAATATCCGAAGATTCCGAATTTTGTATCACGAACTTTTGATCGCATCCAATTTAATTATTAACCGATTTCAAAAATAATAGTACCGTAAGAAAGAGTATATTCTGAGGTATACTGCGATATTTTAAAAATTAAAAACTAATAGTAATTAGATATAGATACGGCAGTTTTAAAAAAAGTAACAAAAATGTCCCGATTTTTCCCGAATTTCAAAAAAATATTATCAAGAACCACATTTAAATTTTTAAAAAAACTCGACGAGCTGCAAAAATTTAGGTTGAGAGGTACTCTTAAAAAAAACTCACGACTAAAGACTGAAATTTTGAATGTGTTTTGCTCACTCGCGGAAGAAATTTCACTTCTTCAACTTTAACACTTAATAAAACCTAAACTAATAGCCGCATCGGAAAAAAATCTTAATAATTATCCAGGGAATACGATGAAGAACAAAGCATGTTAATTTCATATTTTTCCGATCAGTACTTTCTCGGGAAACCGTCTAAGAATGGAGCTAAACAACAAAAATTTCAATTCTGCGGCGGCGGCGGCGGTAACTTTTTTTTAATATAGAGAGATTGATTTTTTTATCAATTTTGGTGGCTTCGCGCGCGCGCGAAAATCTACTTTTCGCTTACAGTGTATAGTAGTTTGTTTTAAAACACCTTTTATATATTTAACTGTGTAGGACAACTTAGTGGTCGAATGGCTAGAGAAGTCTTTAGAACAATAAAGTGAAAAACTTTATCTTAAGAGTTCGATCCAAATTTTAATCCAACATTTCCACACTGGCATATCTTATTAAACTCAAATTTCGATAAAAATAGATAATTTGAAATAAAAAAAAAGAATAGAAAGGTTATGAATAGAAAATACTACACTTGTAATCCGCTTGTAACTCTGAAGACGCTTGATTCAATTTTAAAATGCATAAAAATTTTAGTGAGAAGTTATTTATTATTGGATGTAGTCGTCTCAAAATACCATTTAAATATTCTTTAAATATCCTTAAAAGGTAATACACAATCTGCCAACATTAAAAAATTATAGTTAGATTTAAAAAAGAGTATTTATTGAAATATTAAATCCACATTGAAACAATTGAATTGATTCAATATATAACTACTGGGACTACACAATGAAATATTTTGATTATTTATTAAAATGTAAACCAACTGCTTATTCAACGAAAAACTGTTAGTACTCGTGATGCAAGTGTTTGAATAAAATTTAAGACTGAAGAAGCAACTAGAGACGTAATATATTTCGATGAAGATAAAATATTCTAAGAGGTTCTAAAGAATAACTATATCTTTCTTTTAATATACATTATGGTATAACCTCATTTTTTAAGATAGTCAGTTAAAGATAAACTGATTACACCCCAATAGGATCTTGATTAGAAGAGACTAGTGTAATGGTACCCCATGATAGAAAATCATCGCAATGCGTTTGGGGTCAGATATAATGCAATTATTAGTGACGAATTGTGTTAACACAGTATTTATCTAGGCTTGTAAAAACCCGCGGTATTTTTATTTCCCACGATTGTATTAGGAAAAATTGAATTTGGCACAGGTTAGAGGGAATGCTTTAGGTCCCGGGATAATTCCACCATTACCTTAAGGTAAAGGGAATGTTCTTTTTTAATAAGATAAATATTGTTGATTTAATTACTTTCTTTCCAAAAGAATCTAAACACCCTGAAGCCAGTGTTCGTTCGGTGTGATGTGTCGTACGTGAAGACATTAAGAAATTATTACAATATCAAATCTAGAGGATTCTTTGTTATTTAGAATTATATCAGTAATATCTTAGATACGCAAGTTGGGTAGCTCACTTTGGCGGTTATAACTGCCGTATTACGGCGTGGCATGAAATCAAATTGAGTCTATGATATTCAGGATGAACTATTCCAACCATAACAATCATGCATATACAATGTCAAAACTAACATAAACAATGACTAGCACACTAATCAATTACCAATAAGCACATACTATTGATAAAGTACCTCATGAGGCATTACTGTTTAAATTGGAAAGGCTGGGGATTCAGGGAAAAACATTAATATGGATAAAGAATTGGTTATTGGGTAGAAAGCAGAGAGTGCAGGTAAAAGGAAATTATTCACAGTGGACAGAAGTTATTAGTGGGATGCCTCAGGGATCAGTTTTGGGACCAATTTTATTTATAATTTTCATAGATGATATAGGTCAGGGGATCAAGAATAGAATCAGTATATTTGCAGATGACTTAAAAATATGGGGGACAGTGGATACCAAGTTACAGATAGAAAATTTACAAGGGGATTTTGATAAGATATCCGAATGGGCTGTAAAATGGGGTATGTCATTTAATGTAGGGAAGTGTCAAGTTCTGCATATGGGTTACAGGAACAGTGGAGCCGAGTAGAGGCTGCAGGGAGTAAAGGTAAAGGAGGGAGAAACAGTCAAGGATCTTGGGGTGATAATTCACAGGGATTTTAAAATGGGTCATCAATGTTCAGCTGCGGGTAAAAAGGCTAATAGGTTACTGGGATATATTAAAAAGACTGTAACTTCAAGGGATAAGATTATAATCTTGCCGTTATATAAGGGTTTAGTAAGACCACATCTAGAATATGCTGTACAATTCTGGGCTCCATATATGAGAAAGGACATAGAATCAATTGAAAGGGTTCAGCACAGAGCTACAAAAATAATAAAGGGGCTAGCAAATTTCGACTATAATGAACGTTTAAGTAAGCTAAACATGTATACACTGGAAAGAAGAAGAAGGAGGGGGGATTTGATTCAGCTTTTCAAGTTTGTAAAACAAGGGGACACAGAGGGCTTAAATTTCAATAGGGATAACAGAACAAGGGGTCATGGGTATAAATTGAATAAGACACATTTTAATCGGGATTTAAGGAAAAACTATACTTTAATAGGGTAATAGACAGTTGGAACGCGTTGCCAGAAAATATAGTTAATTCAAAGGGAGTGTACGAATTTAAGACACAATTGGATAGTCAGTGGGAATTGGAGAATTCATAAACAAAGGACCAGCCTTGTTGGGCTTGAGCCTGTAGCTGGTCGTCAATATTTGTATTTGTAACTGTTGCTCCTGATCCCAAGAAATTCCGGGGGGGGGGGGCAGTTAACGACTTAGCATGTCTCACATACGCTCAATAGCAGACGGATCTGGTGATCTCTGTGGCCAAAGACCGGTTTTGACGTAAGTGATGGCTCCCCATATCATTACAGTAAGTCAGTGGTAGGCAAACTCCTTAGTCAAAAGAGCCAAATATAAGCAGTTCTACGATTAAGATTTATTTTGAGAGTCAAATTTATTTTCAAGAACCATGTTTATAGAAGTCTGTTTAAACTAGCTATTAACATTATAAAGCTGAATATTGATAAAGCTGAAACCAATTTAAGGTCTTCCATTTGCTGATTGGTTATATTCGAAGACATTTTGACAGTTCTGCCTTTTCCTGTTTTAGCAAACAGTGGTAACTCTTTAATTTTTTAAAGAATTTCTACCTTGTTCTTAAAATCCCGGAATGGCTCTTCGGATGCATTTATAAAACAACTTTTAATGTATTCACCGTCTGTGTATGGTTTGCCTTGCTTAGGAATCTATTGACTAACAGTAAAACTTGCAATATTAACATTGTTGGAAGATTTCACACAATAATTAAATACAGAACTTGATTTTTTTGGACTCTTCTGAAGTTCCTCGTCGGCTTCCTTCCTCGCATCACCGGCGGGATATTTACAGCCAGCATTTAGTAGAAGTCGATTCGTGGCATAGCCTAACTCAAGTGGCTAAAGAGCCGCGGTTTGCACACCACTGCACTAGGAATCAACAGCAATTAAGGAATCTAGGAATAATAACTAGGAATCAACAGCAACTGTTGAGCAGCAGTGTGCTGCTCAACAGGAAATTGAGAAGGTTTTGTTTTGTTTTGGGTTTTACAGTGCGTGTGTGGGGCCATAGCTGGCCAAGCTGCGCCAAACACAATACAACAACGAGGGAGGAAAACAAAGCGAAAAGTGTAAGGGTAGGCGAGGGTAAACAGAAGGGAGTACAGATCACTCAGGGTTGTGTTCCCCATACACACCTATAGAATATGTACCCCTGAGGGTGATTGAAAACGTCTACCAAACATCGGTAGCATACATTTAAAAATATATAATTTTATTGAACTTGAAAAAAAACCACAAGTATATTTTTGAGTGTGTCGTAACCATTTTGTTCTGTATGAGGTAATTTTGATGAAATCACACATCTATCGGCATTATAGTTTGAGCCGAATTTGCCCCAAATGAAGCACGTTTTCTTTATCTTATGGTTGAAGATTGAAAGTCATCACTACTACTAAAGCTAAGGGTTTGATGAAGACTTAGTTGAACCAAATTTTATCCACCTATTTAATGAATATTTCAACCACAATTTTGTTTTTCTTCCTGAGTTCTAAAGTATTGATTTTCCCTTCATCAACATGTATTCCACCTTTACCAATTTCATTTCTATATCTCGTTTCTATTTTCGACGTGAATTCGGCTTTAAATTTGGTTCCGTATAGGTGGGGAATGTATCTACGAAAAATTCAGCCAGATTTGTGGCGCTTATATCTCTTAAAATATGAATTGTAATTATTTCAATTTTGTTGGATGGAAGATTTATATCCGTATCTAAGATAGAGGGAAGAGGGGCATGAGCAGTGGTAAGTGGTAGTGCTTGACCGCGAACACTGGAAATGGTTAGTATCAAGCACCTTGATACAGTCCGATTGGTCAATTAGCGCACTGTAGCTTCAAAATCAGATGTAATCTTGTCGCTAAAAAAAACCTTACAGGAATTATGGATGAACGCTATTGGAATACATTTGTACATCCCAAGTTAAGCCTTCTTTTGTGTTATGGGGATCACCGATAACCCTGAGGTAATGGGTCTTGAGATCTTATTTGGTCTTCCCGGATAATTGGAAAGTTTTGTAAACTGTAACTGTATTGTTGTTTCTTATCCCACTTAGCTAAGCATGTTACTTGAATACGGCTTGTAGAATTAATCGTGTAATATGTTATTGATGGTGGCAATGGTTACAAATTGACGTCACACTGTAGCAACATAACAGGCTATCGGCGACGATTTGGGATCAAGGAAAAATATCAGACGGAAATCCCCAAGGGAAAATATTTGAGGACAACGCCTCGTAATTTTGAACTAAGGTCAGATCAACACTTGAGCTGGCACACCACTCTCCAAACTGTCACGTCATCGTGATGACCTTCGAGGACGCGACAGATATAACGTGCAACAGCCCCCGCGTACACGACGGTCTGGTTGAACCGAGGTTATTACTCGTTTTTGGTTGAACCCATATATATTACTCGTTTTTCTACTCTTTGACCCTCGAAATATTTCCAACGACATGTTTTGTCCAAGATCTGGCCAATTTCGCTAAGTACGAGATATTTCGTCGAGACAAAAGGGTCCTTCTACTACAAGGGAATGAATATCCGAGTAGAAAAACAAATTGTCCCTAACCCAGAACAGGCGGCAGTTTGGAACAGGTTTTGCTCTAGAGGTTGATCACTGCATTGCAGTTTTTGGAGCGAAGATAAACTAGAAGGTTTCAAAACAATATTTGAGCTTCGTCAGTTAAATGTTTCTCGAAAAGAAAATTTTCTTTTCAAAATATTTGAGCAATCAAAAATCTACTAAATGAAATTTTTCAATAACTTGAAAACATATTTCTGTCATTTATTACGTTTTTTTACCAAAGAATTTTCAAAGAAACCCATTAACTCTCCTGGTGGTTTATCTTCGAGTCGAAAACCATCCTGGAGTGACCAGTCTGATTCAAAAGCCTGTTCCAAACTGTCAACAGTTTTAGGCAAATAATAATTTGGGTTCACCACTTGAATCTTCATCCCTCTAGAAATAATAGGACAGTTTATTTGATGTTATGATGATTTCATGTGGACGAGCACAGTAAGCATACTCGACAAAATAATTCATCTTTATCACAGTAGAATGTGCCAGTAAAAGTATCGGCTCACAAAGGAAACCAGAACCTCAAATATAAATTCCGGTCTGCAGCACCAAATTAGGTGGCAGGCCGCTCTTGAAATAAAAAATATGTTCCAAAGTGTTCAAAGTATAACTAGCACGAATGTCGAGGCATATGTTGAAACTCAAATACTGAAACCAGAGGGCGCTGCGTGCGCTCTGACTTGCGATTGATACTGAAGCTTGTAGTTAGAACGATGTGATAAGCCATGGTAACCTACTGTGTTTTTGTTGTTGTGTATGTGACAATAAAATTTGGATAAAAAGGATGAAAGTCTGGATTGACTTATTTCCGTCTGACAGGTAAGAGAACTTTAGAACAGACATTAAGAATTCATGCTAAATAGAAGTTGTTTCAGCACATTTTTCTTTTCCTTTATTTATTGACCTTCATTAAAATGTTAATTTATCTGAATATGTGTAACTTAAATTTGTATGTGCTCTGACTTTTGAATTGATCTTATTTCCTTTTCAGATATGATTTTCATTCGATACATCTTAGTTGCGGTGACTTTAGTTTGTGTGATCGTTGATGCCCATCTCCTCTTAGAAAAGTACCACTCCGAAGGAGACACATCTTCCTCAACGCGGAACATCATGCCAGGATTAGAGCAGCGGGAAACGCCAGCAAGAATGGTCAACGAAAACCTCCTGAGATTATTTTTCAAAGACAGCGTTCCCCTAGCATCTATGTGGTCCACCCTCATAAACGACAGCTCTGGCCAGAAAAATCTGCTTGCACCAAGAATGAAGAAAGTTCTGGGCGTTTTCACGAAAGCAAATCCTACACGATACCTCAAATCCAATACAGATGGTGGGGGTTCAGATTTCTTCAATACTTATCTGCGTGGCAACTACGGAGGGTCCAGAATTCCCTTTGATCGTCCCAGGCCACTTAGATGGGGTTAGTGAGTAACTATACGACGACACCCCTGTCGCAATGGTCTTCGGGATTCCTGGCAGGATGGCACCCAAGATTAAAAAAACACTTATTTTTCTGCATAGTTATTACACCAAGCATGGAAATTGAAGAATCGATACACTATTAAAAATTTATGTAGATGCAGATTGAAATGTATGATTTTTCTTTAGTTTGCGCGGTTCTTAAAGCTGGCGTATTTTAATTAGGTTCTTTGGGCCTGCTTATTTAAAACTTAACTAGTGAAATATTATGAAACTTTTAATTCCATGAAATTTATTTTTTGTTTAGTTGGTATAATTGTAACCCCTCTTAAGAAAGGTTGATATTTTATGTTACATTTACCAATTTGTATGCTGGTATAACGTACAACAGACAAAAAAGTCAAATCAAACTTTTTTTTTCTCCCCATTTTCAATGCGGAACTTTTTTTAAATCACCTAATTTTAATCCTTCTTTGCATGATTTTTTCTTTATTGGTGAAATAAATCAAGGTGATATAATTCATGTTCAAAATTAAAGGAAAAATGGTTAAAAAAATCTTAGTATATATTTATAGTATAAATTTAGCAAAAAACAATCTGATGGTATCATGTGGTATTTTTTAAATTAAACGCAAACTTTTTCAGAAATTGCTCTAAAAATAACAGAAACACATGTTACAAACCTTTCTTCCACTCATTTTCACTTTTTTAGGAATAGAAACTCAAATATAATAAAACAAAATTATACGTTTATTGCAACTACAACAAACAGCGGAATGACAACTTCAAGCTCGTTTTACTGATAGTGACACTTGCTTATTTTTGACAGCTATGTTTTTTTTATGCAATGGACATTAAAAAGGTATCCAGACACGATCAACTTAAAGTGAACTTGTTCTTTTATGTAATTTTTGGGCATTCTGTTATGATGGAAATTTCCACCACTATGCAAAGAAGGGTTAAAACGTGTGTACTTAATTTAGTAATATTTAAAATTGTTTACATCGAAAAACTTTCCTCTTGAGGAAATTGATAAAAATTTCTCGAGATAAACTAAAATAAAATTTTAAAACTCTTCCGATTAAAACATTTTTTTGGTTCTATTCTCTAGTGCAGATTGCAGTTTTTATTTTTGCAACTAAAGCAAAAATATAGGTTGGAATAAACAACCTATACTATAATTATGCACAAAATGTTGTTTTATAAGAGTAAAATTTAGTGTCTGAACACTGAAAATTTGTTTATTTTCACTGTGCTTTTGTTGTACAATTATTATTGGAGATATAGACATCTAAAATTTTGAAGTTGAGTTTAGTTGTCATAAGCACAATATTATGTTTTTCTTACAACAGCAAATATCTCTCCCAAAAAATTATATTCAAAATCTACTCTTTTATACATAATGTTTTACTTAATTAATTAATCAGTTTGAATTAAAATTACTTTATAATAAACAATAATAAAGTATTCTAATAAAATTTTTTATTTACAGAACTCTTTACTTGTAATTTTGAGTTTTAAAGAACGGAAAATAGCTTAAATTTCAATACCTAAAATAACAAAACTCAAATAACAAGCTAAGATCAAATCCTGCATCGTAAAATAGGAAGATTTTATAAAAACATTCAAAGGGCAATTAGCTAATTCAGATACTTGGTATCCGTTCTTCAACCAATCACAACACTTACAGAATTCACCAATACTACTGATTAGTATAGTGCAGATTCTCATTTGCCATTCATTGCATTTGTAATGACTTTTTGTTTTGATTTGCTGAATATTTAAGGGATTAAAAAAAAAGGTAAAAGGTTGATATTTAATAATTTTCCAGAAATTTTCAAGTGGGTTTATATTAATTTTTATATTCTATATAATATTTTTTAAAGAAATCACATTTTCATGTTCCTTACATATGTATAATGAAAATAAAAATTATTTCCTTTTCGAAACTATTAATTTCCTTTTCAATGTATATCCTTTTGTTACAATTAAATAATGTTACCATTGTACTGAATGAATGTGATCAATACAAAAAATGCAAATAAGTATACTAGTTTTTTCTACTTTTTAGTCAACTTTCTGTTTTCTTTAAACAGTATATCATTTAAATAATAAGTTATCAACGCTCTATTAACCTGATTTCATGTTTTAGTTTGTTAACAGACGATTAAATGTAAAAGTAATTGTTCTTTTCTTCAGTTATTTTGCATACTCCAACAAATTTGTAAAGAAATAAAATTAACTAGAATGGTAGAATGACATTATATTTAAATATGTTTTTAAATAAAACTTGATACTTTCAATTTTACTGTAGGTACTAATACGTGATTAAATGGAGCTAATGGAGAGAACAATGACACTAACAAGCATTAAATTCTATGTTATTCTATTGATGTTGATTATTCTTTATTAACTTCTTTATTCTGATGATGACGAGATCAAGATCTGGTTTTTTTTTTTCTTGTGATCGTAATCACATTTTCTTCTAATGAAAATATATCTCGCCAACAAGATCTAGTAAGTTTTGAAAATGACGATATATCTCGCGGAGACAATCACAAGGAGGATTAGTAAAAAATAAGTAACATAGATTCTGGTTTTTTAACCTTTAAACACTCCCTTAGAAAAAATGCATTTAAATGTTTAATGATTTTTTTAAATTTGAGTTTTTGTTGCTGTATAAAAGATAAAATTCCAAATTCATTCATAGATTTATATAAAATGTACCATTTGCAACCTATAACAGATAAAAGATGTAACATAACATAAATCAAACGAAACCATTCGTATTCTATTTAATACAACTACTTTTCATTGGCGATAATGTGTATTTTATTATTTAAATTGAACATACACTAACTTCCATTAATTATAACACACAGTTGAGACAAAGATATACATGAGAAAGAAATTACTCAATTAGCTTCGTTTACAGCTTTCCACAAGAGAGAAAAAGCAACTCGGCAGAGCAAGTAAAAACTTTATAAACACATTTCAATTCAAATTTGAATGTCATAAAAAACCACATACAGAATTATAAAAGGCCATTTCTAATCTCAAATTTACAACACTAGTACAGTTGCTAATCGAAAGTAGATTAGATGTCGGGGCTAACCCCATCTGAGTGGGTGGCCCCGCGGACGCCCCATCTGACTCAACTTCCGGACTTTGCTGATCCTGCCCCTGAAGAGTCGGTTCATTGAATCGTCGTCTCTGTGCGTGAGCAGACTAATGCCCCTCTTGGGGGTTGTCACCAGGTAGGACTTGGGGTTTTCCACGTTGATCCTAAGCGTTGCAGGATAGCGCCGGACGTCCGGCCGGGACATTCGGGTCTTGGGGAGTGAGACGATGGTCCCGGTCGGGAACTGGGACCACAGTTCCGAAAGTGCTGCCCCGGTCAGACAGAGGAGGAGGATCGTGAGAATCACGCAGGAGACCATAGCTTGAGTTCAATGAATTGGTTGTTGCTGAAATGAAAGAAAGGTGGGATTGAGCAATCCTATTAGAGGGCTCTAAAGCCAAATATAGAGAATCTAGTACTTTTATATCTAGTATGAAGTGACCTAATATAACCCTAGTCCAATGATTGGTTGTTGCTGAAAGGAAAGAAAGGTTGGATGGAGCAATACCATGAGTGGGTTCTGTTGTTGTTGTTTCTTATGCCTACACTGGCAGACCAAAGGAGTGCCAGCCCCGTCGAAGACGGCAAGAGGCGAGGGGGGGGTGCGGTTCCATGCAAGTGAGCCCCATTGGGAGGAAGTCCGACTTAGCTCGAGTTTTTAGCCAACAGATGGCAGCACATCGACACGTCTCGTTTCTACGGAGTGGTCACATTTTCACGACATTCAATCATACTCAGGCCCACGGTTTTAATTTTGATCCAAACCAGAGACCAACTAATCCCTGGTTCGGCACCCCCAGAGGTATTGATTTATTATGGGAACTTGGAGGACTTTGTGACCAGGACAGATTTTTCGTGAACCAGTCACCTTTAGAGTACATGAAAGTTTTAGAGTACAGCTGAGCTCGATCATGATCAGTCAGTCACGAGCTCGATGTCCTACCAACCAGGCCACCCGGCCCGTATGAGTGGGTTCTAAAACTAAATATAGAGGTACCTAATGTTTTTGTGGAGTAGATATTATTTATTTATTTATTTCTCTACAGAAAAATAACGAATTGCAAAGAAAAAAATTGGGGGGGGGGAAACATGATTCAAATAGCATTGTATGATTTAATTGCAATGCCCAATATCATACCATCTTCTCCAATGCTGCCAAATGAATGATATTTAAAGTATAGTTGTTCAGCTGTCTTAGAGTAAAACCGATTTGAATATGTAAGCAAAGGATATTTAAATAATGCATCTACTAAACCAAAATATGTCTTATAAAGGATGTAACATTTTATTAAAACATATGGAATACAATTTATGTGCACTTGCACAAAAGCAGTAAGAAAAAAGGAATGCGAAAATACAGGCTGGGGTAATGAAGTTCAGTCATTAAATGAATGTAAGTACTCACAGTATGCAGTTTAATGAAAATATACTAAGTCGTTTTCTCACACAGACAGACACCAAACGCGAAAACCACTGATTTTGCTTTAGAATGACCCAAAACGTATAAATAACTTAAAATATGGGGGAATAGGGTAGAGGTGTTCCAAATATCGCCTATCCTAACTATTTCTCTGCATCTCAGTCTCCAGGGTTGGGAAATCAAACTGAAAACTAAATGAATATCACTAGGAACTATTCTCTTTTGGATTCCAGAGATCATATACCTTCTTTACTTATTTCGGTTTAAGTTAACAAATATTCAAAAAGTTTCCCAAGAATTTTCAAGAGTGGGTACCTAATATCGCCTACCCCTGTTGATATTACCACCCACCAGGCGAAATTAGGATCAACTATTAAATACGAGTTGCTAGTAGAGCATACATACCTACCTTTAGTATTTTTGATGTATTTTCAAGTTATATAAACGAAATTATTATTGGAAACACTTACCTGGATATTCCCTGAATGGATTGGAAACAAATAATACGTTTATCACAGCCTCAAATACTTCAGATGCAATAGTGTTGTTGATATAAGTTATAGGAAGCTTGACGGTGGCGCTACGTGTGGCAAAACCCGAGACCGTCAAGGTAACTACATAAACTCATAGAAGTCGATCATAGTAGCTTGCAAACACGAGTAGGCGATATTAAGCACAGGGGCGATATATAAAACAAACAAACCATTCTTATTTAGATAGATAATACAAAGCAATCTATTGAATAATAAACACCCATCAAAAGAAATGCCTACAATTGAATTAGAATTCTTAGAAATCGAATTCTGAGAAAAATATTTAAACAGAAATAGTTAAGAAATTCTATAACGTCAAACCCAGGAATTTCACATTAGAAAAGATCTAATAATGTAATGTTTGCTTAAACCAAATATTACAATCCGTTTGCTCTTTTCGGTTGGAACTCTGAAATTATATACACATCCAATGTAGCTAGTTCCAGGTGAAATTTAATTGATTATTCCAAGTCCTTGTGTAATTAAAAAAGGAAATGAAAATAGGTTTGGAATTATAACTAGATGTTAAATTAAGAATAAGGATATTAATGGATTTTTCTCAATGGAAATAGAACGCACAGTCGCGTAAAAAAAAAACGAACCACCTTTCTTCATTCAAGTAATTTTAACAGTAGATAAAATTCAAAGATGGCGTATGACTGTAACTAACGTCTTCTATAAATTCAAATGCATGAAATGTGCACAATAGGCTGTCTTCATATAAAATTGAGCACTAAATTCTTAATTTTGCATGGCACTCTTTATTTCGACTCACAATTTCGAATCTATATCAAAATTTAACTTCATATACCAAATTTCATGTCATTAGGTTTACCGTTTTGAATTTAAGAGTACAGAAAGATTGAAGCCCCTAATGTAAAATAAGTTTCTCAGACTTTTATGGATATCATCCTAAATACTATTCCTATAACGCTAATATTTTGCACCACGTTCCTGTTAAACAACATACCTCCCCACCAAAACATCGACAAAAAAATTGTTATAAAAATTTGCTTTTAGTATGCAATAATAATTATTAAATTAATTTTTTAATTACGAATTGGAACCTTAATGTTTTCTGATTGGATTGATTCAGAAGTACTTATCACATGACCATGCTGAATTTCATCTTATTCCAATGGTTAGTTTTGCATTAGATTAAATTTTCATCATGGAGATTTTAGGGGGCAACCATAAGTTTTAAAAACGTCTGACGAATAATGGTTCTCGGGTCGTTTGAACTTGAGTAATAAACATAATACTATATCGTTTTTACTTGCATAATAAATATTAATTCTCGGATCGTTTGCACGTGCTGAAAAATACATTTGAAATAGTGTTCAAATTTTAAATTTTGGTAGCTATAACAACAATTGATCTTGTTCTACGAATAGCGATCTTCAATGTTGAGAGGAACCCTGAAATTGACAGTACCTTTATCATTGAATACCTCCGGATATAAAGATTGTAAAGTCATGAAATTTCATATTTAAACTAATTCAATGATACAGAATCTGATTAAGACATCAAAACATAGTGTTTTCATTGGACATTTCGTTCTTTGTGCAAAAATTGATCCGAGGACGTTCTTTTATTTAATTCTTTCGCTATTGATTTTGTAGAGGACGTTATTCCTTATTGAATGGTATCTTTTAATTTGCTCTACTCTGAATAGTGCTCGAAATAAAGAGAGTGGTTCGTATTCTTCCGGGCTTGTATCTAAATAATCAGAAACATAATATGATGTCATGATTTATTACCCACCACTTATCAGAGGACATGTGAAAGGCTATCATCTCCCAATAGAATGAACTCACAGATCAAGAAAAGGTTTTTACTGTTTCATAAACTCAACTCTTTTCGTTTATATTATTCCACAACTGACATTGTATCACTTTTATACTCTTATATAATGTGTTAAATTAATTTCTTATACTTTTATTTAAGTGGCCACTACAGGGCCGGAAGTGATGGTCACTATTTCTAATGGCGGGCACTTAGGACTTGTCGTTGGCCACTCCAGGCCGTAAGTAATGGTCACTTGTGAAGGGGTACCCAGTGGGTGGACCATCATTGCCCTTTACAAAGGACAGCACAATTTACTTCCATGCCCTGACCCTGGATTCGAACCAGGAACATTCCGATCCAGAGGCCAACACATTGCCACTAGACAGGTTTGTCGGCTTGACTGTATCATAAGAAACACTATTGATGCCTAAACTTTCACACATTTTTTAGTGGCATTCAGTCGCACTGAGTTTGTTACGGAACTCATAGTACAAAATCGTTCTGATCTGTTGACGTGATAGCTCCATTTTAAACACTTTTTTGACGCACAAGATAATAAATTTTTAACAAATTACACAGTCGTGTAGTTCCAATTTTCAGTTTTCGAATGCAAAAGTCCGTTTAAGGAAAGGCTAACAACCACAGAAAGGACAGCTGTTGGCGCCGAGGTATCTCATCTTGGCGGGAAACTTTTTATTCAACCTGATATTAATTCGCCTAGTAGTCTCTTTTAAATCTAATTATTGATCACAGTAAAAATTTTAATTAATTAAAATAATCTCCACAAATTGAATTCACAAGGGCTTCAGAATAACTGCCACAAGGGGCCATTGTCAAATACAATTTTTTTATTGGCTGATAGCAGTTTGGTGTTATCCAAAAAAAATTCCATGGTACTTTTAAGAAAGTTTTGGATGATTAATGATCTGCCTTTATTTCAGTATTCGTGTGTTGCTATCAGTCATGGAATAAAGCCCTCTTTTGTAATTACTTAATGCGACCATCAACCTACTGCTTTAATGCTAGACGCAATGGTTTACGTTAGAATAATTAAATGCAATTTAATTATAAACTTAGACAAAAGCTCTAAAAATTAAAAAGGGTGAAAAGGAAGTAAAATTTCCAAGCTTCTAGGTAATCTAAACTTTTTTTCAGTGCTGATGATAAACACAGGAACAAAGGATGACGACTATAAACCTTCTGGTAGTTGTCTTCACGGGGTACCTCGTCATTAGAAGAAAACTGCCCAGTCATCATTAAAAAATCAACAATGCCTTAATGACGAGATATCTCGTCACTAGCAAAAGTGTTCAGATCTTGATGACGAGATATCTCGTCATTAACAAAATGTTCAAATCTTGGCGGACGAGATATCTCGCCACAACCACTTGGAGGGTTAGAGAGATGGAAAGAAATTCGAACTATTGAATCTCTTGTGATGATGAGAAACAATCAGAAAGAGACGGCTATCAATCAAATCATATTGAATATTGAAATTAATACTATTCAAATTCGTATATAGTCGATTATTCGGTGTTAAGAATGTTTGGGAATCATTCGATACAAAATAAATATTTAATTTATTACTTGCGAATGTAAGACAATTTTAACTGCTACTTAGAAATCAAGGTACAGCTGCAGTCTACGTTTATAGTGGTGGCTACGGCCTTGGTGGTTTTTTTTGGCGCACTACATAAATTGCCAAAGAAATAATTATTTCGAAATTCTTTCTGTTTAAAAATGTTTTCCTTTTAAAAGGGAAAATAATAAGCTTCAGAAACACATTTGTAAACGTTTCAAAAAATATAGTAATCAAATGACAGTCAAACGGATTTTGAAAGAACTTTCTAGAATATTCCAAATGAAAATTGAAACTTTCCGCTTGCCGAGTTTGCCATAAAAACCGATATAACGGTGATACAGATGGGTTGCTTAACCTGGAATATCTCGCTACTAGAAGTGAGCTAAAAAAGCGCCAAGGCCGTTGTCACCGCTATAAATGTAGACTGCAGCTTTACCAAAACCAATCATATGAGTAAAATAGTTTCAGAAGTCATAGTTCATCTTGATGTTTTTGGTATGATTAAACACTCACAGAGAGAGATACACCTATACTCTGTTTCACCTTAACTTGTCAGTATTGGGAAAGGCAGAAATGATGTTCATCCGCATGAAAAATAATTCCAACTTGATTTGGAATTTAAAATAAAGAAAATGCATATAAACGTGTAAAAATTGTCCTACAATGAAGGAGTGATTTTTGAACCTTTATAATCGGTTATTTATTTGTAAAAAGCATTTTTTTTGACCGAAGCGAATGAATATATCCGAAACGGAATTCTAAACCGGTTTCCATGGTTACATTTCTGGCGAGCTAAATACGCTTTCCGGCCAAGTCTGCGCCATTTCGCTCTGCGTCTTTGCTAGCGTGTGTATTTACGTTCATATCTCTCTTGTGCTATTTTATTGGAGTGTGTTTGATACTCTGAACATGGCTGAAAAAGGAACGTCACCATCCAAGCTGTATACGCCATCAAAGCAAGGAAAATCAATTGGTAGTGGAGCTCGCAGGAACATATTGAATGTTTATTCTAGACTTCGAGAAGAAAACCATAGTGATTCCATTAACCAAATCGTCGGAAAGGTGTCTCAACTAACTGGTGTTTCCAAAAGAACTGTTTTTCGTTTGAAAAAAGAAAAGAAGACGACAAGTCCTTTGAGTACTCCAGGAAAAAAACGACCTTATGCCGTTGGAAAAAGAACAAGAATGATGAAATATGACAACTTTACTTTATCGTGCATCCGACGAAAAATTCATGATTGTTTTCGTCGAAATGAAATTCCTACATTGGACAAAGTTCTAAATGAAATTAACAATGATAAGGATATTTTTTCGACAAACATTAGCCGAAGTACACTGTACAGGATACTGAAAGATTTGGGATTTTCCTTTGAAAAGCGAAAAAGGCAGGCTATGCTTTTAGAAAGACACGACATAATTTTATGGCGAAGAAATTATTTACGAAAAATTAGAGAACTGAAGAATGAAAATGCTTCAATCTATTATTTAGATGAAACATGGGTGAATGAAGGACACTCACAAAGTCGAGTATGGCAAGACAAAAACATCAAAAGCACCAATGAAGCTTCCTCTTCAAGTTTGACAACAGGCTTGGCTGCACCAAAAGGAAAAGGAAGAAGACTCATCATTACCCATATCGGAAGTGATGAAGGATTTGTACCTGATGCGGCTGACATTTTTGTAGGAAAAAAATCCGGTGACTACCACGAAGAAATGGATGGTAACCATTTTGAGAAGTGGTTTGAAGATATCATGCCTAAATTGAAACGAAACAGCTTTGTAGTGATGGACAATGCCCCCTATCACTCGGTGAAGAAAGAAAAAATTCCGACGACATCTTGGAAAAAAAGTGCAATTCAAGAATGGCTATCGTTGAAAAACATTACGTGGAACCAGGACATGATCAAGATTGAACTGTTGAAAAAAGTTAGCGAAATCAAACATATGTTTGATAAATACAGAGTTGAAGAAATTGCCGAAAAATTTGGACATAAGGTTTTGAGACTTCCCCCGTATCACTGTGAGCTTAATCCCATTGAAATGATATGGAGTCAAGTAAAAGGACACGTTGCCAGGGAAAACAAGACTTTTAAACTGAACGATGTGAAGGATTTAGTCATCCAAGGGATTGAAAAGGTCTCTGTACAAAATTGGAAAAACTGCATAAACCATGTTACTGAAAAAGAGAAATACATGTGGGAAGTAGATGGACTTGTGGATGATATTTGGGAAAGTAAGAACTTGGTAATTTCTTTTAATAGTGAGTCTGATAGCGATTCGGAAATGTTAAGTGATGATGATGTGTAAATTCATGTGATGAATAAGTATATTATAATGTAAATAGATTTGTTATGATGTTTGCTATGTTTTACATATATTGATGATGTATAAATGCATGTGATGAATAAGTAAAACGTAAATATAGTTTTCTCATTGTAACTACTATTCATGAAAGAGATTGGTTTCTTCTGTACACTTTCTTGTAAACTATTTTAAATTATTCATAAAATTAATAATTTACTACTAATCAACCCGACACCGTTCCGCGAGTTTCAGAATATGTTTCACACATATAAGGTTTATTTTTTTTAACTCTAATTTTTAAAATGGTTTCATTTTTTTTATTATTGTATGTGTATTCACTATATTTGTATTTTTTATATTCTATTTATTTATTGTGAATGTATTTTATATCCTCTATGTTATATGTATTTTTATTTGTTATTTACTTTCTTTAATATCAGAATAAATTTGATTTAATTTGGAGACTATATTTTGCTGTTAAGAAAAACACATATTTTAGCAGACGACGCACTCTCCCCTACCTTGTCCAACCAAATGTAAGACCAAAGGAGTAATTAAATTGGATTAATTTCCTTTAATAAAATTATTAAAATTGAAAAAAGAAGTATTAATCAAGGTGTTTAGCTTTCAGGTAAGTAAATTCAAAAAATGAATTTTATGGTTCATCACATCTTTAAATAGACTGTTTTTTTAAACAACATTTATTGTAAAAAAATTTTAAATATATATATTTTTAAATAACTAAAAATAATACTCATTTAGAAAAATCAAAACGCATTTATATTAACATAGAGTAGCTTTTTGTTTAATTAACAAATGTAATGCAAGAGCCATTAGAAATTAAAGATCTGTGAAACGTATAGAATTTCCACGTGCATTTTATCTCTCCTTGCCAAAAAGGGCGAATTTCCTCGCTTATAGCTGACTTCTTCTGACATTGTAACCCTAGTTTCTACGACAACGGCTGTGATGCGGTCAACGTAGCCTTTACTCTACTGACAAGTTAAGGTGAAACCGAGTATAAATTAAGTGTTTTCTTTGTTTCAGACTCTTCTTAAAATTGCTCTTAAAGTGTCACCACCGTGCAGAGAACTTGTAAGGGGCAGTGGCCAAAAAGAAAAACGAATATTGTTATATGTTCAAAAACATCAAGTTACCATTGATTTCATTCTCCATTACTTTAAATTTAAAATTATTTCAATTACTTTATATGATTTTCTGAAGCGTTTACAAGCCTTTGAGGTAGGTCGTTTTACCAATGAGAACAAAACTGCTATTTAGTATTTTGGGTGAGATGTAGTATACGGTACAGCGGCGATTCTTCGCCAAAGATAGTAACCTTGATTC
Organism: Metellina segmentata; assembly: GCA_947359465.1. Lineage (NCBI taxonomy): Eukaryota > Metazoa > Arthropoda > Arachnida > Araneae > Tetragnathidae > Metellina > Metellina segmentata. Next base: position 81,896,551 of record OX375875.1, on the reverse strand, counting down.
TACGTATACATTTATGAAAACCCTATGTAAAGGAAGGATAGTTTGTTTTCATGGCAACATAACTTGAATTACGAATTTTGAATTTAGATGTATCGAGTACGGTGATTGGTTATCGCTTGAGTGATTTTTGAGTGCGTATGAAAGAAGGATTTTAATTGGTTAAAAAATTATTTTAATTTGGTTCATTTTAATTGGTTAAAGTATCAATAGATTGCAATAGTTTTATAATATCCTTTAAGTTGATGATTCTCAAAATCGGCAATTTTGAGTTGTGTCACTTTTCTTGCAGGGGTGCGATCTGTATAAGGAATCACCTCCGTACAACGAAGCACACCTTTTTTCAAACCGTTGGGTCTTTTTCTATGCCTTTTACGTCTAGTTCCTTTTTCTTGGCGGTTGTTCATGAGGTCATAGATAACCTGGCATCGACCTTCTTATGCAACAGACAGAGCATGTGGGCGGAGTCGTTTTCGTAAGATCTATGAAGGTCAAATCACGTGGGCTTACGGATCGACTGAGCTGATTGGCAATCGAAGCAAATACTAGTTTTTTTCGCACGATGGAAACAAATACTTTAACCAATCAATAATTTAGAATTCATACTTTTCCACACTAACATGTGTTGGAGTAGTGTGGAAGTTTGGAGATTGGGGTGCCATCTCAGATGTCGACAGGTCATCTGACCGTGGTTCAAAATTAAGAGACTGTCTCCAATAGAACGTTGTGTTGCTTCAGTGCGACTTTAATTACAACTATCCCAGCCACAACCACTTGACATATCTTCAAAACGAACGATCGGAAGAATAACATAACGCTGCGCGCACATGCTCCGTCTATTTCATTAGAAGATCGATGGAACCTGGACCCTAAGGGAGTCTCAATCTCCGGTATTGACAGTATAGCACTTGATAAACGGATCTTCCTTAATATTAAGGGATGATAATTCGGAAGATTGGTTTGGTTAATTTTTCTCTCCTGGTGTCTCTTACAGACTGAATCTTTTAGATCTGTTGTTCCGATAGCTCTGTAGTGGACTGTATTTTAATTAACACAATTCGTTGTAGCAAAAACAATATTTATTGACAACAAACTTAACAAGGTTGTGGATGGACCACTCTCATTAAGGCTAAGGAAGCGTGCTTCTCGTTAGGGCTAAGGAAGCCTGGTTCTTGTTAGGGCTAAGGAAGCCTGGTTCTCGTTAGGGCTAAGGAAGCCTCGTTTTCATCAGGTCTAATAGAGCACCTCTCTCCTCTGTGTCTCAAGCCTGAAAGTCACCTACAACATCACACTGCATCCTCTACAGTATGTGGGAGATAACAATCCCCTCGCTCACAGCGCATTTTACAATAGATGGGAGTTTTAACAAGATCCACTGTGCCCCCTTGCGAGGAAAGGTGATGTAAAGCATTACAACATGTTCTCAGTGTATCAAGAGACAGTTTCAAACATTCGTATTCTTTCGGTGGTTGTTTCGACGAAGTATCTCGTCATTAGCAAAACTGATGGTATTTTGATGGACGAGATATCTCGTCATTACAACAACCCGACCAGATCTTGACCTCGTCTTCATAAAACAATAGCAATATCTTCATCACTCTGAATTCAATTGGAATTCTTCATTACGATGTATCTCGTCATTAGCAAAATTGGTTAAAAATCATGATCGACAAGATATATCGTCGAAAGCAACTCGAGTCTTAAAGGACGAATAGTAAAAAAAGGTAGTAGACGGTAAAATATATTAAAATATTGAATCTATTTTTTTAAAAGAAGAAAAAATGGGACAAAATGTTTGGAAGTCCCTAGAAACGCGATTGAAAATATTCCCCGTTCAACAAGCAGCACTTCCATTCCTCTTACATTCAGGTTCGAAGTAGTAGACTTCCAAGTTCTTTTTTAATATTAGATTGAGGGGGAAATGTGTCTATATAACTACCCCGTACGTAGGGATTGAGAAGCTATTCGACACTATTGGAATTGCGCTACTTCTATTACGCAAATAAATCGCAAACTTACTTTTATGATGGTAATTCGCTCCAAAAGAATCAAAAGCTGAAGTATCCGGGCAGACGATTTGAAACTATCTAAAGATTTACTCGAGGGAGCTTTTAAATGCGAGCTTGGAGGCGGAAAAGTAAAGTTTGTTTCGGGGATGGTTGTGAAACTCTATTTGTTACTCAAAGACAACATTTATTCGTTCACTAGCATCGTTTTGCGCAATACCCCGGCGAAGAAAGAAAGATGTCATTAGGTAAAATGTGTTTCCTAATTGAACATGAAACATTAGAGGTGTTAGTGAGGTCTATAAAATAAGCGCAATGCTTATCAGAGCGAGTTGACAGTTCTCGTTAGTTTACTGACACGGTGGGTCGATTGTTTAAGCCATTGATTTTTATGTATTAAATATTTTTCAAATCATAGAAAAGGGTACAGCGTCAATAGAGTTAAGTACGTTCAGAGGAGATTTCATTTGCAAGAATGAAAGAATACATGACCCATTCGAATTTGTACAACTTTCTCGGGAATTTTTTTTAAAAGGATTTTAATGCAGAGAATTATTTACCGTAATATGTGAATTTGGTAACAATGAATATATTTGCGAAGAATTGGGACTATTGAAAATGAATTGAAAGTGAGTACGTTGAAGAACCTTAAAATATATCAGTCTAAACTATGTATATTTCGTATATCTAGATATCTGAGGTTAAAAGTTTGATGTACTGAAAGAAGGTGGTGAAGTGCTTGCTGTACACGTGGGAACTTGTATATTTTTTAAACAGCTGTATCGCCATCAAGACGTATCACTTAGACAATCCAATTCATATAGTTCTTTTACTAGCTTATTGTGTGGTCGCCAAAAGTCAGTAAAATATAACTAAAAAATGGGTTCGGTACTCATTCCATCGTTTTGAACGTTTAAGAGAGTTCAACGTTTTAAAATATTTGACCACAAAGTCTTACGTGATTTTACTGGTAGAATAATAATCAATCAGAAAAAAAAGAAATATGGTCAACAGGCTGAAAATACAGTAAAAGTAAAGATATGTAAAATACAAAAATCACTCTATAGGCATCAGATATCTAATGTAAATTACATTATATCTTGGTACATGAATCATCTGAATATCACGAGTATGGACAAATATGGCCGATACGACATAAAACCCCAAAACCAATCAACTGGACATGACGATGTCACCAATAAACAGGAAATGCCATACACATAAAAAAGGATTCAAAAACAGGAAAAGTAGATTGTGAATCATATATAGTCCAATCAAAATTTAACCCAAAACAGTGTTCTCGAAGGCTCCTCTGCCGCAACGCAAGTGCGGTCTGAAATACATTAGATCCAATGAAGTAGTGTACACATGCCTGCGGCGCCGCTGCGGCGACGCATGTCCAACTTGCGTGCAATTTGTAACGCAGTTCCACACGGCGCCGCAGCTCGCCGCACATGCTTCTCCGGTCTGAAGTACCTTGTTTTCATAAATAAATGGAATATAAATAATAATTAGTTAAATGTTTGTGTCCAGTAACGTCTATTTTGTTTCAAAATATACTTTTTTTTTGCACAAAGTAAGCGAAATAAACACGTTTACTTCGATAGAATATTTATCGCAAATGGCGCGAAATGACTATTTGCGTCTTTTCACGGTTATGTGTGCATAGTTGGGCTTCGATGCCGCTGCGGCGCAGTACGTTGAAAAATCGGATGTGTGGCACCGGGCCTTATACAGAACAAATCGCCATTAGCAAATTGTGTTGTTCCAATACGACACATTAATTACAATACCGCAATACCAGTAAGGAACAAAATGTGCTCCAAGGTCTTTCTATTCCTCACACAATCAAAAGACATTTACCTGAATCTTCCCAAGAGCGGCAGTAGCTCGGTTGAAAGAGAAGTGGATCAGCAACAGGGGGGGAGGGGTTGTAAGATAGAAACTAGATGCAACCAAATACCATAGTGTACATGAGGGCTAGTGCACGTTAATTCAATCGTGGCCTCAAATGTCTTCACGTTGGCATTGTGTGGAAGTTTGGAGAGTGGGAGGCTAGCTCAGGCGTGACCTTGTCAACTGACTGTGGTTCAAAATTAAGAGGTGTTGCCTGTGGATCTTTCCCTTCGGTATGAATCCCAGACCGTCACCAATAGACCGCTGTGGTGTACCAGTGTATCAATCATTCAACCTACCTACCTGAATCAGCAATGTGGAATCTGTGCAAGTAGGCTTAGGACAATAGAGATTTGGCCTATGGCTTTGGTGGCAAACCTGCTGCGAAAATAGAAATAGTTTCCAGAGCCAAACTGTAAGCAATATTATGGTTCAGTTTTGGTATGCTTGCTGTATATGATACATTAGGTAAAAGAGGAATAACGAGATTTCCCTTTTTACCTTCCGAATCGGGCATGTGTATTGACTCTATTTATTTTTTCCAGCCATATGTTTCTCAAAATCATTTGGTTTTGCATGAGATATTTTGTTTCATTTCATGCAGACATTAGGATTTATGTGAGACAAATGTAAAAGCAGGAGGGATACTATAAATGCTGCCGAATTAAATGAAACTATTTACTAAAATAATTGGACATTTCGTTTTAAAAATAAATGGCAATATAACAATGTTTAAAAGTAAAGAAATAGTACTTTTATTTATTAAAAAATTTACTTTATCAAATCTCTATTATAAAAGAAATTGCTTGTGTGTCAGATAATGTGTGTGTGGGGGGGGGCTGGTGGCTTCAGACAAATCTATATTACTTACAGTCCTGAAATTGAGCACACGGGTAGTCCTAAAGGTGACTGAATCTACCTCGAAGCCCGAATTTAAAATTTAATCTAGAATATTTTAAAATTAATTTATTAGTTTTTCCCCCATTGTTTCATTCCTTCCGGAGCTAGCGTCACAGCTCCTCGATTGAAGAAAGCAAAGGATTTTGCATTTTTCGTCCTTTGGACCTGTGTTAAGTTATGACGTCACTCGTTGAGCTGATGTTACAGCCCCTCAATTCAAGAAAGTAAATGATTTTGAGGTTTTCGTCCTTTGGAACTGTGCCAAGTGATGCCCTTTATATAACTAATTTTTATACTTTATATACAGGTCAATACTTCCCTTTAAATAAATAATTTCAAATTCATTACGTACGCTAAAAGGACTATTTGAGGTTTTCTAACTTTGCGATCGTTAAAGTTAGAGTCCGTGTCATGTCGGATAAGGTGGGACTTATTCTTAAAATTATTGTTTTTTCTTTTTAATGTTTTCAGTATCAGTAAGTACACGGAAAGAACTGCCACAGGTAACGCCGTGCTTATCAATATTTGGTAGTTTAATTTATGCAATGTCAAAACACAGAAATTAAATTAGTTTCTTAGTTAAACGAAATTTTTTACCAATATCCAAATTCTTAAAAGCAATTTAACTGTGGGTAGATAGGTATTTGGATTAAAGTCGCACTGAAGCAACCAACAGGCTTACCGAAGAGAAAGGTACGAGGACACTTCGAAATTTTGAAACACTGTCAGATAACGAGGTCGATACTTGAGCAGACACCCTAACCTCCTAACTAGCCAACTCTTGGGCATTTGATGCGGCGATAGATTTAACATGCACCACCACCCACGAACCTGACGGTCCTCAGGTGGATCTAGTTTCGAACTCGGAACCTTCCTATTGCCAATCCGTGACTCTACGAACTGGTCTACCCATGTTATTATGGAAATCTATATAAATAAGAATGGAGTGTTTGTTTGTACATTCAATATTTTCGACCCATTTCAAGTTTTCTATCCGTTTTGGACCCTTCTGATGCCGAATCCGCCTTTTTTTCGTTTGGTGTCTGTCTGTCTGTATGTTGTGCCCTATACACGTCCACGCGGTTTAAGATATTTTCATGGAAATTTGCATACAGTGAGTACTTATCTTCATTTAGTGAGTGGAATTGGTTGCGAAAGTCTGTCTGTCCGTCTTTCTGTTCTATGCTCGATTTTGTGTTTGTGTGTTTGTGTAAGCATCACATGTGTGTGTGAATTGTATTACAGATATTTGATTGCAGTGTATTTTATTTTATGCATTATCTATTAGTTTAGTGAATGCAATATTAAAAATTTCTTTATTGTTATATTTAGATGAGTTTCATGCTAAAACACCTGAGTAAGTATACTTAAATCAACCATAATTTGGTAGTTTTGGAAAAATTGGAATGTCTATTGAATATTACGATTACTTCGATTGCTTTACCAGTACTGCTGAAAAAGTAATTATTCTTCAAAATATCATATTTTTTAATGGAATTTCAGCTTTGATACTTCATTTATTTCGAGTCTTATTTTTGTTCTTTGCGCAATGCAAACGATTTAGGAATATTTGAGACAGACGATATTTTTCAACGAAACGAGAATGAACAAGATCGCGTGAGCAGTGATATTTTCTGTTTCTTTCGCTCTGAATTAATTTCACATTTCTAAATTTTGTACACTTTTAGTTGTAAATTGTGGCAACTGTGCGAGATCAAGAGATAAAAATGAATCACAAATTAATATCTTAAGAACAATTTTTCCGACATCTTTTATTTTGTTCTATTTCGCAGTTTTCTGTTTTAAATATTTATTATTTTAATAAATGTGTTTTCCTTCTCATCACACGCAACAGCACCACACAAAGCATTACACTTAAAAATGTTAGGTAAGTCAGTATCAATTTTCAGTAAATTTTAAGTGTTGTTATGCCATTATTTAAAGAATAATGCCGTTATTTAAAGAATAATGCCGTTATTGAAAGAATAATAATGTTTAAAAATCCAAACTAGAACTTTTTCCAACATTAAAAAGTTCGTTGTAATGCCGGGTTCGACAGGTCGTTCGACAAATCGTTGTAATGACAGGAGAAGATTGCAAAATTTCACAATGTCGCATACCGGAGGCAAGAGTGCCACAAATAAAAAAATATTGTTTTGTTCACTATGAGTGCGAGAGCACTCGCCGTAAATCGTAATTTTAATTAATTGAGTTGAACATGAAAAGAACGTAAGAAAGGGAATTCCAAATCTCCCTCAAAATCGTCTTTTATAATAGTAACCTTAGTATCCCCTTTCGTCATTTTGTAGCTTTGTCATACAGAAAGGGTGCGATGTATGTGAAATGTATTACATGAATAGATATGCATGTGTAGGATTTGTGTCCAAAGTAATTTGTAGAAAATATAAAGATGACGAAAGGTGTTAAAATAAATTTTTATTCTACAAAAAACGCAAGTCATTATATATTTTGATTATCTTTTCAATCTAGAGTAAACCAATTCAAACCGAGTAAGGTCGGGTATTTTGCTAGTAAGAGAATAAAATAGTTTGTTTTTCTCTCTCTCTCTTTCGTCTTTCAAACACATACATTGAAAAAGAAAACACATTTTAACTATCGTTTGAATGATTTAATTTTTTAATGGTTTAACTATCGTTTGAATGATTTAATTTTTTAATGGTTTAACTATCGTTTGAATGATTTGATTTTTTAATGGTTTTAACAGCGCCCTTGTAATGAAAATCTAAATTAAACTTGAAAAAAAAATCTTGAATCTACTTGTGGCTACATTTCTTATTTTAACTTACTGTCTGATTTTTAAAAAAATTTATTTTAGCGTTAACCTCTTTTTAAAAGGTTTTGTTTGCTTGATAATTTTTATGAAACAGAATTGTACATATCGTTATGTATCGAATCAATCACTTTTATGGAAAGTTGGCTGAAATATACACATACTTCCATGAAATTAACCCGTGTATTCAGAGATATTTTGCACAAAATATATCTGTATCTCGGTAGCAAAATATGGCCAGTCAAAATTATTCTAGAAAAACAAGCATTTTTTCTGGTTTTTCCTGGTTCCAAGCAAATTTACACTTTTGCTATCAGTGGATTTTTCGCTTGTCCCATTAAATATACTTTCGCATTAAACATACTCACTTCCTTACAAAATGTAAGCTATGCAAAATTAAATATTTTTAATAATTACATATCATTAGTCAAATATTTATAAATTACAACAGAATTAACATGTATTCCTCAGGTGATGGGTTATTTATGTAAGATATCCATAATCCTTTCTTAGAAGACCTAATTCAAACGTACAACTTAATATGGAATAGCGTCCTTTTTTAATAGTGTGAATAAAATTTGCTTAAGGGTAGTTTTCATACCAAATTGTAGACAAACTCTATAATTACTACTAATGACAACACCCAATATTGATCTCAAATTTTAAATTTATATGAAAACTCAAGCTTGAATACCACTTTTTAGTCCTAAAAATTTTCTTCCATATCTGGGTTACAAGTATGGAAAATTTGGGTAACCTATTTAGAAATAAATTCCTGACTTTTAATCGTTTGTTCTGAAAACCATCTACCATAAAAATTGTACTGTGCTATTATTAAAGAACATTAACAAAACCGATTTTATTCTCACAGGAAATTTTTCTCAGTCAGGGAAGCGGACTACCACATAGATTCACTGTGACTTATATGGGGGGGGGTATCAAAAAAAGTACGTTGAAGTTCCCAAATAATGAAAAGTAAATAAAGAATTTAAATCAATGGGTGACATTTCATTAAATTAACAATTATTTTAATATTTGGTTCGATTTTGTTGCAAAATTGATTCTGAATTTTTATCAGTTAAGCTGTTTTTTTTTTTTCATTAGTCATTATTTTTCGATTTGTTGATATTCATGACGGAAAAAGTTTGTTCACAGATATATGTGCCGCTACTGTGCGTATGTGCAATTTTTAAGAATTACCTATCGTGTGATTTGTTAAAGTTAAAATAACACATTGAGACCATCCGTCAACACATCAGCGGAGTTAAAAATTTATGTATAAACATTCACATATATTTTAATGGAAATGGATTCCGTAATTTTGATATGAGCATGCAAATTTTCATCCAATAAATGGCAGTACAAACTGTGAATAAAAAAATTTGTTATAGAGAAAACATGCTAAAAAAAGGTAGAGAGGTTTCAATTTTGATCAAAAAAAGTACGTTGAAGTTCCCAAATAATGAAAAGTAAATAAAGAATTTAAATCAATGGGTGACATTTCATTAAATTAACAATTATTTTAATATTTGGTTCGATTTTGTTGCAAAATTGATTCTGAACTGTGCGTATGTGCAATTTTTAAGAATTACCTATCGTGTGATTTGTTAAAGTTAAAATAACACATTGAGACCATCCGTCAACACATCAGCGGAGTTAAAAATTTATGTATAAACATTCACATATATTTTAATGGAAATGGATTCCGTAATTTTGATATGAGCATGCAAATTTTCATCCAATAAATGGCAGTACAAACTGTGAATAAAAAAATTTGTTATAGAGAAAACATGCTAAAAAAAGGTAGAGAGGTTTCAATTTTGCAAAATCATAAAAATGTTCTGAATGGATTTCCATCAAAATGTATAGATTAAATGTATAGATATATAGATAGTATAGATAAATGTATAGATATATAGATAGTATAGATAAATGTATAGATATATAGATAGTATAGATAAATGTATAGATAAATAGATAGTATAGATAAATGTATAGATATATAGATAATATAGATAAATGTATAGATATATGGATAATATAGATAAATGAAATGGATATTTTTATTAATTATATTAATTATTTCTTTGAATTAAGTATGTGATATTCCTTGAGTATTTGTGAAGTATACTATTTTTGATGGTTCAATGCATGTTTTAATCGCATTTTTGTATATCTTCAAGTCTTTTTTTTTCATCAATGTTTTAATAATTTTAAATACATATTTAATAATAATTTCAAAAAGTTTTTAATGCATGTAAATTGAGCATGCTATGTGCTTACAACACATCAATCATAATTTCTAGAAGCCAATAACAAGAATCCTTCTTACCTGACGAAGACTATGCACCTTGTAGACACCACCTGTTGGAAGCACTAAAAGCCAAATGGCGCAAAAAAGCGAATCGCAGCACACTTGAACCAATTACTTAAATGCACTTCGTTCACGGGGGCCGCTTTCGTTGTAAATAAATCCTCATTTTTTGTGCCATACAGTTTCTAAAGCGTCACCCACTCACATGATCGCTTTACCCTCCTTTTCCCCGACCCCCTGCAGACGATTTAAAGAAATTAGAAGCGACGCAGTTCAACGAGTTTTAAAACATTCGGAATTACGTCACAAATGTAGTGACCAATGAGAGTTCGGCTATGTTGAAAAGACTTTGGGGGAGAAATCGAATGGATAAGAAGTGGCGAAAAACATTCTATCACTAGTAAAATAACTTAATAGCATCAATTCGTGCTGAAAAGGGTAAGAAGGGAATAAAAAGGTGTAAGCTAAATCTGGAACTTGTCACAATCGAACACCACCCCTAAAATACACCCGAAAATCTGAAATCTAAATATTCAGTGCATTAAGTTTATGACATTTTATATTTTTCGTTCCACTCTTTAGCTTAAGGTTCCAATAGAATTATATTTTAAGAAAATGTTGAGGGTTTTTGTCGAGTTCTGTGTTTAAGACAACACATAATAGAAACACTCTTTGTTTTGGTGGGATTTAGAAGTACTCAGTCATTTTTAATATGGATGGGAGCAGTTTAGTCTTGAATAAATTTATAATGAATATTCGTGTGGAAATATTTCACTTTCATTTATCGTGATTTAATCTTAATACATTTGTACTATTTCTACAAAACTGTCCACGCTTCGAATCGAGCTGAAAAGTAAAATATATATATATCTATAACAGGATTGAAAGTCTCTAAACTACGATGGCTCTCAAATCTGACACATGCAAGTTTCACCTATTAGGCTTAGAACAGAGAATAATTCATAGCTCTTGGAAATCTCTATTTCTCTTTCAGCTGCAGAAAGAACTATCTGCATTAAAACCAATCACGAACCGTTAAAAGTGTGAGAATAAAATAAACTATGTATTTATATATTTCCCTAATGCACGTGGCACCAAAATCAACGTTACTTTTTACTGTCGAATGGCAACGACGGAATTTTAAATTATGATCGACTGTTACGGGTTTCATTCGACAATTTGGTTAGTTTAAATAATATACTTCTTTTGAGCAAGAACAAAATATTTGTTAAAAATGCACGGAAGAGCTAGCTGGCCACTATAATGAAATTCTTCGGCAGTCTGATTGCAGAAAGTAAGAAATCTGAAAGATAAAAATTAGCGCAAAAAAGAAAATCTGAACGAAATTAGGTTTGGCGTCAAAAAATGGAGGACGATGCATAGAATCTGATCCCATGAAAAATGGGTTGAAACTGAAGTAGACGTTCTTAATCTAATCGTGGTAATGTAATTTATATGTCCTTTCTTTTAGCAGTGTAAAATTTTAATGGAAATAAGAATTAACACCAGTAAAAGTTAACGAAATGTTGCTATATGTTATGGGATAATTTATTTCTGGTTAAACATAAGAACACAGTACCGTAGCTAAATGCGATAATTTTGTAACATAGTAACGTTTTGCGATGGTGTTGTTGAGTGTTCCCTTTTACTTCATTTAGATATGTGAAATATTCATTTCTGGAATATAAATGCTGATTGAAATAAGATAAAATATAACCCTTTGCCATCAATAAATGCAAGCAACTATGGAAATTCACAGCACTTGCTATGCACGAGTTCACTAGTTTTAATTAGTATATGCTGAATAGGACAAACCGAAAAAACACCCATCAGAACAGAGTTAAAGAATTTATCGAGGGAGGTTAATTGTTCGGGGGGTGGGGGCTCTGCGGATATTAAAAATTTATTCCTATTGTATGATTTCAGGTTTTATATATTACCCTCTAAATCATTTCTTTAAATTAGAATTTTAGAAATCTCGTCAAATTGAATTCTTTCCACCCTATTGTAAACCAGTTATTTTTTTCCCTTTGAAATTTGATGCACAATTCGTTAACACACATTGCATCTTTTAATTGCTATATAAAATGAGGTGATTTATATTTTGGAATATTTGCCTCGCTATTTCAAGTCAATTAATGAAGTGCTTGCTGTAATGAACATCATTTACTTCCTGCCGCGTTTTAATGTATCAGTTTTTAGTATAAAATGTTTTAATATTTTTGTTTTGCTTGGGATTTTAACAAAATCACGTTAATTCATTGCATTATCACACTTAGTATCAAAGAAATACACGCAGACTTCTGTGTGTGTGGTTAAAGAGAATATTTGAATAAATACATCTCTGTTATTATAAAAGGAAGTGTTTGTGTGTGTGCGAGAAAGAGGTGTGTAGACGAATCTATTGCAAGCATGAAATTTGGCACACAGTTAGTCCTAAAGGTGATTGAATGTCCCTCGAAGCCTGAATTATAAAATTTAATCTAGAATATTTTGAAATTAATTTATTAATTTTTCCCTAGCGTTTCTTCTATAGCGGAGCTTTTTTCCCATTACGTTTCTTCATTTGGATGCGAGCCAAGTTTCCAATGACGTCACTGACAGCTATTTGAGTGAAATCGGAATTTTCCTATGATTTCATTGGTTCTTTTTTGTTCTTTTTATAACGGATTGTAAATAGTAAGAATTAACATTCTGTTTCATTTGAATCACGGTCCAGTACAGCCGCTCTTTTCAGGTTGTATTAATTCTTGCTTTTTTTAAAAGCATAACTTGTTGCTGTTTAATTTGGTTTAGCGTTAAGACTTTTTAAAAGCATAACTTTCTTCCTTTTGTCTTTAGCTTTAAGACTTTTTCAGTTTTCATTTTCGTTGTTTATTGGAATCAGTGATTTAGCATTAAGAATTTTTAAAAGCATTACTTTCTTGCAATTTTTTGTATGTTACTGTTTAATTTGTTACATTTAATTTTTATCATTTTGGTTTTATTCACGTTGTTTGTTATAATAAGTGATTAGCGGTTAAGACTTTTTAAAACCTTAACTTTTTATATTTTTTTTTCTTTAGCTTCAAAAGTTTTTGAATGAGTGTTATTTCTGCAATTTTATTGTTTCTGCTTTTTGCTTTAGCTTTAAGACTTTTCGAGCGATAGTTAATTTTTAACGTTTATGCAATTTTTTTTATTACTGTTTAATTTGGTTTTGACATTTTGAAAGTATAACACTATTTATAAAGATGGCACAAAGGACATGAGAAGAATGTTGTGGCGGGCAGCTCCACTTTTTGAAAGTATAGCGATATTTAATTTTTATCATAAATGCAATTTTTTGTTTATTACTGTTTAATTTGATTTTGTCGGAATCAGTCAGGTTCACTTTTTAAAAGCATAACTTTGTCGCTGGCAACGCCGTACGTGTACTGTTAGTGTTTTATAAGGTAAAAAATTGAAACACTTCCTTTATTCCTCATTTTTTACATTTCTATAGTTCTTACGTACTATAAACGATGCAACAGAGTTGTTTTGATTCAATTATGACCAATATTACATTACATTATCATCCGCATTACGGACATAAATAAATAGCAAAAACACAATTAACTTCCCAATTGCACATTTTATAAAATATATTTTGAAAAAATTAAATCGCGTGAATAAAAAATCATAAATGACAATATCATTAAAAAATTACCTCAAATTCAATGAATGAACATTCAAGAACTGAAAGTATCTGTTCCGTTACGTTGATCGCACAGAACTGCTTGTGAGCTGAAACTTCGGAAATGATTGTCACTCGGTCAATCGAATTTCCGGTGTTCGAAAAGAAATTTCCTGAATACCTTCGTCAACATATTTGTATTCGCCCGATACTCAACAACTTAGCAAAGTTGAAATGTAGGTCTGGGAAGATAACACTCTCTTCGAATGTGAGCTCTAAGAAAAAGTATCAAATATAAATCAAATGTTTTTGTAAGAACAACCAGCTTGTAATTCACCAATTAGCACCCATGCCTCATGAAAAATTAACACCTGTGGATCCAATTTGTAGTAGCCTTTAAATACTTTCTGTACTTAGTTTCTGCAAACAAAGAAGATTATTTCATATCTTGAGTGGGACACAACTTGTACAACTAATCCCTATCAAAATTAATTGTTCAACTGTGTACACTATCAACAATTAATTGTACAACACCCTTTGTACAATTAATTTTGATTTTCAATTCACAACAAAAAATTTTATTATACCTTACTACAGTACACATAAAATATAGATAACAATGTAACAAATCATTTCTTACTCAAACAATAATTAAAAATCTATTAAGAATGTTTTAAAATTGATACTTCTACAAATATTTCGTCGGCTTAGAGTAGAAACTCATTTTCTGACAATTTCTTTTAGAGAGCAGTCGATTAAAGACTAACTAATCGGTTTTAGATCAAAAATACAAATTATAGACGATTTGATAGTGTTATATTTTTCAAACCAAATGTAATATGACAATTTATTTCTCATCATCATGATAATAATCTTTTAGTGTCACAAAGTGATATAGCTTTTCATAAGGAAACGATTTAAATCAATTAAATTTACTTTTGTTTTTCATGTTTCATTGGATGTTATTTAAAGCTGTACATAGTCTCAAGTAACTGTATATTTTATTCTAAATAGGTATGGTTTCCATTTAGAAACCGAATCTCTGAATTTAAAAAAGTACCATAAAGATACGATTTAAAACTGAATGTCTGTGTGCATTTTCATTTTAACCAAGTCTTGGTTAAAATGAATTTTAAACAAGACTTGGTTGATCTTGGAATAATATCGCAGTTAGTAAGTTGTGTTGCTCCAGTGTGACGGTAATTAAAAAATACCAAATACCACAGTTGGTAATTTTCAAAATATGAATATTTTTTTTAGTTGACAGAAATTCCAGTTTGCATACTCTACAAATTGAAGCTGTTCATATGCAACCGATATGTGTGAATCATTCGTTGAAAGCAGTGATTTTCTTTTCTAAAAACTCTGTAAAATTGACCTTATATTTTTTGAAAAATTTTAACCGATTGAGTTTAATTTGTCTACACTGATAACATTTATTTCTAACACAAGCTCCGTTTTTCCACGTGCCGCTGAATGAAATTGTCAAGAAAAAACGTGTTTGCTTCAATTTCAATTAGTCTTGAATGTTGAAACAAATTAATTTACCATCCTCTCATATTGATAATGAAATTCAAAAACATCGCAAACCAGGTGTAAGAATGCCACAAATAAAACATATTCATAGGAAAACTAAGTGCACGACTACATACCGGAAATTCGCTATTTTCTAAAAATGAACGCGTACGAGGATATTCGTAATCACTCCAAAACTCGAAATTGACTTAGGTAGTAGTCACCTTAGAAAAAAACTTTTCCAGTTTTTCTTACAGCAGAACTGCGATGAATTTGTAATGGGTTACATGAATGGATATATCATGCATGCGTGATGTAATTGTAGAAGCTATGAAAAATATTAAACGGATGTTAAAAAAAAAAATAATAATTTCGTACTTAAATGATGCTTACATTTTTTTATGAAATAGAGGGGATTAGTCTCATCACTTTTCAATCAACATTTAATTTATTGAACCCTAGGAACGCCGAGTAATTCTGCTAGTATGATATTAAAAAAAGTTGATTAAGACTTGCTTCTTAAAACATAATGAAAACTCACTTTCCGTATGCATATCGTTCATAATGATTTAGTAAGAAAGTCAGATTCTTATTTTGTTTCGAGAAAGGCCCTGTCCGGACACTACGCAGATACTAAACATAAATTATAGCATTAAATCTACTGCCAACATCCTCAGTTATTTTTATATTGATGTGATTGGCTTAGTTTTCGAGAAAGCACGTCAAGAACTGGAGATTTACCTATGTTTACTTTGTGCATGCCGCGTTACACAATTACTGGTACAACGCTGAACTTTCAATGAAGCTATTTAGGGAACTTCATTTATTAATGAATGCACTCATTTCCATTTGACTAGTTCTGAGAAGAATTCGATTGAAATAACATGATGGCGTGAATGTTATCTTGAAATTAATTTAGAACTGAGATTTTAACAAACTATCCGTTGTTGATGAATCTGGAATAGGAATTTTATAATATCAGACAAAAATATTTTATTAATTATTCGAAAGAAGTTCTGTCCCAAAAAAATGTTTCTCAAACATTTAAGCTTCAGATTGAAATTATCACACTGGATGCTGTTTTATTTAATTTGGCATTCTTCAGCAATAGTACTTATTGTAAATTGGATTTAACTGTGAAACTCGGTTCCATCAATTGTCCATTATCACGAAATAATATGTAATGTCGGAAATACAGAGTGGTTATAGTTAAATTATCATTGTTCAGAGCACTGTAGATACCAGTGGGCATATGAGCGCCATATATACGTGGTATACATTTCAGAGCATGGGGAAACGATTGTCGGAAAAAATATTTAGTTTCGAAATGACCAATTAGGAAGGCTCTTTCCGTGGGTGGCCAAAAAAAACTGCTCCTAACCTGCTATCACAGCGAGAACGAGGGGGTCACCTGTGCACAAACCCAAGCGAATCAGCTGTCATAAACCTTGAACATGAAATTTAAGTAAGCATTTTGAAAATGTTCCATACGGCATTAACAAAAGAAATCGTCGCTTTATGCAAATTGTTTAAACACAATTTGCTATAAAACACGTTCAAAGCTTTGTGGAAACATTCGACGATCGCTATGGGACTCTCATTGCTTGACCGTGCTTTACTATTAAAGTTGTTTTACAAGTAAGGCGAAAACTTTGATAATGCTCTTCGCGAGTACAGACGTACAGGTCCTCTGACAGCATGTGGCATTCGGAGAATGGCTCAACTTTTCGAGAAGGCTGGAAGCTTCTCTGTTCGATCAGGACGAGGCCAAAAACCTGTGACAGCGCAATTCTCTGAAGAGGTTGCAACGGCTATTGTTGAGCAGACCAGTCAGAATTAGGCAGGATAAGTACTGCTCGATCTGTAGCAAGATAATTGGATTTGACCTACGCAACAGAACGAAAGTGTTTGCGGAAAATTTTAGTAGAAAGTTATCCGTATAAGATCAAGTGTAACCAAGAGTTACAAGATTCTGATACAGATATCCATGAACCGTTTGCTTTGACATTCCTTGCACGCATACAGGTAAATGACAACTGGCCCTGGAACATCTTGTGGAATGATGAGGCACATTTTTCTCTGTGTGGAATAGTAAACACCCAAAACTTCCAGCATCTGGGCAACGGGAAATCCTCACCAATTTCAACAGATCTTCTTATATTCTCCAAAACTAACTGTTTGGATTATGTTTAGAGCAACATTTCTGATTAATCCATACTTTTTGAAGAAATCCATACTCAGGGACCAAAAACATTTTCAGTTACTGTACAACGTTATAGGGACATTTTGCAGAACTTCGTTATTCCTCAGCTCCAACAGTGAGGAGCCCTCAGATCTATCATATTCAACCATATGGAGCACCTCCCCACATTGGACGTCCTGTTGAACAGTTGTTGCGACAGCATTTTACAGTAAATCGAGTAATCAGTCGCACATTGCCATCTTCATGGACACCCCGTTCATCAAATCTGAGCCCTTGTGACGGCTCTGGAATTACCTAAAAATCATGGTTTATCAGGGAGGTATTCGTAACCTTGGTGATTTGAAGAGCAGCGTCATCTTGCACACGCGAAACATCACAAAAGATAAGTTAAGTGCAGTTGTTGAACACGCCATAACACGGACCCGTTGTTGCTTCTTCAACACGGTGGACACATTGAACACTGACAATGTCTTCCTACAGCACATTCTTCTATTCTGAGTTCCATGTATGTAACATACTCGAACCCCCATCCACCAAACCGCTTGCACAGTGGCGACACTCGTAGCGATGACAGCGCCACGGAGTACATAAGACGGAACGCAGGTGCAACAAGCAAAGCAGAGCAGAGTAGTGGAGAAAAAGAGCGAAGTCACCAGCTGCGAAGCTGTCATCGTCATGTCCGTTCAATGTCTCTTGTAGTTAGGCTTAAGAGCCTAAAGCTGTATACTCAATCATAGAATATATCGTTATTGTTTTGAACCTGGGTTATTCTTGTCTTCATCCATCAACACCCTAGACACACCCGAACCAGAACATGTATAACATGTTTTAGATTCTTGGGATTCAACCAACCATCTTTTGCCATAACCATATTTTTTGTGAAATGCATTAAATTAACATTTGGTTGTTTATGACTATTGTCAGTAACTATTGCACTCCAATACATGCATGTCCACTTACAAATTGTAATTAACATGCATCAAGATTGTAAGATCCTTACATTGAATAATTTTAAATCCGATTTATGTGTTAATCTAAGGGTCTCTTTACTACTAGTTTTGGTCGCATGATCCAGGCCGTACAAAATGGTTACTATAGCTTATTCTACTTTTATGTCTCCTCTATGATTCAGGACTGCGTATATCAGCTGAACTGACAGCGACGAACTGGGTCATCAGGAAATTGGGAATTTCCCGATTCCGGAACTCTCCCTCCAGAATCAGGAGTTGTCTGTCCCTCTCTTGAGAGGCAGATATAGAGTCCTCTCAGGAAAAAGTTACAGAAATTATAGTGTGACAAAATATTTTTTGAATACGTTTCCATTAAAAGACAATAAAATAGTAAGATTGTGAAATTATTTATATATTTAATCTAAATTTTTAATTTTTCATTGCGTCGCACATTTCTCCACAACAATGTAAAAATTTATTGGATGAAACTCCATGTAGTTCATTGATCTTATTTTTAATTCATGCCTGTGTACCTTTTAGAATGAACAAGTAAACGAATTTAATATTTTAAGTTGTACGTACACACTAAAATATATTTTTTTTACATTTTGTCTTTAAAAATTCCGACTTTTTTTTCCAATAAGGTATTGGTTTGTGCTTAAACTCAATTAAGTGTGAAAATTTCAGATTAAGCTAATCATTAATTATCTAATTTAGATATAATGAAATAATTTGTATGGGTTTTGAACAGTAATACCTCAATTTATAATTTTTTCAGAAAGACAATTCTTGTTGGAAATTATTCCTAACATTTTACTTCATGTTTTAACCCTCTATCAAATTGCTATGAAGAATAAGTTTTTTAACAATTTTTTTTACCAATAATGTCTAAAAAATCACGATGTTTTCAAGAATTTCAATATTTAAAAGTCAATTAAAAATTCATTTCTTAGCTAATAACTTTGACTGAGAACCAAAACATACACTGTGTTATATAGATTATACAGACACAAAAATATGTAATTATAATCAATTTGTTGTTGAATTGTTTGAACATAGCATCCTATTACGAAAACACAGCACTCAGAAATTGAGTTTAAAGATTTTTAAGCATACACTCACTGGCAAAAGAGATAAAATGGGGGGAAAACGAAAAGTACAGCTTTGATTGACGCAAAATGCGGCAGGAAAGTAGCAAATAGGTTTGTGCATGAAATAAAACAAAGAATTAAATGCAAAGATAAAAACAATATTGAATTTTCATAAATTATAAGATGAAGTCATATTGGAGTCATTAACAAAATGACGTTTAAATCCAAAACAAATAAACAAAACCACCATTAATAGGGCATGTGACCATCCCTCATCCTCATACAAACTTTACAGCGTGTGACCATGCTTTCCATGAGGTATCAACCACCCCAGAGTCAAGTAATAACCATTCTTCCTGTAGAGAAGTTTTCAATTCTGTGAGAGTAGCTGGGGGTGGGAAACGTGCAGACACAGCACGGCCGAGGGCATAATGGGATTAGGGTCGGGCGAGCATGCCGGCTAAACCCTACGCGCAATCCCCTCACTCTCCAGGTAGTCGTCGACGATGCTCTATGGGGACGCGCATGATCTGATCATCCATTAAAATGAAAGAAGGATCAACTGTTGCAGCGTACAATCTCACAGTGGGTTCTAGAACTTCATCCCGATACCAGACAGCCGTCGCAGAACCCCGTCTATAGATGTCCAGGTCGGTGTAGATATCCCAACGATATCCTGGCCCACAATATGATGCTTCCACCTCGGAATGCGTGAGGCTCGATGATGGAGAAACACAAACTCGTGGATAGAGGAACACAAACTCGTGGTACCCGGGCTTACAGTCCATTCATGTGTAGCCTTCGGCGCACAGTAGTGACAGACATCGTCACACCAATGGACGCTATAACCATAAATGTAGCATGTGTGGAGGTCGGTCTTCGATTCCGCTTCGCTACAACAGCAATATATCGATCTTCCGCGAGGAGCGTAACCCTTCGGAGGCCAGCCACAGGACTTCGGACAACTGTTTGCCATGTTTGGAATTGTTTCCATACTCGTGAAATGACGGAATGATGAACGCCGAAGAAAAGAGCAACATCAGTGATTGATTGCCCTGCTTCAAGGCGTCCCACAGAACGCCAGCGCTCACTATCTGCCATTCGTCTTCTGGAAGTCATGTCGTCTGTCTTGGAAACTAATCGTACGAAAGTTCTAAACACTTTTTATTAGCACTTGCATGCAACTCCTCTGACCCTTCACAATGCTGGCCTATTTTATACGACTGCCCTCTTTGCATATTTCTCGACACGAAACCGTGATTGGCTGTTACATACTGTGCACATTTGCATACTTCTTTCTACCTCTGCAGAAAATTGCAGCCTCTCAAATTCAGATTGGCTTCTGGAAATTAACATTTTTCTCTCCGTGCATAACTTTTGACAGTGAGTGCACTTGTGTATGGTGTTAGAACCTAATTAAAACCTTTGTAACTAGAAAACAATTTCAA
Organism: Metellina segmentata; assembly: GCA_947359465.1. Lineage (NCBI taxonomy): Eukaryota > Metazoa > Arthropoda > Arachnida > Araneae > Tetragnathidae > Metellina > Metellina segmentata. The sequence continues at coordinate 81,875,785 of OX375875.1, read as the reverse complement.
ATATTTAGACGATCTTGGTATCGCTCAAAAGCTAAGAAATTTTGAGGATATTTGAATTAATAAAATAAGTATTGATATTCTGATCGATTTGTCGTGATTTCTAGTGCATGTATACACCTTGTTTCGTTTCAAGTGTAACATTTTGCGTTTAGCTCAATAATAGAACGCTTCATATTCGTTTTTATACCTTTAGGTACATTCGGATTTAAATTGAAAGTGAAAAGGCTTTGAATTTTAATGTTGACGTCTCGTTTCAATAAAATGTTGTGTTATGTTACTTAGAAAACTCCTCATATCCATTAATTTTAGAACACTTTGTTCTCTTTTTTATTTTTACATCTGGTAATTAAATGTACTCCAATTTTACCTCAATCACCATGGGCCTCACTCACATAATCGTGTTATCTATGGTACAAAGACGAAAGCGTTGTATTGCACTGTGCAGTTTGTTTTAAGCGCCATAAATCTTCTTATACATAACAAAAATCTTTATACAACGCTAAAATTTGCATCCAAAATAAACTTTGTTTTTAGCATCCGCTATTTTTATCCAGTGGCTGTATAAATTATTCCAACAAGGACTGTGGGACATGGTTTTACATGGTCATTATAAAACTTGAAATTATTAAAAAAGTATAAAAGTAGCACATGATATAGCGCTCTATATTAATCCAAATTAGTCGTATTTTTCAAAAAGCTCTTTTATCTGGTACATGCATAAAATCTTTTTCGTTTTGAGGATTCAAGAGGAAATGAAGACGTCGAGGAAACAATCTTGGACTATATCAATATGAATTATCAAATGTCTATTCACCTTTCTTGTTTAATTAAAGTGTGTCCACTGCTATGCAAGATATATTTTCTCTTACCTTAGGCACTATTCCTCGATGTATAGCAAATCTAGAGTCTATTTCTACAAAAGCGAGGTCATGATCTTGTAGCGACTGGGCATTGGAAGAATTGCTGTTACTGTGAAAGACCAAGACACTAGCACCCCATGTTGACCCAACAGGTCCTGAGGAGACAGAAAGCACATATTTACAATTGCTTAGAGTGCTTAGACGATCCTTAAAATGACGTCTCTGCATTTCAGAGACTGTATTAGCGTTTCTTTTGGTAAAATGCAATTCACGCCACACGCATGAATTATAGCTGATACCAATGCATTTGGCAGGTAACATTTCGTTTTTGAGTACTTTTTAAAGCTGAACACGTATTTGTTCAGCAATAACATCGATTTCAGTTCTGAACAACAAGGAAACTTCCCTTTAATGCACGGCCTATTGAAGTTAACCATGATTTTGGAATCACTCAGTGTTATCCTGGTGTACGACGGGTGAGTGGGTTAATGTTATATTCTAGGTACAACTCGTTTACAGAGAGGCCACACATTCATATAGACAAACATCCATGCATTACCTTGGATTCAACCAGGAAATTTTCGATCTAGAAGCTTACTTAGGAAGGAAATTTACTTAGGCTGTATTGAAACTCATTCAGGCCATGATGGAAATTAAGCAGATGGATTTGTAAAAGAAGGCAACCACAACTGAACATATAAATGAAGTGCACTGGCCAGTTTCATTGCAGGATAAGAAAACACTGGTTGATTACTTGGTGCATGTCGAAAATAATGGGATGAGAGAAAGGTAGGTAGGTATTTTTAATTAACGTCCTACTGGAGCAACACAACAGGCTATTGACGACGGTTCGGGATCAATACCCCAAGGGAAAGATCCGAGGGATGAGAGAAAGACGGGCAGGATAGTTCATGAGGTGTTACCAAGAAATATCAGTGAAATAAGCAGGTAATCATATCCATTATACCTGATGTGTTTCAACCTTCCTGGTGTCTGTCTCGATGCATTGAGGTAAAACTGATCAAATCTTGATGTACGAGATAGATCGTCATTAGAAGAAAACTGACTATCCATCTAGATTTCGTCCTCAAAACATTAGCAATATCCTGGTGACGGCTTTTGCTAATGACGATAAGTATCTCGTCATTAGCAAAAGACGTCCACCATCACCAGGACAAAAGACGTCCACCATCACCAGGATAAAAGATGTCCACCATCTCCAGGACAAAAGACGTCCACCATCACCAAGACAAAAGACGTCCACAATCACCAGGACAAAAGTTTCAAGAAGAAAAAATATTTGTTCTTGAAACTTTTGTCCTGGTAATGGTGGACGTCTTGTTCCAGTGAAATGGTCAATGACAATCTTTCCTAAATTTTCTAATCTCTGAAAGTTTTTTATTTTTTATTACGAAAAAGTGAACCAGATAGAATTATTAAAATTCTCCCTTGTTCACATCAAATTCACAGTGAAACACATACACAAGTAAGTTACTTATTCATACCAACCATAATAAAATAGAAAACAACACATTTTGAATTTATTTTAACTATTAAATGATAACTTCACACGTCCTACATTTGGAAAAAAAAAACATGCGATGTCCAAACCAAGTGAGTTTTATTGCGGAATGTGTCCCCTAATTTTGACGGGGCAAGATTTGCATTCATGATTTAGCTCTTCAATCAGGTGAACCAGGGTAGCAGAGGGAGTAATTGCCATTTTCTATAAAATTCCAGTTTGCAGCTTTTGGAGGATAGATTGGTTAGACGGGATCGACAGTTCTTCCAAGAGTATCTAAAATTTTCGATCCAATTGAGATCCGGCCATGACATCCTTAGCAATACCCTCGCTCTCAAGATACTCTTAAACAAGTATTGCTGTATCGACCATCAAGAACGAATCATGGTCGACTGCTGTATTATAGTTTCATGTAAGGTTCTAGAACTTGGTCCTGATTCCTTTCATCCGTCTCTGAAGCCATATGAATACCCGGTCTCATAAATACTCAAATGAAATATTCGGACACGCTAATACACCATGAATGCGATCAATTTAATTTCACTTGTCTTTGGATCGTTTAAACTCGTTGAATTTACTCATTGACTAATAAAAAAAGACCGAAGTATTAAGATTTTAAATTCAAGCCTTCTGTACGAGCAGATCCCTTAAAAATTAAAAAATTAAATTAATATAAACTTAAAACATTGCAAGAATGAACTTTTAAGGAATTACATAAAATAATTTTGTGGGAAGATTGACACTTTGTTCGAGTTAATAAATAATGTTTAGTAACAAAAATAAGGAGTCTTCTTAATAACACGTACCACTCTTTTCATCTATGAAATATTGAATATTCTTATCAGTTGTCATTTTGGAGGCTATCGGTGGAATATACGGATCAATTTCATAAGCAACAAAATTTCCAAAATGATCTTGAAGATTTAGCACCACAGGAAGATATGCAACAACTGGTATCTAGAGGGTGAAATTAGTGAAAAATTAGTAAAAACTGAAGACACTCGACCAATTAGTTCAAAATTTTCGGTACAGGCATTCTTTATTGTTTAAGTTACACTGTCAATACAAATACTAAGTGAACAAACTTTCAAATATTTTTATGAATTCCGTTTTAATTAGAGATATAGTTATGATATGAGATTACTCTACGATTAAATTGATCCTCATAGGCCCATCTGCATTGAGTTTCACGAGTGTTTGAATCTACGGTATAGATGTAGCTCTAACTCTGCAAGTTTTGGATGACATCTGAACTACTGACCAATAATAATTTTACATGAGACTAATCATCAATAAGCAGGAAGAGTAATTTCAAATTGCAGCGAACTTTTTTATACCAAATTCTCAAGAAATCTCGTAAATTTAGGTAAAACTTTATATATTTATTATTACAAATTTCTTCTCCGAGTAGCATTCATTGAATGAATCATAGAATTAAGAAGAGTCTAGTAGGAACTAGAACAGAATATACTCTTAGTAAGCAAATTTGTAAGTATCTGTAGGATTTAATAGATTAGATTTCTTGTACCCAATTTTTTTTTAATATTTTTTTTTCTGGAGATTATAACGTTAATGAATCGAATAAAACTACATTTAGAGCTTTTCAACGTTCGAAATTTCTTATAATCTTTACGGAAAAATCCCACTCCAATGCTCTATACAAGATCTAACGGTTGAATGGCATTTCCTGTGTTATCAAGTACCCTCTTATAAATTACAATTCCTTCTCCAAGGTAGATAGGTACCGTTAATTAGAGTCGCATTGGAACAACACAATGGGCTATTGACAACAGTCCGGAATTAATCCTAAAGGGAAAGATACAATAAATATACCTCGTAATTTTAAACCACGGTTAGATGACGTAGTCAACAGCTGAATAGGCGCTCCTCTCTCAAAACTTCCACTACGCCACGCACCAACGAGAGGACATTTGAGGCCACGACAGATTTAAAGTGCACCAGACCCCGTGTGCCCGACAGTGGCTGATTACATGGAAACTTACCTGTTACTTTTCAAGAGCAATCCTGGGACCTACGCATGGCAACATAAAAACTTTTGGCGCTGCCGAAGGATCCAGCTGACATCATTTCTTGCGAGTTCCAACATAGTGTGACGCACCAGCAAATTCCAACATTACCCCTTTATCTCTCTTTCCATCAAATATAACCTGAGAGAAAATTCAAAGATCTAAAACAAGTAACTTATTAAAATCAAAAATAACTTATTTTGTTTCGTTTTAAAAACTAAGAAAATCGATTAATGTTAAAAAATTATTTTTTAATTCATACAGCGGTGGTTAAGATTATGGACACTGTGAAATTTCGTGTTCTGAAAACTTGCAAATGACAAATTTTATTTCATCAAATGCAGGTATTTTAATTAACGCAGCAATGATGCAACACAACCGGCTATTGGCGAAGGTCCGGGATCATTCCCGCTCTTTGGTAGGTAGGTATTTTAACCAACGTCGCACTGGAACAGCAACGAGCCATTGGTCACGGTCCTCGATCAACCCTCGAAGTGGACGATGTGAGGACGACACCGATCTTTCCTTTCAAGGGTTGATCCCGGATCATCACCAAAGGCCCGTTGTGTTGCTCCAGTGCGACGTTAACTAAAATACCTACCTAATTTTGAATGTAAAAATCCTATGCACACCACGTTGTGTTGGCGTGGAAGTTTGGAGAGTCAGGTGCCAGCTCAGGTGTTGCTTCGTCATCTGACCGTGGTTCAAAATTACGAGGTGTTGTCCTCGAATCTTTCCCTTAAAGGGACTGATCCCGGACCGTCGTCAATAGCCCGTTGTGTTGCTCTAGTACGACGTTAACTAAACTTACCATTACCATTACCTATGCACACCAACTTGTGCAGTATCTGCGATTCAATATAGAAAAATCCGATATGTGTGAGTGTCCAGGATTGCCTAGTGGTTATGGAATCCGTATCTTGTTGCATGCGGTTGCATCTACCCATCCTTGTTATATTGTCGGGATTCACAAAATATAGAAATTGTACATAAGTAGTGCAGGTTAGCATATGCGTGTGTCTGTTGGCTGAATGGCGTTGCTTGTGACTGTTGGCTGTAAGGCGTTGCTTATGACTGTTGGCTGTAAGGCGTTGCTTGTGACTGTTGGCTGCAAAGCGTTGCTTGTGGACAAATTCTACCATTCCGTAAAATAGTTCTAAATTCTATGCGAGTTAGTTGCAGCCGCGTGAGTGGGGCTTCTGATTCACGCATGTGAACGTGGTGGTTTGAGTCCCGGTCCTGGAATGCACTTTTATCGCGGAGCATTAAAATTACTTTTTATATTTTTGTATGAAAAAGAGGCAAGAATATTCTCCAGGATTTTCGGAAAAATTGCGACATGATTTTTTTGGAATATGTGAAAAACAGACTTAAGGGATGTACAGGTAAAACTGAATATATTCCATTTTAATATTAGTCAATTTATTAATTTGCTACAAAATGGAGATAACAGAAACAAATACTTAATAAATAAAAACTACAACGTTGCTGGTCTACATTTATCTGTAGCATCAAGTAATTTTTGTTAGCCAATAGCAAATTCTTGCGTTAAGTGAGGTGAAAGAATAATTTAGAGTAGTGTAAATTATCTCAAATTCATTCATAGCGACTGGAAAGAATGTCCAAGCCTTATCATAGTTTGAACTAAAGGCATCAAGGAAGCCCCTCCATTCCTGAGTGATAGTTTGAAATACTGAAGATTTTGGGCCTTATTTAAAGAGTTATTGTTTTAATGCTCACAACAAAAATATCTCGAAATGATATCCAATTCAAATAACGTCCAGCATATGTAGGTAATTCTAAGACAGGAAATCTAATGGTTGAAGTTTTTCAAACTGGTTTGATAGATTGTACCTCCTCAGAGTAATCTCTATCTTTTACTCTTCATGCAACAGGAAATTTTAAAAGACCTATCTTGTCAGCGATTTCCTTAAATTCGTATTCCGTATTTGGAATGTCTTCATCACCAGTAATTAGAAGCATCTGATACATAATTTCATTTAAAATAACCCAAAACTCATTAAGTTGATCTAAATAAGTATGAATAATACTGTCATCGATTCATCTTGCCCTATTCAATTATGGGAAATAGAAACACTACTGAATGAAATATTTTTTTTAAACGACCGACGTTTCTTCAGTATATCCATTATGCGTTGAGGAGATAAATTCTCTTATCTAAAGTTTCCAAGTAAATCCCGGAATTCGGAACCAAAATGGTAGCGATAACCAATGTTCGATCCACGCACAATAGTAAATTTATACACAAAGTCAGTTATAGTTTAATCCATTTTCACCAAATAATTAACTTTAATATCTCCTAAACTGTAAATTTACAAAGCGTTTATGTCCAAAAATGGTTAGATTCTTGTTCGTAACGGAACAAAGGCACGAACTCATTTTAAACAGAAGAGGGACTTGTCCGTGCACGAGAAAATGAAAATTGAAACGTGAAAAACGTGAGGGCTCGTAACGTAGAGCACAAATGGTACTAGTGATACAGAGAGTTCGATATCACCATAGCGGTCAGCTCTACGAGAGTTTTGTTGTGACTATTACGCCCGATGCACACATTCAGTTTTTCAACGTGCGGCGCCGCTGCCTCAACGAAAGTGCGGTCTGAGTTACATTAAATCCAATGGAGCAGTGCACACATGCCTCCAGCGCCGCTGGGGTGACGCACGTTCAACTTGCATGCAATTTGTACAGCAGTTCCCCACAGTAGGGATGCGACATCGATAGCAAAACATCGATGTTCAAAATTAAAACATCGATGTTGATAATACATCGCCCCAAACCATCGATGTTTTTAAAATTCAGTGTATTTAAACTTTTTTACCCGTTTCTTAAAACTGGTTTAGCAACTTGTGATGCTATATCGACAGCAAAACATCGATGTTCAAAATTAAAACATCGATGTTGATAATACATCGCCCCCAAACCATCGATGTTTTTAAAATTCAGTGTATTTAAACTTTTTTACCCGTTTCTTAAAACTGGTTTAGCAACTTGTAATGCTATATCGACAGCAAAACGTCGATGTTCAAAATTAAAACATCGATGTTGATAATACATCGCCCCCAAACCATCGATGTTTTTAAAATTCAGTGTATTTAAACTTTTTCCCCTGTTTCTTAAAACTGGTTTACCAACTATTGATGGGACATCGACAGAAAAACATCGATGTTCAAAATTAAAACATCGATGTTGATAATACATCGTCCTCAAACCATCGATATTTTTAAAATTCAGTGTATTTAAACTTGTTTCCCCATTTCTTAAAACTGGTTTAGCAACTAGTGATGCGACATCGGCTCCTATTAATCGATGTTTTTTTCTAAAACATCAATGTTTAGAAAACATCGACATCGATGTCGCATCCCTACTTTTCAGACCCTTTATCCTTGGTCACTTTGGTCTAAAAGTATGTTCAATTTGCTGATTATGAAAATTATGCTACTTGGTTATTTTTTTTAAATTTTTATAACGATACTTTTTTCATTTAAAAATCAGACATCAACAAGTATAAACATCGATGTTACCAAAACATCGACCCCAATACATCGATGTTTTTTTTAAAACATCGATGTTTTGAAAACATAGACATCGATGTCGCATCCTTACCCCACAGTCGCCGCACATGAGTCTCCGTTTTAAAGTACCTTGTTTTTATAAACAAATGGAATATAAATAATAATTAATAAATGGTTATATCCAGTAACGACTATTTTGTTTCAAAATATACTTTTTTTACATGAAGTAAGCGAAATAAACACGTTTTCTTCGATAGAATATTTATCGCAAATGGCGCAAAATGAGTACGTGCGTCATTTCACTGTTATATGTGCATAGTTGGGCTTCGGTGCCGCATCGGCGCCGCACGTTGAAAAACCGGATGTGTGCATCGGGCCTTAGAAAGCAATAAAAAACCCACAAGGGGTATTGGTGACGGTTCAGGATCGACCCCCCCTAAGGGAAATTATTTGAGGAAAATCGAATTTCGAATTCACAAAAATCCTACGCACCAACTTGTGCAGAATCTGTAATTGAGGCGTTGACGTTGAAAAGGAGGTAAGCTCCAAGAACTAAATTTCACGGTGCAACCAAGTTGAACCTCCTTCTTAGAGCCAAGAGTGATCAAGTTTCCGTTAGTGACATCTTGTGGGATTTTTCGGTACTGGACTTCGTGAATTACGAACTTGGCTCCTTTTCAGTGTTACTGGCATTGGAAGATGTTGTTGTTGTTGTCGTGCGGGGCATATATGACCCAAATGGGGGTGCCATTGCCCCGGAGGGTTGGACTTCTTCATACATGACACATTCGTTTTACAGGAAGGTCCCTTTCACACATCCATTCACTCTCACATATCGTAATTTAGATCCCAATCAGAGGCCGATAACCTCCTGATCAGGTACCCCCAGAGGTATTGATTTGGTATGGGAACATGGGGGACTTTGTGACCACGACCTATTTAACGTGCCCCATCCACCATTAGCGAACACGACGGTCGTTAGCCAGGTCCAAGCGCCGATCTCGCAACTATCAGAATTGCAGGGCATTGGAACATAGAATCATTGAACGTATTTGGCGCTTACCTTCCTTCTAATGTACACACCTCAATTTAATGAAGAAAAATAGGATGCGTTAGCGTCCAGGGTGGCCGAGTGGTTATGGCATCAGGATCAAATCGCATGCGGTTGCCCCTCTCCCGCTTTGTTAAATTGTCTGGATTCACAAAACTTCGGGTTTGTACATAAGTAGTGCAGGTTAGCGTCTGCGTGTGACTGTTGGCTGTTAAGCGTTGCTTGTGGACAAATTATTCCATTAAATAGTTCTAAATTCTATGCGGGTTAGCGGCAGCCGCATGTGTGGGCCTTCTGATTCATGCATGTGAGCACGGGTTCGAATCCCGCTCCTGGAACGCACTTTTATAGCTAAGCATTAAAATTATTTCAAAAAATTTTTGTACGAAAAGGAGGCAAGGCTTATTTTTTACGAATTACAGAAGATTTTCTACATCATTATCCGGAATGTGGGAAAAGATAAAATCGATGCACAGGTAAAACTGAATTTTCCGTTTTAGCAAGAGTCGATTTATTAATTTGTTACCAAATGAAAATAACAGGAACATATACTTAAGTATTTAATCAACGTCGCACTGGAGCAAGACAACGGGCTATTGGCAACTTTCTGGAATGAGCCGGTATAGTGGAAGGTGTTAGCCTCTAGATCGAAAGGTTCCTGGTTCGAATCAGAGTCAGGGCATGGATGTTTGTAAGCGTATGGTGTAGAGGTGGCTGGTGCTCTTTAAACCTGTCGTGGCCGAAAGTCCTCACGTTGGGTTGGTGTGGAGGTTTGGAGAGTGGGGTGCCAGCTCATGTGTTGCCTCGTCATCTGACCGTGGTTCAAAATTAGGAGATGTTGTCCTCGAATCTTTCCCTTAAAGGATTGATCCCGAACCGTCGTCAATAGCCCGTTGTGTTTCTCTAGTACGACGATATTTAAATTTACCTTACCCGTAGAGAAAGGTAATGGTAATGGTAATTTTAATTTTTAGTTAACGTCGTACTAGAGCAACACAACGGGCTATTGACGACTGTCCGGGATCAGTCCCTTAAGGGAAAGATCCGAGGACAACACCTCGTAATTTTGAACTACGGTCAGATGACGAAGCAACACGTGAGCTGTCACCCCACTCTCCAAACTTCCACACTAACCCAACGTGAGGACTTTCGGCCACGACAGATTTAGGGTGCACCAGCCGCCTCTACATCATACGCTTACAAACATCCATACCCGGACCCGGATTCGAACCAGGAACCTTCCGATCTAGAGGCTAACACCGTAACCACTATACCGGTTGGTCGGCCCCGTAGAGAAAGGACCGAGAACAACATGTAATTTTGAACCACATAAATAAATACTCAGGGAGGTTCCTTAAAATGTCGTATATAAAAGCAGTTGTCAATTAAAAGTAATTTGTAAAATGCTTAGGATCATGCCGACCAACCGGTATAGTGGTTAAGGTGTTAACCTCTAGATCGGAAGGTTCCTCACGTTGGGTTGGCGAGGAAGTTTGGAGAGTGGGGTGCCAGCTAAGGTGTTGCTTCGTCATCTGACCGTGGTTCAAAATTACGAGGTGTTGTCCTCGGATCTTTCCCTCAAGGGACTGATCCCGGACCGTCGTCAATAGCCCGTTGTGTTGCTCTAGTACGACGTTAACTAAAAAATTACCAAATGTATTTTAGCTTAGGATCATTTAAAAAAACTTTCAGCTGAACTTCTTTTTAAAAGATTACTACGGACACTGACAAATAATTGAAGCTATTCCTCCCCTATTATCTGATTCCAGGCTGCAATTATAGCATCATTTGTGTGCCTTTGATTTGATGGAGCACGTTCATTTATAAAATGCAGTGCGATTCAAACTTGGTTTCGTGGTGTCAACAATTTCGGTCACAATTGCATGCAAAACTGTTGTTAATTAGTGGAAACACAAAATTAAAATATCCGGAGAAAAACCTAGCTTTATTATTTTTGTTACAAAACCCTCTCCAAGGATATTCAGGTTAGTTCTGTTTTCACTAGGTATAAGATACGTCTCTGCTGTTCTTCATCTTCCTCCATCGTGTTATGTTGACTGATGGTTGTAGAAACCTGAATTTATTTACAAACATATGTTTTGGTTGGGGTAGTGATCAATGGGTGAAATGTAATTGACAAGTCGCTTGAAATGAATAAAGGAGTTTATGTGCTGTCTTTCCTGGTGATTGTCTCGACGAGTTATTTATAATAGCAAAACTGTATCGACCTTCCAATGAAATAGACTTAACATGAGCGCGCAACTGTAAGTTATTTCTATAGATCACTCGGTTTTGAGATCTGCCACATGATTGTAGGGAAAAGCCATGCCTTCTAGATAAACAAGGCCGTATGGCTGAAACTGAAAATGCATCGACCTTTAAATGGTCGGACATTTTAAGGTCGATGTGAAAATGGTCGTGACGTCATCGCCAGTTGGCGGCTCGCTTGTCGCATAGGCATTCAAAATTCAAACTCAGCATAGCTAGCTAGACTATAACTGTGGATTTGTTTATTTTTCACAGCTCCGTTTAATTTTTTGAGTCCGATTTGCGAATGGGACTACAAAACTAACAAAATAGGGTACAGCTACACTCTATGTTTATGAACGGTGGCAACGGCCTTGGCGATTTTTTTTTTTGGCGCAGTTCTAGTAGCGAGTTATGGTAGATTTAGGCAACCCCCATTTGTCTTTACGGTTATTGTAGTTTTCATGGCAACCTCGGCAAACGGTAACTTTCAATTTTCATCTCTAATATTATAAAAGGAAGTGTTTGTCTGTTTGGGGCCGTAAAATCCTGACGATTCTATGGCACTTACAGCAATGAGATATGGTACACAGATAGTCCGAATTATTTGCAATTTTTGGGTCGCGGCGAATTTTAAAATTCAATCTAGAAGATTTTTAAATGAATTTAACAGTTTTATTCTCCATCGCTTTTTCAAACGCGGAGAACTTTTTCTAACCGTGTGACCTTGTGGCCAGGGATTGGAATCATGTCAAGTTTTTTTCATCCGCAGTACACGGAGAAAATTATTTTTTTCATTTCCGCTTCGATTTTGCACGGACGAATAAATTTCCAGCCAGACAATACATCTTTTCACTGAAGTCAGTTCTTAGCTCAGCAAACCAACACCACGGGCACAAGCAACGCAGGGCTAGCCACGCAGTGGCTAGTTTTGAATATTCTAGAAAGTTCTTCCAAAATCCGTTAAAGTCGTTTGATTTCATTGGTTCGTTTGAAATTTTTTCTTTGCTTCCATTGGTTCTTTTGATTTTAAAATATGCTTTGATTGCCTTGATCCTTTTTAAAAAAATTTCTGTGATACCATTGGTTCATTTATTTGTATTTCTACAGTTGTGGAATTTTTATTTTGTTACAATATTTTTTACAAAACGAGAAAGAATTGTTTTTTGCCATTTGAGGATCTTTTTTTTTTTTTTTTTTTTTTTTTTAATTTTTTCCCGGAACAGTTCTGACGTATTAGATTGTATTAATTTTTTGCAGTTTTTCTTTTATAATTTTTTTTTTATCATGCCCACTGTATTTAGTGTAATTGATAAGTTTCATTGTATTCTTACCTAACATTCGCAGCTTAGTTTTCTGTTGGTTCACAAATGTGTTTTGAAATGTGTTTAAGCTTCTATTTTTTTTAATGTTCGTTACAAAACGTTCTCAAATTTTTTGTAGTTGTAAAAAGAAAAATATTTTTGAAAGAAAAAAATTTGAAATAATTCTTTCCTTAGCTAATTTAGAAGTTCGCCAAGGCCGTGGCAACCGTTTATAAACGTAGACTGTAGCTGTACCAAGATATAAAAAGTACTTTCTTTAAGTGTTTTAATTTCTTCAATAATTAATACATAATATGTTTTATAATGATATAAATTTGTAACAAATGTTTCTGAAAATTTGATCAGTTTAGTTTTACATTTTGCCCTAAAAGTTACCGTACTCCAATTTTAAAAAAATTATTGCCCGTGTTTTTTTTTTTTTAATTATTGAATTTTATCGTCTGCTTATAGTTTTATTGGCCAGATATGCAAATGATTAGAAATGTAGCGTGATTACGCATTGCGTAATGCCACTAGAGGGCGTTGAACTTCGTTCTCCTTGGAGTATAATACAGGTAAGCAGAGCTTGTTTAAGTGTACTTAATCTTTTGCAAACGAAACGCTGAGGTAGACATGCCGTTACGCCGCCATCGAAGACAATATGAGCAGCTGTCATAGTTCGAGAGGGGAAGAATCATCAGGATGGTGGAAGCTGGGTGGTCAGCTCGGCGAGTAGCTCGTCAAGTAGGCCGTTCTGATTTTACAGTGAGGAGGTGTTGGGACCAGTGGACAAAAGAGACGTCATTTACACGGCACGACGGGATTGGACTGCCACGGAATGGAACCAGGTCGTCTTCAGCGACGAATCTAGATTCAATTTGAGCAGTGATGACAATCGTGTTCGTGTGTGGAAGCCCCGTGGTGAACGCCTCAATCCTGCCTTCGCTTTACAGCGACACACCGCTCCCACAGCTGGTGTGATGGTATGGGGTGTCATTGCTTACGATACACGGTCACCCCTAATTTTGATCCATGGCACAATGACAGCCCAGCGGTACGTCCATGACATCCTTCAGCCACATGTGATGCCACTCATGGCAGGGCTCCCAGGAGCCCTTTTTCAACAAGACAATGCTCGGCCACACACGACCTGTACTTGAGATCAACGTAAATTGGTATATGACAAACAGAATTAACGTTGCACTGAACAAACACGTCGGTGTAACGTCGTGCAGCGCTCCAGGTGAGCAAGCGGTCATGACCGTTTCACCAGTAACACACACACTCCTCTTTTCCCTTGACAGGGTTGAGCGTTTACTCCTTTCACAAATATCCCGTATCTTGCTCCCAGTGCGATGCAACTTCAAAATTACTCTGCACAGTATAATTCTGTATTGGGTAACTGGAAGTAAGATCTTCGTCTTCTAGTGGTTTGCTTGTTTACACAAAAAAATCTCCCCAAAATTTCACCTTACTCGTGACGTTTCATCTTTCGTAGTAAAACTTCGGAATTGATCCTGGTCCATCGCCAACAGCCCGATGCGTTGCTCTAATATCGACGTAAATTCAGCTACCAACTACCTACCAAAACCTAATGACTTTTGTTCGCCTCGAACCCAGCGATATTTAATACCATGGAACCCTCAAGTCATGTAACACATGGTGCCCATCTACCCATGTAGCGTCAAGTACTGAACCCATTTAAAACCATGCTTACCGTTCATTAGGTATTCGACGCGTCTCGATTATCTCCAAGCTTGAGGAAGTAGGGAAACGCCTTGCAACTCTAGGCTTTGGCCCCCAGAGCTGCCCACATGTCAAAATTTGCCCGGATTTCCTCGACTGACCAGCGTCTTCCCGCCTTGGAGGGGCACTTGCCATGGAAGAAATGGTAAAAGTCTAACTGAGAAAACAGAAACACCTTTCCGTGTAACATGAATAATTCTTTCAGAGGCGTTGCGACGCCTGGCTTCACACTTCCTCGAAATGGCCAACCCTGTGGACAAGTGTTTTGACGAAGTTCAAGATCTAGTCATACTGAGAACGAGATATCTCGTCCAAGATCTAATTAATTTCACTGCGGACGAGATATATCGTCGAAGGTCTAATCAATTTTACTAAGGACGATATATCTCGTCCAAGGTCTAATCAATTTTACTAAGGACGAGATATATCGTCGAAGATCTAGTCAATGTTACTGAGGACGAGATATCTCGTCCAATACCTAATTAATTTTTACTAAGGATGAGATAAAATATCCAAGATTCTGTCAATTTTTCTGAGGACGTGTTAAATCTCGTCGAGACAGAACTGTCCTGTTACTCCAAGGGATTGAAGATCCAAGAAGGAGAAACAAATTATCCCTTGCTCAGAACTTGTGTGACAATTTGGAACAGGTGTATGCAGCAGAGGGGCCACTAAAATGAAATTTTCGAAGCAAAGATAAACCACGAGGAGTGTTAATACTAGGTATATAAATGTGGAGATTTTCTATTTTTTTTTTAGTATCCCACAATTGACTTTCTTCGGCCTTCGGTATTATAAGGAGTGAGCGTGTGGTTAGCACCCATTAGAAATCTGGGTCGCAGACAGACGCTAAGACCACAATGCTAGGTAGGCGGTTGGTTGTTTTGGGGTTTTATAGCGTAAGGGTAATAATAATTGTCCACGCTGCGCCAAACGCAAGACGGACAACCCTCCAGGTGATTGCCTCGAGCAGATTGCCCTCATTAGAAGAAAACTGACCAGATCCAGAGATATCTGGTAATTAGAAGAAAATATACCAGATCTTGATCTCGTCATCATAAGATTGCCTATTCATTGATGACAAGATATCTCATCAAAACAATTTGGAGTGGTAAAGTAGAAAAGATCGTGAAAGAGGGATTGGGAATGTAGGAACTAATATCGGAATTAAAGCAGAAAAAGGGCACTTGAGTATCCCGGGAGCCCGCTAGCCGTGAAAAATTAACCCCCTTGGGAAAGAGAGGATCACAAGAGTAACACGGGTTCGTAAAACCCGTACATACCTTAAGAAAATGTGCTTCGTAGGGTACATTTAGACGATAATTCTAGGTATATTATAGCTTTTAATGACATTCGAATATCTAGGAATGCTTCAAACCGTTGCTTAAACATAAGGAAACTTACCACACAAAACAAAACTATCTAATCTGTTGCTTTGTGTGAACTATCTTCATCTAAAATGATAAGTCTTTACCAAAAAACTTTATTTTTTAGCAGTTTCCTTCAAAGGGTTAAAAAAATGGATGAATATGGCAACCATAAAGTATTGGGACCCTAGCTGTGACGGACTCTAAACAGAGGCCAAGCCGCCTGATGAATAAGTTACTTTGTACGTTTGGTTACTCGCATTACCAATACATGTGTAGCATTTATCCCTCAAGTTCGGCTGGAACCTATCATAAAAATAGTAGGGAGGTTCCTAAGGGGTTCATATCCACTCTTGACACCCTGATGTAAGTGGTTTGTTAAAATAACTAATATGGGTACTCATTGGTAATAATACAATATTTTCCCCTTCTGGGGTAAGTATTGTATAGGGACGAGGTGACGAGGTACTGACTTGGGGTCCCTAGGAGTTGTGCCAGATTTGGTCAAACATGAGTTTTCCTTAAGCCGATGCTGGGCTTTGATTGGTTATAAGCACCTCAACGATGCAACCAATCAGAGTAAGATTAAAATGATTACATAAAGCGAGAGTAACCGTTTGTTTCAACGACCAGAGATTTAACCCCCCCCCCAAGTGTTTCTTACGAGGTAACTGGCCCATTAAGATCTTATCCATTTTGCTAATTACGAGGCATCTGGTCATCACGAATACCGATTAAATTCCGAATGATGAAAATGTTGCCGGGTTTTTTTTTATGATGACGAGATCAAGATTGGGTATATTTTGCTATAGACGAGATACCTAGATAAGACAAACACCAGGAGGGTTATCAAATTTCATAAACTCCTATATTCGCTAGGATAGACTTATAAGTAAGAAGTAATAGAAATTAGTCTAATAAGTAGCAACTGTTTAATAGTTTCGAGGTTGTATTCATCCAAGCGATTCGGAGGTGAGCTGTCTTCCAATGCCTACTTTGTTATGGAGGGCAGTTGCCGTATGCCTTTGAGAAATCGAAGGACAATCCCAGCTGATTTTACCGAATTCAAATGCTCCAGAGAAGCCTGGAATTTCCGTCAGAACGGGTGGTGAAGGCCCAGCTTCCAACAACAGCACTTTCTTGCAGAATAACTCTGAAAGACGGTTGGTTACCAATCCAACTCCAACTTTAAAAGAGCTTTTAGTTATAGGAATGTAGGAAACCATAGATTCATTCTTGTCACAAATTTGTAATAGGAATCATTGGCTTGTTCATGTAGTATTTCTCATAATGAATATCTTCTTTCATGTACGCACGTGTGGACCTTTCGATCAACCACTAGAAACCCAATTTAGGGCAGAATTATTTGCTGCAACCTCGTATTGACATTGATGAGTGTTCAATGCACGTGTCAATGTATTATGAATACATGGTAGAGGGCGGTGGTTAAATAACGTAGCACTGGCGCAACACAGCAGGCTATTGGCGACCTCTACCTAAGAAAAAGATCCAAGCACAATGCCTCGTAATTTTGAAACGGTCAGATGTATATATCTTAGATCTGTAGGTTCAGAGATTTATCATGATGGAAATAATGCCACACTTAAATGAACCTATCAGGATGGTTAATATCTTGTAAGTAAAGGTATCGCTTTGTTGGAGATGTTTTCTTTCTTTCCAGATCTTAATATGAGGAACATGTCTAGAACGTCTCGGGGTGCAGAATTCGATGCCTCTAGAAACTCAAATCTGACATCATAGAAGAATGGGTTTCGGTCAAATTGTGATGCTTGCTTGTCCTTTTTTTAATGATAACGCATCTTAGCAATAGATCATATTCATGGCAATTGGACATGCTGAAATCTGTTTGCTAATATGGCCTCTCAAGTATCGGGCCATGATGTTAGAGCAAATGAATGAAAGCAGACAAAAATCACGACGTTTGTCGCAGTCACCACAGTAAAATGAGTGAACGAGACAGCATTGACCATCTTCGCTTGTTTTTTGACCCTCCAAGTGATTTTAACGAGATATCGCTTGCAAGATCACGTCACTTCTGCTAATGACGAGATATCTCGTCGAAACAAAACTGCGTGAAACAAAACTCTCCAAGCGTGAATGAAGATCCAAGTAGAAAAACAAATTGTCGTTTGCCTAGAAGTGGTTATAGTTCGGAACAGGTTTTTGCATCAGACGCTGGTCGCAGCAGGCAGTTTTTAAGATAAACCTCCAACAGGGTGAAATCATTAGAATGTATGTACTTCTTATTTAAGTATTTTTGGATTAACTACAATCACGAACTTGTAACTTTAAATGCAATAAAGAATTAAACTAAAATCTTTTATGAGTTGTCAGCAATCTGGCACCCCTCTATTAAAAATACAGGTTGTCCCAAAAAAAATTAGTACAACCTCAAAAATGTATTTTTTTTTAAATAATAGGCCTACAGCAAAACTAGTTGCTAGATGCAAATAGTAGATAGACCAACTCAAAAAGTTTTTTTTCTACAACTTTTTTTTTCTACCTACTTTTTTTCTACTATAAAGTTCTACGTGAGATATTTCGTAGCACGAAGAATATCAAGATGATATTCCAATTCAATCCACGAACGTTTCAGCATGCTAACATCAACAGTAACTACAGCTGTTTGGATCTTTTTTAGTTTCAATTTCCACGACACTGTTAACTTTTGTTCGGTATACAGCATCTTTTACATAACCCCAAAAGAAAAAGTCTTGTGGAGTTTTGTCAGGATACCGAGAGACGGCCATGCTATGGGGCCAACCCTGCCAATCCAACGCTGTGGGAATTATCAGAAATATACTGTAGAAAAAAACTTTTTGAGTTATTCTATTTATTGTTGTAAATAGTTTTGCTATAGACCTATTCTTTTTTTTTACATAATTTTCTGAAGTTGTACGGATCTTTTTTGGACACCCTGTATATCAAATTAGCAAGAGCCTAGTGTACACTATATTATTTGCTTTTTTTAAATGATACTAGTTTTCTAGATACTAGATACTGTTCTAGTTTTGTTCATTTGACCCTAAAACACTCAAAAATAAATTATTTTTATCTTATTTGGAGCACTGCAACCCGTGCCGACTTGCATGGAAACATGTTCGTACAAGTAGCGTTGCAGGTGCCGCGCGTGCACCGTGCTTGCTCGATCAGTTAAGGCGGGTTTTCCTAGCAGACTGGTTCCAGAGCAGAGTCAAATGCGTCATACACCACGTACTACCACCAGAACTTAGTTCAAATAACCGATCACGTGACTTACTGTTACAGTACTTCTTAGGAAAACATAAACAAGCAGCGTTGCTATAAGTTGTGAATTCCTGTTGGAGCGGTAATTGGTAATTAACGTCGTACGAGAGCAATACAAAGGGCTATTGACGACTGTTCGGGATCAATCCCTTAAGGGAAAGATTCGAGGACAACACCTCTTAATTTTGAACCACGGTCGGATGACGAAGCAACACCTGAGCTGGCACCCCACTCTCCAAACTTCCACAAAACCCAACGTGAGGACTTTCGGCCACGACAGATTTAAGGTGCACCAGCCGCCTCTACACCATACGCTTACAAATATGCATGCCAGGAACCGGATTCGAACCAGGAACCTTCCGATCTAGAGGCTAACACCGTAACCACTATACTGGTAGAGGAATTCGAGACGTTGGACTTGAATCTCTTCGCGCGGCGTTTCCACTCTGACTCTTGAAAAACCGGGCTTTGCTCTCGGCTTGTCGGGTAATTAACACGCATTGTTTTACATTTCGAACATGTCAATGGAACTGAGAAGCAGTAAAAAAGCATTTTCTTGGTTGGTGAGGTGAGTCATTGAGAAAGGTTAGAGCGGAATCCATAAAATCCGATTTTCAAAATAACGTGCCTGAAGTAGTTATCGTTTATAACGATGGAAAATTGTTACCAGGCCTGGATGTGTGAAGTTCTAAAGAAGAACGCCTGTCGATCCCTATTTCATTTGGAGAGAAGGAGCAACTTCTTGCAGTACCAAAACTGGACAGCTCTTCCGGCAAAGATGAAGCTAAAGCAGTTTCAAACGCACTTAAAGAATGGAACTTCAATGATAAAGTACAAATAATGTGCTGTGCTACGACAGCATCTAATACAGACCGATTGAATGGAGCTTGTGAGCTTAAAACAAAAGCTTAACAAAATCTAGAAAGAGAATTGTTACTCTTTGCTTGCCGTCATCATGTTTATGAACAGGTTCTGAAAAGTGTATTTGAATCAAAGATCCAAGTCGCAAACAGTCCCGATATTCCACTGCTCAAAAAGTTCAGAGACAACTAGAAAAACATTAATCCTAATGATATAGAAACATGCACAGATTTTGCCAAACAGCATCTTTTTGATGCGACCATTAACGGATTGGTGACGTTTTTTAACCATGAACTGCAAAAATCCATTATACGTGACGATTATCGGGAACTGATCGAACTATCTGTTATTTTCTTTAGAGGATATAACGATAGTAAAATTAAAATCAGACCTCCTGGCGAATTGCATCCAGCACGATGGATGGCAAAAGCTATTTACTCTTTGAAAATATGTTTGCTTCAGTCTCAGTTCAAAATGACCGTTGAGGATAAACGAGAAATGCAAAATGTTTGTTTATTCATTGTGGCAGTTTATGCCATGCCCTGGCTTGGATGCAGTTTGTCGGTGAAGGCGCCGAATCAAGATTTGCGTTTTTTAACGACGTTAAAAGAGTATGAAATAGTTGACAAATTGATTTTTAAAGCGGCCCTGAGCAAGTTCAGTTAACACCAGTGGTATTCATCAGAGAAAATGGCCGTACTATCACTCTTTGATGCTATAGTTTATAAACAAACCAGGGCGAATATTGTAACGAATTTACTAAGAAAAAGTTAATATGATTTTGGGAAGATATACGTTTGTTCCATCGAAGGAAGAGATGTCTGTATCTTTATACGATGAGAGTTTTGTTTGATCTGTTATTTTAAATTCTGTTAATTTTCTTGTGATACTAATTTCTCTTATTGTTTTAGGGAAATCAATGAGTGATTTCGTATCCATCTAGAGCAAAAATTTGTTTTCGTGATTAAAAGTTGACAACAGCTTCCTCCAGCTATCTTCGTGGGAAGAAAATGCAGCCTTTGTGGAAGCTAATAATAAGATTTTTAACTTAAAAGCAGTAAATGACACAGCTGAAAGAGCTGTTAAGCTAATGCAAGCCATCCATGGTTTAATTACCGCAGAAGAAGAACAGAAACAGTTCTTATTACGCTGTGTGCAAGAACATATTAAGATATATATATCCAGACTGTAAAAAAGAGACCTTAAAATAAAAGTATCCTGAATAATTATGTGTAAATTTATTTTATAATAATTAAAGGCATTACTTAAATTTATCTTTAAATCAATATTTACCTATGATATGCATAGTTGCGATGACCTAGCTACATATTAAGATCTGTTCAAAAATGTCTATTTCCATAAACTTTGGGGCCCGGTCGGCACGGGTTAACATTAACGTAGGCAGTTAAAATTTTATATTTAAGTAAGGCTTAGTACATTAAAAAGAATTAGAGGGTATGCGTTTTGATAACTGCAAAAAAATAATTTCGCCCATATAAGGGACACCCTAATATACATATTTACAATAGATATGTTAAAATGGGGAATATGTCCCGCTAGAGAGCCAAGTCTCATACATGTTGTTCCGATGGAAGCTACAAAGGTTATACCGCGACGCACTTCTCCGCAGAGTCACATGACCGACTGCTATCAATCAGCACGTGCTCGGACATGCCGCCCGGCCTTGCAGTGTTAACATGCAAGTTAAAATACACTCTATAACAAAAAAAATCGAATCAAGAAGGAATCATCCGATTGCTTTGAAATTTCGTATGCAAAAATGTTTTGACGAAATATGCAAATGATTAAAATTTGGTGTCCAATGAATGAATAGTGCGATCTCCAGCACATCGGAACTGCGCATCCAGCAGATGTATATAAGGAGTTGTTCTTGAACTGTTGTTAAAAATTTCTGCTGCATTGCGATTTAGGATACCTTTCAACGACTGAAAAAATGCCTCTCCGCAGGATTCGAGCTCATTACGAGGATTTTTCAGAGTTTGAAAGAGGTCGTATCATTGGATTGAAAGAGGCAGGTTGGGCAAATCGGAGAATCGTTCGTCATGTGAGTCGAAGCGATGCGGCGATTAGAAGATGCTGGCAAGAGTGGGTGGACAATGGCAGAATTCAGCGTCATGATGGTAGCGGTCGACGTAGGGACACAACAGATCGCGAGGACAGAGTGACTGTCAGATCAGCTGTCACAGCGCCTGATTCATCGCTATCAACCATCAGTCGTGCGACCCTCACACGAGTGTCCACCATGACCATTCACAGACGGCTGAGAGAGCAAAATCTACGCTCGTACCGACCATTGCGCCACCCGCCACTCATGCCTGCATACTGTCGAGCCAGATTACAGTGGTGCTTGGCTCGATCAGGCTGGAATGATGCTGACTGGGGCCGTATAGTCTTTAGCGACGAATCCCGCTTCCAACTGTGTCCTGACGATCATCGAAGACGTGTCTGGAGACGCCCAGGGCAGCGTGCCGATCCTGCTGTCACTATTACACGCCACACGGGCCCTCAACAAGGAGTTATGGTCTGGGGTGCCATTTCCCTTAATAGCCGGACCCCTTTGGTCGTCATTAGAGTTACACTTACTGCACAGCGGTACGTTGACGACATTCTGAGACCTGTTTTGCTACCGTTCCTTTCGCAGTACCCTGGGCTTATTTTTCAGCAAGACAATGCTAGACCACATACGGCACGTGTTGCTATGAACTGTCTTCAAGCTTGTCAAACACTTCCTTGGCCAGCCAGATCACCAGATCTCTCTCCCATCGAGCAAGTCTGGGATATGATGGGAAGGCGACTGCATCCGGTTGAGAATGTTAATGACGTAGTCCGACAATTGGAGCAAATTTAGCAAGAAATACCGCAGGAGACCATCCGGGAGCTTTATCGGTCTTTGCCACGCCTTGTGGCAGCTTGCATCCAGGCTATAGGATGGTCAACACCTTATTGAGCTCGTTACTGTAACTCTGAAATATATTATTCAATTATTCTGAAATTTATATCATTTTCTATTCTGTACATAATTTTCATATCCACCAATTTTTGTATCCATCGGACAACTCCTTCTTGGTGCGTCGATTTTTTTGTTATAGAGTGTACATTGAATTTGCTTAACAATTTGATTTAAGAATTCGATTTGGCAAATAAACAAAAACTGAATAGTACAATATAATTCAAAAATTCAATCTCAGATATAAAATACAAACAATCTTTCAATAAAATGGAATTCGCAATAAACTTACCAAGAAATTTAACACAAGCATTGATCACAATATGAACACAATAAATGAATAATGATTACACAACTTCACTATAAATTAGACAATCCCGATATAACATAACCAGACTTATATGTGTTTATCTAATAAATTTGGAACAATGCTAAGAGACATTGCTATGTTAGAGTCATCCGACAAGTCCCAGTTCCTTTACATCTCGTCAAGATACCCCTTTTCTGACACACAAGGATCCCCGTCTATGTTAGGTAGATCACGAGATGCAAGGAAAGAAGGGCCTTTCCACCACATGAAATTGTCCAGAAGGGAATCAGCACTGACGCCTCTAGTCACAAAATCGCCGGGATTGTCTTTTCCGGGACAGTGACCAGGAGTTTGGATCAGTCAAGGTTTGATCTTCTCTCGATTTGCTACAAACTCTTTCCATCTTTTGGTTGAGCCTTTGAACCAGTAAAGGTTTATTTTTGAATCAGTCCAGTAATATACTGTTGATGGTTTTTTTCAAATCGACGATTTTCTTGATCTTGGCAGTTAAACGTGCAGCTAATAAAGCTCCAAGTAGCTCTAATCTTGGTAGCGTCATCTTTTTGAGAGGGGCAACTCGACTTTTTGATGCAACAAGATTTTCTTCAACGCCATCCTCCTTCAACACTCGTATGTATACGGTTACACCATACGCTTTTTTAGAAGAATCACAGAAGCTATGAATTTCGACTATATCACTGAATTCTTCCTTTGTGTTCAAGACAATTCTGAGAATTCTTAATTCTGTTAGTCGCGGAAGCTCCGAACACCATTGTAGCCATTCTCTTTCTATGTCGGGTGGCAAGTCTCCATCCCACGGAATTTTCCTTACCCACAACTCTTGGAAAAGACACTTTACGCGGATGGTAAATGGTGTCAACATTCCCAAGGGATCGAAAATTTTACCAACTGCTTGTAAAAGAAAACGCAGTGTTCTTCTTAGTTGACAAGAATTCCAGTAGGCCCTGAATTTCCATAGTGAGGCAATCTTCCACGGTATTCCATGCCATTCCAAGGACCTTTGTTAAATTGGATCCTAAACTGACTAAGTTATGTTGAGGTTGAGTGTCGAATCCTTCTTCCTTCCATAGTTTCATTAAGCTGGCATCATTAGTAATCCATTTTCTTAAAATCATTCTGGTCTTTTCCATTATCTCTTTAGCATTGCGAGAGACTTCGATGGCGTTTTGTAAGTTGTCTTCTCCCGAAATGAAGTCGTCAACGTAGAGGAAGCGTCCAGGGAGCTGTACGGCGTTTGGATACACACTGCTGAATACACACACCGTACTCAGCAAGATATATTTACTATCAGCGCGTGCTCGGACAATTCGAAAACTTAAAATCAACTTCAGCAGAAGTGTGACGAATATGAAATGGATTATATCGTTGGATTCAACATATATGCATATTTGTGTCCGAAGTGAACTATTAAAGCGATGGAGAAGTTAAATTGTTATAAATTTTTTTTTTCCCGCACACTTAAATGATGCAAACATTCTTTTATGAAAAATAATTGATGATGACTTTTAATCAACATATTATTAATTCAACCCGAGCAGAGCAGGATATTTCTGCTAGTCAATCCATATAATAACACGGTCGTGCTTAAAAGCAACGGTTCTCTTTCAATGTCCAAACATGGTCCCTTGCGCCATAACTCCCAATCAACATAACTGTTCGCCTTTGAATTTGGGCTGGTATCGTCAACAACTTTGTGGTTCTTTTCATATTTCCTGAATAAACGTTATCCGAGCTAATCAACGATATCCCTGTCTGTTCAAGGCCGTCGTGACTCATTGAGTTTGCCCACTGTGCTTACTACCTGCGATTTGTAGGCGGCAAAGGTTCGATTTCTCCCTGGGTGCATCTCTCTCTCTATCTCTCTTTTTGCGTCAATAAAACTTTCTTTGTGTGTGCAGGCCCATTACTTGACGATGCCTGTTGTGTTTGGTGCAGCACAGTCACATATGGTCCCTTAAACCATGAAACTATCTCTACTAAAGGTTATTTAAAATTAACAAATATATATATATATATATATATATATATATATATATATATTTACAGTAATTGGTAATTTTTTAGTTAACGTCGTACTAGTGCAACACAACGGGCTATTGACGACGGTCCGGGATCAGTCCCTTAAGGGAAAGATCCGAGGACAACACTTCGTAATTTTGAACCACGGTCAGATGACGAAGCAACACCTGAGCTGGCACCCCACTCTCCAAACTTCCACGCCAACCCAACGTGAGGACTTTCGACCACGACAGATTTAAGGTGCACCAGCCGCCTCTACACCATACGTTTACAAACATCCATGCCCGGACCCGGATTCGAACCAGGAACCTTCCGATCTAGAGGCTAACACCTTAACCACTATACCGGTTGGTCGGCAAATATATATTTACAGAAATTTATGTAGGTGTGCAAGCCCAGGTGCAGAATTATATTCAGTGCTCTGCAACACAGCTCCAAGCAATTGCAATTGTTCTGCAGGCATATTGTCGGAATTTTGAAAACTGCAGCAAAATCAAAAACAGACGTAAAACACAATTATCGGCTGAATATGTATTTCATATATCTACAATTATAAAAGGAAGTTTGCTGTCTTTCTGTCTGTGATCAAAGCACTGGCGAATCCATGGCACTTACAATAATGAGCTTTGGTGCACATATAGTCCGAATTTTTTCCAACTTTTGGGTAGGCCCGAATTTTAAAATTTAATCTAGAACATTTTAAAATGAATTTAATGGAATTTTTTATTATTATTGTTTTTTTTTTTTTTAGAATGGAAACAGCATAAAAGATCACAAATTCTAAATTTATTTTTTCCATTTCCGCTTAATTTTGCAGAGGAATGATTCTTCAGTGGCCAGTAAAAAACTAAGTTTTAACTGGAGGTTTTGTTCTTTGTTTAACGTAGCAATCACCTGGGGTTGGCGAGCGTTATTGTTTTTTCTTTTTTATCTCATTGATCGTTACGCCGTTTGGATCTCTTCGCAATTTGAATTTCGTCGTATTTGACAGTGAGCGTTGTCCGTGGTGTTGGTTTGCGAAGCAAAGCAGTGAACGTCACAATCTCTTGCCACGAATGTCACAATCACTTGCGAAAAAAAAAGATATTCAATTTAAAAATTATTTATTTGAAGAAAATTATATTTTTAGGTATCGATCTATTGTAAAATTTTCCACAGATTTCAAATCTGTTGAAATTTTTACTCCATCTTTAACGATCTAGGAGATCGAAAAAAGAACACATATCTCCAGTTAAAACTTTATTTCCTTTTTTTTCGTCGGCTAAAATCGTTCTTCCCCAAAACCAAATGGAAACGTAAAAAATAAATTTAGCATATGTTTTCTCTTTGTGCTGTTGCCATTCAAAGGAAAACAATAATAATTCCAATAATTTAATTTAGAATTCCAATAATTGAATTTTAAAATGTTCTGGATTAAATTTTAAAATTCAGGCTGGACCCTTAAATCGAAAAAAAAAATCGGACTACCTCTGTGCCAAATCTCATTATTGTAAGTGCCATATATTCGTTAGGGCACTGGAAAGGGACACACAGACAGACACTTCCTTTTATAATAGTAGAGATGACGATATCTTTTGACAGCGACACTAAAATCGTTCGGTTTATTCATATAAACACGCAGATGTCTATCTATATACATATATAAAAGGATGTGTGTATTGTATGTGTATATTTTCTATATCAACCTACACCGTTTGACCTATCCATACCAAATTTGGTACACTTATACTTTAGAATACTGCGGAAAACATAGACTATTACTTTCCAGTCTTCAAACCAATCTGTAGCACTTACAACCATGCAAATTAGCACACCGGTAGTCCTGAACATGTCCCCTCGAAGCCCCCATTTTAAAAGCTAAAGTTTCTTTTCTTGCAATAAATCAATATGGACAAGGAAACGCGTTCTACAGGAAACTGAACGGATACAATGGTTCTTATTTTAAATGCGCGTTTTTTTCCATAAGCATAACTTTGTCACAAAGAATAATAAAAGTATTTCATTTTTCAGAACTTACATTTTGTAGTGGAACACGAAAAGTCCAAACAAAACACTCAATGATCATAAAAGTGTAATTTTTCTATTTGAGATCTGGCCAACCAGAATTAATGTTTTATTTTATAAATTTAATTTACAATACCGTGTTTGTGTATTTGAGTTAACACAGGGAAATATTTAATTTTTCAAAACTTACATTTTGTAGTGGAACACGAAAAGCCCAAACGAAAAACTCATTGATCATAAATAAAAGTGTAATTTTGCTATTTGAAATCTGGCCAACCAGTGTTTAATGTTTTATTTTGTAACTTCGATTTAGAATCCCATGTTTGTGGATTTGAGTTAACACAGGGAAATGTCGTGATCATATTTGAGCATTACTAAATTTCATAAATCATTATCATCTTTACAAATATTTTTCTAATGTCTCTTTTCAAGTTGCTGTATTTCAGCTCAGGAAGTCGAAATTCTACACTTTGCCCAACTTTCGTTTTTCAGAATTATGCATTTTTTCATCGGAATTTAGTTTTTTAGTTTTTTGCAACATATTATTCAGAAATTAAATGTATATATTTGCATCCGACGTAAATTGTACAAACCATGAAAATGTTAAAACGAAGTATAAAGTATTTTCCGAACATTGTAAATAATTCGAAGTCAAAAAGTACTATCCGTACAACTTGAATCATTACATTTTTCATTCTAAGAAAAAAGATTTTTCTAATTCACTTTTCAATCAACATTTAACCATTTCAACCCGAGCAACACCAGGTTATTCAGCTACTACAGGATATAATTCCAGGACTATACTGTTTCACAATGCTCGCATTCCAGCCTAGATGAAGTGTAACGTTTGAAGGACAGGTGATGTGGCGTTGCGATACATGTTTTAAATGACCCACGGTCAGATGACGAGGTCAAAACCTGAGCTGACAACCAATAACTTCCGTACCACGTCAACGTGAGGACATTTGAGGCCAGGACAGATTTAAAGAACATCACCCCAACGACGCATCCGGTTACATCCGGAGCTATTGTAGCCCACCGGAGCTATTGTAGCCCGGTTGGAAGAGAAGCAGATTGAGGTTTGTGAGTTCGAAATTCGATCCAACCAATGGCCGCCGTGTACGAGTGGGCTGGTACAAGTTAAATCTATGGTGGCTACAAGTGTCCTAGGGTTGACATGGTGCGGAAGTTAAGGAGATGAGTACCAGCACAGGCGTCGACTTGGTCATCTGACCGTGGAACAAAATCATGAGGTGTCCTAGGTTCATTCCCTTCGGGATTCATTCTAGACCACCGCCAATAGACCGTTGCTCTAGAGTGACGTTAATTTAACTACCCACCCTACCCGTGATTCTACCAACTGGGCTACCAAGGTCTTTCTTGTGCGAGAAAAGGTTTTTTTTTTTTTCTATTTTAAGGGCCACGTAATCTCGGTTTGAAGAGTAACATATTTACATGGTTCGCACTCTTTGGTGGGAAAAAAAATTCGTACTTTTCCAGGCCCATTTGAAGTTTTTCAAGGACAATCGTAAAAGGGCAGAAATTCCCTGTTACCCCCCATTTTAGCAGACAACATTTTCGAAGAACCTCTCCTATAATGTAACCTCTTCATTACCATTCACATACTTAATAATTATAAATATATTTCTAGCCAATATTCAAGCATGTTATGGGAAAGGAAAAATTCTCAAAAAGAAAAAGTAAAGTAGCTAAGTTATTATACTTATAGGGGGGGGGGGGGGGTATATATGTTCAAACTGACATAGAATCCCACTGACCTTGAGAAAAGAAAATAAACATATTCCTTGTCATTTTGAACCGAGGTCAGTTGACGAAGCAACACCTGAGCTGGCACCCCACTCTCCAAACTTCCACACCAACCAAACGTGAGGACTTTCGGCCACGACAAATTTAAAGTGCACTAGCCGGCCTCTACACCATACGCTTACAAACACCCATGCCCGGATTCGAACCAGGAACCACATGTCTATATGAACAAACGTATTAAGCGTATTCTTCGGAATCGGAATAAAACCACGCCTTCTAATCGCATGCGTTTCAAGCCGATTCATACTCAAGAAAATTCCAGATTAAAATTTTTCAAAATAAATTCAAGGACTCAAGTACTTTGCACCAAATTCAAGTACTTTCCGGGCCCTTGAAAACGAAATTCAAGTTCTTTTCAAGGCCCGTAGGAACCTTGAATTAACGACTAAAGGGTTTGCTGGTTCGAATCCAACCAAACACAGTCGTGCACAAAGGTGCTCGTGCATGTTAAATCTGACGTGGACTCACGTTGGCGTTAAAGTTTAGAGTGCCAGCTCAGGTTTTGCCTCGTCTGACCGTGGTTCAAAATGACGGTGTTGTCCTCGATCTTTCCCTTAGGGATTGATCCCGGACCGTCGCCTATGACCCGTTAAGTTGCACCAGCGTGACGTTAACTATATACCTGTTTGTTTTTACAACTCTTCTGTATAAGACAAAACATATGGATCGTCTTAAAGTGCTCCTGTTTTCCGCAGCACAAGTATGGTTAAGGCTGTTTTTGAGTTATATATTTCCCATTTGTTCATTCATTGAAGAAAACCAGTGAACTCGACAATTAGCGTAATTGGTAATTTTTTGTTTACGTCGTACTAGAGCAACACAACGGGCTATTGACGACGGTCCGGGTAATGGTAATTTTAGTTAACGTCGTACTAGAGCAACACAACGGGCTATTGACGACGGTCCGGAAGCAGTCCCTTAAGGGAAAGATCCGAGGACGACCCCTCGTAATTTTGAACCACGGTCAGATGACGAAGCAACACCCGAGCTGGCACCCCACTCTCCAAACTTCCACGCCAACCCAACATGAGGACTTTCGGCCACGACAGATTTAAGGTGCACCAGCCGCCTCTACACCATACGCTTACAAACATCCATGCCCGGACCGGGATTCGAACCAGGAACCTTCCGATCTAGAGGCTAACACCTTAACCACTATACCGGTTGGTCGGCGACAATTAGCGTAATTAACCCAGAAAGTACTGTTCACGTTTCAGACAATCTTAGAACCAAGTTCAGCTGTGTGTTGACTATTGGCTATGAATATTGATTCGATGTTACCGCAGTTTATTTTTGGATAACATAGAAATTGAAGCTGTAACCTAGTATTGATAACAATTTCATTTTCAAAAATGCAGTTCATAACAAAAATGAAATGTTTCTTATAGATGAAAATCGGCTGTTTTTAAGCCGACCAACCGGTATAGTGGTTAAGGTAAAAATAGGTAATGGTAATTTTTAGTTAACGTCGTACTAGAGCAACACAACGGGCTATTGACGACGGTCCGGGATCAGTCCCTGAAGGGAAAGATCCGAGGACAACACTTCGTAATTTTGAACCACGGTCAGATGACGAAGCAACACCTGAGCTGGCACCCCACTCTCCAAACTTCCACGCCAACCCAACGTGAGGACTTTCGGCCACGACAGATTTAAGGTGCACCAGCCGCCTCTACACCATACGTTTACAAATATCCATGCCCGAACCCGGATTCGAACCAGGAACCTTCCGATCTAGAGGCTAACACCTTAACCACTATACCGGTTGGTCGGCGACAATTAGCGTAATTAACCCAGAAAGTACTGTTCACGTTTCAGACAATCTTAGAACCAAGTTCAGCTGTGTGTTGACTATTGGCTATGAATATTGATTCGATGTTACCGCAGTTTATTTTTGGATAACATAGAAATTGAAGCTGTAACCTAGTATTGATAACAATTTCATTTTCAAAAATGCAGTTCATAACAAAAATGAAATGTTTCTTATAGATGAAAATCGGCTGTTTTTAAGCCGACCAACCGGTATAGTGGTTAAGGTGTTAGCCTCTAGATCGGAAGGTTCGTGGTTCGAATACGGGTATGGATGTTTGTACGCGTATGGTTAGAGACGGCTGGTACACCTTAAATCTGTCGTGGCCGAAAGACCTCACGTTGGGTTGGTGTTGAAGTTTGGAGAGCGGGGTGCCAGCTCAGGTGTTGCTTCATCATCTTACCGTGGTTCAAAATTACGAGGTGTCGTCCTCGGTTCTTTCCCTTAAAGGATTGATCCCGGACCGTTGCTCTAGTACGACGTTAATTACAAAATTACCACTACAAAATTATCATATTCCGTACAAATATAGTCTCGGAAAAAAAACGAACCACTCCTTCATTCCAGCAGATAATGTATAAAATTAATCTAACTTCATAATTTGCAATAGGAACTCCCTATTTCGACACACAATATCACACACATATATATCTATATATATAATTCTCTTACGTGGCACGCAAAAAAGACGTTATTTGTTTTCGCGTTTTGGCAACATTGTACGATTCTTTGTTTATCCCAAAGCCTCGCGCTTCAATTGAATTTATAGCGTTATCGGATGAAATTTTATTGAAAAAAAAATGAATTTTAGTCGAGCTGTTGCAGTTAATTTTTGAAATCAAAGAAAACGGAGGATCTTTTCATGGTCATTTAAAAGAAAAGGTCCGTTTCGGGGCAAACTATTATAGTTCAACAAGACGCTTGCATTGCAACTTTCGACAACAAACTCAATGAAAAAGCGTGGGTGGCTCGAGTGCTGGGTAAATGTACACACAACCAACATGCTGGGTTTTCAATTTCCAAATCAACGCTCACATTTCGAGTCAAAATTTGCTCAAAGTTTCCATTTGAATTCTGATTTCAGAGGTACTGTAAATATATTTTCTGAAAAACAGCATAAAATTTAGATTTGAAAAATATTTTTTTGGAATATCATATTTTGTAAACAACAGCTTCTAGGACACACGTCTTCATTGATGCGAGCGAAGCGAGCATAGGTTCGCGCAGCGAACCAATGAGGATTGCGAAGCAATCCTCTGGGGGTTGGCGAGCAGGGGGCGGGCCCCCTAGTATTTAAAATTTAACTTCAGATACCATATTTCATGTCATTAGGTCTTACCGTTTCGAAGTTGAGTATTGAAAGATCAGAGCTCCTAATGTTAAATCAGTTTCTTAGAATTTTGTAAATATCTTCCTAAATAATATTTCTATAGCGCTAATATTTTGTACCGTGCAACTGTTGAACAACCCAAACACAATCCACTTTATAGAATGCAATAGTAATCATTAAATTAATGGTTGAAAAAAATTTTGTATTTGAACCTTATTAAATTTTGATGGGAATCGATGCAGGACTACAATATAGCCATGCAATATTTCAGCTCACATTCTCATTAGTTTTTTTGGGCTACATTAAATTTATTTCGATTTTAGGGTCTGACTAACCTCGGATTGCTTACACTTGCATAGTAAATATAATGTAATTCTCAAATCGTTTGCACTTGCATAGCAAATATAACAATTCTCGGATTGCTGAAAAATACGTTTGAAATAGTGTTCAAATTTGAAAAATTCTGGTAGCGATAGCTACAATTAATCTCGATCTACGAATAACGACTGATGTGGAGACGATCCCCGAAATTGATAGTAAATTTAAAATTGAATATCTCTGGACAGTCATGAAATTTCATATTTAAATTAATTTAACGATGCAGAATCTTAATTATAGCATCAAAACATGGTGTTGGAAATTTCCTCGTTGAAATTTCGTTGTTTGTACAAAATTTGATATGAAGAAGTTCACTTATTTGGATTTTGTAGAGGACGTTATTTCATATTGAATGATACCTTTGAATTTGCTCTAGTATGAACAGTGTTCGAAAATAAGGAGGCGATTTGGGGTTTTTTTTCAGCGAATGTACATGCAATGAACAAAAACATAACACACCAGTTTCCGTACAAACACTTTTATTGCAAGAGCTTGTACAAAGAAGGCCGATTGATGTACAAAACCAATGCATTCACACATTCATTCATTCAAAATGTTCGCACACCACTCATTCATCATAAACAATGGTTGTACAATATATTGGCCATATACGGAGGTATAGTGTCTGGCTACAGGAACTTTTATATATTCTTTTTTTTTGTGCTTTACACAATATTTATAAAAAGGGCAGCCACGAAATCACTGAAGGACGGCGAACAAAAACGAACCGAACAGAAACCTTCAGTTCGATAGAACCTCCTTGGAATAACTAAATGTGGTTGAATCAGCTGTCTAACTTGCATGAATGCTATGACGGAAATCATTACTAATCACAAATGAAGTGACATTGAGGTAGAATAATATGAACAAAATCGAGTCATTGAAATGAATGCATGTTTGAAAAGAATGATACGTTTACAGGCCCTCTTCCAGTGATTCATCGCCACCCTTGAAAAATGAAATGCAATGTCATCTGACCTGCCTGCCATCTGTGTTATGGATTTCTGCTTCTGTTGGCAACTAGGATCAGATAATAGGGTTAAGGGAGAGTGCTTTCAAGATAAAGGTACAAAATAGACAGCAAGCATATTTCATAGTATCTCTGGAGTGAAAAGTGTCGAGGAAACCATTGCAACAGACCGAGACGCAGATGCAAATTTAATATCCGTGAAATTTATCCGTCCATGATAAAGATGACGTGACAGACTCAAGTCGACTGTTTGGAAACTTGATAAAAACCGGATATGGAAATCCATAAAAAAAACTCAGCTATCCATTAAAAGTTTATTTTAAGTTACCTGCCTACTTTAGATTTAATAACCAACCTCAGTTCATGAAGCTAAACTACCGAGAGAAAGTACACTAAGCATTGAATGCCAATAATTGCAGTTGAATATTAACCTAAAGCTAAAACATTAGACATAAAGACAATGGAACTTTTCAATTCTCTAATGCATATTAGGTATGCCACAATTTATACATAAAATGTAGAATATAAAATTGAGCAGTGGCAACCTGTTGTTGAACAATACATACGATTAAAATCAAATTTTTAGGTTGACATTCAACTGCTTATGTAAATAAAAGAGTGGTCCACATTGCACCCAGAATTTGCAATGGATTCCTTCGACGGCATATTTCATTTTCTGCAATATGAAGACTTAAAGTATAAAATACAACTTGTGCACTTACAAATTCATATTTTTTTATAAAATCATAATACAGTTCTAATGAAAAAGATAAACAGTGAAATGGGTTCAAACAAGGTTAAACGCATTACAAATCTATTAGGAACTTGATACTACAATCTAGCTATGGAAGTATCTCCGCTTTTGCTCCATATATATTTAAGGTCATATTCTTCATTACAAATGGTTTTGTTTCACAAAAATAGTCAACAATGATGATTAGCGAAAATAGAGAAGATAGAATTCGCTTGCTTTGTTATGTGTAAGGAAATAAATTAAGAAGTACAGATAGACAGATCACAGAATTTTGGACGAACTGGTTGCATTTTCAAATATGTAGCACTCTAAAAAATCACTATAGACGACATGCTAGAACTCATAGTTTTAAAATTACATAAGATATACCTATTTACAAAATCATTTCTTGCTGTCAGCTAAAATCACACTTTCAGCCTGGAAATTGCTTACATTTCTATGGGATAAAATTATTCAAGAGTGGGAAGTTAAACTGACTGCTTAGACAGAAGATATCTAAAATCCATGAAATAAAATACAACAGAAACCATTCAGTAATCTAAAATGGAATAACAAACTAAAAATATTTGTACTTAGAACACCAGCAAGAAAAATTTGAATTATAAATACTAAAGAGTGAAAAAAACTTTAAAATAAGTAAAACTTAAATTGTTTAATAACTTTAACGAAATTAAATTAAAGCAAAAATATAAGGTAATTAAACTTAATATTAAGACTAAAAAAAGTACATACTAAAATTAGTATACACAACGAAAACATTTAAAGAGTTTTAAATAGCTCAAAAGAAAGAAAACATCTTTCTGTTCCAGCAGTCAGAAAATATTCAGCTATGTGACATAGTATAAAAAGCAAGAAACGGAATAACTAAGTTTTGAACTCATTCCTAAGGGCAGAAGGGGGAAATTATAAACTATAATTTGAAAAGAAAATATGTCAAGGCATATTTGGAAGCAGACCTGTGATCCAAGCAACTCTCTCGTGAAAAAATTTTAGATGGGTAGGTACAGAATGAAAAAAAAATTTTATAAGATACCATTCAAAGTTTCAATGGCGTATAAGGTCACATTCAATAGACATTTGTATTTATATATGCTTAGTCACGACATAAAGCCACAAGACATTTCACAATGCAACACTACTGACATAATATATAGGCATAGTAATACAATATGCTCTGGATTATTTTTCATAAGCTACACACCTATGTTTTGTACTATACCTCCACAATATTAGCAAATCACACTAAAGGGCACCATGAGTCACGTCAAAACAAGAAATGACATCTTGCAGGAATCTGACTAACTGCAAGTAAAATACCATTCGGAGGTTCAATATCCACACAACGAGAGGCAAAACTCAGTGTAAGATGCTTCAAGTCATGAAAGCGTAAATTGAATGAAGCAGACAAAGTGGCGAAAAATATAGATATATAACGCATAAGTTTTAGGTAAACAGAAAATTATAATTATTTTAGACACACATTTCCAGCTTAGAGCAGAAACTCATCAACTGACAAAAAGAATTTTGTACTGTGCCAACTGAAAAAGACCATTAGTTTATGTCAAAAGATAAAAAACTATAACCATTAGGAGTGTTATACCTCTTTTAAACATATTACAATATGGCTATGTAATTCATAATCCTGAAAATAAGCATTTAAGTTTCTCCA
Organism: Metellina segmentata; assembly: GCA_947359465.1. Lineage (NCBI taxonomy): Eukaryota > Metazoa > Arthropoda > Arachnida > Araneae > Tetragnathidae > Metellina > Metellina segmentata. Next base: position 81,839,940 of record OX375875.1, on the reverse strand, counting down.
AAAAGTCAGTTAATGAGTCTGCTCTTATCTGACAAAATAGACTTTTTTGTAAATATTAAAATAAAAACAACAAATAACAAAGCTGATTTTAAATTAATTTAAGAATGTTGGACATGATACATTTGCTAAAGTTCATTTTTTAAAAATCTGGAAACCTTTAAACCTGGTTAGCAATAAATGTAGATCATAGAATACACTAATCTTCGATCATCTGTATAGTTTAATATAAAAATTTGTACTTTTTTTATTTAAGTTCTTGTGAAGTTACACAATATTAGTATTTAAAAGTGCAGAGGTAGTCAATTAATAATTGTTAAATTAATATTTTGTAATGTTAAAAATTCTAACACTCTCTCTGTACAGAAAATTTAATAAATTAGGAATGTTTTAGCATTAAGGAAAACATAAAATCTGGAAATAAATCCAATATAATTAGCCAAGTTCAAAATATGTGCCGAGAAAATAAACAAGGAAAATGCAAGTTAAAGAAATGTGAGCATTGACGATAGATTCGAGTTATTCCATTAAACTTTTCTTTTAGTTTCAAGTTAAACAAAAAAACAATCAAAATTCGTATAAAATAAGATCCTTTCACACAAGACGTAAAATTTGAAGCTTGATTAAAATCTTATTCAATTAAAAAAATAATACTCAAGTACAGAAGATTATTGGTTTAAATTGGGTATAATATGTTAAAATTAATCATGTGACAATGGTTTATCAATTTTACAGATTCCAAGAAAAACTTTTATAAATATATTTAAACTGACATAGATCATGACTTTTTCACATAAGTTTTGCCTCTTAATGAAATCGTGTGAATGGTACGATAAAAGATATTAAAGGAGCATCAGTAAAACATAATTACAATCGCTCCTATGAAATTTGACATGACTGGTGATACAGACATTGCCTTCATACTTCCGAGGTCAATAAATAGATGCATTTGTTTTCCACAAAAACCATAAAGAGACATAGATATTTTTAAAGGCATACATATTGTGAATTTTTAGTCAAAATTACAACAGTAATTGAAATATAATAGCATATATGTAAAAGATTTGTACATGAGGGCTGATATTTGAAATGAAATGACAATAGAAAATGTATAATATTCTTATAACATAGATAAGGCTTATCTGTTGGAAATAGAAAAACCAGGTACTGATGTTTGCATGTTGAGAATGGCATGAAGTTTAATGATTGATTGCTTACTTGATATTTATGAAATCGGACAGACATCCGACTGTCACAAAGATTTGAACTAATGGTGTTCACAGCAGCAGCAACACTACAATCGTTACTTATTGAGGGAAGCTAAAATTGGAATTGTACATATTTTTGGCAATGGGACTCAGTTTGAAACGTTTATCAGAAATAAAAATGTTTTTCACATTAAGCTTACCTGTCAACCACCAATAAAAAAATTTGTCTAATCTCAACGACATAAAAACCAATGATCAAAAATTAGCAATGCCTAAAAAGAATTATTAAAATTAAAAAATATGAGAACCAAATCGGGAGACAATTGCAACAAATTGGGTTTTCAGAAGCAATTCAAAACGGAAATAGTAACCCGGCACTAGAACAATGTGGCTAACACGATGTTTTCTTATATCGTGGTTGAAACTGCTTGGCGACAAAACTTCGAAATTAGCAACACTTGTTACGATTTACCCCCCAATGAAATATCTAGATACTATTTCCACCTAAACCAAGTGTTTTCCCCAAAACAGCTGGCATACAGGTATGCAATATCATTCCTTCATGGACAACACGCCATCATTTGAAAATTCCTCACACAGGAAAGAAAAATCGTGAAGAAAAAATTTTCATCCGGAAGACCTGGAAAAAGTGGTTTTCCAGAATAGAGGCATTAAAGAATCTTGCTTTAACAATTCCCCTTTGTTCCATACATGAAAAAAGCTTTACAAGGATTGTAAAGGTTATATTAGGTTGTAAAATTTTAAGTGTAATGGAGTTATATATAGGTGGGTTGTCAGGATAATGGGCATTTAGAACTCGCCAGCTTTCCCGGTAGTGCTGCCACTGGTTGCAAAGGATTAAAACTTGTACTAAAAATGAAGATCCTGTATAGATTTCCCAAATACCAAAACATTTGTTTTTAAAAATAGAGGTATATATATGTATATAGATATATACTAAATGCATCGTGTTTTGGCATTATATATAATGTACTATGTAAGATATACAAGTTTTCCATGGATGAATCACAAACAAATATAAAAATGCTTTTCTGCACGCTATAAATTTGAGCTCATTGGCGCAAAGCATGAGAAAAACAACATTAGAAAGTGCAGACTCATCTTGGGAATAAAGCAGAGCTAATTTTCATAATTTCATTAAAACAAATGCGTAAAATTCTTTCAGAACAAAATGCTCTTTTTCTAATTAAATGCAAGAAACAAATATAAAAATAAACCATCTCGCAAAAACAGAAGACATTTTACAAGGTCATTGCAGATGAAGCATATTTAAATAATTCGGAGTAAAAATCCAGCTAAGTATAAATATTTGGTGATGATTTCCAAATTATTTAAGAAATGATTACCAATTCTATGGTCTTGTTGGGTCAGCTGGCCAACATTTAGCAAGTGAGCAAAATTAAAAATAGAAAGAGATCAGATATACACACTATTTTCAGACAAAAATTAAAAACAAAATGCATCATTTTCAAGTTTTTACACACACAAACAAAAAGAAAATTAAAAACCTTAATATATATAATATGAGGTATACAGGAAATATGAAAACCCAAATTCATTGCCCATAGCATTTTGAAAACATTTATAAATGTAAGAATCACGAATGCATACGGGCCAACTATTTTCATCAGTTTTGATAGCCTGATCATGACTGAATTTGTATCAAAGATGTGACATTTCTCTCTAAATAAAAGGAACACTTTGTACTATTATGTTTTGAATAACATAGTAATTGCCATTTCAGCATTTTGATTAAAAAGATAAATTGCATATTGGAAAAAAAAAGTATCAAATCATTTTCAATAAAAAATAATTTATCCAGAGCAACACACAAGGTAATCACAAGTGCCAGCCAGAGGTAATAGGATTTTCGAGCTATAAATTGTGGGTTTGTAAATAAAATAATGCATTTTGTGAGGTAATAAAATATTCCTGAGTAATCATTAACTATTATACCATAGTGCAAAATATTTTGTACTGTTTATAGCAACTGCGGTATAAATGCAATGCATTTAAAAAATGGCACTACATTAAAATTCGATAAAACTAGTGAGGTGTTTTTGGCACGTTTCAATTTTGTGTGATTACCTCATATTTGGTCAGAATAATAAAAGCAACTGGGCTACATGAGAATATGTATACTTAAAAATTATATTTGTACATCATAAAGTTTCAAAAGTTACAAGGTGCTAGTACAACTAAGTTATAATGCATAAGTCAACAAAAGAGTACTTTTTACTAATCAAAATGTGTAACAAGTATAAAATACTAAAGGTAAGAAAAAACATTTTCAGAGATATTCCAAGTTTACATTATATTGATTTGTAGTGTAAGCAAAATAATTTATTATGTAGTCGTACACACCTGTAAGAATAATGAATATTTGACACTGTTATTAAATTGTTAATAAAATGTTTGGAAATTGCATTAAATCTAGCATGCTCTTCAGGAATACAATGAACTTCACTTAACAATTTTTACTTGTTATGCATTTTTTTTAGGTTAAGGTAAAGAACGCATAATCTGATACAATCGCATTTAATGGAATAGTCATGTTAAAAAGACAATATTATCTTATAGGTACCATGATAAGGTATTGTCAGTGTTCCTTTCCAGGAACCACTGTGTGCTAAGGATAGTAAATGGATTATAATCTGTGTACTGAGGTGGTAAAATAATTAAAAATCTGTGAACAAAAGATAGTACAGGAATTTAGAATCAATGTCGATAAATATAGTTTGTCCACTAAATTTTGCGTTTTATGTCAGTCAATACAAATTTGACAGGCAAAAGTATACATTTGGTCCTCATATAGCATACTTATAAGATTCATATGGATTTTCTTGAGTACTAGTTTATAACAATGAGTAAAAGAGGATCTAATGAAGCTCAACTTTGTCAGATTGCTCAAGATAATTAATAAGACAGGCCACAACAGGGCTAATAGTTTGTTATAATTAAAATATTAAATCTTTATTTCATGACATTTAATAACTTTTATTAAACTAACAATTATTTACATTAAAAAATGTAGGCAACTTATTCATTAAAATATTGATGTAAAAATAATTACCCTATTAAAACAATATCCTTGGTTCTAAATGTCTTATTATAAAAACTTAAAAGTAAATGGTATTAAAAAACACCAAATTGCTCTTGGCACTGTGAATATCTCAGTGACAGATGTTGACGCCACACTTCAATTGGCATAACTTTTCACATACTTGGCAAGCTCCAAGAACATTGGCAGTCAGCGTTTGATCTCGACATGATAGGATATTGCCAGGGTTCCTTTCCAGGAACCACTGTACTAAGGATAGTACACAGATTAGAATCTGTGTACTTAAGGTGGTACAGTAATTTAAAATCTGAACAAAAAACAGTACAGGAATTTAGAATCAATGTCAATAAATATAGCTCATCCTCTAATTTTGCGTTTTATGTCAGTCACAATTGCTATTACAGGAAAAGTTACTTTCCCAAAATCAAACAAGGAATATCTCTGCATAATATCTTCAGAAATAAACCAGTGCCCTGAAATACAAATAAATTATTCACTTGATGCAGATAGTAACAAAACTGATATTAAAACCACAGGCATGGAAATAACGAAGTGAAGCAAGGCTGCACAAAAACAACCGAATCAGCAATTTACTGCCGATTGTATGAAACAAAACCCAGGCATGCAAAATTTTGCAACAGGGGTTCATATCAATTCAAAAATATTTATACTTAACTCCCAATATGATTCTGCACATATACCTCATGAAATATGTAAAAAGTGATTTAATCTTCTTTTCTAGAGCCCTGAGAAATTAAGTAATACATATATAATTAAAAATGATTCACTTGGGTTAAGCAAAATACAAATACGATCACCGGGAGGATGGGACAAACTACTCACAGAGCAGGGTGGTAATTTCTAAAGATATTGTAAAATACAAAAAAAAAAACAATTACAAAACATTTAGAAACATGATTATAGGACAATTACATTAGAGTCTAAAAAACTAATGATTCTCAGTACATAGACTGCAGGTACTCTGATGGCAAATTGACATTAACGATGAGATAAAAACATTTGTCTCTTTAAAATCATACGATTCTAAAAGTACATAAACAATATATATCTAACATTATACCGAACCTGAGTTTCAAAGTGATGTAACAAAATTGTGCATTTTTTGTTGAATACTGGTGCAGAAATTCTGCATCAGCATTTACACACTGAAAATGGGGAAAAGCCATTCATTGCTGCATCGGCATACATTCTCTTAGGAGTTTCAATTTATCAAGGTTCTTTCTAGTAAAAATATCTTAAACGCAAAGCACTGAAAACATACTAAACTGTTAAAACCACAAATAATTTGCGTATAATAAACTATAAAACTACAACCAAACATTTACATTCTCACTGCCCCTACAAACAAAATTAAAAGTTCATCTAGAAATCAAGAAACCTATTAAAAACAATAGCCACGTTTTTAATTGCATGCAATAAAAAAGCTTTTCTTGAATTACAAAATTAGGAAATTAAAGAAATCAATAGTTATTTTTACGAGGAAACAGAAGTTATTAGTTTATTAAGCTTTAAGGGTGAAAGTAAACATGGTGTGAAAATAGTTAACATTTCAAATAAAATCCAATAAATTATTGTACTTTTATTTCTTTTAATATGGTTTATTTCACTAAATGAACTTTCAAGCAATGTTGTAGTTTCATATCTCAGTACCACTTCTCTACACTTATATTGCAACATATTAAAAGAATGCTATATACAAATTGCCCTCCAAAAACTTTTCGACATAATGCACTGCATATTCCTTGATGTAGTTTTACCTTTCAAGGGACTAAAAATTGATACACTGACTACCTTAGGGAATTCTATCACAATGACAAAATCTAAATGCTTTCTTACAAGACAAACACGACACAATACTAATAAGTTTGTGGCCAGGCCATTAATGTAACTCACAAAAGAATCTTGCTTGGCAAGAGTTCTAAAACAGTCTTATCTTCACTGGACTTCAAAAGAGTGTGGTAGACAAATAATTGCAATGCACTCAGAACAGTACAAATGCTGAGGTAACAAATAGTTCCTAAGAGACAACGACCATCTACGAAAACGAAACAAAGTTTGATAATAATCAATATTTTCAATCTTACTTTGATTACAAAAGTGAAACTTGAGTTCGAAAATAAGAAAACATTTGACAAATAAATCTATTACTGCCTACTCGTGATTAATAGAACTACAACAAACATTTTGATCATAGATAAACACACACAAAAATATACAATAAAATATAAATACATTTTTAAAAGGAACTGTGATTAAAAATCTATCAAGTTTAAGATAGTTGCTCAATAGTTGTAAATATTTTAAAAAGATATTATATGAAAGAAAAAAATGAAATTTGTACTGTATAACTCACTCAAATGAGCGACCACATACACAAAATGCGTGTTCTTTCCCTGATCAAAAAATACTAAGATTTTTGTAGATTATTTTGTACCACATTTTTTACGTTTGTATTATGAGAAACACTTAAGTAATGAATAGCCACATCATTATTACTAAAACTGTTCTCAAAAAGTGTAACAAATTATAAATAATAAGTTGTATGCAGTAGAATTTCTACATTACAACAACATTGGTAAATATATATAAACAATTCTGATCCATAGGAGAAAAACAGAAAAACTAGGTAACAAAACATATAATTCTAAAAACTTAAAAACCAAACAATATACATTTTTTTATCTACCACACTCTTTGTTCAACTTTTGTTTCTTCCATAGTGGTAGTTATGTTGACCAGTGCGGCTGGTCCCGTGTATTCAAGACCCTCAAAGATAAACCTCATGCCTATGTCACAATTACTTCCCTTTGAAATGCAGAAACCTATCCTCTGGAGAAAGTTTATTCAAATTTTAGTATCAAAATAGCAAAATATATGATCTTATTGATTTACTCTAGTTTTAAACTAATAAATAATCTTACTAAAAAATTGGCTTTGAGAATTTTGAGGAAATATTAAATTTATAATGAAGGCATTTGATTCATCTAGTATTAAACAGGCCAGTATGCCGATCTTCTCACATGAACTTACAGTCCCGCGTTTTGTATGTTTGGGAGATGCGCCGTCACACTTCTTGCTTAATGGTGGCAGTCTTCTCTTCCTCGTTTATCTCCACGGACAATGCATCTCCGTTTCCATAGTCGGCAGTGGAGTCATGTGAGCTGTCGCTGTCCATGGCTTCACTACTGAGATCGAGCTGAGCATTAGGGTGAAAGGCAGGTTGGTGACCAACAAAATTGGTCATTCCTCCCAGGGTGGCAGACGTGGGTGACTGGTGCCAACCAAGAGCGGGCATTGAGGCAACTGATGGTAGACTGAGAGAGGACTGACCTAAAGGCGACATGCTTACAGACACTGCAGCCATTGCTGCTGCTGGAAAAGATACATTTCATGAGAATTTCTTGCATTTGTAAATTTTGTGCAATTTTAAGTTCCAGTGAGGATTTTGGTGATTTTGATGGACAAGAGAGAGAGAGAGATATATCATCCATCAAGATCTTGATTTCATCCAAATAAAAAAAAAATTGGCAATCTAACAAAAGCGGTCAGATTTTGATGGACAAGATATCTCATCAAAACCATTCAGAGGATTAACAATAAAAATTGAAATTTATTTTTCTCTCTAATTTGCAGTATTCACATGACAATATGTTTAAATATTTATGGTCAGATGGGGTAAAAGGACCACTCCACAAATATTTTGTATTTTTTCTCTTTAGATACTTTAATTGTTATTGTACGGGTTGGAACCCTTAATAGAACTCTTACTGGGAAAAAATACAAAATATTTTGGTTATGAACTTTTTACACATGACCCTACATTATCCTACAAATATCAAAATCAAATAAAAAAATATACATAAAAAATTGGTAAAGATTCAGTCTACGTTTAAAGCTGCAGTAACAAACTTGCCGATTTTGTTTTGGCAAACTTGCGTACTTCTAGTAGCGAGTTATAGCAGGTTAAGACAACCCATCAGTATTACAGTTTTCGTGGCAACCTGGACAAGGTGGAAAGTTAAAATTTTCATTTTGAATATTCTGGAAAGTTCTTTAAAAATCTGTTAAAATGTTGTTTGATTTCATTGGTTCATTTGAAATAATTCCTTCCTTGACGACTTTAGAAGTGCTGCAAAAAAAAAGCGTTGAGGCAGTTACACTGCTATAAATGTAGACTGAAGCTTTACCCAAAGATTCTACAAAAATGTAATTGCAAGCAAGAAGCTCCGGCTGCGAAAACCACTGCGGCGGTTTTTGCGGTGTTTGAAAATTACGACGCCAGTGTTCTTTATTCGAATTAAAATTTCGGCAAATACGATTTATTAGAATCTCAAAAGTACTTGTAATCGCGCATCTCTAAATAGAACAAACAATAATAGTAGCCGTTTTTATCAAAATTTTAAAAATTCCGATTTTTTATAAAATTTGGAAATTTTTCCTGAGATTTACAGAATTAAAAAGTTTTCTGATTTCCCAGTTCTGTTACCACCCTGTTAATATTAGTATACATCTATTGCCAAACATGTTTCCCTATTTCAAAATAATTCACATTGTACAGAGTGGCGACAAAATACTAAAAAAAAAGTTCCCTGAAAGTGTCACAAACTTTTTCTGATAAATAATTCTCCCTTAATAAATGTTGTGATCCATGATTGGTATCGATATACAGTATCCACACATCATTTTTAATATTTAGGGTAAGATGGGGTGAATGGATAATTCTCTACAAATATTGTGTCAGCCTGAAAGTTCAGTGCATTTTCAAATTGAAGCTAGCTTTGTTATTATTTAGCTACCTCTGATAAGGAGTGACCTTGATTGAAGCAAATGTTTAAATTTGGTCTTTTCTGCTTTCACTGCATCATTCTAGCTTGTGTTGCGTCATATTTGTTTCACTGCAGTGCTAAGAATGGAGAACCAAAAAGTTCATTTTCGTCATATTATGATCTTTTATTATAAAAAAGAAAAAAATGCTAGTCAGACTGCTCGTAAAATGTGTGCTGTATACAGACAAAGTGCTGTTTCTGATGACAAAGTTCTAAGGTGCTTTGATAAATTTAGGAGCTGAAATTTCAGCCTTGAAGATGATGCCCACTCTGGACGACCATCCTATGTAAATGAGAACCTATTAAAAGATGCTATCCATGAAAATCCACGTTGCACAGTTCAGGAACTATCATACTAAATAATCCAAAAAGTGCAATTAATGATTATCTGAAGAAGATCGGGTATGTAAGCTGCTTCAATGTATGGGTACCCTATACTTTAAACAACAGAATATCCTGCTCGAATTTCGGCATGTGATTCTTTGTTGAAACGAAATGAAGTAGCTTCTTTTTTTTTTTAAACTGCTCATAACTGGAGATTAGAAGTGGATACTATACAATAATGTCACAAGAAAAAGATCATGGGGTAAGCCAAATGAACATCCCAAGTAACATCAGGGGGGGCTCTGCATCCCCAAAAGTAATGATTTGTGTATGGAGGGACTAGAAAGGAATTCTTCATTTTGAATTGTTGCCACAAAATCAGACAATAAATTTGGAAAAATACTGTTCTTGAATGGCAGTATTAAAAGCAGAAATTGAAGCAAAGCGGCCCGAATTGTCCAATTGTCGAGGTGTTGTCTTCCAGCGTGACAAAGCGAGCCCCACATTTAACTGAATGCCAGACAAAGACTTATTGAGTATAGTTGAAATGTTTTGTTTTGTGTCTCCCCCTCATATTTTCACCTCTTCAGGTGAATTGAAATTATCTGAACAGCCTAGGGTTCAATTCTTTGGAGACTGACAAAACAGCACCTTGATAACTTCTTAACAAATACGCCTAATCATTTTTTTTAAATTCCAGCTGCCGGAAAAATGGTACATCTGTGATTCAATACTATTTTCCTATGTTTTTGTACTGCTTTGTTCGTATTTATCATAAAAAATCCACAGAACTTTCCAGATGACCCAATATTTTGTATTTTTTCTCTTCATATATTTTAATTGTTATTGTAAGGGTTGAAATCCTTAATGGAACTCTTACAATTGTAATTGAAAAAACTGGAGAAAAAATACAAAATATTTAGAATTTGAACTTTTTACACCTGATATACATAAAAAAATTCAACAAAAATGTAATTGCAAATGAAAAATATTAATTTAATATACAAAAAACATTAGTTACACAATTTTCAAATAGTATACCACAAGTTGCATCGCTAGCCTCATGACCACAAGACGTTGCAACAGCAAAAAAATGACGGCAATGTTTTTCAAAAATTACGACACCAGGGTTTTTTATTCCAATTAAAATTTTGGCGAATATGATTTATTAAATTCTCAAAAGCACTCATAATCGCACATTTCTAAATAGGACAAACGGTAATAGAGGCCATTTATACAAGTCATTATAATCTGTTAACAAATTTTCCCTGATTTTTTGTGAAATTTGAACATTTTCCCTGAGATTTGCAGAATTAAAAAGTTTCCTGAGAATTCCATGTTCTGTTACCAATTAGTGCTGATGATAACACTAATAAATTCTTTTCCAAGATCCCTTCATTTTCAAACTTAGCCCTGTTGTCAAATTGTGAAGAAATTTTTTTTTTTCTGGACACATGCAAGGAGATCTAAGTGGAGCTACCTCCTGCTACAGGGCATGAACCTACAGTTAACTCAGGACCAACAAATGAATTTCTTAAATAAAATTACCTAGTTTAAATTCAGTTATGTTGTGACATTAAGCTTGATACACATGAACAAATTTTTAACCAGTAATTAATGTTCATTTATTGTAACATCCAAAGCAATACTTTTAAAATACAAGATTAAGTATTGCATTTATTCCTAGCATTAAATTTATCTATCATGTTATCTTTCCCAAATTTGCTTATATCTTCCCAATCATTTCAATTTTTTTTATTAGCTTCCATATTGATTGTGAAGCAATGGAAGAATTCAAAAACCTAATTCTCCCTTGATTGTCATACTCAAAATATTCCAGAAATTGGAAAATGCACAAAATGTTCCACATTGCATGCACATATGCAATGGAAAAATTAGACATGCTTTAAGAAAAAAGAACATTTAACAGTAAACTATTGAACCCTCAATTGTATTTGATGATTATGATACTATCAAAAATATATTTGAAATTTCATTCTCTTAAAGAATTGGTGTATTCTACTTTCAACAATGAATTGAGGCATTTTTAATTTGGTATATTTAATTGGAGCAACACAATGGGCTATTGACAATGAATTCGGGACAGACACTTCGAATAGAATGTGTCTTAAAGTAAGTGTCCTCATTACATTCATTTACTCAATGTAGTTTTTATAGTTATTTTATATGGGTAAGCATGTCAGAGACAAAATTATTTGCTACAATATCTATAAATATTTCAACATGAAAGACTAAACTATAATTGCAATATCAACTTACCATGTTGCTGTCTGAGCTGTTTCTTGGCTTCTTTCCTCCTATTATTGAACCAATTGTTCACAACAGGTAATGTTACTCGCTCCCTCTCAGCAAGAGGGCGATCTGAAATGCGAACTAAGATTCATTAGTTTTTCACATTCAAAATTTCTGACATTTACAATTTTTTTTTATTGAGTATGCTTTAACAAATTAAATGTTTAATGTAATCTCCATGGAGACCAAAGTTAGTAAATACACTGGAATCACCAGTTGGTTGGGAGTTTTATTGCATAAGGTCTAAATATGGACAAGCTGCACCAAGCATAAAATAAAAAATCATGTAAATATAAAAATTCGAAAGTTTGAGATTAGCTTAAATCCTGCATGTTCGTAAGGCAAACTCAAAACTGATTGCAATTAAAACAACGGAATGCCAACTTTAAAGATGTGTGTGTGTGCATCTCTTGATTTTAAATCTAACACAAGGTTCCTACTTTTCAAGCAAAAGAAAATTAGGACATTTTTTTAAGACTTTTTCATTCTTCAAGGCAGGAGTTCACTTAGATCCACCAATGAGTGCATAGTTGGAGAAGTTTTAAACGCACTAAAATTGAGTCTTATGGACCAACAATCAATTTTAAGCTAAGCTATAAATTTTGTCATTTAAAAAAAAAAAATTTATGTTTTATCTTGGATGAGTCATTAACTTTGTTTTTAGAATGAAGCAAAATATGCAGTGTTCTTGTAAACACTAAATCATTTTAAAACATTTTAAGGGTTAACTTTAAGGGATCTTAAAAACTAAAATGGAAAATCAGCCTTTAATGTTTCCATTGATCTTCATGGAACCCTGTAATACTAATATCTTTCAAAGAATTGCCACAGGAACAAAGGATAAGAATGACAAAAAATGTGGATTATTCAATTAATACTTATATCAGTCTTAGCTTCCATGTCTACAGAGAATACACATGGCCCAATTTTGCATTTTTAATATATTTTAACACTACTAAATACATAAAAATATAGAAATAACTCATAAATACAATAATAAAATGAAAGTATACTATGCAAAAAACAATGTAGATGAATACCTGATCTCTCTACTGCTTTATTGCACTCGTCTACTATTTGCTCTCTAGTCTGAGAATCAGGATATGGATCTTTTTCATAATACCGTTCTAGCACTGCCAGATGAGCAGCCTTAAAAGTAAAACGTTCTCTTTTCAAAGGAATAAGATCGCCGCTTTCAGAAACCATACGTTTCACACCAGAGTTTGGGCACAGTTGAGCTAAAGAAATTTAAACGAGTCTCAAAAATTGAATAAGACAAATTAAATATCTTTCTAAAATTCCTTTGCATGGAATATAAATTTTTACATTCAACATATATTAAAGCATGTGATATTCAAAACACGATAACCCATTAGACACATATTTTAAATATTGCTGATTCATTCCTTTGCTGTTCATTAATTTGTTTAGAGAAACAACAAATAAAAGTTTGGTTTGGTGGGTTTTAAGGAAGGCCATGTTTACCCTGGCTGTGTCTGTCAAGTAAATGGACATATGCATAAGGAAAGTTTTACAGGCACAGAAGAGAAATATGCGGCGGTACTGATAAGGAGTTGTAAACAAGGTGACAGAAACCAGAAAGGAATTCTGGAAAAGAATTGTAAAGGCTACATTATATATATATTACAATTAGTACTTTAAGAGTATTATTGTTTTTTACTTATATATGATATAGTTAGATAGTTATACTTATTGACGGTTATAAGAATTCTAGGTAACCTTCAAAAAGGAGGACCATTTTCAGGTAACAAGAGCATTTTGTCAACAAAACAAAAAATATACATATATTTTTAGTACTCTATTTAGAATGCTTTTGTTTGCACTTGGAATCATTTTTAGTAAATTTAAAATAATAGCACACAGAAGATTCTTGAAGGATCCTGTTGGAAAAATGAGGGTAGTCACCAAAGGTGAATACTCTTATTTGTATGAAAAGAGAAACAACTCTGAGTCATTTATTCTTAAATTAATGAAACATAAGAAGGTTAGAAATTATAAAAGCAAAGATACTCTTCAAAAGTGCTTCTTGAACAATAGTATCTAAGATGGACTCCTTACCAATGTATTCAAGTAAAAACTAGTAGCAACAAAACTATTTAATCTAATTCTTTAAATTACATAAACAGCAGAACATGCTGACCATTCACCCTATTCACAAAAATGTTAGTTTTATATTTGCAATCTCACACATTATTTACAAATTTATTTATTTTCACTCATTTTAAATTATTATTGATTGTTATGTTTGTCTTTAACCTCTATCAAGACATTGTTATTCAAATATCTATGAGCAAGACAAATGTATCAAATTTAAAATCTCGTGCATGTAAGCCGAATGTCTCCAAAAACCACAATCCTTGGGTTGCCAAAAAATAAAAAATAATAATAATAATAATGTTTATACTTACTGAGCTTCCAAGGATTATTTTTACATGTTAAATACCACATGTAGAAGGCATTCTTGGTACGATCAGACATATCTTGAATATCACCACGAAAAAAGCGACTGACATAAGCTTGACTCATTTTTGTCATCTCTGCTATCATGGTCTGTTTGATGTTATACCTCATGACAAAATTTCTAATTTCGGATAGTATCGTCATTTCACCTTTTCTGGAGAAGAAATTAATTAATTAATACAAAATAACCAATAATTTGCCACACTGTACATGTATCAACACATTCAACTATCAATCATGTCATATTAGTCTATTTAAAACTATTTTTATGCATCCAGAGAGAAATTACATAAAAAGGTTACCTTTATGTTCAAACAATATTAAGATAGTTTCCAAGTCGAACACTGGATAAGAATGCTATCCAAATGAGAATAGTATTTATTTTATTGTAGAGCTGTATTAATCACTTTTCAAGTTTTAATAGTCATAGAAACCAATTAAACTGAACAAAGCTTTTAGTCAAAGATTACACAAGCTTCATTTTAACAAAAAATTCATTGGCTCCTTACTAGAAAAAAAGCAATTAATATAAGAATAAATTCATAAAAACATAATTTTATTCTTTACATATTTTTCTGATATTTAAACATTATCTCGAGTGTTACCCATCATGATTCTGTCAATCGAAAGTCACGAAAAGGGAAGAAAACATAAATGCAACTTTATATTTATGGAAGTTGCTTTGTTAACATTTCAAATGCTATTGCTTCCTTTAACATAAAATATTATAACTAAAAACTGCAATACGTAAAAACAAAATTATTTTATGTTTCTCAAAATTTCATTGTAAAAGATCCTATGATCTTAATACTCAAGCATTAACAGTATTCAATATTTGTTTATGAAGATTAACAAATAAAACTTTTAACTGTTGAATTTTCCCAGGTTTTATTTGAATGATAACACAATCAAATTTACAAGAAACTAAAAGTAATGCTGCTTTTAGAAACAAATAAGTAACAAACTCTTGTATTTTTTTTTTATTATTATAAGGAAATAGTGTTGGTCAAATTAATGATGTTTTACGTGCTACTCAATATACCATGCTGAACACAATGCCAAAATTAATATTCTGACAAAACTGATCACATTTCTCCTCAAACAAGTCTGAAACTGGTAAATATAAGTTATAGACAGAAAAACAAATTAGTCATAGATCAATTGTTACAAAGACCACGTGGGTCTTTCCAGCAGTAGGAATTTTTACCACAGCAGACCAATGTTTACATGTATACTGGTGCAGTGAACATTGGTAATGCTCTTTTAGTGAAGGGTTTACGAGTGTTGTACAATCGTTCTAGAACAATGATGGTGAACCTTCTGAGCTCTCGATGTGTCCAAACAAAAATTAGAAAAAAAAACTAGCTTAACACGGGTGCCGCGTCACAGCTAGAAATATCCATAATTTTGTGATAGTTGCAAATCTAGTAAAAAAAAATTTTTTTTGACATATTTATCTTTCTATGTTAAAAATTTATTCAAAAAGCAAAAAAAAAAAAAAAAAAATGTTTTTTACATTAGTAACTTTAGGGTTGTTGAATTGCATTTGCTAAATCTTCAATTGAAGGTGGTATTTCGTGTACTTCAAGCCCAAGCAAGTGCTATTAACTTCACCTGACAGTCTATTTCTTCTATTGATTTTAACACTATTTAACGCCAAGAATAAGATCTCATCAAAGTACGTAGAAGGAAAAATTATAAGTACCTAAAGACATCGCTAGATTTTTCAAGGTGCTAAAAGTGTCTGTTAATCGGTTCCAAGAACTCCAAATTTCCTGTTTGTAGTGGCACTTTTCTTCATTCTTAAAAATGATTTCTTTCCATTCTCAAGTTTGGACCTCAAGTCGACAAACACTTCAGACCAGATGCTGTCTTGAAATTCTGCAAGTTTCCTCCATTGGAAACCATTTAATTCCAAGTACTGTAGACTACTACATCCGGATATTTAATTTTCTGTACAATAGACTACTGGTCACTGTGCTGGCACGCTTTAGAGTCACCCACACACAAAGTCAATTATATTATTTGTCTGTTCCAGGCTTATAAATTGATTAAATCTTTCCCCGAATCGGTCAAGTAACGAATTTACAATATGCTGGCACTTTATATGCATGGGCTCCATTTCATTTTGTATAGTTGTGGTGACCTTCTCGAAAAACATTTTTGCTGGAGAAAAATACTGAAAGGTTTTAGTCTACAAATTTCGTTTAAAAGGTTTTCTGTAAAAGATGTGTCATAGGTTCGACATCACTGTCCTAGAACCTTGCTAATGACCAGTTCTATCTAAAATCAACATGTGTAAACCTGAGCTTGATACATGAGCATCAAACTTCCAGAATTCATTACTCAGGGGTGGGTAGGTAGCTGAATTAACATTACACTAGAGCAACACAACAGGCTATTGGTGATGGTCCAGGATCAATCCAATATGGAAATGTAGGAAGATGTCTTTTCACTATGAACCACGGTCAAATGACAAGATCAACATATGAGATGGTGCCCCCAACCTCCATACCTATACATCATGCCAATAGGTAGACATTTAAGACAGATTTAACAAATAGCACCCCCCCTTTGTAAACAGTGGTTGTATCAAGGTAAGAACTTGCAACCCTGAGGGGAGTCAATGCTATATCCAAACTAGGATATCTCAACAGAATTAAAGTTGATTGGGCTTAAATTTCTTCCCCTTAGCCAAGGGTTTGAATATAATATCAAATGCATGAATAAACTAAGTTTAAAAACACTCATTAATACAATCTTACATAACCTGAGCAATAGTCAATCAAAATTCATCTTAAACATTTCTTCAAGATATTTGCCACAACAACATATTAAGGAATATTCAATTGCTAGATTACAGAGGCTGTTCACACATTTTTTAGACAATATATATTGTTTCACAAAACTAAATTACATAAAATTCTTGTGTTTTAAATGTTCTATTTGATAGCCCTTATTCTGAACTATCTTTCGACACCGTAGTTTCCAGGATAATAATGCCTTTTGAAGTGTCAGAAGAGATAGTCTATCCCATTCCTCCTGAACAGCTTTCCAGAGTCATGTAAGAGTTGTGGGACGACGTTTGGATAATGCAGATTTTAAAAGTCCGAAAGCACAAAAAATCCATCGGGAGATTTAGTAGGGATATCAGTGAAGGGTATGGCCTTGATACCGATTTTTTGTTCCATTTCTTTTAGGAAATTTACAGTGGATTTTGATGTGTGACTGCTAGCTTTGTCTTGATGGAGTTCCACAGATTGATGGTACTGTGGGTAAAGTGATGGTATTTCATTCAGAAAAATTGGCGATAAAATATGTTCCTGATATTATTTGGAGTTAATCTTGATATTTTTTTCCACTCTCTTTATTTTTAACTTGCCATCAAATGAAAAACCAGCAACAATCATGAATCCCTTAGAAAAACTTTCTTTCGATTCTGTAAACCATGTACTTAAATTTTTTTTCTACCCTTTTATGATAGTAAATGGCTCTTTTTTTGCTGCAATCATTTAAATACACCCATGATTCATCTATTGTGACAATTTTTTTCAATTTTTCTTTGGATAAGTGTTTTTCATATAAAATTCGGCAGCGTGTCCTGCGTTCAGCGATATGCTTCGGAGAAAGATGATGCACATTGCGTTTATTCACTTACTTAAGATTTAAATCAACGTTTATCATTTTGTTTACAGTGGACACCGAGCATTTTAATGATTTTGCAACTGTTCTTTGACTAGAGGGATTTTCTTTTAAAATTTCTTCCTTGGATACTTTTTTGGAATTTTTTTCACACTTGAGGCTCCAATTTGACGTTTTTTTCCTTTCTTGTTGACGATATTACCTATCGACGCTTTATATATCAAAAAACCATGACTTTCACATTGTTTTTGGATAACGGAATATGAATATTTCTCTTCGGAAAGTGCATAAATATAGCTTTCAAACCACTGCTTCGTTAAAAACGCCATTTTTAATAAAAACAAACCTCTCAAGCCGCAGACGATAATTTTGACTTTTAAAAACATAGTACAACTACAATTATTTCTTTTGCAGCAAACAATTTTTTATTACCTCTAACCAAAATCGTCTAAGAAATGTGCGAACAGCTTCTGTATACAGTAAAAATATGAAAAAGAAATGATAAATTTGCAGGCTTCTCAAATATTGAATACCAGTTATCAGTGCATTTATTAAAACATGCAAATCTATAAAAGCTAGATTTATACTTTTAATAGATATTCACAAAAATATAATACAAAACTCTGCAAAGTAAAATATGAAACTTTAACTAGAATTCTCAGTCACACATCACACATCTTAAACAATCATTATTCCACATTTAAACTTAAAATAGCATTGCAGAAATCTACTTATAAACTAGATTTTATTTTGATATTAATATTTTTATCAATCTGTGATATTACTTATAAAAGAAAAAAGGATGAAACCTATGAATGATTTCTGCAATTTCTCTTATTCAGCGGATGACAAAAAAAAAAAAAATTAGGAGTCAACCCAATTTCTTAGGAGTCTCAGGACCTGTTTAATACATATATATGTATACTAATATTTTCTCTAGTGCTGATTCAACCACTGATCACAGAACTCATTCCACAAGTGCAGTTAATAATATGCTATTTTTATAGTAACTGAGGCAATAAAAAAAATAACATTTTTACTATCTACATTATACATTTTACTCCATTTTTAATATTTTGTGGCGATAAACATTTCTTGTTGCTTTAGAACTGAAATACCACTTTTCCACAGCCTTTGTGGGATTGTTCATTCATATTGCACATCATCATATTACATAAACTTTCCTCTCGCATTGAGGACCTAAATTTATTTTTAATCAAATTCATTAAACTGAGCCCAGCTCACAGCATACTGTAGAAACTGGAAGCACACACACTATGGATAACAACTCTTAAAATTGGGAATCTATCATTATTAGATACTGCTACTTCAAGAAGATCTTTCAATTTTTTCCCTTTCACAAATACTTTAAATTCATACTACTTATTGTTAAGAGATTGCAGCCAATTTTCATAAATCTTTAAAGGATGGCAAAAGTTGTTTTTACACAATATTGTGCAAGTTCTACTATCTCACTCACACCAGAACTTGTTAAAGAATCTCCTGTTGGCCGACCAAATGTATCGAACATTTATGGCTTTGTTAGAATCCCGATTCAAAAATTGTTCTCCCAGGTATTTGACTCCATGTATACCATATTTTCTTTTACAGATTCAATAGAAGACTGAACAGTGTTGCTTAATCCCTGCAACTGTACACCTTGAAAAATTCCATCAAGAAATGTATTTTTGACAAACCCATCTTCATTTTTTTCAGGCTAACATTTTAACAATTAAAGTGATGCAATTGTGTTTATAACATGCAATTCAACACTACTTAGAAAATTTTCTTCTCTTTGAAAGAACAGAGAGAGGCTCTTAATAGTTCCAAAGTAGTCCAACAGAAAATGAAGCATATAAACAAATTTGAAGTCTACCAGTTGCTTGTGCAAACCTTTAGCAATAGCATCGTCTTTTACTGCAGCTAACATCAATATTTTAAATTCAGAACGATTTTCTACTAAGCTCGCCGTAACTTGCGATTTTCCGTTAGATTTAGCTAAAAAAATTCACTTTTTTTTCCATAAAAATTAAATTTTTTTTACAGAAACAGAAAATTTAGGCGCCATGCCAACCGCGATTTGCTGTGCAGTCTTATTTTACATTTACTGCTGATTTTTAACTTAATTAACACATTTAATTTTCTTCAAATTGGCTAAATCTTAATATCAAGCAGCGAAAACCATGTCCAATTATTCTTACAGTTTCATAAATCTTGTACACGAATTAGTCCTTAAATTCCAAGGATCAAAATGACTTTTGAAAGTATATTTGAAACATGTAGATATTGATTGGAAAATAAAATCTTAATTACTTGTTACCATATTTACCAAAAAACTACATGAATAAATATTTTTTTTTTAATTCGCAGTGCCTTTTTCAGCAAAAATTTATTAATTTTGTTTCAATTAAATGGGAAAGGGCATTGAATATCATTCAATATTTTAATTGTGAATTAAAGAAACCCTACTGACAAAAAACATAAGTATAATAAGTTTAACAATGATTATAACAATAGTTTATAATCAAAGTTTTTATTTTTCACTCACAC
Organism: Metellina segmentata; assembly: GCA_947359465.1. Taxonomy (NCBI): domain Eukaryota; kingdom Metazoa; phylum Arthropoda; class Arachnida; order Araneae; family Tetragnathidae; genus Metellina; species Metellina segmentata. The sequence goes on along the minus strand of OX375875.1, from coordinate 81,819,496 downwards.
ATACATACCACACACAGCAACCAATAAATACCATGCACTATGGAAATCAACACTTAGAAAAGAAAACAATCCTTGAGCACATCCTCAAGGGAGTAGCACTAACTTTTTAAGCTCATCCAGTTCATAGCACTCATCTTGTAACAAATCAAGGGGATTGACTAAGCATTGAATAGGGACGCAGTTTGAAGCTCCATCGGCCGAACGGCTGTTATAAATGTGGCTTTGTACTGTAACTCCATCGGCCGATGAATAGGATACAGGAACTGATGATGCCGATGAGGAAAGAGGTATAATTGTCAATTCGTTTGACAGTCGGGAGGTAGGTGAGGCAACTGAGGAGTTGTTGGCAATGGCGGAGGGTGATGCATCCCCATTCTGCGTGCTACCATTCTCTGTGGCCCCGTCAGTAGAAGAGTTACTACTACTTTGAGGTCTGGAATATGACTGCGACTCTCCCTGCTTGTAAAAAGAGTCCCCTTGTTTATAAAATGGAGAGGCATCTGTCTTTGATACCCCATTAGTGATTTGGCCGTGGACAGAAGCGGGGCTCGAGTCGTGGTCTCTCTCTATTCTATCTAGGGCTTGCAAGGATGAGCAGATTGTAGGGTAATGAGGTATGTTGGAACGGATGGAGGAGGTCGATGGCTTTCCGAGCTCAGCATCAAGGCGGTCCATTTGGTCGAAAGCCATGGAAACTTGTTCCTTAGTTATACCACTGTTCCTTAATCTCCTAATCAACTCGATTTGTTCAATAGTGAACAAAGCACTTGCCATTTTGGTTGACTGGTTATCAACTCTGTTAGGCATTAAGTTCTTCTTTTCTTCATTATCTTTATACCTACAAGTAAATTAAAACAAATTATACTGTGATACATCAGACTGGATACACAGTAAGAGAAGTTTAAAACACACAGAGAACATCTTGAGGCTAGTGATGGTATGTTTAATCTGGATAACTGATTTCAGCTTGACTGAATAATTTTCAACTGTATATAATAATTTCCCACTGTGGAATCGACTACAAGTGAAAACATTAATGGAATATTCTACTATGTTCACAAGAACCGATACTTTTCCAATTTTTAAATGGCATTTACCATGTTTTACAGAGATAAAATTATTCTAATTCTTTCCATTCAGAATTGATTCTAAAATTTGATACAAATCAAACCGAAAAGAATTTTTAAAAAAACTTTGTATCAAAACAAATTTAAAGGTGCAAATTATGACTGTCAGATGAACATTTTGAATCACTAATATTTAATTATTTTAGTGAAGTATTAAATTTTACTTTCATTATTTTACAGTTCAAATATACAAGATGAGTGATTTTCTTACATTTGCATTGTAACTTAAAATTTAAATCTATATATGAGTCGTTTAAAGCCAAAGGGGTGTAAGTATATTAAATTATTAGTTAGATAGCCAATGGACTGCATAATCTTGTTCTGCCATCTGCGTGGTTATTTGGCCACCTTTCCTATAAGTAGTTTTCTATATTTAGAATTAGTTACCAGCATTAAATCCGATTTTCCAGAAAGTGGAGTTACACCACTTTGGCTTTAACAGGCTCGTATATAAAGCAGAGTTGGTATCTGTGTGCATCTGTTCTTGATAGAAATCTACATCATGTGACCAATCCACACCAAATTTGGTACACTTATACTTTGTAACCATACGGTAATAATACTCTGACTCTTAATCCCTGTTCTATTTGTCCTAAGTGTGCAGAAAGGGCCAAAATCCATTAAAAACCGCCATAGAAATACATTGAGAATAAAATTATTGCTGATCGCAACTCAGATCATTTTACGCTCATAAAACAATTATTTCCAAAGTACTTTTTTGTTTCTTCCCATGGTGTAAATAACTTAAATACTTGATTGATGAAAAAATAATAATTAAAGTATTGAATTTCACATAGCTAATACTTTGTAATGGAACACGAAAAAGCTGTAACAAAAAACGAATTGACCACAAGAGTAATTTTACTACCCGGTATCTAGAAACAGCAGAATTAATGAAGTTTTTAATTAGATTTAGAATTGTGTATTTGAGTTGACAACGAGATGTTGTGGTCATATTTGAGGATTCTAACGTACAGTACAAAGTCCGGTCCAGAATTGTCAAAAATCTGGATGTTTTGCTAACCAGCGTTTTGTGTTTTTTCACTTTTACATCTTTCCGGCAATTTTTAAAAAACATCGAGTGAAACCTGAACCTAATAAAACATTGAATTAGTCTAGAAAATATATTTAAATATTTTTCAGCAAATTTATAACAAAAAATGCTAGTGTAGATGAGGTTTCAAGTTAAAATTAAGAAATTTTGTAAGTTGCTACTGAACTTGTTTCATTTAGTGGCCACTATAGGTATATCTACACAATAGATTTTCTCAATCCATAAAATACCAGCACTACGGAAATACCCCGGGTCCATATGCAAGTGCTTATCTTCAGCCTTCATTCCCTACATTTCTTTGCATTTTGTTACCAAAATTCTACTTGTTTATGTACCTGTGCTTTCTTTTGAAAAAAAATTCGGACTTCAGAAAAAAACGTAAAAATGGAGGCTTGACCACATAAAATGTTTTTAAGAAGTGTGGCAACAAATTTTTTAGTCTCCACTTTCAAACATTTGATGCCACATGGCAATCATTAATTTTCACCGTTATTTCAGGTTAATAGTGAAGACTATTATATGACAATATCAAATACAGATCTAAGTATATAAACCTGGCTAACATGAGATCTATTATGTAACTTTAAATACACCAACCTGTCAAGTTATTTATAAGATAAATTGATGGCATCAGTGTAATGGTGGTCAGTTTTTTTGTTGTAAGGCTACAATTTATAACTGAAAATATAAATTTAAACTATTTCTTGGAAGTCTAGACAACTCCTAAATAAAACCTGGTTTGAGAAATCGAGATGAAAATGACTTTATTTTACTATGCTTCTTGGCACAACGACCCAAATTTTGAGTCCATTTAAAGCTATCAAGAGCATAGGAAAACCTATTTTATGACAAGAATGCATTCTAGTGGCACTTTAATTGAAATTTAATATCACATCAAATTTATTTTGGATTAGATATTAATAGCAATCTGCATCACTAGTCAAACACTATTTCTCTGTCAGTATAGTTTTTCCAAACTCATTGTAGAAAATGAGTTAGGAAAAAGTGATCTTAAAGTCAGCATGAAATGATAATAAAAATGACTTGTAAGAAATATGGAAAATTAAGAGATTATAGAATTCACATAGAAAATTTGTTATGTCCTTTACATGTAAATTTCAGTGTAGAAATCTCTGTAAAATTATTTCATTTTATTAAATGTTTTATTCAATAAATGCATTTCTGAATGTGTATTTGTCAACAGTGCTTATAGTCGACCTTTATTCTATGAGAAATGTTATGTATAGCGTAAGCAATAAACACATGAAAAAAAAAATTTAATTAAATGTGGACATTTTGAAACAATCAGAAATGAGAAAAATGTCTTTTTTAACAGTAAAATTTATTAAAAGTAAATGTTGCGTTTCTGTTTCGCATCAATTTGTAAAGACATCGGTGAAATTAAATCGGAAAAGCGTGTCTTTATTCATTCAATTATAAATTAGATACAAGTCAAATATAAACAATGGCAGAGAGGTAAGCCAAAGTTTAAAAGTTCATTACCATAACAAACATGTAATACAAAACTCGTTGTGAGGAATAATTAAAACAAGGTTAAAATCACTCAAAGCGATGTACAAAACAAAAGGGAAACTTCTGTGAAAAAAGTGATGGAAAAGTAAGAATGTCAATAAATAATCATTTTAATTCATACCGATTCTCAAAAGCTTTTGACACGCTACATAAAGTCAGCGTAACCAAAAGCGTTCAAGCTAGTTAACATTCAAATTCAGCTGCTGCAGCGCTCCTTTGTATACTAATTATGAATAATTAAGCAAATTTGTCTTAAATACGTTTCACGCGGACATTATCACCGCCGCAAAATCATTATAGTTTTCTCAAAAAGTGGAATGACACGTGCCTAAGTACAACAAATCCAAAATTGTCATGTATTAAAGTCCCAATTTTCCCACATCGACGTAAACATACATCTCATTATATAAACATTCATATCGAAGATTAAAAACCATATCCTAGAAGCAAAACAAATAACACAACTGCCATGGAAAATAAACCTAATGCCACGCCTTTTAAAGAAAACTTGCTTTTATACTCGATATTTACAAGTAATATGAGTACCGTTGCTTTGTTCAAATATGATAATTGCATATGCCGATATTCAAAATGTCGGCGACGCAGAGTACTTCTGAAGCGATACGCACATATATTCATTTCTAAGAGTGTTGACCTTGATTTGAGTTAATTTTTTAAATTTAAATTATTTACCTGAGTAATTGTTCGCTCCATTTTCGTTTTTGTCATCCTTGCTTTCACCGGGGCCACAGTTGTAGGCCTGCTAATTGGTTTCCACCGGGATGCGCTGCTTGCCATAATCATTACACTCGCTGCCGTTCTGATTCGGAATATGTCAACCCATAATTTACTCCATCACAATAAAGGAAGCTGCCATCTTTAAGCATATTCGCAGCAGCGCCATCTAGTCCAAGGTCATCTTACTACTAAATTTTGACCCGCAGGCTGTAAGAGAGATATAATAGTGCATATCAAAGAACTAGAACTAGTTTGTACGACCGGAAATTCCAATTAATGTTCGACCATGTAAAGAAAGGCTTTCAGAAAAAAATATTTATTTGGGAATTTGCTCGTGTGTGTTATAAACTGCTTTGAACTTGGAATAAAAAAAATTATTTTCTCTCGCTGATGAGAACCATCCTATAAAACTAATGGTATTTATTTTCTGAAATACGCATGACAATTATTTTTTACCAAAAAATAATCAAACTGCAATTTTTTAAATTCAGTGCACATGAAATTTTTAAGATAATTTCAACATTTTGTTGGGAAAATTGATATTTCCATTTATTCAACAGATAAATAAACACAGAATCTTTTTTTTTTAAAGACAATTTTTTTTTTCAAATTTTCTAATCTGTTACTATTGAGCATTATATACAGAAATGTGAGGAATAGAAGATTTAACATCTTTTTACCTTACTATAAAACATATCGCACCCCGGCAAAAAAAGTAACACAACTCAAAAATAAGATAAACTTTCACACAAGTCAAAAATAAAAATTTGGATGTTATGTCGTTGAAAAATATGTATTAGGTGCCCCAGCGTGTCATATTACTATTCTATAGAATATAATAGAAGCTACCACCATAAATACTTACCTAAAATTTAAAAGAAGCTTATACTGTTTCAATATAAGTTTTATAGCATCCTTTAAGTTATAATGTTTCTCAAATTCTGCAATTTTTGCACTACTAAAGCTACTGGAAAGAAGAAGGAGGGGGGATTTGATTCAGCTTTTCAAGTTTGTAAAACAAGGGGACACAGAGGGCTTAAATTTCAATAGGGTTAACAGAACAAGGGGTCATGGGTATAAATTGAATAAGACACATTTTAATCGGGATTTAAGGAAAAACTACTACTTTAATAGGGTAATAGACAGTTGGAACGCGTTGCCAGAAAATATAGTTAATTCAAAGGGAGTGTACGAATTTAAGACACAATTGGATAGTCAATGGGAATTGGGGTAATGGTAATGGTAATTTTAGTTAACGTCGTACTAGAGCAACACAACGGGCTATTGACGACGGTCCGGGATCAGTCCCTTAAGGGAAAGATCCGAGGACAACACCTCGTAATTTTGAACCACGGTCAGATGACGAAGCAACACCTGAGCTGGCACCCCACTCTCCAAACTTCCACGCCAACCCAACGTGAGGACTTTCGGCCACGACAGATTTAAGGTGCACCAGCCGCCTCTACACCATACGCTTACAAACATTCATGCCCGGACCCGGATTCGAACCAGGAACCTTCCGATCTAGAGGCTAACACCTTAACCACTATACCGGTTGGTCGGCAGTGGGAATTGGGGAATTCATAAACAAAGGACCAGCCTTGTTGGGCTTGAGCCTGTAGCTGGTCGTCAATATTTGTATTTGTATTTGTATAAAGCCTATTTTGATGACGCCTTTTAAATTTGTGTGCTTGATGATTTTTACAGTAAAATAATGACATTATTAAGAAAATTCCGTGATTCCCTTTGTGTAACAGAATTACAGGAAGAATTTGATTATATTTCTTATCGAATTTTAAAGAATGGTATGAAAATAAAGGGTGGATAGTTGAAATATTATCCGGGGCATGCTCAGTTAGACAGCATAATTTTTAACCTTGGAAAATCTAATAACTAAAATTATTAAAAGTTGATCAAAAATTCACAGTTGAAATCAACTGAAATTTCATCATAAATTTCATTTCATATCAAAATATTAATTTACAAAATTTTTACAAAAAATCTTAGGCACTGTGGGGACCTAATGCATTAATTAAACACGGTAAATGCAAAACAGAATTTCTCTTTGTGTTCAATATTTTGAAGTTCAGCTTTTCCAGGCATGCGATAATTACCATTTCCATGGCAAGTTGAGTATCCATCACTTATCAATTCTGAAAGTGATCGAAGAGAATAAAAGGCGTTTTCCAAGGGGTTTGAGAAAGTGAGCCCTGCGGTTGTGTTTCTAGAAGCGGGAAAACATTACGCAAGTGAAATCAACTCAAGAGAGATTTGAAAATTCCGTGACTCGTTAGAGAAAGAGGTTTGTGTCACTTTTTACAGGTTTTCCGACAAATTGAATTTAGCTTCAAAATAGACGTTAGTTAGTGTTAAAAAAGAGTAATTGTACTTTCATTTAATTCCGTCATTTTTAATGTATATGATCATGCTATAATTACGATTGAACGGTAATCGTAATAGCCTTGAATTTATAACGGGGTGAATGATTGTTTTGCCTGAAATAAAATTAAGAAAAATTGATATTAAAATCCTTTTTTATTTATAGATGCATGCACAAATGTTTTTATTTCTGTGATCTTTACTATATCAAAATGAGATAATTATTATTTTTGACGTGTATATATATATGTTTAAAAAAATTACCGGTTGATGAGCTTCTGCTCTAAGTCGATGATATGCGAGGAATCTGCAGAAAGCTCTGTGGTTCGTTAGTTTTTAATCTTCACCGTTGGCCTCCCTATTCTAAGTCAATAGAGAAGTGGATCTGACAGAAAATTTAAATAGAAATTTAGATGAATAAATTTAATAAAATAACAAAATTTAATGAATAAATAATCTACCATACTCCCGTAACAAATTAATAACTTTTATGAGCAATTTTTAAAAAGCTAGTATTTAATTATTTTGATTTATTTTAATAGAAATGCTCTTGTTTTTAACCAAATTGTTGGGTTCTATAGCCCAAAAGCCATTTTTTATCAAGCTAAGTAATAAATACACGCAAAGAAAGTTAACTGACTCAGAAGAGAGGAGCGACATCTAGGGTAAGTTACAGGTATCGAACTTGTGCCTCCTACCACTTGCAGTGGACTAGACCGCTCTTGAGTCTGTCAATTTCTTTTGTTTCTTCGAGGCTCGTGTTTTCTGAGCGGCAATGTTCCGTTATCATGGACTGACGGTTAAAAGAAACTGACGATTAAAAGAGTGACGGTTAATCGAAGTTTCACTGCAATGTTATAACCAGAGGCACATAGGTAAGATTCGTAGGACCTGGGACAAATACGGTTGATCCAGCCCTCTGACCAAAACAAAATTCGTTTAATCACTTTTAAAATGAATATAAAGTATACTTACTTAAATAATTAACTTAAAGCATACTAATAAGTCTCTAATTAATTTTATTAATAAATGATCGCTCGCTATATTTAATTTTTAATTGCATTTAATTATTAACATCGCTAAAAATGAGCAAAAAATGAATTTGGTTAATGGCTCCTGTAAGGTCTCCGGATCCAACTAATGGCACTCCTGTCTTGTTTTGTGATCTATAGATGCTTGTGAGAAAATAACTTTAATGCTTTGTCTCTAAGCTGAGTAGTCGTGATGATTCCAGGGTGGCACACGTAAAGAATAACTGACTTTCAAACGTTGTGTTCTAAAGATGAAGTCCACGAGAGCGTTCATTCACACACACACACACACTCATAACTCTGGAAAATACCTCTGCAACAAGGGCAAAATTGTGCTTAAAACTTCGAAGCATTTTCCTAAGACAAGCAAATTTGTAAAAAATATTTCTTTTAGTAAATAATAAAAGAATATATATAATGCCCATGCAGACATTGACGTCTCGGGGCTCCTGTCGCCTTTCCTTACCCACTGGTTATAACGAATCTATTCTTCAAATTAGGAGGTAGGCTGGAACGTAAACAAAGCGCTTTCGCAACAGGCGTATTTAGTGCTCAATCTGGCTCGTTTATTATCGGTCTGTTCGGAAAGCAATGTCAGTGTCGCCGTTAATGCTTTTGCGTGACCATATCCCAACGAGTTTCACTCCTTTTCAAAATCGACTGACCCAAGGTCGACTGTCTCCTCATTGAAACCACGCTATAATTAGGTTTCATTTCAAAATAATCAACTGGATTCTTCTCGCTTTGAAATTCTCACTTCAATTCACCCTTTACAAGCACAGACCATTTGGTATTTTACCTTTTTGAATAGGCGTGGCCAGGAATGTATATCCGTTTTGAGCGTTCACAGGGGCAGCGCTGTGAACTCATAACCACCTCCCATTCGTCGAAAAGACGTATTGGCTAACAGGTTTGACTTGCTAACACCCGGTCTATATTCGAGAGCCAATGGCAAGGGGAGAACCCTGGGGTCAACCTCTAAAACTAGCCCCACCCAATTAACATCGATATGATGCAATTTCAGGACAGATCTCGGTTTCAAGAGTATTGGAGCAACAAGTCAACACCAGCACCAATGACCACCAGTCATAAATCTCCTTCCTGTCCGAAGATCTCCTTCTCGTCCAAATCGTTTTTAAAGTATATACGACGGCCCTCTCCTAATTAACTGTCCCGCAGTGTCAACTGTAGGGACGAAAGAAGGAAACAATTTCAAGAACACGAATTGATCTGACGGATTTTTCGGTGTGCAATCGTCGGCCGTTTGAGAGCATTCATTTTCCCCATTTTACAGTAATCACAACCTAGGGACACAAAACCTTGAATTAACGGTGTAAATAGTGTACATTCTTGATAAATGAAAAGCTATCTTGCTTGTATGTTGGTTGTGTCAGGTTTTTTTGGCACACCACTCGACTACGTTGCAGCCTCGTATGATAGGTTTCTGATTGGTAGAAATATCTTTATTGGCTCTATAAATGTATGCAATGTATGGACTAAACATCTGTTCATTTTGACATGGATTAAGTTAAAAATTTCCAATCTATTTTAATTTCGAGTTGTACATTAACACTCTCAAAAGTTCTTAAATAGTAAAATTGGGATATCCTCATAAAAAAAGCGGTTCTAAATCAATCAAAAATTAGATATGAGCATTTGTTGAAAGAATCTTTTTAATCACCAGTTTAAATGATATAAAAAAACATTTCTTTTTGTTTTTTCACAAAAAAAAAAGATAAAAATTTTTAAATGTACTAACTTTATAATTTTCAACTGCAATTTTTTTAATTATAAAAGCTAACAAAAATTTGTTATTCGGTTTTTATTGTGTGGGAAACCTTTTTATACGGCGCATAAATCACATTCTGCTAATCTTCATATTATATTCGCACTATATTGAGATACATTTGTATTCAGTTTATTTTTGATAGATATTGAATCATTATAACGTCGGTTTGCAAGTGAAACACACTAAGTCATAAATATAAACTCTACATATAACAAAAAAGTCGACGCACCAAGAAGGAGTTGTAGGATTGCAAAAAAAAATCGGTGGATGGGAAGAACATACAATAGAAAAACAAGCGATTAAAATTTCACAACAATTGAATGATTTATTTTAGAGTTTAACCGTTACAATGGGAGGAAGTCAATAAGGCGTTGGTTCACCTCTGGCCTGGATGTAAGTTGTCCCCCGGCGTGGCATAGACAGAAAAAGCTCCTGGTGTCCTGCTGAATTTCTTGCCAAATTGTCTCCAACTGTCGGGCTAGATGGTCAGCATTTCGGGATGGCTGCAATCGCCTTCCCATAACGTCCCAAATTTGCTCTATGGGAGAGAGATCAGGAGACCTAGCTGGCCAAGGAAGTGTTGGGAAAGCTTGAAGACAATTCATAACAACACGTGCCGTGTGCGGCCGGGCATTATCTTGTTGAAAAGTAAGTCCGGGGTGTCGCAAAAAGAACGGTAACACAAACGGTCGAAGAATGTCGTCTACGTACCGCTGTGCTGTACGTGTGCCAGGAATGACTACCAAACGGGTCCTGCTATCATAGGAGATAGCACCCCAAACCCTAACGCCCTGTTGTGGGCATGTGTGGCGTGCGATAGCAAGGGCATGATCCCCACGCTGCCCTGGACGTCTCTAGACGCGTCTGCAGTTGTCGTCAGGACACAGTTGGAAACGAGACTCTTCACTATCGACAAAACGTCCCCAGTCAGCGCCTTGCCAAATTCAAACGAAATTTCATTACAAGTGGACACCTTCTTGTTGCGTCGATTTTTTTTATTATAGAGTGTAGTTATAAGCAAACAAAAGGGGAAAATTCTGCAAACTGAGTTTCACAAGACGAAATTTAACCTTCATACAAAGAAAAAATAACTTCTAAATCACAGTCTAAATGATCACCACATCATTTTTGTCTAGAAAAATTAAAAACTTATATCGCGAAATATCTGAAGCACTTGTAAACTTATAATAAAAATAATTTTAATACTTATTGCTTTAACTAACGTTTTGAGTGAGCTTTTATTCGAATTTATATTTATCGAAAAGTTTAATGTTTAAATAATTTCTTCAAGTTAAAAATAATCATAAGGATTGGATTGGATTGGATATGGTTTTGTGGCATTGAGTCCTCTTGGGACATAATATGCCAAACTCAAGATAAAAAATCAGATGTATAATATAATAATAAAGTGAAATGACTCAAAGCATAATGAATGAATACTATATAAAATTATATGTGATGGATAAAACCAATGTCACTTAAAAAGCTAAAAATATTTGGATGAGGATTCTCTCCAACCATGTCTGCTAAAGTTAAGGTATATGAATTAAAATGTTTAAGCCGTTGACTATTAAAATGAGAACATTCTATTAAAATGTGTTTCACTGTTAGTGGGCAAATGTAGTAATTGCAAATGGGAGGATCTTCTCCGAGGAGGAGGTGTCTATGTGTTATCCGAGTATGTCCAATACGGAGACGGGTTAGTATTACATTTTGTCTTCTTAGAGGTAACGATTTCCATTGAGTTATAATTGGTTTAACAGAATAATAATTATAAGGAACCAGTTCTGGTGGAATGATGTAAAGATCACTTCCAACTAACTATTGTAATACACATGAAATAGTTATTCTTGTTTATAAGATTTAAAAATTCTAAGACAGTGCCAAAATGTTAAATTAAATGTTTAAAAATACAACTATCACATTCTCACTTGAAATTCCCAAATTGACGGCGAAATATTGCGTTTGAAAAGCCACTGCTCGTAATGAATGGTAGCCTTAGCGAGTTATGAAATGAAAGAAATTTTTCGTAAAACTCCGCCGTGTAAGAAACATGCAAAAAGGTACTTCATTTTTACAGGATTGTTAATTTTAACAAGTTATGAAATGAAAGAAATTTTTCGTAAAACTCCGCCGTGTAAGAAACATGCAAAAAGGTACTTCATTTTTACAGGATTGTTAATTTTAACAAAATTGAACTTTTTTTTACTTTACTCAATAGATTACTCTCGTTTTATATTTCACGATGCACTGCGTTCAAAAATATAAGTAAAGAATAATAATATTCATAGAAAACGAGGAAAGTTTCATTTCATATTATGTTGATTTTTATGAATATTTCGTGATAGAACATGGTGGTATGTAGGTGGGTAATTAACGTCGCACTGGAGCAACACAAGGGTCTATTGGCTAGTGTCCTAGATCAGTCCCTAAGATTCCAAGTTGATCGAGCCCTGCACAACTCCTGGACAACTCCTTCTTGGTGCATCAATTTTTTTTTTCTTATAGAATATGTTTCAAAATCTTGAAAAAACTTTGCATGGAGACGATTAAAATCAATTTTAATTACATTTTTCATTTTGGGTGCTATTGAAAGTTGTACTTGATAGTCAAATAACTACATATCGCACCCCGGCAAGAAAAGTGACACAGGTCAAAAAATAAAATTTGTGATGTTATGTCATTGAAAATTATGTATGAGGTGCCCCAGCGTGTTATATTATTATTCTATTGAATATAGTAGAAGTTACCACCATAAATACTTACCTAAAATTAAAAAAAAAGCTTATACTATTTCAATATAAGTTTTATAGTATCCTTTAAGTTGATGTTTCTCAAATTCTGCAATTATGAGCTGTCACTTTTCTTGTAGGGGTGCGATATGTCATTCTAAATAGGTTTAAATTAAACGAATCTCTGAATTTAAAAATATATGTTGGAGAAAGGGGATTTTTAAATAAGACTTTGTTAATCTTGCAATTCAATCAGTAATTTTGAAAAAAGTGAAATTCTTTGTCGAATTTTTTGAACCACGAGCAAATGAGAACTACACCTTTCCTGACACTACCACATCACGACAACGTGTAAGGTGGTACGAATAAAAATATTTTCAGTATTTAATTAATTTATTTAACTTTAGTTTTCACCTTTCGAACAACAAATGATCATTGTTGGTGATCTTTGTTCTAAAATAAGCATGTGACAGAAATTATTTTTTTCAAAAACTAATTCACGATCATTTGTAAGCCCTGTGAGAACAAGATATAACTGAAGCATGGTGACCCCGATTTCACGTTGCTATGTGTCATCAGCGGCATTTTACGTCGCTCACTCATGGAATATTTTCAATTTAGAAAAAATAATTATTATTAGGGTCAGGCGGGGTAATTGTAAACAAGCTATACAAGCGCCCACGTGGGATTCCAAGGAACTAAAAAGTTGGAAAATATGAAAGCTGGCAACCCTGATGATGCAATATGGTGGTCTCGCATTTCTTTGAACCACAGCTGATAGCAATCTGTTTAGTTGAAAAATTGTGGTTGAAAAGTTTGGTTTTTAAAGTTTTTGTAAGTTGCATTTTCTGCTGCTCTCCATAATATATTCAAAAATATGTTGTTCCAATTCTTTACTAAGGTCAGTTATGTTTCTATCGAACAGAAAATCATTGACTTTTCCTTCTGGGAACTTTACAGTATCGACAGTTGAATGTTTACAATTACCCCATACTTTCCAAGGGACGGGGTAATTGTAAACATAATTTTGCCAATAGTTTCGTTCAATTTGGATGAAAAACTAATCTGTTTTTCCGTGTAATTTTGTATTTAATCGTATTTAGTACGTTTGAATTGCGTTTTATTGCATTTTTCGTGTTCTTGGGGAGCAGGAAGACTGATTTACTAAAACATCACATATATGGTGAAGTTCTTACAACTGATCAAGTACTATCACGCTTGAAAGAGGCAGAAGAGAAAAAGAACAAAAGGAAGTCGAGTGAGAAGAAAGTGAAAGAACCAGGAGTAAGCAAGAAACCAAGAAAGAGCAAATGGAAAGGAAAGCAGAGCTCGAGGACAGCGAGGATGAGGAACTATTGAAAGAATTGACTAACATAGACGGTGAAGAGTATGAAGATCTCCAAACGTTCAAGCAAAATATAGAAGACTAGCTTGAAGGGGAAGTTGAATATTTGGGAGCAATTCATGGAAGACATTGAAACGACTACGTTTCTACTTGTAGATGTTGAGGGGAGGGGGAAGAGAAAGGAAACCCATTTTTCTTATGTAGAAGGGTGGACGTTGTTTCAGAAGAGGAGTTTGAGATCACCGGACTCAAATGCATAGACTAAATTCGCTGTTGTTGAAAAAGACTAATTCTGTGTGACCAAAGATCATGTCAGAGCAATTTTACCTACTCCAACCTGTAGCAAAGAAAGCCGTAAAGAAATTTTCCAATTTGAAGGCACTGTTAATGTGTAAGAAATGGAATGTTTGCTTGTTTTTGTACCTAAGTTTGTATTTTTCAATTTTTATTTATTTTTATTTTTTAATTTTCTGTTATTTACACTAAATACATTCTTTGTTCAGTAAATGTTCGAATTACTTATTCTTATGTAGTCCTGGAAGTTAACTTCATGATCAATTCAACTTTCAAGTGTCACTATATTTTGCTGGGGGAAAGAAGTGGGAGTATTTGGTAAATGTGAAGATCAAAACGGGGTTGTTGTAAGCATGGTATTAGAAGGGTAAAAATACCATTGGAGTTCCTTCTACTGCCATGACTACTGCTCATGCTGTCACTAATTCAACATTTAATCTCACGAGGAAAATCGTTGTTTACAACTACCCCTACTTTCAGGGGTAATTGTAAACACTTGGGGTAATTGTAAACAGCCGAGTACGGAGTTAAATTTCTTTACTGGAATCGTCATAGTAATTAAATATCAAATCAGAATAGTGACAAGTTGGTTCAGAAGGGTGAACAATGTTCAATTACTTTATCAAAAGTTTGAAAATTGGGATTGAAAGTGAACTTACAAATTCTGTTTACAATTACCCCGCCTTTCCCTACTTGGCCTCGAACTTCTTTAAAACCAAATTTGAAAGGAATCTGTCTGAAAAACATATTTATTAAATAAGCACAAAAAGGGTAAAAACTAAATGAGGAAATTAAAATTTATGTTTATTATATTCTATACTTTGCCGACCAACGGGTATAGTGGTTAAGGTGTTTGCCTCTAGATCGGAAGGTCCCCGGTTCGAATACGGGTTCGGGCATGGATGTTTGTAAGCGTATACCAGCTCAGGTGTTGCCTCGTCATCTGAACATGGTTCAAAATTACGAAGTATAAATTGTTAGGGGCAATGAGGATCCTCCCACTGGGTGCTCCTTCACAAGTGGCCATCACTTCCGGCCTTGTAGTGGCCAATGACATAGGTCAAAATGTGCCCGCCATTAGAAAAAATATCTATAGTTCTATACTTTCGGTTTCTTATGTTAGCCAGCCATCAAGGGCATATCACCTTCAGGTGCGTACTGGCATGGACCCGAGGTACTCTAATGATCATGTAGGGTTCACTTTCTTTCGTAAGCACTGGCGTCATGTTCCCGGGATACCCAAGAGATCTTCTGCTGTTATCGAATTCCTCAACCCCTCTTTACCCTTATTCAACATTTTTTTTTTAAGTTGTCTTGTGACTGGTGCAGCTTGGTCAAATAGGGCCCCTTGCGCCATAAAACCCAAAACATCCAACCAATTTTTGCTAGCCAGAGCGTTAACCTTTCGTTGAGGTGGCAGCAATCTGGTACTTGGTTTGACAGGCTCAGGGTTCTAATCCCGGTCCAGGCATGGTTGTTCATAGTGATTGGAAATCCGCTTTAGGACAAAGATCCCCGTCTAATTACATCTTGTGTAGCAAAACTTTGACGATGGACAAACAAACAAACTTACTCGTAATGTATTGAATGGGTAAGTGATGTCCTCCATTTCAATACATTAGAGTTATAGGTAAGTTAAGGTAATTTTTAATTAACGACATACTAGAGCAACACAACGGGCTATTGACGACGGTCCGGGAACAATCCACTAAGGGAAAGAACCTAGGACAACATCACGTAATTTTGAACCACGATCAAATGACTAGGCACCAACTGAGCTGGCACCCCACTCTCCAAACTTCCACACCAATCCAACGTGAGGACTTTCGGCCACGACAGATTTAAAGTGCACCAGCCTCCTCTACACCATACACTTACAAATAACCATGCTCTGACCCGGATTCGAACCAGGAACCTTTCGATCTAGAGGTTAACCACCAGACCGGTTGGTCGATGAGTTATTGGTAAGGTAATTTTAATTTCCCGTACTAGAGCAACACAATGGGCTATTGACAACGGTCCAGGATCAATCCCCTAAGGGAAAGATCCGAGGCATATATTAAAATCATATTTTTATGAACACGTGAAATAATATTAGACTGAACATAGCTTCAGAAACTGTGGCCAACCTGTTGACTAGTAATCACGTGACTGTTCAGTGAAATATTGACTTGCTTGGCCGGTTTGGCATTACATCGCATCGAATGGCGATATAGCAACTTATGACAGGGTAGAGTGACAATGTGGATACTGATTTCTTAGGTTTGGCCACATCTGCGTCTAAATTATATTATTTTCAACCATTAAAAATCATCAGTAATTTGCCTCTAACTTTGAAAAATCAATTGTTTATTAGATGGTGGATGTTCAATATAGAACTATATGAAAATTCAATATATTACTGTAATTTTTAGCTAACATCGTACTAGAAAAACACAACGGGCTATTGACGATGGTCCGGGATCAATCCACTAAGGGAAAGATCATTGGATAACACCACGTAATTATCAACCACGTTCAGATGACGAGGCAACACCTGAGCTGACACCATACTCTCCAAACTTCCACACCAATCCAACGTGAGGACTTTCGGCCACGACAGATTTAAAGTGCACCAGCCGCCTCTACACCATACGCTTACAAATATCCATGCACTGACCCGGATTCGAACCAGGAACCTTCCGTTCTAGAGATAAACACCTTAATCACCAAACTGGTTGGTCGGCATAGAGATATAGGGGTGTGGTCTGAGAATGGTAGCGTTGGTCGGGTCTCAGCCACCCACGTTGAACATGTTGATCATATGCTCCAAGTGTGGTTATCTATAGGGCTTTGGCTCCATAGATCCCCCAAAAAAGCATAAATATCATTTTCTTAACTACAGCTCAACTATACATTCAGCAGATCCTTCAACCTGTTGCTTTGCCTTTTATGTCGTCTGTCCAAGAGGCTATTTACCATTACCAGTACTATAATGCCTTGACACACACAGCTTGCCACTCCCATGAGTGCTCCCGTGGTGTTGAATAACTTAAAGCAGTGGTCCCCAAACCCCGGGACGCGGACCGGTACCAGTCCGTGGATGAAATGGTACCGGACCGCCCAAGGAACTTAAAATTATTTCCATTTTATTCAATGTGGTGTATTTCTCTCTGGTTTGTGCGACTTTCCATGGAGGACAGGTTAACTGAGAGCTGCGAGACGTCACCTAAAGCCGCACCAATACCGCGCATGCGCAAAATATCGTGATATCGGGGCGGGTTTTGGTGACGTCTGGAGCTGAGCGGCTGCAAGCGGCAGTGGCGTTGTAGCTTTGCTAAAGAGAAAGTGTTTCGCTCTTTTCTCTCTGTTAACAGGTACTTTCTCATGTTTAACAGAGCTTGGTGTACGTGTATATGTGTTTGCTCAAATTTAACCCACAAATTAGCACAAATGAATACGAAACAGACGTCGTTAGAAAGTTTGCTTGGGAAAAAGAAAAAGCCCAGTGAAGAGACAGAAGGAGAGCTTTCAACATCAAAGAAACATGTAACTTTTAACAGACAGTACCATGAGTCCTAATTGAAAGATGGATTTATCTGGACAGGTGATTCCCACACACCAAAACCGCTCTGCATAGTTTTCGGCGACCAGCTCTCTAATGAGGCAATGAAACCTTCAAAACTTCGCCACTTGAACGCCAAGCACCCTGGATTAAAAGACAAGACCCTGGAGTAATTTGATAGAAAAAACGAGAACACGAAGGGCAGAAGAAATTTATGAGGGCCACCACATCAATTAAGGGGAATGCACTGAGAGCATCATATTTGGTGATTAACCGTATTGCTAAAGCTAAAAAGCCATTCACTGTCGGTGAGGAATTGATCTTGCTCTCCACTAAAGACATTTGCCGTGAACTTCTAGGAGAGGCTGCTGTGGAAAAGATAGCACATGTGCCTTTGTCGGCTAGCACTGTGACTAGGTGCATTGAGAAAATAACCGAAGACATTGAAACATAATTGTTGGAGAGGATTAATACATCACCGTAGTACGCACTCCAGGTTGACGAATCTACATTTATCGACAACAAGGTAATACTACTTGTTTATGTGCGATATGTATATCAGGAGAATGTGCATGAGGATTTGTTATGTGCATTATCTTTTCCAACCAGGATCATTGAACCACAGGAGCAGAACTGCTTAAGTCACTGGATGGTTATATATCAGGACAACTAAAATGGTCCCTTTGTGTCGGCATATGCACTGACGGAGCTGCTGCCATGACCGGACGATTGTCTGGTTGAACTGCTCGGATTAAGGAGGTTGCACCTGTGAGTGAATCTCATTCACAGGGAAATGCTGGCAAGCCAAAAAATGTCACCGGAATTTAACATCGTATTGATTGATGTGGTTAAAGTTATAAACCACATCAAAGCACACGCCCTTAACTCGCGCCTGTTTGAGCAGCGTTGTGAGGAGATGGACGCAGAGTACAAATGCCTTCTTTTATACACAGAAATAAGATGGTTACCAGAGGAAAATCGCTAATCAGAGTATTTGAATTACGAGAGCCATTGCAAAGATTTCTCTAGAAAATAAGTCACCGCTGGTAGCACATTTCAGTGACAAGGTATGGGTCGCAAAACTGGCTTACCTGTATGACATATTCAGCCTGCTCAATGTACTCAATCTGTGCCTTCAAGGGAAAATGACAACTGTTTTCAAGTTGGCAGACAAAGTAGCTGCATTTAAAGTCAAACTGGAGTTGAGGGGACGGCGCGTGAAGAGAGGCATTTTGGACATATTTCACACATTAGCGGGTATTTTAGGCGATAATGAGCCTGAACATTCATTCTCCCAGTTGGTGCACAATCACCTGTCACTGCTTTTAAAAGAGTTCGAACGCTACTTCCCAACCACATAAGACCCACGAACTGGTAAGGAATAGATCCGCAACCCATTCGTCAACAAATCAGGCGAATCTAGCATGTCTGTACAAGAAGATCAACTGCTGGAGATTGCAAATGATGCCGGCCTTAAAACTACGTTCGAGACAACAACTCTGCCGGTGTTCTGGATTAAAGTCATGGCGGAATACTGTGATATTGCCACCACAGCACTTAAATCCCTATTGCCATTTCCGACAACCTATTTTTATGAAGCGGGGTTTTCTGCAGTGACAGCAACCAAAACAAAACAACGGAATAAACTGGACATAAGCAACACACTTCGGATGTCGTCTCCTATTACCTCCAGATGGAACCGTCTAATTGCAAAGAAACAAGCTCAGGGTTCTCATTGATTTAGCGTTCTAATAAGTTAAAATGCTAAATCCCTTTATATTCATTTTTTGGTGTAACTGTATTTTATTTTGAAGGCATGTTAAAATACAATTAAATTAAAATTATTAAATCAAAACAATCTAAAATATAAACAATCAACGTCCCACCCCCTCAGCGGGCCGTGGTAAAATTATCAAACGTTGACCGGTCCGCGGCGATAAAAAGGTTGGGGAACACTGCCTTAAAGAACAGATAGATCAACATATCTGTCTACCCTAAGCATTTCAAAATATTAAAAAAATTAATTGCATCAATCCAAATATCTCGTTCGTTTTACATCATTTACAATGTTTGGTGTACTTATGTCTATTTGCGTTTCATTTTACTACACTCTTCTTATTCTTATATTTCTATTTTGATATTAAACAATTTTAAATTTTTAATATCTTTGTGTTTATTTTGTTTTTTTGTAGAGACAATATATGAAATAAAATTTTATGTTTAAAAAATACATGGATATTATATACTAACCACTCCGTGGCTATCCCGGCGTTGCCCGTGGTGTTGCTTTGCTTCGCAAACCAAATTATAAATATTACGAACTATAGTTTGCTTCGCAAACTAACACCACATGCAAGGCCGTGATGGCCTCGTCATTGTCAAATGCGTACAAATTCGATAATTTTGGTTCAACCACTCCTGGTTGGTTTGCCTCTCAAACCAGATGTGAATTCAGAGTAACGTCACAATCTCTTGCGAAAATAAAAATTTTTGATTGAAAAATTATTTATTAAAAAAAATCAAACGTCTGTTGTCAAATTTTCCGCAGATTTCAAATCCGTTGAAATTTTCTATCTTTCACGATCCCGATTTTACAAAAAAGAACTAAACAATGCCAGCCAAAATGTTTATTATTTTTTATGCTTTCTTTCGCTGAAATTGTAAGAGGCCAGAAAATGTAATCTGTTTATTTTTTGAACGCGAAAGTTGACGTGCATCACAATCTCTTGCAAAAAATATAAAAGATATTCAATTTAAAATTTTTATTTATTTAAAGAAAATCATATTTTTAGGTATCGATCTAATGTGAAATTTTCCGCAGCTTTCAAAACCGTTAAAATTTTTACTCCATCTTTAGCAGTCTAGGAGATAGAAAAAAGAACTAAATTACTCCAGTTAAGAGTTTATTTGTTTTTTATCGTCTGCTGGAAAATTATTCCTCAACGCAAAATGAAAACGGAAACAAACAAATAAATTTAGAGTTTGTGATCATCTATGCTGCTGCATTCAATAATAATTAAAGGGGTCCGAGACACAAAAATCGTCAAATTTTAGAATTTTTTTTATTATTTAAAAAAATTATATATATATCTGTATTTTTCTGCTTAAAATGACGTCGAAATCATGTTTCTATCTTAATTAGAACTAGAGATGTAATAATTTTTGTGGTGCGTTGTTTTGAAAATCTAACACTCTTGACAGTTGTTGTCATGGCAACAACATCTGTCTTTAAAACTTTAAATGCGTTTTTCTCCATGATACTTTTTTTCAAGATTTCCTGTATTCAAATAGCTATAAGTCGAAAACCGATAAAGTTTAAGGGTTGAAATTTGGAATATATATTTTTCAAACATTATACTTTAATTTTGATTCAGCAAATTTGAAACAAATATTTACTTTTAAAAATATGACTTTAAAAAAAAAGTACCCTTAAATTTTCAAAATTTTTTATTCAAATATATTTAATTTTTTATTAAATTAATATTTTTTAAATTATTGAATCAAAATTAAAGTTTATAAATTTGTGAATAATTTCCTGCAAGAATTTTGAAAATTGATCAAGAATATTTTGAATTTTAACAATTTAAAATGACTTTTCTTTTTTTCAAAAAATTTTAATTTAAAATTTTTTTTAAACTTTTGGAAAAAATTTTGTGTTGTGATTTAGTTTATTAGTTAAATGGATAACAGTACAAAAAAATTCAAAATTCTAAATTAGTTAATAAAAAATATTTTTCAATGTGTCCCGGACTCCCTTAAACTTTATTAAATTTATTTTAAAATGTTCTAAATTGAATTTTTAAATTCGCACCGCCCCTAAAATTGCAAAAAATCTGTACTACCTGTGTGCCAATTCCCATAACTGTAAGTGCTATAGATTCGTCAAGACATTACGTGGAGAAAACTAACAGATGGACAAATACTTCCTTTCATAATATAAAAGACTAGCCCCTGCGTGGCCAAACGGCATTGCTCGTGACAATTCTTTTCGTGGGGTCAGGTGAGACCACTGCTCGCAAACCCCCGGTGATTGGTACGAATTCCGATTTGGTTTGCTACGCAAAAAAATGGGAATTCGTAACCTATTTAAAAACATACATCACGGGCAACGCCGTGATGGCCTCATCATTGTAAAATGCGGCAAAATTTGAATTTCGAAAAGATCCAATCGGCGTGACGTCACAATCTCTTGCGAAAATATAAACGTTTAATTAAAAAATTAATTACTAGGGCATCTCTTTGCAACAAGTGCAACTTTTTTTTTCATGCGTTCTATGCTGCATGTAAAGTACTAAAACCAAAATTCCTCCTACATGGGGTGTATTGTAACTGAGTTATAACCGCAACATAAATGCAACTTTCTGCATAAATGCAACTTTTTAAAATATAGCTTAAAATTAATTCATATCAAATTACTATTTCATTTTGTGCTGCCTGAATCAACCCTTCGATCACGTGTGTCTGATCTTGCGAACACCGAAGTATTGCGGATCAAACAAGTTCATGGTAAGAAGGTGTTCGTCCTAAGACGAAAGTGAAATAAATGGCAAAAAGGACTTTAACACATTCGTTGTCACTCTGGATAATCCAGAGGAAACTTACGTAATCGACTGCAGAGTTTGCGAGGTGAGCGTCGATCATCCATATGTTGTTTGCCTTGTAGATGGCGCTTTAAAATCTGAATGTTGAGCGAAAGGATTTTGCGCTTCTACTATCCGATACAGCACATTATATAACTGCGGCTGGAGCAGGTTTTCAATGTTAAAGAAATTACTAGCCAAGGATCGGCCATTCAACGTTCTTCTGTATTTCAGTATGTATTATAATGCTGTTGTACACGATTAAAATTTTCAATTTATTTTGAATTTTTTTCATATTTTACGAATAATTTTTTTTAGAATTTAGTGTATCAAAAATAAATGCAACTTTATTTCCATAAATGCAACTTTAGGGAATGATAAATGCAACTTTTTCCATTTTTACTGCAGCAAAAAAGTTGCCCTATTAATTACTAAAAGAAAATCAAACGAATAAGGTATCTATCTGGTGAAAAATGTTCCGCAAATTTCAAATCCGTTGAAATTTGTATTCTATCTTTAATGATCTATGGGACAGAAAAAGAACTACATAACTCCAGTTAAAACATTATTTGTTTTTTTCATCCGCTAAAAAATCGTTCCTTGCAAAAGGAAACGGAAACACAGAAGAAATAAATTTAGAATCTGTCATATTTTTATGGTGTTTTCATTCTAAAAAATACAATAATAATTAATTTCCATTAAATTCATTTGAAAATGTTCTAGATTGATCACACAAAAATTGCAAAGAATTCTGCCTACCTGTGTGCCAAATCCCATTATTGTAAGTGCCATAGATTCGTAAGGACAATGCGTAGACATAAACAGACAAACAAACAAACGAACAGACAAACACTTCATTTTATAATAGTAGAGAAAATGTGTTTTAGAACTTGCTGAGGTAGCACATGGGCAATTAATAACACGGCCATAAATTTGTACATCTTCTCTTCTAATATAAAAGGAAGTGTTTAGATGTTTGTACACATTGTCCTGACGAATTTATGGCACTTTTGTAATGGGATTTAGCACACATGTAGTCCCAATTATTATTAATTTTTTTTTTTTCAATTTTTTTGCACAAGCCTGAATATTAAAATTTTATCTAGAACATTTAAAAATGAATTTAATGGAATTTAATTATTATTTTTTTCTTTAAAATGGCAACACCAGAAAGGGATGACAGATTCTAAATGGATTTTTTCTGTGTTTCCGTTTTATTTTGCGAGGAACAATTTTTCAGCGGACGAAAAAAACAAATAAAAGTTTTAACTGGATTATGTAGTTCTTTTTTCTGTCTCCTAGAACGTTAAGATAGAATAAAATTTTCAAAGGATTTGAAATCTGCAGAAAATTTTACATTAGATTGATACATAATTCGATCAATAATCATATTTTTAATGATTTTCCTTAAATAAATAATTTTTAAACGGTAACTTTTATATTTTTTGCAATAACTAACGCTGCTGCGAAGAATGACCTTCGAGATTAGGGAAGTCACAGTTTCCATTTCCTGCGCTTAAACGATTCTACAGCGTTCTTAGTTCTTTTTTCCATATTAGTTCCTTATTGTAAAATCGTGATCGTTAAAGATAGATTGAAAATTTCAACGGATTTGAAATCTGCGAAAAATTTTACAACAGATAGGTACCTTATACGTTTGATTTTCTTTTAATAAATAATTTTTCAGTTAAATATTTATATTTTCGCAAGAGATTGTGACGTCACGCCGATTGGATCTCTTCGCACTTCGAATTCGACCGCATTTGGTGACCATTATGGTGGCTGCTAAATGCCATCGTGTTCAACACTAGGCCATCATGGTGTTGCCTGTTATGCCTACGAATACTTCGTATTCTTTTCGTGGGGTTAGGTGTGACCCTGCTCACTAACCCCCGGTGATTGCTACAAATTCCCATTTGATTTGCATCATGGCGTTGCCCGTGGTGTTGCCGTGGTTCGTAGCCTATTGAATAACACGGTATTCGTAGCAATCACTGAATTCGGAATTCATAGCAATCACCGGGGGTTAGCGAGCAGTGGTCACACCTGACCTAACGAAAAGAACTGTCACGGGCAACGCCGTGCTGGCCACACAGTGGCTAGTTCTTTTATAAAAAAAGTATACAGCAATTGCAGAATTGATAAGTCGATATATTAATGTAAGATAAGCCCTGAGCACATGGGAATTATTTATTTATTGAATCAGGGACCCGCCATCTAGACAGTCACTCCGGCTAGAAGTGTTGATATTGGGAGCATGGTACAACGAAGCCATCCTTTAAGAGGATACTGATAGTAGGTGAGGAAAAACAGTACAGTGAAGAGAACTGGTTACGAATGATGAAATTAAGGCTTTCAAAATATCTATTTAAATTTTTATTTAAAAGCTTTAAATAGACATCACAAAAGCTCATCGCCTCTAGCCTCGTTCATGTCTGAGTTTCTTTATAAGTTGAAAATGTTAGGTAAGTAGTTAATTAATGGTGCACTGAATTGGCGATGGTCTCGGCAGTGGCGTAGGAAGGGGGGTGCGGGCCGCCCCGGGTGTCATCACAGACGGGGGGTGACAAAATGGCGAAATTATGGGGGGGGGGGTAATTAAAAAATGGGAGTGGCTCACGACATTTAAAAAAATATCCTACTAAAAACGAGTTAAAAAACGTCATCTGACCATTAACTTCAATAAATGAACATAATGCGTACTAAAACATAAGCTCAGTCAAGAAACGCAACGAAACGCGGCTGAATACGGCGATGCTTAGTGTAGAGCGTATGGATAAGGAAAGTATTAGGGGTTCTATTCAGTTTGCACAGGTGTGTCAACTCAGAAAATAACGGTTATCGGTTAACCAATTTTTATAAGTCAGGCTATAACTAAGGTTGCCAGAACATCTCTTTTAAGGAGAATATGTCCATGCGAAGATTCGTAAACTTAGTCCTAAAACATTATTTGCTCCTTGTGCAAATCACTCTCTTAATCTGTGTGAAGTGCATTCTTTTGCAAATGTTTCACAATGTGTAAACCTCTTTTGGGGCCTTAGAAGGTCTGCACTGCTTTTTCTCAGTTTCCACACAGATGGACGATCCTTGTAACTAATGTTGGAAGTACAGTCAAGAGACTTTCAGATACAAGATGGGGTACTCACTACGAAGCTGTAAAGCCTGTGTATATGCTAATTTCAGGAAGATCGTTGATGCCATAGAAGAACTTTGTGATCCACAGAAACTGTCGAAACCAGAGGCAGCGCAAACGCTTTTGCCAGCAGTATGCGATTTTTCTTTTTTATGTTTTTGTATTTCCGTAGAAGTGTTTTAGAAGAAATAAGCCACACTCAAAATACCTACAGATTGCTGGGATAAGTTTCGAGAAGTGTGTTATCAAAATGAGAAGTTTGACGATATTTTTGAAAGACAAAAGAAATGAGATCGTAAGAAAGCATTGCATTTTGCAATGAACACTTGTGAAGAGATGGACATTCCTTTAGTAAAAAGAAGAATCATCTGAAAGAAGAAAATGATGTCTGGAGAAAAGACTCAAGAGAAACCACTGACATTGAATGAAGAATTGAAAAGATCAATGTTGGAGTGCATTGACAGGTGTTTATCAAGAAATAGACTCTCGTTGTAAAGACTTAGAAAATATAACAGCTCGGTTTGCAGTTTTCGAGCCAAGAAATTGATATATCCAAAAGCCCGTTTTGTTGCTCAAGTATGACGTTAGTTAAAAAATTAATTAATGACCAAATCTAACTTTAGCATTAGAATCTTGTTAACGTTATGTGTTTTAGTAGCATCATGTGAGATGTGAGTTTTTCAAAACTGAAATTAATCAAGAGTTAGCTTAGGTCCACTATGAGTAAAGCTCGGCACTCTGCATTAGCTATCTTGTGAATTGAAAACAAAGCAGGGAAAGGAATTGATTTTTATGATGTCATTTCAAAATTTGCAGGGAACGAAGTTAGGAAAATAAGTCTTTGAGTGCTTGCGTCTCAATAAAAAGAAATAAACCAGAAAAGAACTCTTGTAATTGTAACTTCTTCTTTTTTTTTTTTTTATTATTTCTATGGGGGTTGACAAAATAAATTTTCAGCACGGGTATCACCTGACCATGCTACGCTACTGGGTCTCGGATCATTCCCGTAGAAATAGACCAAAGAAAACAACACGTGATTTTGAACCACCGTCAGAAGACGAGGTCAACACCTGAGCTGGCCCCCACTTTACAAACTACAACACCACACTAAACATGAAGATATTTGATCGGCCTAAATAACGGTCTACTCTTCCAAATGGGCTACCTCAGCTAAATTGAAAATGGATTCTTCAGTAAATACTATCCCAATTCTCTTAGTACACATAAAGCTTTTTATAAACAGTCTTTAGTTAGCGTTTATGAAGTAAATCTATATTTATTTGAGAGCTTATTTAAATGAGTATAGTTTTATTATATAAGCTTTGATTGACGTGTAGGTAGGCAAGTAGTTGAATTGAAGTCAAACTGGAGCAACACAACGGACTATTGGTGACGTTCCCGGATGAATCCCGTAGAGATACAACACCTCGTAATTTTGAACTACGGTTAGATGACGAGGTCAATTCCTGAGCTGGCACCCCACTGTCCAAACTTTCGTACGACACTAAGGTGAGGACATTTGAGATGGCAACAGATTTAATAAGGATAATACCCCACTTACACGATGTTCTTTGAAGGGGAGCCTCGAACTCACAACCCTTTGTTCACGTTTCACAACGTGGCGTTTTTTCTCACAACGTTTTTTTTTTCAAAATTAACTCTCGGGATCTGTAACTTAAATTCAACTGTGGGATAAATAGTGTATTTAGCCCATTTTGTCAGTTTCTTTTCCTCATTTATTTTTTAAATTCTGGTGTTTACAAATTTTCAACTAGACACCATTCGTGACAAACTGACATTTTCATAAAAATTCAACAATAATCAAATCCTTCAAGTTTTAGGTTCCACAAAGCTTCATTTTTAGTTAAGGTAGGTGAATTAACGTCACGCTGAAGCAACACAACGGGCTATTGGTGACGGTCCAGGACCAATGCGAAAAGTAAGATCTGACTGTATCTTGTAATTTTGAACCAGTTAGATGACGAGTGTGGAGTTGGGAATTAATTCGAGAACATCTCCCATCCAGTAATAAAACCTGTGGTCTCTTTCCTTTTCCTGCTCTCTGAACGGCACTGTCATAAAATGCCACAAAATTAGCAATCCCTTTTGTAGAAAACATCTTCAATCTGTCACTGCTACTGACCAACAATCGCGAATGCAATCGATGATAGCGTATAAATATTGCACACAACGACCAAACCTTTCACGTTTAGTGTTCCCAAAGCTCCATTTTAGCTAAGGTAGATAGGTACGTAGTTGAATATCAAACTGGAGCAATACAACCTACTATTGGCGACGGTCCGTGTTCAATAGAGAATTGAAAGTTACGATAACAACTCATAATTTTAACCTCGGTCAAATGACGAGTGTGGTATTAGTAATATAATTATTTAATCTTTACCATCCAAACATAAGCCCTGTGGCCCCAATTTTGTTTTCATTTTGTTCTCATCCTTTAACCAGCTCTGTGCACGATGCTGTCCATAAAATACCTTAAAATTTACATTTCCTTTGCTGGATTGACCTCTCCAATCCACCACTGTCACTGAACAACAATCTTCCCGAGTGCAATCGATGAAAGTGTACAAATACTGAACACAGCCATCAAACCCTTCACGTTTCGGGTTCCCCAAAAGCTTCATTCTTTAAACTTCACCATCCAAAAATTAAGACTTGTGGTCCCAATTTTGTATCATTTTGGTCTCATCCTCTAACCAGCTCTGTGCACGATGCTGTCCTTAAAATACCGTAAAATTTACATTTCCTTTACTGGATAAATCTCTCCGATCCACCACTGTCACTGAACAACAATCTTCCCGAGTGCAATCGATGATAGTGTACAAATACTGAACACAACAACGATCAAACCCTTCACGTTTCGAGTTCCCAAAACCTTCATTCTTTGCTTCTAAAAATAATTTCGCAACTCCATCCCCCTCCCCTTAAGGAATTCCTCCCCCTCTTGTTTGCCCTTTTCTGGTAAACAGCACGTGTGTGGAGAATTGATCCGATTTGTGTGGGGGCGCTCTATATCCCACTCAAAATTTCCTGCTGGATGGAAGTAATAAACGACGTCGCCAGGGCTTCCATCTTCCCTGAAAATTCCGGCCTTTGTCTCCGTATAGTGTATAACTATTTATCACTTAAAAAGGGGGAGGAGCGTACGGGGGCGCCCTGGTTGGCTTTATTTCGTGCATGCGCCCTCCTGTTGGTCTTATCGATCGGAAATTATTTTATGGCTATGGCTTCTCTCTTTCTCTCTTTTCAAAAGAGAGCGTCCCCAACATAGCTTCATGCGCTCCTCACACAGAGAATCGGATGTAAACATCGGAGAGAGGGAATGTTCTCTTCTCTTTTTCATCCCCCCCCCCTAAACTGCGACCCTCCCCTTGTTTTTGGAACGGTTTTACGTTCTTCTCCTTCCCCGGAATCATTCCATACCTGCGAAAATACGCATTCGGGAAATCACGGAAATCAAACACAAAAGGGAATTTCTGGGAATTCAGAATGAGGAGTTTTAGAAATGGGTGTTTTTTTTTGTTCCCCCAATGCCTCGCTGAGTCGACAAGGTGTGAACTGGTTCCGGCGGTAGTTTTGGAGGCAGAGTGGCCTGGTTTTCCCCCGGAACTTTCGAACAATGTAGGGGGGGGGTGACGGCGAGGCGTAAGTTTAGGAATGGTTAACTATCTATCGATCCACTGGGGATCGATAGTTAATTAGAGACTTTACAGTTGCGCCAACCCTTTCACTCTGGTTGCCCCAAATATTCGTTTCTCACGATGGGAGGTGGGACTCCATTCAAGCGTGACATTGGTACCGCGTTTCTAAATAGGCCAAGTAGGCTGAAGCCTATGCTGGAAGCTTTTGTAATAATAAGTGTAAAAATATGTGTACAGAAGTGTTAATTTAATACGTACTTTGAAATATACAAAATTTACAAATCAGTTTATTGTGATACACCAGCAGATTTAATACGAACAACACAATTATTTCTAAAGGAATCTTTAACAATTGCTTAACAGACTTTGTACGTTAAATTCGCAACAGGAATATTGCATTTTTAGGCTCACTGTATTTTTAATTGTCAGTCAAAATTATAATCTGGATTCTTTCCAAATATAATAATTATTACATTTCTTAAGATTAAAATATTTAATTCGATATCATTTAAAATATATTCTAATGAGGATTTGAAAAATAATGTAATGTTTAACAGCTTTAGTATGTTAATTCAGAGCAGGAAAATTACATTTTTAGGTTCACTGTATATGTATATGTAATACAGTCAGTCAAAATTATAATCAGGATTCTTTCCAAATAGATTAATAAATACATTTCTTAAGATTAAAATATTTAATTTAATATCATTTAAAATATATTCTAATGAGGATCTGAAAAAAGGAACATTTCGTTGCCCTGCAAGTGAAACACACTAGGTTAAAATGTTCAAGATATATAAATATTTTGTAACAAAGTATTAAAATATTTAATTTGATATCATTTCAACTGTATTCTATTGACATTTTGAAAAACACAAAGCATTTCGTCGCCTGACAAGTGAAACACACTAAGTCAAAATTTCCCTAAGATATAAGTTTTTATCTTTTCTAGATCAGAATGTAGTGATCTTTAGACTGGTGAAGTTCACTAACTCATTTTTTTCTTTCCATCTAGTTTAGATTTCTTCTTGAGAGGAATTAATGGGTTTAGGGAGTAGGTTGTATTTTTTCCTCTTCGTTTTATCATAACTAGGGCAACGCTTTTATTGCAGTAAAAATGGGAAAAGTTGTATTTATCATTCGCTAAAGTTGCATTTATGGGAATAAAGTTGCATTAATTTTTAATACACTAAAATCTAAAATAAACTATTCATAAAAAAGGGGGGAAATCTGAATTTATTGACAATTTTAATGGCATACAAAAGTATTATTATACATAATAAAATACTGAAGAGCATTGACATTGTTGAATGGCTGATCATTGGCCAGTTATCTCTTTACAAAATTAAATAGTTGTCTATTTAATTTTGAGCTAAATTTTAAAAAGTTGCAGGTGGTTGCATTTATGCAAAAAGTTGCATTTATGGAAAAAGTTGCATCTATGTTGCGGTTATAACTCACTCATAATACACCCCATGCAGGAGGAATTTTGATTTTAGAACTTTACATGCAGCGTAGAACGCGTGAAAAAAAGTTGCAGTTGTTGCAAAAAGTTGCCCTAATCATAACTATGTTTTTTAACTTGGTGTTTCACTTGTAAGCAGATGATTAATTGGTTTCTTATGAAACGATCTTGTTTAATTATTGATTGTACTGTATATGTTATGGTAGAGTTCAATCAATGATTTTTTTAAGTCTTTATTTAGAGAATTTTTAGAAAATGAACTGTTAGTTCTGGTTTCCAATTTATAATAAAAAATGAATAGATGTTTCTGAATCAAAGAATTCTAAAAACACCGTAATTATAAACGTTTTTGTAGCATTTTTTAAAAAGTGGTTCCGTTTCAACTTTTTTTACAGACCAACCATATAACAGAAGGTTATCAATTCAGCAAACATCAGGTGTACCACATCTTTTTAAAGGTTAAAGCTAATGTTAAACATATTTCACGTAGATGAAGACTAAGTATTTTTTTTTCTTTTATTTGCTATTCCGATGCAAGTAGATGAGTAGAGGGACATTCGGTGTCCTACTTCCCTTTAAAAGACTAAAAGTAATAAATTTTGTTACGTTTGCAAAATGCATTCATTCATGGAAGATGTGATTTTTATCTAATTTCTTCTGCGAAAAAAAATTTAGCACACCTGCTCTTCAAAGAGGATTTTCCATTAATTCTTGTAATGAGAAACGTTCATTCCAATGAGAGGGATTGTCAGTGTGAACAAACCAAATGGAAAGCAACATATGTTACACAAATGCTCTCGTTTGATATTTATCGGGGTTACCTTTAAAAGCAAAATTATTGCTTTATTGGCATCGTTTGACGTCTAATCCAATTAGTGCAGCCCAATCAACTATCCTATATCAGTTCAGAACTTTGATTGGCGAAGTGCTTAAATTGTAGTGGAAAATCAAGCCAAATTACATCGTGTTTGGAATACGTTCAGGAAACTCGTTTTGACGCGGAAATACTACAACACTTACATTTAGATTGACAGATAAAGTCTGACATAGTCAGCCTTAAAAATCACTCATTTTGTTCAGAAAGGATTACCAAACTTTACTGAGAAACCAATAATTGTATGAGCAATTCATAAGAACCAAAAAGAAGCTCGATCAAAAAATATTTGAAATTTATCAAATTAAATACTTTAAAATTTATTGCCAAATTTCATTAATCAGTAAGTTTGGAGAGTCTAGTGTTCAAAATATATTTTTAACACACTGCCCGTATATTTTTACTTCTTCACCTGAAAGAAATTGCAATTATTTACCTGTTTTAAGAAGTAGTTTCTCTCTCTGCTACGTATCTCTTTGGATATAAGTTTCAACATTTTCCTTCACTTGTATGAAGCAATCATGTATAGGAATCGGTAGGATTTTTTTAAATTAGCACATTACCATAAAAATTAAAAAAAATAATCGTACAGGTGACTCTCTTATAACACGGTACTTTTATAACACGAATTCCCAACAACACGGTACTAAAATTGCGACGACCCTCGTATAACACGAAATTAGTTTCCGTATAACATGGTTTAATTTCTACCGATTGTTGGTCAATTGAACGGTTAAATAGAGAAAAATCTGAATGAGAGAAATTTGGCTAAAAATCGATTAAGTAAAATATTAATTGATTACTTCATACTTTTGTATGTTGCTTCAGAGTTATATGTTTTGGTTGAAACTTAAAATAAAAATTTTTAGTTACTTATTTCAGTCATTATTTTGGTAGAAAATACATGGTTTGACTAAAAAAACTGCGTGCAAGTTGTCCTTGTAAATACTTGTCTTCTAGATTGAGTTTATGTAAATTGGAATAAAATCTTAAGGCGCGTTCTCACGAGTCAAGTTTAATTGACATATTATAATTGATCAGCCAAAGTTGAATGTAAACTATATAGCTAGAACCTTTGTTTCAATAGAGTTGATAAACTTTCTAGTGGATCAAGAAAAGTTTGACCCATTCAAACTTTATCGTTGTGATGAGTCTTCCGCCGTCTGCTTTCAAGTTATTTCCGCACATACGATCTGTCGTAGTTTATTTTATTCGAGAAACAAAACAAAAAGGACTTTTTTACTCTCTCTAGTCCAAGTAGGTAATTTTATTTCTAAGATAACGTATACCGACAACGGTCCGTTTAACTTTTTATGCGTGGCAAATGTCTTTAAAATAAAACTAGATATAAACATTTAATTTTAAATTATTTTTTAATGTCTTTAACGTGAAATATGAAAGATAAGTTTACATTTTTTTTTTCATTCATTCTTCACATCCTCGTGTTAAATTGAACTCGATAGGGCTTTTGAAACTGAACTTATTAGCCTGATTTACTGAACTTAATTTACTGTGAGCTTATTTTCGTATAATTTATCTTTTAATCTAGAAGTTAGTGCTATTACTATTTTTATCAAAATTTTAATATTATATAGACAGAAATTCTCTTTGCGATCTTCCAGTTTTTGACATAAACTGTTTTTTGGTCATTCTTATATTGTTTTTAGTTTAGCATAATTCTCACATTTTGTCGTGGGTTTTAATCCAATTTCTGTTGTAATATTTCTCAAGAGTTGCAATCGATAAACTCGATAAATTAGTGCAAAGCAATAAAAATGAGACGGATGATGAATTTGACACATTTGCTAAAAATGTCGCTATTTTACTAAAACAGATGGCTCTTTACGATGCAATCTGCCAGGAACAAATTCAAACTGCAATAAGACAAACGCGATTGAAACTCTTAAAAAACATCACCTGCGTTTTCACTTTCTCATAAAACAACTTTCTTTAGACATTCTTATAAATAATTTCTATGTATATCCCTCTTTATATTGTACTGATAGTTTCTTCGGCTCTGAAAGCTCGTAATTAATTTCATAAAATTCATTTGTCTCATACAAAAACGACGTTTCTTACGATATCTTCTTATGTTAAATAAAATTGTTTTTAGTCCTTTTAACAAAACTGTTACTATCTGTACAACTTCACGCATTGCTGCTTTCGACGCCTTTTTAAAAATGAAACTGTTGATCAGTTTCTATTGAAATGTGTGAACAAAAACTAATTCAAGTCATATACAACTTTTATCTATCAACTATAATCGGTCAATTAAACTTGATTCGTGAGAACGCGCCTGTATTTAGTTTGTCAAAAAATGTAAGCAAACGAATTGAAACAATAATATGTATGACTAGCAAAATACCCGACCTTACTCGGTTTGAATTGGTTTACTCTAGATTGAAGAGATAATCAAAATATATAATGACTTACGTTTTTTGTAGAATAAAAATTTATTTTAACACCTTTCGCCATCTTTATATTTTCTACAACTTACTTTGGACACAAATCCTACACAATTCATCCATTCATATAATACATTTCACATACATCGCACAATTGCTGTATGACAAAGCTACAAAATGACGAAAGGTGATACTAAGGTTACTACTATAAAAGACGATTTATAGAAAGATTTGGAATTCCCTTTCTTAAGTTCTTTTCATGTTCAACTCAATTAATTAAAATTACGATTTACGGCGAGTGCTCTCGCACTCATAGTCAACAAAACAATATTTTTTTACTTGTGACACTCTTGCCTCCGGTATGCGACATTGTGAAATTTTGCAATCTTCTCCTATCATTACTACAACGAATTTTTTAATGTTGTAAAAAGTTCTAGTTTGGAATTTTAAACATTATTATTCTTTCAATAACGGCATTATTCTTTAAATAACGGCATTATTCTTTAAATAACGACATTATTCTTTCAATAATGGCATAACTACACTTAAAATTTACTGAAAATTTATACTGACTTACCTAACATTTTTAAGTCTAATACTTTGTGGTGCTGTTGCGTGTGATGAGAAGGAAAACACATTTATTAAAATAATAAATATTTAAAACAGGAAACAGCGAAATAAAACAAAATAAAAGATGTCGCAAAAAATTGTTCTAAAGATATTAATTTGGGATTCAAATTTATCTCTTGATCTCGCACAGTTGCCACAACTTACAACTAAAAGTGTACAAAATTTAGAAATGAGAAATTAATTCAGAGCGAAAGAACCAGAAAAAATATCACTGCTTGCGCGATCTTGTTCATTCTCGTTTCGTTGAAAAATATCGTCTGTCCCAAATATTCGGAAAATCGTTTTCATTGCGCAAAGAATAAAAATAACACTCGAAATAAATGAAGTATCAGAGATGAAATTCCATAAAAAAAAATAAAATAAATTTTGAAGAATAATTACTTTTTCAGCAGTACTGGTAAAGCAATCGAAGTAATCGTAATATTCAATAGACATTCCAATTTTTCCAAAACTACCAAATTATGGTTGATTTAAGTATACTTACTCAGGTGTTTTAGCATGAAACTCAACTAAATATAACAATAAAGAAATGTTTAATATTGCATTCACTAAACTAATAGATAATGTATAAATTAAAATACACTGCAATCAACTATCTGGAATACAATTCATGTGATGTCTACACAAACACAAAATCGAGCATAGAACAGAAAGACGGACAGACAGACTTTCGCAACCAATGCCACTCACTAAATGAAAATAAGTACTCACTGTATGCAAATTTCCATGAAAATAAATTAAACCGCGTGGACGTGTATAGGGCACAACATACAGACAGACAGACACCAAACGAGAAAAGGGCGGATTCGGCATCAGAAGGGTCCAAAACGGATAGAAAACTTGAAATGGGTCGAAAATATTGAATGTACAAACAAACACTCCATTCTTATTTATATAGAAGATAAAGTGCAATTTATTTGGTACTAGCAAAATACCCGACCTTACTCGGTTTGAATTGGTTTACTCTTGATTGAAGAGATAATCCAAATATATAATGACTTACGTTTTTTGTAGAATAAAAATTTATTTTAACATCTTTCACCATCTTTATATTTTCTACAACTTACTTTGGACACAAATCCTACACATGCATATCCATTCATGTAATACATTTCAAATACATCGCACAATTGCTGTATGACAAAGCTACAAAATGACGAAAGGTGATACTAAGGTTAGTACTACAAAAGACGATTTATAGGAAGATTTGGAATTCCCTTTCTTAAGTTCTTTTCATGTTCAACTCAATTAATTAAAATTACGATTTACGGCGAGTGCTCTCGCACTCATAGTCAACAAAACAATATTTTTTTAATTGTGGCATTCTTGCCTCCGGTATGCGACATTGTGAAAATTTGCAATCGTCGCCTGTCATTATTACAACGAATTTTTTAATGTTGGAAAAAGTTCCAGTTTGGATTAATAAACATTATTATTCTTTCAATAACGGCATTATTCTTTAAATAACGGCATTATTCTTTAAATAACGGCATTGTTCTCTAAAAAACGGCATTATTCTTTCAATAATGGCATAACTACACTTAAAATTTACTGAAAATTTATACTGACTTACCTAACATTTTTAAGTCTAATACTTTGTGGTGCTGTTGCGTGTGATGAGAAGGAAAACACATTTATTAAAATAATAAATATTTAAAACAGGAAACAGCAAAGTAAAACAAAATAAAAGATGCCGCAAAAAATTGTTCTAAAGATATTAATTTGAGATTCAATTTTATCTCTTGATCTCGCACAGTTGCCACAACTTACAACTAAAAGTGTGCAAAATTTAGAATTGTGAAATTAATTCAGAGCGAAAGAACCAGAAAAAATATCACTGCTCGCGCGATCTTGTTCATTCTCGTTTCATTGAAAAATATCGTCTGTCCCAAATATTCGGAAATCGTTTTCATTGCGCAAATAATAAAAATAAGACTCGAAATAAATGAAGTATCAGAGATGAAATTCCATAAAAAAAAAAAAAATTTAAATAATTACTTTTTCAGCAGTATTGGTAAATCAATCGAAGTAATCGTAATATTCAATAGACATTCCAATTTTTCCAAAACTACCAAATTATGGTTGATTTAAGTATACTTACTCAGGTGTTTTAGCATGAAACTCAACTAAATATAACAATAAAGAAATGTTTAATAATGCATTCACTAAACTAATAGATAATGTATAAAATAAAATACAATGCAATCAAATATCTGGAATACAATTCATGTGATGTCAACACAAACACAGAAACACAAAATCGAGCATAGAACAGAAAGACGGACAGACAGACTTTCGCAACCAATGCCACTCACTAAATCAAGATAAGTACTCACTGTATGCAAATTTTCATGAAAATATCTTAAACCGCGTGGACGTGTATAGGGCACAACATACAGACAGACAGACAGACAGACAGACGGACAGACAGACAGACAGACAGACACCAAACGAGAAAAAGGCGGATTCGGCATCAGAAGGGTCCAAAACGGATAGAAAACTTGAAATGGGTCGAAAATATTGAATGTACAAACAAACACTCCATTCTTATTTATATAGATTGAAACATAGTGAAAGAAAAAAAGTGCAGACGATATCATTAAACTAACAGCGAAAACAATTTTGTAATTGAATCTGTCACCTCCAGTAAAGTTTTGTTCAAATTATAGAATTATTTTGTAGATGTAATTTACATACATTGAAGATGTTTTGTATTACAGAGTTTTGTGAGATTATTACCGAAACAGATGCGAGATGAAACAATTGAAACAGATGAATCTTTGCAAAGTTCTGAGTATTTGCGAAGTTCTTCATTTTTCAGCTGAGTTTTTTAGTGGGCTAGTTTGAAGTCGGAAACCCGGCAAAATCAATCTTGCAAATTTTTTGAGAGATCATTACTAAAAAAAGGACAGCGATCGTTGCAAAAAATATCGTGGTTAAACTGTCCAGTGAAGAAAAACTATTGCGAAGTTCTTCATTTTTCAGCTGAGTTTTTTAGTGGGCTAGTTTGAAGTCGGAAACCCGGCAAAATCAATCTTGCAAATTTTTTGAGAGATCATTACTAAAAAAAGGACAGCGATCGTTGCAAAAAATATCGTGGTTAAACTGTCCAGTGAAGAAAAACTATTGCGAAGTTCTTCATTTTTCAGCTGAGTTTTTTAGTGGGCTAGTTTGAAGTCGGAAACCCGGCAAAATCAATCTTGCAAATTTTTTGAGAGATCATTACTAAAAAAAGGACAGCGATCGTTGCAAAAAATATCGTGGTTAAACTGTCCAGTGAAGAAAAACTATTGCGAAGTTCTTCATTTTTCAGCTGAGTTTTTTAGTGGGCTAGTTTGAAGTCGGAAACCCTGCAAAATCAATCTTGCAAATTTTTTGAGAGATCATTACTAAAAAAAGGACAGCGATCGTTGCAAAAAATATCGTGGTTAAACTGTCCAGTGAAGAAAAACTATTGCGAAGTTCTTCATTTTTCAGCTGAGTTTTTTAGTGGGCTAGTTTGAAGTCGGAAACCCTGCAAAATCAATCTTGCAAATTTTTTGAGAGATCATTACTAAAAAAAGGACAGCGATCGTTGCAAAAAATATCGTGGTTAAACTGTCCAGTGAAGAAAAACTATTGCGAAGTTCTTCATTTTTCAGCTGAGTTTTTTAGTGGGCTAGTTTGAAGTCGGAAACCCGGCAAAATCAATCTTGCAAATTTTTTGAGAGATCATTACTAAAAAAAGGACAGCGATCGTTGCAAAAAATATCGTGGTTAAACTGTCCAGTGAAGAAAAACTATTGCGAAGTTCTTCATTTTTCAGCTGAGTTTTTTAGTGGGCTAGTTTGAAGTCGGAAACCCTGCAAAATCAATCTTACAAATTTTTTGAGAGATCATTACTAAAAAAAGGACAGCGATCGTTGCAAAAAATATCGTGGTTAAACTGTCCAGTGAAGAAAAACTATTGCGAAGTTCTTCATTTTTCAGCTGAGTTTTTTAGTGGGCTAGTTTGAAGTCGGAAACCCTGCAAAATCAATCTTACAAATTTTTTGAGAGATCATTACTAAAAAAAGGACAGCGATCGTTGCAAAAAATATCGTGGTTAAACTGTCCAGTGAAGAAAAACTATTGCGAAGTTCTTCATTTTTCAGCTGAGTTTTTTAGTGGGCTAGTTTGAAGTCGGAAACCCGGCAAAATCAATCTTGCAAATTTTTTGAGAGATCATTACTAAAAAAAGGACACCGATCGTTGCAAAAAATATCGTGGTTAAACTGTCCAGTGAAGAAAAACTATTGCGAAGTTCTTCATTTTTCAGCTGAGTTTTTTAGTGGGCTAGTTTGAAGTCGGAAACCCGGCAAAATCAATCTTGCAAATTTTTTGAGAGATCATTACTAAAAAAAGGACAGCGATCGTTGCAAAAAATATCGTGGTTAAACTGTCCAGTGAAGAAAAACTATTGCGAAGTTCTTCATTTTTCAGCTGAGTTTTTTAGTGGGCTAGTTTGAAGTCGGAAACCCTGCAAAATCAATCTTACAAATTTTTTGAGAGATCATTACTAAAAAAAGGACAGCGATCGTTGCAAAAAATATCGTGGTTAAACTGTCCAGTGAAGAAAAACTATTGCGAAGTTCTTCATTTTTCAGCTGAGTTTTTTAGTGGGCTAGTTTGAAGTCGGAAACCCTGCAAAATCAATCTTACAAATTTTTTGAGAGATCATTACTAAAAAAAGGACAGCGATCGTTGCAAAAAATATCGTGGTTAAACTGTCCAGTGAAGAAAAACTATTGCGAAGTTCTTCATTTTTCAGCTGAGTTTTTTAGTGGGCTAGTTTGAAGTCGGAAACCCGGCAAAATCAATCTTGCAAATTTTTTGAGAGATCATTACTAAAAAAAGGACACCGATCGTTGCAAAAAATATCGTGGTTAAACTGTCCAGTGAAGAAAAACTATTGCGTCTTATAGGCGATATGATGAGGAATATCATAATAATATGCAACAAGTATGTGGGGTGCCTGATCAGGTGTGACCTCGTCATCTGACAGTGGTTCAAATTTACGTGGTGTTGTCCTCGGATCTTTTCCTTCGTGGGTTGATCCCGGACCGTCTCCAAAAACCCGCTGTGTTGCTCCAGTGTGACGTTAATTTTTTTTTTAAATATCAAAAAACAAAACAATATGTAACTAAAATCGAAACAATTTTTTAAATTTAAAACTGTTCAAGAAATAAGCGCTGTTTTTGCACACAAACCAACAAAATTAAACACAAGACATAATTTAAAAAATAAAAATAAGTACTTTTGAAGATCCTTTGTTTACATATCAAAACTAAATAACGCTAATGGAAAAGAAGCTCACTTTGAAAGTCCCTAAAATAAACTGGAAATCGTCAAAATATAATAGAGCGAGAAATGGTAACTATTTTATATGCCCAGGCTCATGAGTCCAAAGCTGATAGTAAACGTGAATTGTATACTATTTTCGTCTACCGGGTGGTGAAAGTGAATATTCATCATCGAATTGGTCCACTGGAAGGTAATTGGTAATTTTTTGTTAACGTCGTACTAGAGCAACACAACGGGCTATTGACGACGGGTCCACTGAAAGGTAAAACTTTATTGATACATCATCTGATTGGTCCGCGCGACATAGTAGTAGAATTTTGCGATTTTACCATATTTGCCACCACTCTAGAAATGCGAATTCACACATTTATCCTGTCATAAGAAACCAACCAACCGTTATAGTGTTTAAGGTGTTAGCCTCTAGATAGGAAGGTTCCTGGTTAGAATCCAGTTCCGGGCATGGATGTTTGTAAGCGTATGGTGTAGAGGCGGCTGGCGCACCTAAAATCTGTCGTGGCCGAAAGTCCTCACGTTGGGTTGGCGTGGAAGTTTGGAGAGTGGGTTGCCAGCTCAGGTGTTGCTTCGTCATCTGACCGTAGTTCAAAATTACGAGGTCTTGTCCTCGGATCTTTCCCTTAAGGCAGTGGTCCCCAACCCCCGGTCCGCGGACCGGTACCGGTCCGTGGATCAAATGGTACCGGTCCGTTCAAGAAATATTAAATTATTTCCATTTTATTTACTTTGGTGTATTTATCTCGGGTTTGTGCGGTTCTTATCTATGAAATGTCCACTCAAATTAGGTAATGGTAATGGTAATTTTAGTTAACGTCGTACTAGAGCAACACAACGGGCTATTGACGACGGTCCGGAATCAGTCCCTTAAGGGCCACTCAAATTAGGAGGCGGTAAATCAGAACTTGAAATTTGTTCTGTTACTAGAGCTTCAATTAGGATTTCTGAATTCTGTATGCCTCTATTTTCTAATTTTGAGAAATGTGACAACTGTTTTCAAGTTGGCAGACAAAGTAGCTGCATTTAAATCCAAACTGAAGTTGTGGGGACGGCGCGTGAAGAGAGGCTTTTTGGACATATTTCAGACA
Source organism: Metellina segmentata (assembly GCA_947359465.1). Taxonomy (NCBI): domain Eukaryota; kingdom Metazoa; phylum Arthropoda; class Arachnida; order Araneae; family Tetragnathidae; genus Metellina; species Metellina segmentata. The sequence continues at coordinate 81,778,762 of OX375875.1, read as the reverse complement.
TTAGCGGGGATTTTAGGCGGAGACTGAGCCTAAACATTAATTCTCCTAGTTGGTGCACGATCACCTGTCTTTGCTTTTAAAAGAGTTCGAGCGCTTCGTGTGTTTTTTGTGGTTGGGAAACTATTTTATTGATTTAGCCTTTAGTGAGTTAAAATGTTAAATCACATTATATTCATTTTTTGGTGAAAATGCAGCGGGCCGCGTTAAAATTATCAAACGTTGATCCGGTCCGCGGCGACAAAAAGGTTGGGGAGCACTGCCTTAAGGGACTGATCCCGGACCGTCGTCAATAGCCCGTTGTGTTGCTCTAGTACGACGTTAACTAAAATTACCATTACCCCCGCAAGAAAAGTGACGCAAGTCAAACAATAAAAATTTGATGTTACGTCATTGGAGAAATATGTATGAGGTGCACCACCGTGTTATATTACTATTCAATAGAATATAATAGAAGTTACTACAATAAATACTTACCTAAAATTTAAAAGAAGCTTATACGATTTTAATATAAGTTTTATAGTATCACTTAAGTTGATGTTTCTCAAATTCTGCAATTTTGAGTTGTCACTTTTCTTGCCGGAGTGCAATATGATGTCATTCTGACAAATTTGCATTGATGTGTATGAATGGCATCACGTCAATTCGTAACTTCTCCAAGTTTGAAGCCAACCGCATACTTTTTCACGAAGCTATCCCGATTCTTATTTTGCTCCTTAATTTATCAAACCAGTGTAAAAGCGTTGCAACAGAATCGTAAAAATTCAACGCAATATAACTAAATTCGGTATAACTAACCTGAAAAATTTTATTTATCGAGTTTTGACATTTCTCTTTGTAAATCTCTGCACTTAAAAACTACTTTTTTTTTTGCGTAGAAAAATAAAATACAAACAGCGGAGAAATTGGAGTTAGAAGCCATTTACAGGAACGATAGATTCAAAGAATTATAAAACTTCTTATTTACTTGCATCACAGAAAAAAAAAATGCTCGTAATCTACAACTGAAAGGTAAAGCAGTCGAGTGAATCCAACACAATGTCAAAGCGTTTGAACAAATGGCGAAGTTATTCATGAGCTGCAAAGCAAGCCACGTCATCTCGGACCAGCAAACTAATTTTTTCAAACTAGTTTCGAGTGCTATTTTACCAAACCACTACTCTTTGCGAAAGCAGGTGGGCGAATCCGTAGTAGAAACCGAACTTCATTAACGTGTTAAATCCACTCAGAGGAGAAAAAAATCCACCATTTTTTTTCCTCCTTCCTTTGCCAGTACGCTTTAATTAGCATAACCTGAAAAGAAGGTTAGAAAACTCCGAAGAATTACACGTACAGCATAAGATTTCGATCGGGAAATATTTTCATAATAATAATAAATAATTGCAGTACTATCTCAAAAAAAAAATGATGCAACAAGAAATATTACCTTATAAATGTATTACTTATTGGCGTTTCTCAAGGCCGCTCTGATAGTTGGTAGGAGTGGAATTTCCGTCATATTTGGCGATGTTCCGGGATCAACTCCAAAGGGAACGATAAGAGGACATCACCTGTTGTGTTGCTCCAGTGCGATGTTAATAAAATACCTACCTACCGAGGACATCACCTCGCATTTTTGAGCTTCAGACAGATTTACCAGTTCCAGCCCCCACGTACACGACGGTCTTTGGTTGAATCGAGTTCCCAACTGGTGTTCTCCGGTTGTTAATCCGTTACTCTACAAACTGGGCTACCACAGATCCATACCCACTCAGCAAATTAAATTGTTTTAGAGGACAGTGTTCTTTAAAATCACTAAAATCGATGTTTCATTTGTGCGTAAAAAAACCATTTATAACATACTACAGAAAGCAAAACAATTTCAAGTTGCATAATTTTTGGTAATGGTAATTTTTAGTTAACGTCGTACTAGAGCAACACAACGGGCTATTGACGACGGTCCGGGATCAGTCCCTTAGAGCAGTGGTCCCCAACCCCCGGTCCGTGGATCAAATGGTACCGGGCCGCCGCGAAGGAACATTAAATTATTTTCATGTTTTTTACTATGGTGTATTTCTCTCGGGTTTTTGCGGTTCTTATCTATAAAATGACCACTCAAACTAGGAGGCGGTAAATCAGAACTTGAAATTTGTTCTGTTACTAGAGCTTCAATTATGATTTCTGAATTCTGTATGTCTCCATTTTCCAATTTTGACAAATGTGACAACTGTTTTCAAGTTGGCAGACAAAGTAGCTGCATTTATAACCAAACCTAAGTTGTGGGGACGGCGCGTGAACATTTAGACATGTTTCAGACATTAGTGGGTATTTTAGGCGAGACTGAGGCTAAACATTCATTCTCCCAGTTGGTGCACGATCACCTGTCTTTGCTTTTAAAAGAGTTGGAGAGCTACTTCCCAACCACAAAAGACCCATTTGTCAACAAATCAGGCGAATCTAGCATGTCTGTGCAAGAAGATCAACTGCTGGAGATTGCAAATGAAGGCGGCCTTAAAACTACGTTTGAGACAACAACTTTTCCGGTGTTCTGGATTAAAGTCATGGCGGAATACTCTGAGATTGCCACCACAGCACTTAAATCCCTATTGCATTTCCGACAACCTATCTGTGTGAAGCGGGGTTTTCTGCAGTGACAGCAACCAATACAAAACAACGCAATAAACTGGACCTAAGCAACACTCTTCGGGTGTCATTGTCTCCTATTACCCCCAGATGAAACCATTTTGTAGCAAAGAAACAAGCTCAGGGTTCTCATTGATTTAGCGTTATAGTGAGTTAAAATAATGTTAAATCACTTTCTATTCATTTTTTGGTGTAACTGTATTTTATTTTGAAGGCATGTTTATCTACAATTAAACTAAAAATTTAAATCAAAACAATCTAAAATATAAACAATCAACGCCCCCCCCCCTCAGCGGGCCGCGTTAAAATGATCAAACGTTGATCCGGTCCGCAGTGATAAAAAGGTTGGGGAGCACTGCCTTAGAGGAAGGATCGAGGACAACACCTCGTAATTTTGAACCACGGTCAGATGACGAAGCAACACCTGAGCTGGCACCCCACTCTCCAAACTTCCACGCCAACCCAACATGAGGACTTTCGGCCACGACAGATTTAAGGTACACCAGCCGCCTCTACACCATACGTTTACAAACATCCAATGCCGAACCCGGATTCGAACCAGGAACCTTCCGATCTAGAGGCTAACACCTTAACCACTATACCGGTCAGTCGGCGCATAATTTTTGGAGTTTACAAATACAACATAATATATGTAGCAAATAAGAAAAGTAAGTCTACTTCAACAAAGCGTTTATCTCCGATTGATATTTTTAGGTATTCTTCTCATTTCTTAAAGTTCTCTCCGCATCTGGTTTTAATTGATGATAAAATTTAAAAAAAAATTGTACAGATAATTCTTACAGGTAGGTAGGTAGATATTTTATATAATTTCGTTCCGGTGCATTCCACGGGCTATCGACGACGCTCCATGATCAATCCCAACGGGAAAAGGATAATCTTTGGAATCTGCTGCATGTATAAATTACGTGATGATGTCCTCGGCTCTTAAATAAAAATATGAAATTTTATGACTTTCCTACCTTTGTATCCCGAAATATTCAATCCTTACATTGGTGTAAATTTCAAGGATCATCTCGAAATAGGAAATCGCTATTTGTAGATCGAGATTAATTGTAGTTATAGCTACCCGAATTTCAAATTTGAACGCTATTTCAAACGTATATGTCCAAGAATTATTATATTTATTACGAAAGTGCAAACGATTTAAGAAATACATTTTTATATTTACTATGCAAGTGCAAACGATTTGAGAAATGTGCAAACGATTTGGGAAATGCATTTTTATATTTACAAGTGCAAACGCCCATTTAACAGTGCTGGCTCATTCGAACATAATGTTCGAATTTCTAAGTAATTTCTAAGTAACCAGTCCATCTAACCACCAAACGACATTTTCAAATTTAAATAGCTACCACTGAATAATTTATCACTGCTAACCTACTTCAAAAGAAATAGTGAAAATGTACCACAAGGAAAAATTAAAAACTGGAACAGTCGAACTTATAAAAAAAAATTAACACCTGTGGTCGCTGACCTTAAAGAGTTAAAAAGCGAATATGTCAATCGTTTCTACTTCTCGCAGCAACGGAATTTCGATCGAAACTGAATCGAAATCGGCGGTTCAGATAGCGCGCAGTCTTCCCTCACTTGAAACGCAAAACTATTCTAGTTACTACAACCTGTTTGATCCGTAACCAACTCTGAAAAAGAAGAACAAGGCAGAGCACGGAAACATTGTTCCAACTTTAATATTCGGGATTATTAGATAGTAACCAATGTAGCCAGCGAAGCGCAAAACTAGCTACGACTACATGACCTGAAACTCAACTTTCCGCCTTCCAGTTTGGAGTCGATGGTAATGCGTCGATTAAATTCTTATCAGGTACTTCTTATTCAACCACCTAAATTATACCTGCACACAATACTGCTTTTTTTCTTTCGTAGTCTATCCTCGTCGCAAACATCCGCTGTGCAGTGCAGGGATTAGAAATATTCTTTTCTGGACATTTTTCATTCTTTCTCGTCTTTGATTATACTAGGGTTGAATGGCATACTTCGTAATACTTTGGATTTGCAATATTTTGAAGGTTTTCCTTTCAAACAATCCTTTCAAACAATCCTTTCCTTTCGGCACACTCTTGATAAGATCCAGTGATTATTTGCCGACCAACCGGTATAGTGGTTAAGGTGTTAGTCTCTAGATCGGAAGATTCCTGGTTCGAATCCGGTTTCGGGCATGGATGTTTGTAAACGTATGGTGTAGAGGCGGCTGGTGCACCTTAAATCTGTCGTGGCCGAAAGTCCACACGTTGGGTTGGCGTGGAAGTTTGGAGAGTGGGGTGCCAGCTCAGGTGTTGCTTCGTCATCTGACCGTGGTTCAAAATTACGAGGTATTGTCCTCGGATCTTTCGCTTAAGGGACTGATCCCGGACCGTCGTCAATAGCCCGTTGTGTTGCTCTGGTACGACGTTAACTAAAATTACCATTACCATTACCGGTTTTTCAACGTGCGGAGCCGCTGCGGCACAGAAGCCCAGCTATGCAAACATAACCGTGAAATGACGCACGAACTCATTTCGCGCCATTTGCGATAAATATTCTATCTAAGATGGTAATGGTAATGGTAATTTTAGTTAACGTCGTACTAGAGCAACACAATGGGCTATTCTATCTAAGAAAACGGGTTTATTTCGCTTATTTGGTGTAAAAAAAAAAGTATATTTTGAAACACAAAGTAGACGTTACTGGATACAACCATTTATTAATTATTATTTATATTCCATTTGTTTATGAAAACAAGTTACTTCACAACGGAGACGCGTGTGTGGCTGCCGCACATTGAAAAACCGGATGTGTGCACCGGGCCTTAACGTCGATCTGGAGCAGCACAGTGGGCTGTTGACGACGGTCCGGGACCAAACACAAGACGATGTATGTCAAGTAAAATTGTGAAAAGTATTTCGGAATTTTGTAATTTTTAATTAACGTCGTACTATAGAGCAACACAAAGGGCTATATGAAAGAAAAAATGAGATTTGTATGTATTTTAATTAACGTCCGTACTGAAGCAATACAGCAGGCTATTGACGACGGTCCGGGACCTAAGGAAAAAAGAGGGTAGGTTATTAACTTCGTATTGGAGCAACACAACATGGAAAGATGATGGGTATTTTAATAACGTCGTACTGAGCAACACAACGGGCTATTGACGACTGTCCGGTATCAATCCCCTAAGTCGGTCACGGTCCCCACGGTCAGATTAAAAGTTCTGAATAGAGTAGAGCGATAAGAGCAGGAAAATTTTCACATGGGTATTCCCGGGAGTATTCTCCCGTGTTTACTAAAGACAGTTAACATCATGGAAAAGAAAAAGATTTCTAGAGTACCTCGGGTTCGTAAAACCTGTTGACACTTAAAGAAGATGTGACCCTGATTGTCCAATTCCGAAAGGAAAGATTCGAAGACAGATCGCAATTTTTAATCACGGTCAGGTGACAAGATCAACACCTGAGCTGGCACCCCACGCTTCAAAATTCCCAACGTGAGGACATTTGAGGCCATCCAAGATTAAACATACACCAGCCCCCACTAAAACGACGATCTTTCGTTGGATCGAGTTTCAACCCTCCAGCACTAATACACGACATCGAACTGGGATTTTGAGGCCCTGTCATCAATAGAGTAAAAAACATGTAAAAAAAATTAAATGAAATTTTTTCATCTAATAGTTATTCCAAAACAACTCTTACATGTAAACGACCTGTATCTTTATTCTTCCTTCCCGGAAGTTTTTGTATAAAAAATACAAACTGTATTTTTTATGAATTGTTGTTACATAACCCACCATTATGTTTAATAACTTTAAGGAAAACATTATTTTAAAATTATTTTCTTGCTTATTGTTTTACTCAATCGATGGTAATTTGCGGAATATAACTGGTCATATTGCCGCCTTTTGTCCCGCTATAAATATGGGACCTTTCGCGTGATTAGTTCAATTCCTTTGCGCTTCATTTCGACACCGATGGACACAAAATTAAACAGAACAGTCGTTATTGGGGATCAGAAAACCCATGGTTAATTGAGCCGTTATTTTTTAAAGTGGTTTAAGTCCATTTTTCATACATCGAGATACTTAAGGGAGTGCGTTTAAATTAATTTTAAAATATTGTCAAACGTTACTCAATTTGGATGGTGTTTTTAACACTATAAACCTGTTAAATGTTATCATGTAATAATAATTATTAAAATTGTTAAAGAAAATAAACTCATTTTGTTTCAAAGTGGACTTATACCACTTTCAAAAATAACATCTCAATTCATAACACACAGACCTCTTCATCAACTTAAAAGAGAAACTGCTTCGTGTGCAATTTAGAGAGGAGGCATGTATTGGACCTTTTCTTTTGGAGGTAGAAAGGGGTTGGCTGAGCCGCGGTAGCTCAGTCAGTAGAGCGTCGGGCTCGCATCGGAAGGGTTGTGGGTTCTGTCCTCAGCGGAGCCTGCAATTCTGTTGGTTGCGAGATCGGCGCTTGGACCTGGCTAAAGACCGTCGTGTTCGCTAATGGTGGCTGGGGCACGTTAAATAGGTCGTGGTCACAAAGTCCCCCATGTTCCTATACCCAATCAATACCTCTGGGGGTACCTGATCAGGGGGTTATCGGCCTCTGATTGGGATCTAAATTACGATATGTGTGAGTGAATGGATGTGTGAAAGGGACCTTCCTGTAAAACGGATGTGTCATGCATGAAGAAGTCCAACCTTCCGGGGCAATGGCACCCCCAATTGGGCCATATATGGCCCGCACGACAACAACAACAACAAGGGGTTGGCTTTTTAATTGCGCAAGGGTCATATTTGGCCATGCTGCGACAAATACAAGACAGACAACATCAAGTAATAGGCATACGCAAAAGAAGGTTTTTACTGACACGGAAGGAAGAAATACACCCATGGAGGAGGAATCGAACCTACGTCACCTACAACTCGTAGGTTGTTTGCCTCCAAATGTGCATAATGCCAGCTATCCCTAATTGAATTGCTCTTCATTGTATAAGTACAGTAGACCGGGGTAAAGTTGGGACTAGGGGTGCAACTTTAGAACAGCGGGTAATTTTTGGCTTTCGAATTTCCAGCCAATGCCATACGTTTCGAACTAGCATGCAATCACCACTACCAATCCCTACGGTATGTTTCGCTACCTCGCGGCAACTATTTGAAGCTGTAGTTACACTGACGTCGGAAGGCATCTCGATTTATTTTCAACCTCGTGTTGTCAAGTTTCTAGTTTTTGTGCCAACTTTCATACGCTTTTTAAAAACTGCAAATACTTCACTACAGGCAGGTATGTTTTTCAAGTACATGCTTTGACTTATATTTCATGTGATAATAATATTTTTAATACTTGAATTTTGTTTTATAACCTCGACATTGTAAATTTGCAGCACTGAGTGGCGTGGCATTGGGACTGTCCCATGATTCCAAGTCCAAATGTTGGAAGATTTGGGAAAAAGTTGGGAATTTTTCACTACAAACTCTGAAGACAGCGAAATATTCAGCGACTTGGAGGTGTAGCTTGCTCTATCGATGCCAAGAAAATCTTTAAGTTTCCTCCAAAACATGATGGTGGGAAACTACGTTCTGGTGAGGTACGAGGGTGAACTTTACACTGGATGGATGGAACGTCGAGGTAAAAAAACAATGACAAAGTACTCGTATATGCCAAGAAGAAGTCCTACCTTAAATATGAAATGAACAGCAAAGCCCGATAAAATTTATTATTCGAGGGACGAAATATTAAAAAAAAAAAAAAAAACAGACTGGACAAATTAGCCATTGGGAAATTTTCAAAGTTAAAGAACTAATAGTTTACGAAGAACTTTTAAATTCCCTTGCAAGCAATTAATTTAAGTAATTGGTATTTATTAGTTAACGTCGTACTAGAGCAACACAACATGCTATTGACGACGGTCCGGGATCCATCTCTGAAGGGAAAGATCCGAGGACAACACCTCGTAATTTTGAAAAACTGTCTGATGACGAAGCCACATCTAAACTGGCACCCCACTCTCCAAACTTCCGCACGAACTCAACGTGAGGTCTTTCGGCCACGACAGATTTAAGGTGCATAAGCCGCCTCTACACCATGCGATTACAAACATCCTTGCCCGGACCCGGATTCGAACCAGGGACCTTCCGATCTAGAGGCTAACACCTTAACCACTATACCGGTTGGCCGGCCAATTAATTTAAGTAAAAACGTTGCTAATCTTGACAAACCTATTATGGGACAGATTGATTTTTCCTAGTGTTTCTAAGCGAAAAACAGTACTGTCCCAAATTCACCCAAATTAATAGGATAAGATTGGAACAAAGATGGAGGACGTTTATTAAGATGTCATTGGTCGAAGAATAAAATCATGCCCCTATTTGGTAAGAGGAAGGTTAACTCCATATAATATTAGTCTCGGCAATCTAGCTTAATACGTGTTGACAGGAGTAATAAAAACCGCTAAAAGAGTCTCAAAGTTACCACGGTCTACGGTATTTCAATCGTCAAAATATGACATCGAATTTTTGTTGTGGTATTTATTTGACATCCTGTTTTCAAAAGCCATTAACCCAGTTCGAATAAAAATTCCGGCTGCTTACTAACTTGATGACACTTATCGAATTCGATTAATGTTAAATTGGGCTATTGATGAAGGGAAACCGGTTAGGTTCATTATTCAATCAAGTGTGAATTCTTGGAACTTCATTTATTTGTTAATTATTTTACAATTTGATTTAAAAGAGTCTACGTATACCGCCAATCTTGCTAGGCTTTATTGAACAGTCGATGAAAGTCGGTCCCTAGATCAAACCCCCATAACTGCTCTCCAGGTCCCAATACAGCTCGACTCCGACAAGAAGTCAGTCAACCTTGGGCGAGTCAATTTTTGAATAGGTGTGAAAGGTTATTTGGAGTAAAGCTGAGGTACGCAAAAGTCTAAATGGCTATCGCCGTGTCTGGTTCTGTGAGAGGTGGGGCGCAATGTTACACGTATTTTATTTTCAGCTGTGTCATCAATATATGCACCAAAACGAAGCAAACAATGCCCTTAAATGATATTTGATCTCTTACATATATCTTACAAATCATTAAAATTTAAAAAAGTAACATTTATTTCCAGTATTTAATGTTTTTGGAAGTGATGTACATTGTTACGCTGTTCCCCACTTTCGGGGTACAGTGTTACACGCTGTGGGATACAGTGTTACGATATAATAGCAACAATAAGTATAAAGAATGGGCTTTTATTAAAATTCTTTTTAATTGAAATATACAGATATATAATGATTCCTTTAGCAGGCTTAAAGTAAAATACCATTTTTGATAAGTTAACGTATAATCGAAACAGCTTTAAATGTGAGGAAAACATTAGCAATGATTATAGCCCACAGTTATAAAGTAAATGGTACAATAAGATTAAAGAAATTGTAATTTTATTTTAGATTTTGATAAGAAGATAAATCCACAGGGAAAATCAACATTTCTGTTTTCTCATTGTCCCTCCTAATGGAATTGGGAGCGAAATTTTGAAAGTGATTTTTGATTTTTCAAGTGGATAAACTTCATTTGTTCGTGAAAATTTATCGGACGGAAAAATTCTTTTGACATACAACACTTCAAAATCAACATTGTTCTGATTCACAACTTCCTCAATAGAGTGAATTTTATGTTCTTTAAGGTATCCTTCTCCAACTATAACGAGATGTTAATTGTTGTCGTCTACAGCAATGTCCGATTATAATTCTAAAAAAGAGATGTTATCACTATCAGTATAAGATGGTGAATCTTCATTTTCTGTTGATGATATCTTGGTAGGCTTATGCTTCAGGTTCACTTGGGCTCGCTTCCTTCCTTGGAATTTTTTTTTTTTTTTTTTAGGGTTTAGTGCTTTTTTCTTTTTTAATATTTCCTCTGTAATCATATTATTAACTAGCGTATCAGTCAAGTTCCAACATTATACCCGTCATCTATTTTGTGCAATTTTTTGGGGTGGGGCTTTAGAGAAAGACCTTATTTCTTAAGGAAACATAATTTTGTTAGCTTGTGAATGTTTCGAATGAATTAACAGAAGAAAACATAACCATGTAAAGAAAATCATGTAAAGACTAAACATCACATAAAAAGATATGCAAACCTATATGGAGGAAAAGCTTTAGGAAATATTAATCAATTTATTTATATTATCATTCATATTTATAACTAAAAATCTTAAAATGAAAAATGCAGAGTTTTAACCCTTCTTTGCATAGTGGTGGAGATTTCCATCATAACATTGAATGCCCAAAAATTATATAAAAGAACAAGTTCACTTTAAGTTGATCGTGTCTGGATACCTTTTTGATGTCCATTGCATAAAAAAAAACATAGCTGTCAAAAATAAGCAAGTGTCACTATCAGTAAAACGAGCTTGAAGTCGTCATTTAGTCATTAGTCATTTAGTCGTCGTTTGTTGTAGTTGCAATAAACGTATGATTTCGTTTTTAATTTTGTTTTATTATATTTGAGTTTCTATTGCTAAAAAAGTGAAAATGAGTGGAAGAAAGGTTTGTAACATGTATTTCTGTTATTTTTAGAGCAATTTCTAAAAAAGTTTGCGTTTAATTTAAAAAATACCACATGATACCATCCTATTGTTTTTTGCTAAATTTATACAATAAATAAATACTAATTTTTTTTAACCATTTTTCCTTTAATTTTGAACTTGAATTATATCACTTTGATTTATTTCACCAATAAAGAAACAATCATGCAAAGCAGGGTTAAGAATAATAAAACTTACATTGTGAAATATATGCTTGTTTGTAAAGTGTTAATGGGACAAATTATGTATGCAACAGTGTGCCCCCCAAAAAATGCAGAGTTATAAGAATAACAAAACTTACATTGTGAAACATATGATTGTTTGTAATGTGTTAATGGGACAAACTATGTATGCAACTGTGTGCCCCATTTTATTCTGTAACGCCGTACCTCATCTGCCATAGCTTGTAACAGAAAAATTTTATGACTACATAATATGAATTTAGATCATCCATTTTAACTCAACATATCCTAAGCACAATTAGCTTTACTACTAAAATATTATTCATTATAAAATAAGCATTTCTCATGAATAAAGATAATTTAATTACAAACACAAAATTTTACTTTTAACATGCAAAAATAGAGATTTGCTTACAGAAATGTAACTAATGATGTATATTCTTCCAAAACACATCGACTTCTGAAAAACAAGATGACTAACAAGATTGTAAAAAAAAAATAGAACTAATTTTGCTACCATTTTAAAAGGAAATTCACTGTAACACTGTGCCCCATGTAATACTGTGCTCCACCTTCCCTTATTCCAGCCAACTCACCATCACTGCTATTGCCTCACGTCAGTATAAAACAACCAGAGACCGAGCTAAAAACGTCATGTGTGGAAACGTTTTGTTTTATTTACAATCTAACACTTTATTTAAAGAATAGACTTGTCCCAAACTCGACTGTGCCTCCTCTTGTTAGCCGGGTAAGGTAATGGAATTAATATTTCACTGGAGCAACACAACGTGTTATTGGCGATGGTCTGGTTCAAATTAGGGATGCGACATCGACAAAAACATAGATATTTTCAAACATCGATGTTTATAAAATTCAGTGTATTTAAACTTTTTTCCCCAATTTCTTAAAACTGGTTTATCAACTAGTGATGCCCCAGCGACAGCATAACATCGATGTTTTGAATCTTCGATGTTCAAAATTAAAACATCGATGTTGATAATACATCACCCCAAAACCATCGATGTTTTTAAAATTTAGTGTATTTGAACTTTGTCCCCCATTTCTTAAAACTGGTTTAGAACCTAGTGATGCAACATCGACAGCAAAACATCGACGTTTATAATGCATCGCCCCCAAACTATCGATGTTTTTAAAATTCAGTGTATTTAAACTCCCCCCCCCCATTTCTTAAAACTGGTTTAGCAACTACTGATGCGACATCGGCACCAATACATCGAGTTTTTTTTATAAAACATCAATGTTTTGAAAACATCGACATCGATGTCGCATCCCTACTTTTCAGACCCTTCACCCTTAACCACTTTGTTCTAAAAGTATGTTCAATTTGCTGATTATAAAAATTATGTTACTTGGTTATTTTTAAAATTTTTATAACGGTATTTTTTTCATTTAAAAATAAAACATCGACAACGTAAAAACATTGACAAGCATAAACATCGATGTTACAAAAACATCGATGTTAAATACATCGATGTTTTTTTAAATACATCGATGTTTTTTTTAAATACATCGATGTTTTTAAAAAAACATCGACATCGATATCGCATCCCTAGTTCAAATCCCAAATGGAAAGATCCAAGACGGCCAACACCTCGTCATTATGAACCTCAGTCAGATGTCGAGATTACCTGTGCTGGCACCACACTCTCCAAACTTCCCTACGCCAATGAGAGAACATTTGAGGCCACAAAAATTTAACGTACTCCATCCCCCACGGACATGGCGGTCTTTGGCTGGATCGAGTCATTAACTCGCAACCACTACTCTTTCAACAGGTCTACCGCGGTCCCCTGATATTAGCCGGATTACACAAACTTGAGATACCAGGTAGGGATGCGACGTCGATGTTTTCAAAACATCGGTATATTTAACATCAATGAATTGGGGTCGATGTTTATACTTGTCGATGTTTTATTTTTAAATGAAAAAAGTACCGTTATAAAAATTTTTAAAATAACCAGGTAGTATAATTTTTATAATCAGCTAATTGAACATACTTTTAGACCAAAGTGGCCAAGGGTGTAGGGTCTGAGAAGTAGGGATGCGACATCGATGTCGATGTTTTGAAAACATTGATGTTTTATAAAAAACATCGATGTATTGGAGTCGATGTCGCATAACTAGTTGCTAAACCAGTTTTAAGAAATGGGGAAAAAAGTTTAAATACACTGAATTTTGAAAACATCGATTGTTTGTGGGCGATGCATTATCAATATCGATCTTTTAATTTTGAACATCGATGTTTTGCTGTGGATGTCGCATCACTAGGTGCTAAACCAGTTTTAAAAAATGGGAAAAAAAGTTTAAATACACTGCATTTTTTAAACATCGATGTTTGAAAACATCTATGTTTTTCGGGCGATGTATTATCAACATCGCTGTTTTAATTTTGAACATCGATGTTTTGCTGTCGATGTTTTCAAAACATCGATGTATTGGAGTCGATGTTTTTGTAACATTGATGTTTATACGTGTCGATGTTTTTACGTTGTCGATGTTTTATTTTTGAATAAAAAAACCGTTATAAAAATTTAAAAAATAATCAAGTAGCATAATTTTTAAATTCAGCAAATCGAACATACTTTTAGACCAAAGTGGCCAATTGAGAAGGGTCTGAAAAGTAGGGATGTGACATCGATGTCGATGCTTTCACAACATTGATGTTTTATAAAAAAACATCGATGTATTGGATCCGATGTCGCATCACTTAGTTATTTCCCCATTTCTTAAAACTGGTTTAGCAAGTTTAAATTCATTGAATTTTAAAAACATCGATGGTTTGAGGACAATGCATTATCAACATCGATGTTTTAATTTTCAACATCGATGTTTTGTTGTCGATGTCGCATCAATAGTTGGTAAACCAGATTTAAGAAATGGGGAAACAAGTTTGAATACACTGAATTTTAAAAACATCGATGTTTAAAAACATTGATGTTTTTGGGTCGATGTATTATCAACATCGATGTTTTAATTGTGAACATCGGTGTTTCAAAACATCGATGTTTTGCTATCGATGTCGCATCACTAATACCAGGCTCGTCATAAATGCCAATATATACCCTCATGTATTCATTGAAAACATAATATTTCTCTGCGCCTTTCCCCACTTACTGCACAACATTATTACTGTAAATACAGTAAGTACTTTGGTACTTAAGTACTTTGACATTAAATGGACTACGCAATCGACTGCATGGTATCGTTATGAAGCTCTCAGCGATGTTCTATTCAAATATACAAAGAACATTTGTGTCAGCGGTTTGAATTGAGCATTTTGGAAACTGTGAACCGGTGCACACGTTTACATCAAATTAAATTACTTTGAAACGAAACTCGACCAGGTGATATCAGCCCTCGGTACAGCTACACTCTACGTTTATGAGCGATGGCAACGGACTTGGCGATTTTTTTGGTGCACTTCTAGTAGCGAGTTGTGGTAGATTAAGGCAACCCATCTGTCTTTACGGCTATTGTGGTTTTTATGGCAACCTCGGCAAACGGTAACTTTAAATTTTTCATTTTGAATATTCTAGAAAGTTCTTCCAAAATCCGTTAAAGTCGTTTGATTTCATTGGTTCGTTTGAAATTTTCCTTTGCTTCCATTGGTTATTTTGATTTTAAAATATCGTTTGATTGCATTGGTCCTTTTAAATTTTTTTCTGTGATACCATTGGTTCATTTATTTGTATTTTTACAGTTTTGGAATTTTTATTTTATAATATTACTAAACGGGCTACGCCGGCTAGCGCTCGGCGGTGTGTAATAGTGCTTTTTTTTTAACTTTTTTACACACCGTAATTAAACATGCTTTGATTTGTATATTTTATTTATTTTTATGAAGCAATTCTTCAAATCATTGCTTATTCAATCGAATATTTAATGAAAATTGGACGAAATATACATATACCGCTACAAAATTACCCATGTCTAGTGATATTTTGCAGGAAATAGACATAATTAAAATCTAACTCCTAAAGAATATTTCTTCAATAGATAATATACCGTAACACCATAATGCAAACAAAAATAATATTCCAATCCTTGAAAAAATGGAATATTCTGAAAAAAACAAACCACGTACGTATCTATTCAAACTTGTTGAATTTCGACTTCCTCAATATATTGTGAAATAGAATAATGCGACAAAAGACTTTTCAACGATATTGACAAAGACAATAATGATTTATTAACAAAAAGAACACATATTCATAATACTTGGGAATCCTCAAATATGTCCGCAATATCTCGCAGTCAGCTCAAATACCCAAACACGGAATTCTAAATAAAATTAAAAAAATAAACATAAATTCTGACGTGGCCAGATACCGGGTAGCAAAATTACTTTTACATGAAAAGAAGAAATAAAAAGTCAGTTCAAACATAAATATTACAATTTAATTCCTTATTTTGCATAGAAATTGACATCGGCTATTTGAAAACAGCAACAATTCAAAATATCTAGGTTATTTTATTTACGTTGATTGTTGCAATTCGACGATACACAAATATCGTCGATTTCGGGTACACGTACGTTAGTGTTTTATATATATAGATATTTTTCACAAAACGTTTAAGAGTTTTTATTTTTTTTATTTTTTTGCAATTTGTGGAATTTTTGTTTTTCTATTATTCTTCCCCGGAACGGTTCTGACGTATCAGGCTGTATTATTTCTTGCTTTTTTTCTTTTAAAAATCTTTTTATTTTCAAACATAATACTGTATTTAGTGTAATTGATAAGTTTCAGGGTATTCTTACCCAACATTCGCAGCTTAGTTTTTCTGCTGGTTCACAAATATGTTTAAGCTTACTACTTTTTTCGAAAAAATTTTGAAATTATACTTTTCAAAACGTTCTCAGTTGTGTTTTCAAGCTTTCGTTTTCCATTGTAAAAAGAAAATTATTTTTGAAATAATTCTTTCCTTGGCAACTTTAGAAAAGTCCGCAAAAAAAAAAAAAAAAAAAAAAAAAACGTTGCCACCGCTTATAAACGTATATTGTAGCTGTACCCAGCTTTCCGATTTGAATATCGTAGTACATCTCCGATTGAATCACGTAGCACATCTCACCGATTTGAATATCGTAGTACCTCTCCGATTTGAATATCGTTGTACATCTCTCCAAACTGACGGTGCCGACCAACCGGTATAGTGGTTAAGGTGTTAGCCTCTAGATCGGAAGGTTCCTGGTTCGAATCCGGGTCCGGGCATGGATGTTTGTAAACGTATGGTGTAGAGGCGGCTGGTGCACCTTAAATCTGTCGTGGCCGGAAGTCCTCACGTATTTGGTCCCTTCTGTCACTGAGGAGAAGGGGCGAAAGCCATATTTAGCCCCCTACACACATTATCAAGGAACATTATTAACATTTTAACTTCAAAAGTAACATTAAAAAGTACCGTTCAAGCTAATTAGAATTCTAATTTCATTTCCTGTCAATAGATGCAGGCAGGTTCAGATCTAAAGGAGTGCAAACTTGGCATTTGCTCTGGGCAGCCGATTTCGTGGGTGGGGCTCAAAAATTAGTGTAAAAAAAATATTATGTATGAAAACAAATAAAAAATTATAGGACATGAAGGTTTTCGTACATTGTCAACACTCTGCATGTACTCAAGAAAGTTGGGTAACCCTTCGACGACATTGACAAATTACTGCAGATCATTTAATTAAAATAAAACAATTACCGCAGTCATTTCCGTCGTACATCTCCACACACACATGCCTCAATATCCACAAACATAAAAAACTTCTTACAAAGGTTTTATCAGAAAGGTTTATGACTTTTCTCCAGCGCGTTGTTGAATGGGTTTATTTAAAATTGTTTAAATGATAGTTTTGGACTTTTTTTTTGTAAAAAAATTGTCTTGAGACATGTCTTGAGAAAATCGATTTATTTTTATGACCGACTGACGGATTGTATGTTAGTGTTTTATTGCGATAGGTCCCAAACTGGACAAGAAGCGCCTGACCAACTGACGGAAATGTCATTTGAAGATAAGGGCATTCCGGAAATCGCAACAAATCTGTCATTGCTTATTTTGAGGATTTACAATATAGGGTCTTTTAAATTGTCGGCTTTCTTATTTGAAGTAAATACGGGAAACTGCCTGCAAGTGAACTGTTCTGAATTTTTGCCCGATGGATTATTTAGTCTTACGGGCTTCCTTAACGAGTGAGGTTCCGATCTTAATGTTTTGAAAGTGAGCACTTGAATTTGTGAAGAAATTAAGTGACGGAAACGTGAGAAAAGTGCATTGTTAAAACTTGTTGCTTCGCAAACCAACACTCCTGTCGTAAGTGATTTCGCTTTTTTTTACTTTAACACTTAATGCACCCTAAACTGATAGCCGCATCAGTAAAAAAACCATCTCCATTTTGTTCACAGTACAATTTTGAATAAACCATGTTAATCTCGTAATATTCTGATCTGTACTCAATCGACAAACCATCTTGAGAACCGAGTGAAAAAACCCAGTTTTCAATCCTGCGACAGTGGCGGTGGTAACTCTTTTTAGTATAGAGAGATTCTTAAATATTTCTAACTTAAAACAACAGTAATACTCAATTATTGAAAAACGGGTTTCAATAAAAATATCTATTCCAAGTAGTAGTTAACAAAAACATTCTTATTTTCATACTAGCAAAATACCCGACCTTACTCGGTTTGAATTGGTTTACTCTAGATTGAAGAGATAATCAAAATATATAATGACTTACGTTTTTTGTAGAATAAAAATTTATTTTAACATCTTTCGCCATCTTTATATTTTCTACAACTTACTTTGGACACAAATCCTACACATGCATCCATTCATGTAATACATTTCACATACATCGCACAATTGCTGTAGGACAAAGCTACAAAATGACGAAAGGTGATACTAAGGTTACTACTATAAAAGACGATTTATAGGAAGATTTTGAATTCCCTTTCTTAAGTTGTTTTCATGTTCAACTCAATTAATTAAAATTACGATTTACGGCGAGTGCTCTCGCACTCATAGTCAACAAAACAATATTTGTTTACTTGTGGCACTCTTGCCTCCGGTATGCGACGTTGTGAAATTTTGCAATCTTCTCCTGTCATTATTACAACGAATTTTTTAATGTTTGAAAAAGTTCCAGTTTGGATTAATAAACATTACTATTCTTTCAATAACGGCATTATTCTTTAATTAACGGCATTATTCTTTAAATAACGGCATTATTCTTTAAATAACGGCATTATTCTTTAAATAACGGCATTATTCTTTCAATAATGGCATAACTACACTTAAAATTTACTGAAAATTTATACTGACTTACCTAACATTTTTAAGTCTAATACTTTGTGGTGCTGTTGCGTGTGATGAGAAGGAAAACACATTTATTAAAATAATAAATATTTAAAACAGGAAACAGCGAAGTAAAACAAAATAAAAGATGTCGCAAAAAATTGTTCTAAAGATATTAATTTGTTATTCAATTTTATCTCTTGATCTCGCACAGTTGCCACAACTTACAACTAAAAGTGTACAAAATTTAGAAATGTGAAATTAATTCAGAGCGAAAGAACCAGAAAAAAATATCACTGCTCGCGCGATCTTGTTCATTCTCGTTTCATTGAAAAATATCGTCTGTCCCAAATATTCTTAAATCGTTTTCATTGCGCAAAGAATAAAAATAAGACTCGAAATAAATGAAGTATCAGAGATGAAATTCCATAAAAAAAATATAATTTTTTGAAGAACAATTACTTTTTCAGCAGTACTTGTAAAGCAATCGAAGTAATTGTAATATTCAATAGACATTCCAATTTTTCCCAAACTACCAAATTATGGTTGATTTAAGTATACTTACTCAGGTGTTTTAGCATGAAACTCAACTAAATATAATAATAAAGAAATGTTTAATATTGCATTCACTAAACTAGTAGATAATGTATAAAATAAAATACAATGCAATCAAATATCTGGAATACAATTCATGTGATGTGTACACAAACACACAAACACACTAACACAAAATCGAGCATAGAACAGAAAGACGGACAGACAGACTTTCGCAACCAATGCCACTCACTAAATGAAGATAAGTACTCACTGTATGCAAATTTTCATGAAAATATCTTAAACCGCGTGGACGTGTATAGGGCACAACATACAGATAGACAGACACCAAACGAGAAAAAGACGGATTCGGCATCAGAAGGGTCCAAAACGGATAGAAAACTTGAAATGGGTCGAAAATATTGAATGTACAAACAAACACTCCATTCTTATTTATATAGATAAGTAGTATGAACAAAATTTGCAGTCGCTAAGTAGTAAAAATTGCGACTAATTTTTGATAAATATTAGGCAATTATAAATCTAATAAATTGGCTACCTGAACCATTATATTCCAAACTTTCGTCCCATATATGAGCCGCCGACCAACCCGTATAGTGGTTAAGGTGTTAGCCTCTATATCGGAAGGTTCCTAGTTCGAATCCGGGTCGGGCATGTATGTTTGTAAGCGTATAGCGTAGAGGCGGCTGGTGCACCTTAAATCTGTCGTCCTCACGTTGAGTTGGTGTGGAAGTTTGGAGAGAGTGGGGTGCCAGCTCAGGTGTTGCTTCGTCATCTGACCGTGGTTCAAACTTACGAGGTGTTGTCCTCAGATCTTTTCCTTAAGGGATTAATTCCGGACCGTAGTCAATAGCCCGTTGTGTTGCTCAAGTACGACATTAACTAATAATTACCAACTACCGACATATGAGCCTTAAAATTTAATTAATAGAAAATTTACTCATTTCCCCATTCTCGAAAAAACGGGGAATTTTTAATATAATTTTCTGCAAGGTTTTTTTTTTTTTTTTTTTTTTTTTTTTAATTATTATCTATTATATTTATATTAATATTGCACTCAGAATTTTAAAACATTGCCTATGTAAGTTGCAAGTGGTGAAAAAAGTTTTTCCAAATTAAAAATCATCAAAAATTATTTCAGATCCACAATAACTCTACATAGACTAAGTAGATTGACTATAACTCTCGAAAATTAGTTTTGTAATAAATTGTGTTTTAAAGAACTCATACGAGATTATGCAAAGTAAAATGTTTCGATTAAAAATGGAATTTTTTATTATTGTTAATTGTGCTTTTTTAAAACCAAATTTTCAAATACATTTAATATTTTAATTATTGTTATTAGTTTTTAACTTTTTAAAATTACTGTTTATCTTATTTAATTGGTTTTTAAAAATATTGCCTACTGTGCTTCATTGAAACCGAATTTTTAAATATATATTATGTTTAAAAAAATTTTGAGCACTCATAGGCGGCAGAGTCAGAATCGAGATAATTTTTCCCATGTGATTCAAGCAAATCAAATATAAATCTAAAAAGTTCAGAAAAATCGAAACGTTTAGGAAAAAATCGACGTTTTAATTTCTTATTTAAATTTATTGTAAGTTTTAAAAATCACCATAAAGTCGTTTAGTAAATATTGTATAAAGAAAAAATATATGATTTTTTTTTTAATCAAGTGTTAATTGATGAATATCTTTTTATATAAATTAATTAATTGTTTATAATTTATTATTAATAATTAATCAATATTAATATAATTAATTTCTTCTTCCCACTTTTTTACGCCTATGCTCACCCCCCCCCTCTATTCAAAACGTTGGCACGTCCCTGAAACAAGCTATACAAGCACCGACGTGATATTCCAAGAAACTAAAAAGTTGTGAAATATGAAAGCTGGCAACCCTGATGATGTAATATGGTGATCCCGTATTTCTTTGAACCACAGCTGATAGCAATCTGTTTAATTGAAAAATTGTGGTTGAAAAGTTTGGTTTTTAAAGTTTTTGTAAGTTGCATTTTCGGTGGAGTGGTCGTTCACGGTAAGAAGGCGATATGTCGCCAAATATGGTAACCTTCACCTTTTGCGGATTTTCTCCACATCTGCCGTTTTTGTTATGGCAACCCTATCTGCTGTTGCGAAATTCGGTCGCCATCTTGATTTGGCGACAAAAATTAGTTGGCGACAAACGTCTTACCGTGAACGACCACTCCACCGCATTTTCTGCTGCTCTCCATAATATATTCAAAAATATGCTGTTCCAATTCTTTACTAAGGTTAGTTATGTTTCTATCGAACAGAAAATCATTGACTTTTCCTTCTGGGAACTTTACAGTATCGACAGTTGAATGTTTACAATTACCCCATACTTTCCAAGGGACGGGGTAATCTATATAAATAAGAATGGAGTGTTTGTTTGTACATTCAATATTTTCGACGCATTTCAAGTTTTCTATCCGTTTTGGACCCTTCTGATGCCGAATCCACCTTTTTCTCGTTTGGTGTCTGTCTGTCTGTCTATCTGTCTGTCTGTCTGTCTGTCTGTCTGTATGTTGTGCCCTATACACGTCCACGCGGTTTAAGATATTTTCATGGAAATTTGCATACAGAGAGTACTTATCTTGATTTAGTGAGTGGAATTGGTTGCGAAAGTCTGTCTGTCCGTCTTTCTGTTCTATGCTCGATTTTGTGTTTGTGTGTTTGTGTAGGCATCACATGAATTGTATTCCAGATATTTGATTGCATTGTATTTTATTTTATACATTATCTATTAATTTAGTAAATGCAATATTAAACATTTCTTTATTGTTATATTTAGACGAGTTTCATGCTAAAACAACTGAGTAAGTATACTTAAATCAACCATAATTTGGTAGTTTTGGAAAAATTGGAATGTCTATTGAATATTACGATTAATTCGATTGCTTTACCAGTACTGGTGAAAAAGTAATTATTCTTCAAAAAATAATTATTTTTTAATGGAATTTCATCACTGATACGTCATTTATTTCGAGTCTTATTTTTATTCTTTGCGCAATGAAAACGATTTCCGAATATTTGGGACAGACGATATTTTTCAATGAAACGAGAATGAACACGATCGCGCGAGCAGTGATATTTTTTCTGGTTCTTTCGCTCTGAATTAATTTCACAATTCTAAATTTTGTACACTTTTAGTTGTAAGTTGTGGCAACTGTGCGAGATCAAGAGATAAAATTGAATCACAAATTAATATCTTTGGAACAATTTTTTACGACATCTTTTATTTTGTTTTACTTTGCTGTTTCCTGTTTTAAATATTTATTATTTTAATAAATGTGTTTTCCTTCTCATCACACCCAACAGCACCACAAAGTATTAGACTTGAAAATGTTAGGTAAGTCAGTATAAATTTTCAGTAAATTTTAAGTGTAGTTATGCCGTTATTTAAAGAATAATGCCGTTATTTAAAGAATAATGCCGTTATTTAAAGAATAATGTCGTTATTGAAATAATGATAATGTTTAAAAATCCAAACTAGAACTTTTTCCAACATTAAAAAATTCGTTGTAGTAATGACAGAAGAAGATTGCAAAATTTCACAATGTCGCATACCGGAGGCAAGAGTGCCACAGGTAAAAAAATATTGTTTTGTTGACTATGAGTGCGAGAGCACTCGCCGTAAATCGTAATTTTAATTAATTGAGTTGCACATGAAAACAACTTAAGAAAGGGAATTCCAAATCTTCCTATAAATCGTCTTTTATAGTAGAAACCTTGTATCACCTTTCGTCTTTTTGTAGCTTTGTCATACAGCAATTGTGCGATGTATGTGAAATGTATTACATGAATGGATATGCATGTGTAGGATTTGTGTCCAAAGTAAGTTGTAGAAAATATAAAGATGGCGAAAGGTGTTAAAATAAATTTTTACTCTACAAAAAACGTAAGTCATTATATATTTTGATTATCTCTTCAATCTAGAGTAAACGAATTCAAACCGAGTAAGGTCGGGTATTTTGCTAGTTGTAAACATAATTTTGCCAATAGTTTCGTTCAATTTGGATGAAAAACTAATCTGTTTTTCCGTGTAATTTTGTATTTAATCGTATTTAGTACGTTTGAATTGCATTTATTGCATTTTTCGTTTTCTTGGGGAGCAGGAAGACTGATTTACTAAAACGTCCCATATATGGCGAAGTTCTTACAACTGATCAAGTACTGTCACGCTTGAAGGAGGCAGAAGAGAAAAAGAATAAAAGGAAGTCGAGTGAGAAGAAGGTGAAAGAACCAGGAGTAAGCAAGAAACCAAGAAAGAGCAAATGGAAAGGAAAGCAGAGCTCGAGGACAGCGAGGATGAGGAACTATTGAAAGAATTGATTAACATAGACGGTGAAGAGTATGAAGTTCTCCAAACGTTCAAGCAAAATATAGAAGACTAGTTTGAAAGGGAAGTTGAATATTTTGAAGCCGTTCATGGAAGACATTGAAACGACCACGTTTCTACTTGTAGATGTTGAGGGGAGGGGGAAGAGAAAGGAAACCCATTTTTCTTATGTAGAAGGGTGGACGTTGTTTCAGAAGAGGAATTTGAGATCACCGGACTCAAATGCATCGACTAAATTCACTGTTGTTGAAAAAGACTAATTCTGTGTTGCCAAAGATCATGTCAGAGCAATTTTACCTACTCCAACCTGTAGCAAAGAAAGCCGTAAAGAAATTTTCCAATTTTAAGGCACTGTTAATGTGTAAAAAATGGAATGTTTGCTTGTTTTTGTACCTAAGTTTGTATTTTTCAATTTTGATTTATTTATATTTTTTAATTTTCTGTTATTTACACACACACACACACTAAATACATTCTTTGTTCAATAAATGTTCGAATTACTTATTCTTATGTATTCCTGGAAGTTAACTTCATGATCAATTCAACTTTCAAGTGTCACTATATTTTGCTGGGGGTAAGAAGTGGGAGTATTTGGTAACTGTAAAGATCAAAACGGGGTTATTGTAAATACGGTATTAGAAGGGTAAAAATACCATTGGAGTTCCTTCTACTGCCATGACTACTGCTCATGCTGTCACTAATTCAACATTTAATCTCACGAGGAAAATCGTTGTTTACAACTACCCCTACTTTCAGGGGTAATTGTAAACACTCGGGGTAATTGTAAACAGCCGAGTACGGTGTTAAATTTCTTTACTGGAATCGTCATAGTAATTAAATATCAAAGTAGAATAGTGACAAGTTCGTTTAGTAGGATGAACAATGTTTAATTACTTTATCAAGAGTTTGAAAATAGGGATTGAAAGTGAACATACAAATTCTGTTTACAATTACCCCGCCTTACCCTAGCACATTCGCTGCCGGTCACGTAGAAATGGGTTTGCCCCCCCCCCTTCCCCAGAAGCCGACTTACTTTTTATAACAAATATGATTGAAATGTGCGCCAATACCAGAAGAAATTGGCGAAAGCTCAGCTAACAAATTTGCAATTTCATCATCTGTTAGAGGCTTATCAGATATAACATACCTTTACAACTATTTTCTCACCTTTACTCCGCGCCAATACTCTATCTACCAATAAGTATTTGGACACCCATTTAAATGACGGTATCTGCGGTCCTGATATACATCACGCCCTCCGCCGTTACATATCGTGAAGGAAACAACATTGACAGTAGTAGCATGCAAGATGCAACGAAGTGTAGATTTATCTGATTTCTAGAACGGTGTAATCGTCGGGTATTGCAAAAATGGCCGATCCTTATCGGACATATCTAGCGAGCTGAATTACCCAAAGTCGACAGTGGCCTATGTGATTCGAAGTGGAAGGTGTGCGGTGATTGTCGGACTGTGTCTCGAATTGGCAGACCCACGAAACTGGGAGATAGAGATCAACGGGTGCGGTCCAGAGAAATTCGAAAGAATCGCACCCAACCGATGGTCCACATACTCCAGGAGTTTCAACAGGCATCCGGGAGTGTTGTTTCGATGAATACCATCCGTTAAGAAGCACATCTGCTTGGTTTTCATGGTCGTGCTGCCGCCCAGAAGCCTTTGATCACAAAGTCCAACCGCGCTGTTCGGTTAATTTGGTGCAAAGCATGTCGAAAGTGGATCGTAGATCAGTGGAAACGGGTTTTCTGAAGCGACGAATCAATTTTCATCCTCTACCGTTGGGATGGCAGGGTCTGGCGTCTGCTGGAGAACACCGCCTGACAGAATGCATTGTGCCCACAGCAAAGTTCGGCAGAGATGGAATTATGGTCTGGGGGTGTTTCTCCTGGTATGGACTGGGACCCTTGGTCCAAATTCATGGTAAGTTCAACGCCGAGGCCTACTGCACTATTTTGGATGACAGTGTGCTTCCTACATTGTGACAGTTTTACGAGTTGGACCCATGTTACTTCCAGGACGACAACGATAGCTGTCATGTTCCGAGGTCCACCATGGATTGATATGGTGACAATGGGGTTAACCGAATGGACTGGCCTGCCCAGAGCCCAGATCTGAATCCTATCGACAACCTTTGGGACCAGTTGGATCGCCGAATTAAGGGGTGCAACAACCGTCCAAAATCGGTGAAGGAACTTACATGTCTTCTCCAAGCCGAGTGGAAGAAAATACCACTAGCCGTCATACAAGGACTTGTGGAAAGCATGCCCCGGAGGGTCGAGGCTGTAATTGCCTCTCGTGGAGGCTCTACCAACTATAGAATACGAATAAATTTTGTTTTTCTGTTCTATCACAGGTGTCCAAATACTTATTGGTAGATAGTGTACTACGCCAACACCTAACATATAATGCAAATTAAAGCGGATAATAAATGTTGAGGCGCAGCTCTTCCCTCGCGAACGCGTGACTGGCTACTGAGACATCACTCACCCCACGCGCTACCGCGAGATAAGCAGCGAACGTGTTAAAACCAGTTTTAACTATATAATCATGTGTTAAAACATTTTCTTTATGATGAAATTTCCGTCTTTGTTTCAAAGATTTCCATCGTCTAAGACTAAGTAGCAAGTCTTGGTCTATTTAGTGCCCTCAGAAGCACATCTTCTTTAGGTGTAGGGGCATCACAACACTGAGGTACCCGAGCGATCTTTCCTATCTTTTATTTTCACCCTCGCCTACCATCCTGCTTCCAATAAACCGTGTCTACTTAGCCTGTGTCCTAGAAATAAAAATGTAGTGACAAACCAAACAGGGATATTTTGTATACTTCATGAGCAGAATTATATTCAGTGTTCTGCAACACAACTCCCCCAGCAATTGCAATTGTTCTGCAGGCATTTTATCCGAATTTATTTTGAAAACTGCTGTAAAATAAAAAATAGACGTAAAACACAATTATCGGATAAATATGTATTACATATTTGTAATAAAACCTCAAAATTAATGAACTTACTTTATTTAAAACCAAGGCATACTTTCAGAATTCACAATTCTGTCGATAACATTTAAACTTAAATATTTTGTCATTGACAAAGATGATATGTTATTTATAAAGTGTTTGTGGTAATTTGGGCGTTGTAGGAAGGTTGTTCCGTAGCAAGAAAAGAAAAAAAATGTAGCAAGGAGCGCGCTTTACACTGCAAAACATTGTAACTTATAATTTATAAAAAAATTTATAAATTAATGTATTTTCGTAATTTTTTGTTTACGTCGTACTAGAGCAACACAACGGGCTATTGACGACGGTCCGGGATCAGTCCCTTAAGGGAAAGATCCGAGGAAAAGAACTCGTAATTTTGAACCACGGTCAGATGACGAGGCAACACCTGAGCTGGCACCCCACTCACCAAACTTCCACGCCAACTCAACGTGAGGACTTTCGGCCACGACAGATTTAAGGTGCGCCAGCCGCCTCTACACCATACGCTTACAAACATCCATGCCCGGGCCCGGATTCGAACCAGGAACCTTCCGATCTAGAGGCTAACACCTTAACCACTATACCGGTTGGTCGGCTATAAAATTAAGGAAAAATTGTTTTGGAAAGACTTTGTTCTGTGACGTACGTCGCAGTTTTAAGCACTTTCTGCTTCCGGGATCCTTAGCAATGCTGCACTATCAAAACAGATAGAGAATCAATTTAATTTTTCCATTAAATCAAATTAAAGTGTAACATTAAGCAAGAACTAATAAAACAGTAGCTCGGAGGTTATATAAATTATCTTCTCAAAACATATAAAAAGGTTATTTCAGTTAATAACTAATAATATTTAATTACCATTAAGGGCCATTAATTACCATTATTGCCATTACCATCTTAATAATTCACAGAGGGAGGATAGTTCTGCTACCCATAATGCCCTATTTTAACAATGTACGTGAAAAGTTAAACAAAGGGAAAGGCCTTCATACAAATCTTCTATAAGGAAGAATAGCTAATAAAACAGAGCATTCTTATTTTTTCACCAGGTGTAAGAGAATTTTCCTTCTAGAAATTAATTTAACCGTGGAACAAAAAAGTTTATAAAATATGATGCTTTTTTTCCTCCTAATATTCGATCCTTGTTAGAGAGTTACTATCTAACTAAGGCCCGGTGCACACATCCGGTTTTTTAACGTGTGGCGCCGCTGCCGCAATGCAAGTGCGGTCTGAGATACAATAGATACAATGGAGTAGTGCACACATGCCTGCAAATTGCTTGCGTGCAATTTGTACCGCAGTTCCCCACGGAAACGCAGTTTGCCGCACACGCTTCTCCCGTCAGAAGTACCTTATTTCATAAATAAATGGAATATAAATAATAATTAATAAATGGTTGTATCCAGTACGTCCAATAAACACGTTTTCTTCGATAGAATATTTATCGCAAATGGCGCGAAATGAGTATTTGAGTCATTTCACGGTTATGTGTACATAGTTGGGCTTCAGTGCCGCACAGGCGCTGCACGTTGAAAAATCGAATGTGTGCACCGGGTCTGAACGTTGATGTTGTCAATTAGCAAATGAGCGGTATTAAATGACGATTATATGCGGCAATAAAAAAGGTTTGCTGCTTTATCTTGGAAGTACTTTACTCACAAGCGATACAATAGGTTACAGTTATTCAAACTACTTCAAGGAAATAGGTAGGTAATTAAGTGTCACTAGTACTCAAATAAATACATTGATTGAGGGAGGAAAAATCAGTCATCGGAGTTACAGGAAAAACGTTTTACTTTAGTATGTCCTGCTTAAATGTTGAGTAGGATTATCTGAAACTTATTTCGCATTACCAATCCGTAAGAACAGTTATAACTACGTCATAACTTTATTTCGTAGGAGGTCTAACTAAAATGTGACTTTTTTACTATAAAGTCGCAAATCTTATCAGCTTTTCAAAAATAATTTTAGTTACTAGACTATGAACTTAAAAGTGATCACTGTACGAGCACAAAAAGTGGCTTATCTAATTTTGTTTGATTCTTATTCCAGGAATCAGGCTGGTAATTACGTTTCAAATACCAAAATAACTATATTATTCTATAGAGTAAAAATTAGCTATCGGAGTTGCAAGAAAATCATTTTTTTTTTCAGAATTTTCAACGTAAACATGAGCAGGATTATCGAAAACTCTTATTTTGCATTATCAAACCAAGGTCTTATTTCATAGAAGGCCTAAATAAAAAAGAATTTTAAACACGAATTCAAAGATCTGATAAGCTTTCTAAAAACATGTTTTTAGTTATACCACTTAAAAATTGATCTTAAGAGTGAACTTAAAGGTAAATAATCTCTGGTAAGGGCATATAAGGTAGCATATCGAAGTCACTTAAATTACATTGCATTGACTGTACAAGGGTCGTACCGAAAACTTTAAAAAATAAATTACATTAAATAGCCATAAGATCTATTCAAACGTAGTTTCTGGGAATTTATTTTTTATTTTTGTGTTTTGGAGGAGAGGCAAGATTATTGAATCAACTCAGAAACAGGTCCATAACCATTGCTTTGATACTTCTTAATGAATATTGATATACAATATATGAATAGAATGAATATGATTCAGTATATTGTTGGGTACAAAACATTGAAAACCATCCGTCCACCCATTTTTCGTGTAAAACTAAACATGGGTGCGCTTACTAAACATGTATGCTTTTACTCCGGGACGCTTCACTGCAAATCCCACCTTAGATTTTCCCCTATCAATGTGTGCACGACCCCTCGCTTTTCTACAGTCAATTTGTGCACAACCCCCATGTATTTCTCAAATTTGAATGTCCAACCAATCACAGCACGCCAGCGAGATAACGAGACGTTTTTGAAAAGGCTGGATTATAGCTCACCCTTCGTTTCTTGTTCCAATTGAGGTGATGGTTTAGTTTTTTCTTCGAAGTCACGGGTCAAAAAGGAAAAAATAAATATAGTAAAACAAAAATTAATTTTTTGTACCCAACAATATGCTATCGTTTAATAAATATTACTTCTTAAATTGATAATAATTTTTGTAATTAAATTATTATGATTTTATTTAATGAAAAGGAAAAGTATTCCAAATTTTTATTTTATATATATACTAGCTGACCCGGCAAACGTTGTTTTGCCTTATAAATTATTTCTAGTTTCTAGATAAATTCTAGTGTAGACAAAAAGTAACTTACTTATTATAAGTGTGTAAGTATGTGGTATATGCGTGAAATGGGCATGGAGCGCTATGAACGATAAGGGAATATAAAAATAACAAACGCCAAACAATATTATTTTCAAGTTATTATAGTTTATTTCTTAAAATTACATATCACATATTAATTACGACAGTAACACTGACAAACAACATCAATCTTTTAATGCTATAGCGTGGACAATATTTTTTGTTAACCCATCTTTAGCGAGCACAAACAAACTGGATGGTTTACCGACTCGAGAGCATGCTACGTACAATTGCCCGTGTGAAAAACATGGTGTACTCAAATCTAAGCCACAAACAGACATCGTTTGGCCTTGGGATTTGTTGATCGTCATTGCAAATGCCAATATTAAAAAATTCAAACCAACACTTTTGGGACTTCAAACTTCACAGCAGAGTAAGAGATTTCCTTTATGCCTTTCACACTCATACTCGGGGCCACAATACCATGGTATCCTTCCACTATATGAGACCTCGAGTGTTCGCAAAAAAAAAATTTATGTTTTGAAGGACATATTTTACATTTTTAAGTAGCCCATTGTGTTGCTCCAGTGCAGTGGTCGGCAAACTCATTTGTCAAAAGAGCCAAGGATCAGCTGTATAACGATTAAGATTTCTTTTGAGAGCCTAAATTCTTTTCAAGGATCGTGTTTTAAGAGTTGGTTTAAACTAGCTACTAACATTAAATAACGCCAGATATAATAATAATAATATTTGAAAAAATATATATATTGTTTTTATTAAAATATTACAGAACACGCATTTAATGTGAACAATGACCTTGCATTTCCTTGGAAAGTTTGGATACGTCAGGTTTGTTTGTCGTTGTTTTTAATTTCACACACACAAGCAGGACTCTAAGGTTCTCATCAATAAGGCGTATTCTCAATTTATTTTTTATACGGTTCTCTTGAAAAAGATTGTTTGCATGAATATGAATAGCCAAAGAGTGAAAAACAACAAATGCTAGTTTTTTTGACTGATCATATGAGTTATGAATACTACTCCAGGTGTTGAAAATTATCATGTCTTCCTTCTCCAGGTCTTTCAAAGCAGGAATTCATAAACCAAGGACCAGCCTTGTTGGTCTTGAGCCTGTAGCTGGTCGTCAATATATTTGCATTTGTATTTGTATTTATTTTTCTCCAATTTTCCCATATCAGCATTAAGGCGTTGAAATTTGAAGGTCGATAATACTTTAGTTTAACTCCAGTAATTACGCCAATGTCAATATTAAAGGGAGAAAAATTTAATTCTGATGCGTCAACACTGAGGTTTTTTAACAAAGGCTAACGTCGCTATGCTATCTCTGAATTCATGAAACCACCGTAGAAAAGTTTCCCTCATATTTTAAACTAGCCACTGCGTGAACAGCACGACGTTTCCCGTGACAGTTCTTTTCGTGGGGTCAGGTGTGACCACTGCCTCTAGACGCCAGTGCCACTGCTCGCTAACCCCGGGTGATTGCTACGAATTCCCATTTGGTTTGCGAACGTTGCCTATTGGATAACAGACATCACGTCGTTGCCCGTGGCAAATGCGATCCAATCGGCGTGACGTCACAATCTCTTGCAAAATATAAATATTTAACTTAAAAAGTATTTATTAAAAGAAAATCAAACGTATAAAGTTTCTACTTGGTGTAAAATTTTCCGCAGATTTGAAATCTTTAAAAAAAATTTTATTCTATCTTTAACGATCGCTGAGATAGAAAAAAAAGCACTGAAGAACGCCAGTCATAACTTTAATTATTTCTTTTGCTCCACTGGAATCCGTTGCTCAGGAAATCAAAATGAATGAAACTCGAATCAAACGAAGGTCATTCATCGCGACAGCGAAATTCGTATTGGAAAAAATGTAAAAGTTACAATTTAAAAATTATTTATTTAAAGAAAATCATATTTCTAGGTATCGATCTAATGTGAAATTTTCGGCAGATTTCAAATCCGTTGAAATTTTTACTCTATCTTTAACGATCTAGAAGATAGCAAAAAAGATCTACATAACTCCAGTAAAAACTTTTTATTTCCTTTGTTCTTCGGCTGAAAGCGTTGCTCGGAAAATAAAAGTAAACACGGAAAAAATAAATTTAGAATCTGTCATATCTTTATGGTGTTGCCATTCACAGGAAAACATAATAATTAAGTTCCATTAAATTAATTTTAAAATGTTCTAGATTGAATTTTAAAATAAATACTTCGTACAAAAATTGCAAAAATTTCGGACTACCTGTATGCCAAATCCCATAGTTGATTGTGCCATAGATTCGTCAGGACACTGCGTACACATAAACACATATACAAACAAATACTTCCTTTTATAATAGCAGAGATAGTTGTTTTGAAATAGTAAATGTCAATTACCGAGTTATTTTCTTGGTGATGTTTTAGAAAGCTTGGGTAAAGGAAATAATGTTTCTCTTTCAAAATCTTGAGCAAAAAAGGGAACATTTTTTTTCGAATGAAACGACTTCTTCCAACATCGAAAAAATGTGTTTCCTTTCTCCTGTAGTTTACGATTAAGATTATTTAGATAAGACGTAACGTCTACCATGAAATAAAATTTTTGGATTCACTTATCGTCCGTTAGTTTAGAATAGTCAACATCCATCCCAAGGAGAAATGCTTTAATCTCTACTGTTATAAAAGGAAATGTTTGTTTGTCTGTCTGTTTGGGGCCGCAAAATCCTTACGATTCTATGGCACGTACAGCAATGAGATTTGGCACACAGGTTGTCCGAATATTTTGCAAATTTGGGTCGCGGGGAATTTTAAAATTTAATTTAGAAGATTTTTAAATGAATTTAATAGCTTCATTCTCCATTGGTTTTTGAACGAAAAAGGAATACCGAAATTGCGAAAGAAGGAATACACCAATATTGACATTTTCTACCCACGTGACCATGTCGTCAGCCTTGGAACCATGCAAGTTTTTTCCATCGCGGAGAACGCTCAGAAAATTATGTTTTTTTTCGTTTCCGCTTCGTTTTTGCGCGGAGGAATGAATTTCCAACCAGACGATAAATCTTTTAACTGGAATCACAGTTCTTTTTTTCTATCTCCTAGAACGTTAAAGATAGAGTAAAAATTTCAACGGATTTGAAATCTGCTGGAAATTTCACTTTCGATCGATACATAAAAAAATGATTTTGTTCAAATAAATAATTTTTAAATTGAATATATCTTTTATATTTTCGCAAAAATTGTGACGTCATGTGAAACAGATTGCATCCTCTGCCCTTCGCGTTTAAAAAAAAAAAAAACGATTACATTTTCTGTCCTATTCTATTTCAGGGAATGAGAGCAAAAAATAAACACATTTTGACTGGGATTGTTAATTCTTTTTCGTAAAATCGGTATCGCTAAAGATAGATTAAAAATTTCAACGGATTTGAAATCTACAGAAAATTTTACACCAGATTAATAACTTACACCACGGGCACGGGCAACGCCGGGCTAGTCACGCAGTGGCTAGTTTCAAATAATAAGGAAGCGAAACGTTTTCTCTTGAAAGCCAACGTACCTTATTTATACAGTGAAGATCTGCATATTCACTCTCCCTTACAACTAAAATTATTTAAATTGGCGATGATAAAGAAATTTAGCTACAGTTGTGTTGACAATCTTAATCACCAGTTTCATAAAAATGCAAATTTCTCCTGGAAAGGTCTGCGCACAAAGCGCTTCTTTATGAATGATGCAATGGTAAATAAGTATCTCGTGATTAATTTTTTTCTTCAAAATAGAAACAAAACATTTTCTCACTACGGTCGTACTTTTAGCCCCATCTGTTGAAATTGAAAATTTTATCGAGTGGAATATGATGTTTCTCCGTGCATTCAATTACAGCATTTGCAATATCCTCGCCTCGTGTTTGATCTTTCAGTGGCAATAATCCTAAAAGTTCTTTAGGACCCGCTGACGAAATAAATTGAACAAAAAATTCGATTCGTGACAGAGCCGCGGTTTGCCGATCACTTTTATGATTCAGTGTCTTTACTAGATTACCCTTAGGGTGAGTGTAATTAAGGTATATATTCTAGATACTCATTGTTTAATTACACAAATGTATAATTGTTATATCTTTTTTCCACTTTTATTGTAGTTTTATTATCACAAGCACGATGGGAAGACTAATAAATTTTTAACTCGGAAAACCGATATTGCAGCACAAAAACTTTCCAGATATACTGGCCATCTTTTACTATAGATCGACTATAGATTCACACTAGAGCCACTCTCTATATAAGACACTGACTAGTGGTGACAATTTGTTTAATGTTTTAACTAAAATTTCTATGGATTTTAAATTCTTAAGATTAGTGTGAATGCAGAATCAATTTTTCATCCTCCTCTACTACTCTTTCATTCTCAGAAATAGTTAAAGTTTAAATCATGATATCTACCATGGTAACTCCTATATAAGACCTTGACTATCAACAATTGTTTAGCAATGTTTCAAACAAAACTTTTATGTAGATTTTATACTCTTTCGATGTGAATGCAATATCAATTTTTCATCATCTCTGCTAAAGTCTTCCATTCTTAGAACTGGTTACAGTTTATATCGGAATTGGGGAAATACGTGCATTTGTTTCGAAGCTTTATCAGAAAAAGCTGATCATGTGTCCCCTTTTCAGCTAAATACTACTTTAAAATTCTCGAATTTCTATTGATGAGCTTTACGAATCACTACGCAGAACAGAAAGAGTGGGAGCATGTACCGGTTTTCTCAGATAGCCATCAAGCTACAAATAAAGTCATTATCGTTTGATTTATTCACAAAGCACTTATTCACGTTCTTTTGAGATAGTTTCAAAATTAAGATTGTATCTCCTCGAGAAATGAGACTGTACTCAAAAAATAAAATTTTACTGAACGGAAGGTTGAAAATCTATAGAGTGAGTGTCCCAAATATCGTCCCTATGCTTAATATTGCCTATTCGTGTTTGCAAGCTACTATGCGCGACATCTATGAGTTTATGTAGTTACCTTGACGGGTTTTGCCACACGTTGCGCCACCGTCAAGTTTCCTATCAGTTATATCAACAACAATATTGCATCTGAAGTATTTGAGGCTGTGAGGAAGTATTTGAGGTTGTGATCAACGTATTTTTTGTCTCCAATTAATTCAGGGAATATCCAGGTAAGTATTTCCAAATCATTATTTCGTTTATACGACTCGAAAGTACATTAAAAATACTAAAGGTAGGTATGTATGCTCTACTAGCAACTCGTTTTTAATAGTTGATCCTAATTTCGCCTGGTGGGTGGTAATATCAGCAGGTATAGGCGATATTAGGAACCCACTTTTAAATATTCTCTTGGGAAACTTTTTGAAGTTTTACTAGTTAACTTAAGCCGAAATAAGTGAAGAAGGTATATGATCTCTGGAATCCAGAGAAGAATAGTTCCTAGTGATATCCATTTAGTTTCCAGCTTGATTTCCCAATCCTGGAGACTGAGAAACAGAGAAATAGATAGGGTAGGCAATATTTGGAACACCTCTACCCTATTCCCCATATATAAAGTTATTTATCCGTTTTGGGTAATTGTAAAGCAAAATCAGTGGTTTTAGTGTTTGGTGTCTGTCTGTGTGTCTGTGCGAGGCTCAGCAACATTGCATGCAACAAGGGCTCGAAGGTTAAATTGATTAACATGGTCAGATTCATTGAAAATCATCAAGACTTGATTATCCTAAGAGACTAAGAAAAACGAACTTTTTCACACCTTGCATGATGTATATATACACAGTCCAGTCACATTAATGTGACCACCTGTCAAAAGCCAGAGTAACCACCTTTGGCACCGCTGCGAGACGTGCAGGAAGATAGGCAATTAGGTTTCTGATGATGAGTGCACCCAGTGAATGCCAGGAAAACATTCCCCAAACCATAATACTCCCTCCTCCTGCCTGGATCCTTCCGGCAACTGTTGCAGGGTGTTTGCTTTCAGACGTCTCACGCCGTATACGCCAACGTCCATCTGTCCGATGGAGCGTAAAACGTGATTCATCGGAAAAAGCCCCCTGTCGCCACTCTGTGGACGTCCAGTTCCGGTACTGGCGTGCAAATTCCAGTTATCGTCGCCGATGAACAGAAGTCGGCATAGGTGCATTAACCAGGCGTCTGATGCTGAGGCCCATGCGCAGCAACGTTCGCTGAACCGTTGTTGAGGATACACTCTTGGTAGCCCCTTGGTTCATCTGGGCGCTCAGTTGCTCAACAGTTCCACGTCTATTCGCCCGAACGCATCTCCGTAGCCTTCGTTCGTCTCTGTCATCTATAGCCCGTGGTGCACCACATGTGCCGCTGTTTTTGGATAGTGCCATTTTGCCATGCACGGTATACTTTTACCACGGCGGCACGCGAACAAATGACAAAATTAGCTGTTTCCGAAATGCTTCCACCCTTGGCCCGAGAGCCAATAATCATACCCTTTTGGACGTCGGATAAATCGCTACGCTTTTGCATTACGCCAACGATTGAAATGCTTTCCGATGCCCTAGGACATCCTTTATATACACTCCACTGCAATGTGCTGCCACCTGCCTTTTGTGATTGGTTATTTCACGTTGACGTCGAAAGTAGGTGGTGGTCACATTAATGTGACTGGACTGTGTATAGTTATAATGTAACCTAGTATAATGATTTTATGTAATTACTGTACAGATGTAATGATGTATATATGTAATGTGCTCTAAGATTCTGGGCAGAAAAGTCACCTTGGTAGCATGCTCTACTCATCCAACCACACTTATCTAAACTGGTACAGTGTCTCACAACACTAGGCACGGGAGTGTGTGTTGGTGTTAGTTAGTTAGTCTGTATGTCTGTGTGCGGAAACTACGAAGTGTGTTTTCATGAAACTGCATACTGTGAGTACTTACATTCATTTAATGACTTTACATTACCTTCTTATAATACATACCCTTTAGTATTTAATGTTTAATGCTCTAAAAGCAACTCGTTTTTAATAGTAGCTCCTAATTTCGCCTGTTGGGTGATATAAGGAACAGGGGTAGGCGATATTAGAAACCTACTCTAGAAAATTCTCTTGGGGAAACTTTTTGAAGTTTTACCAGTTAACTTAAACAGATACAACTTAAGAAGGTATGTGATCTCTGGAAAGCAAAGGAGAATAGTTCCTAGTGATATTCATTTAGTTTCCAGCTTGATTTTCCAACCCAGGAGGCTGAGATATAGAGAAATAGTTAGGGTAGGTGATATTTGGAATACCTACTACAACTTTCAGATTCAGATTTATCTGTCCGTTCTGTAACCTTTCTTGCATGACTTGTAATCAGTTTTGACTTTGACCAATAAAATATTTCATATGATTCTTTCAACTAATCAATAAAGTTATTTAGTCATTATATGTGTTGTGTGGGAAAAGCAATGCTTAACTTTTCGAAAATCTCGTGGTGCTCAGGCATATCTACTTCTCAATTAGAAACGTGAAGATTTTGTTTGTAACTCTCGATTAAAGATTATGAGGATTAAGAATTATGGATATTTCCTGATTTACTTTTCTGGTTTGTTCAAGTTTTAATTCCATATGTTTAAAAACTTGAATTGTTCTAGTTTCTTAATTGAAATAAAATCTTTATTTTAAATTCCGTGCCACTTTTTTTGAGACGGCAATAGGTAAAGAGGGATCCGTTGAATGTGCTATGGGTAGAAATTGTCATGAAAAGATCTTTCTGGTGAGAGATTGATGGTAAAATCCCGCTAACATTGATATGCAGCATTGGTTACACAGCAGAATGTGACTTCACTAACACTTCCTTGCTTTATGTCACACAAACCATCGCTAACTTTCCTCCCTAAGCGACTTATTGTAAATTGTTTTCTTTGTCCCCAGCACTGACTTCGGTACAACGTGGAGCGAACTGGTGGTTATTTGTGAGGTAGCACCCAGTGGGTAACCCACCGTTTGAATGAGAAAACGCGGGGGGGGGGGTAAAAGAACGGGGCTGTCATGGGTCATTGTGTATGCCCAACTGCACCTGCGAGTAGCATGGAAGCCCACGTTCGATTCCCTTCAGATACGACTCCTCAATGGATGTATTTTTTTCTTTTGCGTCAGTAAAACTTCCCTTGAGTGTATGATAGCCCGTTGTGTTGCTCTAGTACGACGTTAACAAAAAATTACCAATTACCCTTGAGTGTATGTGTGTGTCCATTTGTTGATGTTGCCTGTCTTGTGTTTGGTGCAGCATGGTCAAATATGGCACCATTTTGCTTAAGTAGGTAGTTGAATTAACGCCACACTGGAGCAACATAACGGGTTATATAGGTCACCGGGATTGGTCTAAGAACGATCCAAGAACACAACACCACGTAATTTTGAACCATGGTAGACGGCGAGGTATATATCTGAGGGGAGATGGCACCCTCTATCAAAACTTCCACACCATGCCAACGTGAGGAAATTTGAGGCCTTGGCAGATTCAACGCGCACACCAGCTCCGATGATCTTAGGATGGAACGAGTTTCGAACTCGCAACCCTACGTTTACTGATCCGCTACTCTTCCAAACGGGCTACCACGATTCACAATAATAGGTCCAACATGTGGGAGAGTTCTATAGCTTTTTGATCGTCCATATGATTGGATTGAATATTTAACTTAAAACTAACACATTTTGTTACCGTAGAACAGTGTTTCCCAAACTTTTGACATATGTGTACCCTTCTATAATTTTCGTAACGCTGAGTACCCCTCATCAAAAAAATGGATATATTTTAATAACAATCAAAATGTTTTTTTTTGTGACATACACAAAATAATAAGAAAAGAGAAATAAAATTATTCATAATAAAATATAAATAAAAGTTATATTATAAATAACGTTTATTTGGATCAATGAGAAGGATGAAATTGTTTGTGCTGAGATAACAGACAGATCGTCATAATTATAATCTGAGATGTGGTTCCACGTCCAATATTCCGTTCCTTTTTTTCGACTTAATGTCTACAAATGTTGAAAAAACAACTTCAGATAAATATGAAGTTGGAAAAGGCAAGATGTAATTTAGAACTTCTTCTGTTAAAATCGGATACACAAGTTGCATTTGTAACCAAAATGATATTGAAGTACTCTCCTAATGTTTATTTTTCAAGAATCCGTCTGAAGCCAATTCCAACAATTGCTCTTCTTCCGCATGCGATAAATCTTCTGGCATGGATGTTGTGTTAATGTTAAACGGATATCTTATCCATTCAATATTTTTGG
Organism: Metellina segmentata; assembly: GCA_947359465.1. NCBI lineage: Eukaryota > Metazoa > Arthropoda > Arachnida > Araneae > Tetragnathidae > Metellina > Metellina segmentata. The sequence goes on along the minus strand of OX375875.1, from coordinate 81,739,676 downwards.
TTAAATCAGGGAAATAGTTTTTCAAGCCCACTTGTAAACTCTCCAAATGCTGTGTTGTGTGCATTTTAGAGTATCAACATCAATTTTAGTAGTCGAACTTGTTATAAACTCATGAAGAGAGGGAAACGAGTCTACTTTTCTCCATTACCAACTCTCTTTTGCCATAACTTTAGTTTTGCGATGGCAGCGTTCACTTTATCTTGAACGTGAAACAATGAAATTTCTTTGCCTTGTAACGTACCTTTATATGTGTAACGCATTCGGGCGCAATGTGCCTGAGAGATCAAATGACGCTAACAGCTGTCCACAAAGCGCGCGAATAAAATTAAAAGGTTGGGTCCAAACATCCGGTAAAGAGACTACTATATAATAAGCAGACTTCTACCCCTTCTACGAGAGGAGTGGGGAACGGTTGCGTCCGACGGAGGGTTAACGAAGTAAGTTGTTTCTGTAGCGTAGTTTGGTATATTTTCGCCGTGTCACTCCGGACCATCTTACGCCTCACAAGACTGTCTTGACTTGACTCACTTGACTCGTGAGAACGTAGAATTAGGCGCAGCTAAGCACAGTGCAACGCGTACCCCCACCAAACTCTTCCCGTACCCCTGAGGGTACGCGTACCACACTTTGGGAAACACTGGTGTAGGGACCCAATTACTCAGAAGATTTTGCTTGAAACTTGTCTAAATATATAATCAAAAGAAATTAAAATTATGTAGCCATGAAATTAAAATACGATTTATAAAACATAGATGGGGGGGGGCTGAAAACAACGGATAAATAGCTTGAAATAGTTCGCGAATATTCATTGCAGTCACGGTATTAAAAAGAACTACTAAATTTCATGTCTTAACGTTTCGAAGTAAAGGAGAGAAAGATTAAAGCTACTACGTTAAATTAGCTTCTTAGACCTTTATGGTTATCATCCTAAATAATATTTCTATAGTGCTAATATTTTGTACCATGCTACTGTTATAAACAACCCAAACAAAATAAACCTAATACTTTATTGTAATTTTTTTTTTTTTTTTATGAAATAGAAAGATTAAATTAATGTTTGAAAAAATATTGGTTTGTAACCTTAATATATGTTGATGTAAATCGATTCAGAAGGACTTCTAGTATGGCCATGCAAAATTTCAGCTCATTTCGATAACTAGTTTTTGAGCTACATTAAATTTTACTCATTTTTGCGATTTTAAGGGGCAACCAAAAGTTTAAAAAGCATCTGACAAACCTCGGATAATAATTCTCGGATCGTGGCATATTAAATATAATACAGTCAATCCCGTTATAACGAACTGGGGATATAACGATCCCTCGGTTATAACGAACTTTTCAAATGGTCCCAACCAAACTCCTATGTCACTAATGAATATTTTCAAATGCTTGTAAAGATCTTCAAAAGTAAGGAATTCGGATATAGTGAAACAAATTGCCCACTTTTCAAGCTTAGTTTCAGGTCTTTCAGGGGAATTTTACTCGCCAATACGACATCAGTGCTGCAACCTATGGATCAAGGTGTAATCCGTAGCCGAAAATGTTACTACAGGAAGCAGTTGATATTGCGTATTTTGGAATGCTACGAAAACAACGTGGACTGTGACATATCCCTTCTGGATGCAGTTGTTTTGTTGATGAAATCTTGGAGGCTGATCACCAAATGCACGATTAGAAACTATTTGTTATTCCGCGCTTACGAAGAGTCTACACGAAGAAGGGGTGTGCATCAAAAGTTAATGATGAGGATGCTAACCTAACGATCGCTAAGTGGTTAGAAAAGTACAGTTTATTCTTTTTCTCAAGGCGAAAAATTGAACGTTTTGAACGTTGCGATGAAGACGTGGTTACATCTGCTGCGCCAAGGGACGAAGATATAGTTTCGCTCATAAAAGAACGACTTGATCGTCGGTTCATTTTCAAATATTATCGACAAAGGTGATATATGTTCAGGTCCTTCAATTTCTGATGCGAAGGCAGCTGTGAACATGTTGCACAATTTCTTTGCAACAAAAACTGCGGATAAGTATGTGATGGACTCTTTTTATAATTATTGATAAGAAGATGGATGATAAATATACCTGATATCTAGATGCTTTCAGCAAAAAATCACTAATTATTTTCATACTTTAGAGAAATTAGAATAAATGTTGTTCTAATTAATAAAGTGTTCTAATTAAATGTAAGTACAATTAATTTCATTTTGTTTAATTACATTTTAAAGAACAACAAATCTTTACTTTTACAACCCATTATGAATTGCAATTCAGTGTAATTAATTTGTTCAGCTAAGTTTATAAATGTTTCTAAGGATTTTAGGAAATTGTGTTTTGCCAATAGTTGAAAAATCGGATATAGTGAAAGGTCGGTTATAGCGGACTTCTGGATCAGTCCGTTGAGGGTTCGTTATAACGGGGTTTGATTGTAATGTGTGTTTCTCAAATCGTTTGCATTTGCGTAATAAACATAATAATTCTACAATCGTTTGCATTTGCGTAATAAACATAATAATTCTACAATCGTTGAAAAATGGATTTGAAATAATGTTCTAATTTTAAATTCGGGTATAATTAATCTCGATCAACAACAACAACGATAGATGATCCGTGAAATCGATACTATCTTTAGGATAGAATATCTCTAGATATAAAGGTAGTAAATTCATGAAATTTCATATTTAGTCTAATTAACTGCAGAATCTGATTATGGCATAGATTGGCTAGAAAGGTAGGCATAGACGGATAGATTGGCTGAAGAGGGCAGCGAGGAAGAAACGGCCACTGGCTCTTCGCTTACTTACCAAGAATTGTACTCAAATGCAAGAACTAAACTAAAGTTAAAATGGCGTACTCCACCTGCACACCCATGATAGACCGGAACATCCCCTGGCACTCTTCTGGAAGTTAATTGTGATCGTGGCTCCCAGACTGCACAAGCTAGGCTTAAAAGTGGACACCTTAAGTGTCTTTCTTTTGAAAGTGACAGAAAATTCCATCCCACTTGCAGAAAATGCTGTGATCATCCAACCTCTCCGGAGCACATACTGAGTTGCGTCGGACTTTCCAAGGGGGACTTGACATCTATCCCCCTTATTGTTATTGATTTTCTGGCGATCAACAACCTACTGGAGTTGATCTGACATATGTCAGATCTTTTAAAAAGGATAAGCAACAACAAACATGGTGTTTCCATAAGAAATTTCATTGCCTGTGCCAAATTTGATAAGAAAACATCCCCTTATGAATTTTTTTTATTTGAATTTGTAGAGGACGGTATTTGTCTATTGAATGATATCTTTGGCTTTGCTCTGGTATGAAGTGCTCGAAGTAAAGAAGATGGTTCGGTTTTTTTCTGTGACTATATACAAAAACACTCAATTTCAGTTTAGATACATAGATAAGATCCTCAAGATCAGTATATGGATTAATAGAATAACAGGTAAATCGTATTAGCATAATTTAGGTACTTGGAAGTATGGGATTTGTAAAATATCAAAGTATATCTACTTATCAAACTTATTTACTACAAAGGATTCCGAATTGGTGTTTCCTGCTTTGTGTTTGGCGCAATATGGCCCTTGCGCCATAAAAACCAATAAACCACACCAACCAAATTTATTTCAGTTCTATTTATACATCGATCAAAAAATATATTTCCGAATTTTTCCTTAAAAAGTTGCTCACGTTGGGTTGGCGTGGAAGTTTGGAGAGTGGGGTGCCAGCTCAGGTGTTGCTTCGTCATCTGACCGTGGTTCAAAATTACGAGGTGTTGTCCTCGGATCTTTCCCTTAAGGGACTGATCCCGGACCGTCGTCAATAGCCCGTTGTGTTGCTCTAGTACGACGTTAACTAAAAATTGCCATTACCATTACCTTAAAAAGTTGCGTTTTTTTTTCGAAACAAAACATTACATTAAAACAGAACATTCATTACATTTTGGACCACCGACTGTTTGTGCACATGTAATTTATAGTGATCATGTCCATGTGACATTTCCAGGAAATGTAAAGCACAGCATTTAACAAAGTATTGTACGTGGAACGCTTGCATAATTAGTTGATCTATTTATTATAATGAGTTTATAATTGTGTAAAAATTGGAAGCATTTGATATCAAAGTTTTAATGTCAAGGCAAGACGATTTTTATAGGTTATGATCTGATCTAGTTGACAACTATGATAATCCGCTAATCGCTTTCGGCATCGAGTTGTGGCATCGACACTAGTTGTTTGCGGCATCGACACTAGTTGTGGAAACACTTTCGGTTCAGCTTCAGTCTCGCTTATAGCAGTAGCAACGGCCTTGGCGCTTTTTTTTTTACTTACTTCTATTAGCGAGTTATGGCAGGTTTTGGCAACCCATCTGTATAACGTTTATTGCGGTTTTAATGGTAAACTCGGCAAGCCGAAAGTTTGCATTCTTGTTTTGAATATTCTAGAAAGTTATTTCAAAATCCGTTAAACCGCCATTTGATTTCATTGGTTCATTTGAAATACTTCTTTCCTTGGCAACTTTAGAAGTGCGCCAAAAAAAAAAAAAAACGCCAAGGCCGTTGCCACCGCTATAAACGTAGACGGAAGCTGTATCACACTTTCCTTAATGTTAGTACCAGACCCTAATTTAATAGACTTGCTTCAAATCATTGGACTCGCTAGTCTTCTCCCTACAGCCACATTAGAGATAGATAGATAGATAGAGAGAGAGAGAGTCCGCGATGTGATGATATACTATATCTAAGAGTAATCATCTCAAAGTTGATGAAGACTGAAGTATTGGTTTTAAAATCTCAGAGAAAGATAAGAAAGGGGTCACCAAAAGACAAAATCCTGCATTATCTATAAAATGCTTACAAATCAACAAATTGTGTGGGCATAATTCATGTTTGACTGTTCATACAATTATACAATAAGGAACTCAACTATCGTTTCTGAGCACTTTTCAACCTTAAATAGAAACAAATTCGTAATTTCCATATTTATGTAGTGCAGTAACGGAAAAATGATGCAGCCCATATGATTTTTAAAGATTTTAGTTTCAAATTCTATTAATATGTTTGGCAGCAACATTTAAAAGTAAATTTAAAAATTCAGAGCGATGTACAACAAAATATTTGTATATTTTTGCACAAAAATGAATAAAAAAATATGTTAGTTAATAAAAAATGCAAAATTCTTTTGTATTTTTTTTTTTTTTTTTTTTTTAACTTTTTGTTGTAATGCCCTTCATCCCTCTCAACTCTAAGCAATGTTCAATAAGTGGATGTTACTTTCATTTTTCTTTACTTGTGGTGATGGCTTGTATTTATGAAAACAAAATATACTATACATAAAAGAATATTTTATACTTGAATATATCTCTTTTTTTATGTAAATGCAAAAATTTTCACCGCGTTTTTGATAATTTTATCATTTACTTTTCAGAATTGTATTTTTTAAATGTACTGAAATTAACAATTATTCCATTGTGATGACAAAAGCAGATGGTTAAAACACAGAAGTAAATGTGGCGGATGGTAAATAAATCCCGATACATGTTTCTCAATTTGAGATCAGAAACGAAATGACAGGTGGCAAGAGTACAAGTCCGGGCCTGATTAACGGTTCCATAAGAGTTTTTCTAAATGCCATGAATGAATGTACTCTAACTGAACACCTGCATGGCAAATTTTCTGTACTTCATGAGTTTAAAGTAAAAAAAAAAAAAAACACATTCCTAATAATGATGTTGAAAACAAGGGCCGTGCATGGGCTCATGCCACTGCATTTTTTAATCTCTTTGAGTCAAAAAGATGCCCTTCTGCAAGAATGCCAGGATCATAAAATTTGAAACAATTTGTACGGCTTTTTACATATCATAGGTGTCCAGAATTAGTGTACGTTGCCCGGATTCAGCAGGGAATCAAAAAATTTCCATATTTTTTAGAGAAAACATCAATCCAATCCAAAGTTGTATCTCTTGAATTGATTGGGTACAAAATACACTCATTGCCATAAAAATTTGAGCACCAAGAAAAAGTTGTCAAAATGAAACGAAATTTTACACATGTAAGTACTACTTTGATATAAGTAAGTGATTAGAAAATCAAAGAAAAAGGATCATTTTTATTGCAGAAAAATGTACAAATGAACGGAAGTTTTAGTACTCTGTTAGACCCCCTCTAGCGCGAATGCACGATACGATACGAGCGGGCATTGATTGGTAATTTTGGTAATTTTTAGTTAACGTCGTACTAGAGCAACACAACGGGCTATTGACGACGGTCCGGGATCAGTCCCTTAAGGGAAAGATCCGAGGACAACGCTTCGTAATTTTGAACCGCGGTCAGATGACGAAGCAACACCTGAGCTGGCACCCCACTCTCCAAACTTCCACGCCAACCCAACGTGAGGACTTTCGGCCACGACAGATTTAAGGTGCACCAGCCGCCTCTACACCATACGTTTACAAACATCCATGCCCGGGCCCGGATTCGAACCAGGAACCTTCCGATCTAGAGGCTAACACCTTAACCACTATACCGGTTGGTCGGCGAGCGGGCATTGAAGCATACAAGTTCCGTATGATGTCCTGAGACATCTCGTTCCACAGTTGCTGTAAATGCGCCTCTACTTCGACCAAACTCGTAGGGTGTCCAACTTGCCGTCCCAAATGATCCCAGATATGCTCGATTGGTGTCAAATCTGGGGATCGAGCAGTCCAGGGAAGGGTAGTGTGGCGGAGGCAGTCTTGTGACACCCTTGTTGTGTGTGGCCGATCATTGTCTTGTTGAAAAATGGCTCCTGGAAGCCCTGCCATGAGTGGCATCACATGTGGCTGATGGATGTCATGGACGTACCGCTGGGCTGTCATTGTGCCATGGATCAATATTAGGGGTGACCGTGTATCGTAAGCAATGGGACCCCATACCATCACATATATCCAGATGTATCTACTATTATAAAAGAAAGTGTTTGTTTGGGGCCGCAAAATCCCGACGATTCTATGGCACTTGCAACAACGAGATTTGGCACACAGGTAGTCCGAATTATTTGCAAGTTTTGGGTCACGGCGAATTTTAAAATTCAATCTAGAAGATTTTAAAATGAATTTCATAATTTTACTCTCCATCGATTTTTCAAATGCGGAGAACGTTTTCTACTCATGCGACCTTGCAGTCAGGGTTAGGAATCATGCCAAGTTTTTTTCATACGCAGAACACGTAGAAAATTATTGTTTACGTTTCCGCTATGATTTTGCGCGATTGATTTCTCAGCCAGACGATAAATCTTTTAACTGAGGTCAAAAATCTTTTTTTCTATCTCCTAGACCGTTAAAGATGGAGTAAAAGTTTCATCGGATTTGAAATCTGCGGAAATTTCAGTTTAGATTGACACATAACAATATTATTTTCTTTAAATAAATAAATTTTCAATTGAATATATCTTCAACAGATTTGAAATCTGCGGAAAATTTTACACCAGATTAATACCTTGATTAACGGACAACGCCGGGCTAGCCACTCAATGGTTTATAATATGTTTGGGCCATCGAACATCCCTCGTTGTCACGTGAGCGCCAGACGAAGAGGAACCAAGCGTGCTTGAACACCCACGCAGCACTCACTCATCCAGCAATTGTGCAGTTTGCCTCTAAAATCAACAAAAGGAGGGAGACGGGGCCTGAGGACGAAAGGCATTGATGGCACGTTAAAAATGTCAATTTTGACCAAAAATTCCAAAAAAGTTTTCGATTTTATTTGATAAAGTACTCATTTGACTTTCCAAAAGTCAAAAGAAGGGGAGAAAACAGGAAGTAGGTATGTAAAACACCGGAATTGGCCATTGAAAGACCATAAACCTGGGAAAATCTAAATTTAAAGATATATTTTCTTGTTTTTTGCAAATATAATTTTAGAAAGGTTTTTTTTTTTGGGAAATAGTGTGAATCGTATCCATTTGTATAGAAAATGTACTATATATATATATATATATATATATATGTTCGTGATCGTTTATGTTCGTGATGGATGTTCGTGATCATTTGGTGTAGAGGCGGCTGGTGCACCTTAAATCTGTTGTGGCTGAAAGTCCTCTCGTTGGGTTTGTGTGGAAGTTTGGAGAGAGGGTTCCAGCTTAGGCGTTGTCTCGTCATCTGACCATGGTTCAAAATTACGAGGTGTTGTCCTCGGATCTTTCCCTTAGGGGATTGATCCCGGCCCGCCGTCAATAGCAAGGGAACAAAATTTAGAAGAAATTCAAAAGCTCTGGAGAAAGTTAAAATATTTATGGGAAATTTTTGTTTGGGAACCTTTAATTCTGTCTGCGTTGTAAGTTTTAAAGTTTAACGATACCCTTTTTCCGTAAAACACCTCCTTCTAGAATGTCCTGGGCTAAAACTACTTAGGGACCAAATGAGACTTTCTGATAATTAAATGATGTTTTGAAATCAAATAATAAAAATATTAATAATTTATTTGAATACTTAAGATTTTTAACTATTTATTTTAAGATATAGGTATAATATACCCTCGAATATTCGTTATCCCAAAGATTTTCGAAATCCAAATCCCTGTCTTTTATAAAACTTTTTCAAAATGCCTTGCTTTGTGAAGGCAATGCAATAAAAAAAAGTTACGTTTAATTTAATTTTGTGTAGCTTTATAATGATATCATACCCGAGATATCGAGGTTTTATTATTATCAGATTAATGTTAAGTAAATAATATAATAATTGTTAGAATATGTTTCAATAACAATCTATAAACTAGTTTTAATTAGTGCTAAAAGGAGTGGGATGACTTAAGCCGTTAAAACGCCCTTTCAACCTAAAATGGAATAAAAAATAAAAAATAATAACAACATTTATGATTTAATAATACATAGATATTTAAAAATTTTAAACTTAAAAAAAGTAACAAAAAGCTGGGGAGCGCAAAAGAGCGTATGCGGAATTGACTCTTCGAGAGCGATAGTTATCGAAAAGAGCCAGTTCTCGAAAAGAGCCAGCTGTCTAAAAGAGTTAACTCCCAAAAGAATCAACTCCCAAAAGAATCAGTGAGCGCAAAAGATCGAATGCGGAAATGATTCTTCTAAAGAGCCAGATCTCGAGAAGAGTTAACTCCCAAAAGAATCAACTCCCAAAAGAATCACTGAGCTGGTGATCGCATGCGGAAGCGCTGATTCGTTAAAAAAGAGTTACCGCTCTTGAGCCCTGATTTGGTTAAAAAAGAGCTACAGCTCTTTTTTAACGAATCACCGCTCGCTCACTCCGTCAAAGAGCCAACTCTTTGAGTCAGCTCCTGAGCGGATCGCCCATCTCTAACAGGGGCCCGTTGTCGCAACCTTTGGAGCCTTCTCAGTGTTGATTCGTTGCCGTCGCCAGTGATCTGATGTTTTGTCTTCGGCATGGCTATCGGTGACGTCATAAGTACGCAGAGCGCTTGGAGATATACACGAACTGAAACTTATAGCAGACGCTCATGTGATCTCTTCAAGGGCGGAACTCTAAAATTTTCAGGATTTTCCATATCCATTTTATCTAACTTGTCGGGAGCCCTATATACGTTCATTTTATTAAATTATATTTGTTAAATTAATTGTCCTTCATTCTCTCCTGAACTTAACTTTAAGAAACAATTCCAAGTATAAGCAGAAAGAAAAACTGGTAGTTTTTAACTTTGATGATCTAGTATACCGTAGTGAAGGTGCCGCCTGTGTCTGGATAGCGACCAATGAGGCAGTTGGCTCTAAAACGCGTGCGTTTCTTATGATGTGACGGTCTTCTCGACGACTGGTCTGTCGAGGGCTTCCTGAGCCTGGTCGCCGTGTAAAAGACGTCTCTTCTGTCCACTGGTCCCAGCATCTCCTCACAGTAAAATCAGAACGGCCTACTTGACGAGCTACTCGCCGAGCTGACCATCCAGCTTTCATCATCCCGATGATTCTTCCCCTCTCGAACTCTGACAGCTGCTCATATTGTCTTCGATGGCGGCGTAACGGCATGTCCACCTCAGCGTTTCCTTTGCAAAAGATTAAGTACACTCAAACAAGCTCTGCTTACCTGTTTTATACACCAAGGAGAATGAAGTTCAACGTCCTCTAGTGGCATTACGCAATGCGCAATCACGTCTCACTTCTAATCATTTGCATATCTGGCCGACATGTACCTTCATGCCAAGTTTCGTTACAATCCCACAAATTTTTCTAAGTGAGCAAATTTTTATGGCAATGAATGTATGTTAGTAGCTAATGGCAGTTCATGGTTTGTAAGCTTCAAGTCAGATTTTTTAATATCAGAGGTATTTTTTATTTGTAAAAGTGTAATTTCATGTTTCTAAAATTATGTTTATTTGATTGTTTCAATGTAATTTTTTTATTAATATTCCATCAATTGGGATTTTTATTTGTGTGAATGGCACAAATTGCAGTTGAACTGGTCTGCAAATTCAATTTAACCCTATAGTTATCTATCAATAATTTTTTGTGAGTTGAAAAGCTCTCAACATGAGAGGCATTATCTGTCAAGCTAAATATAGGTGGCGGTGGTGTCTACGACGATACGTGTTTCCTGTACGTATTCTCAAGGTGCCAGTTACCTTATTTTTGAAACACGATTTCAGCATTTCGCCAGTAAAAATTCCGAATTGATTTGTAATAGTTTTGATGTCAACATCAATTAGATTAGACGCCATGTCTTAACGGGAGCCTTGGCAGTGCTTGCTAGTGGGCAAAAACATCACCTGTTGCAATCGCCATACATTTTTCCGTATTGTAGCCTTGTCCCTTGGTGAGTTTAGTACCATTTTAAAAGTGAACTCTCCCAAGATCAATCTCCTTACCACAACCGTATTAAAGTGATCTGAGGCTCAACAATCTACGATGCAAGGCATTTTCGTTCAGGAAAAAGTAAAAAAAAAAGCAGAGGGATGTTTTCCTGTTTCGGAAAAAGTTATATTTATTGACAGCGAAGGAAGCACAAAACCCCTTATAACTTTGCTAGCATCGTAAGATTAAACACATCAACAGAGAAACGGGTACGAATACACATTATCTGGGTAAAAGCTCATTGATATTGTAAATGAAGCAGTTAATGTGATTCCGATCAGAGGAAACAGTTTGCTAATTAAATTAAGCAATCCTCAAATGATTCGTAGACATCTGGATCATTTGTCGCTAATGTATCTTATAAGCGATGGGAGATGTTTTGAAACGGATCGTACTAAGGGAAAACAAACTCCAGTACTTTTAAGATTTCTAGAAACATCGCAATTAAAAAAAACAGAATACATAAACAAACCACAGCAAAAAAAGTTGGTCCCATTACTGAAATATACTTTCCAACTGAAAAAAAATTCAAGCTGTATAAATATTAATTTTTTTCATTGAAATTTCCCATGTGATGTCATACTTTAGCACTTAATGTATTTTCTTAAATCAAACGAACTCACCATAATCTAAAAATAGCCCCTGGTTTCCTCAATTCCGAAAATGGTAATTTTAGTTAACGTCGTACTAGAGCAACACAACGGGCTATTGACGACGGTCCGGGATCAGTCCCTCAAGGGAAAGATCGGAGGACAACACCTCGTAATTTTGAACCACGGTCAGATGACGAAGCAACACCTGAGCTGGCACCCCACTCTCCAAACTTCCACACCAACCCTTTCGGCCACGACAAATATAAGATGTACCAGCAGCCTCTACACCATACGCTTACAAACATCCATGCCCGGACCCGGATTCGAACCAGGAACCTTCCGATCTAGAGGCTAACACCTTAACCACTATACCGGTTGGTCGACCGGAAAATTATAGGAAAAGGGAATACTAAAAAAAATCAGCTGACCCAAGGTCGACAGATAAGATTTTTTCAGACAAGAAGACAGCAGGGCCGCAGCAACCGGAGGGTTGAGGGTTCGAAATTCGCCCCAACCAAAGACCGTTGTCCACACGGGGGGTTGTGCATGTTAAATCTGTCATGACCTCAAATGCCCTCACGTTAGCGTGGAAGTTTGGAGAGTGGGGGTGCCAGCTCAGGTGTTAACCTCGTCAATTGACCGTAGTTCACATCATGTGCTGTCCATGGATCTTTCTATTGGGGAGATACCGGATCATCAAGTCATTGTGTTGCTTCAGTGCGACATTAATTAACATTACCAAGCGCATACAATACATAATTTCGTGATTAATCAATGATTGTCGCCAACAGCACGTTGTGTTGTTTCTCAGTGACTTTAATTATTAACTATCTACCATATAATACATAGAGGTTACCTTGAAATTTAGTTTATCGCCATTTTGAGATGTGTCAATCAGGAATCTATCAAGTTTTTATTTTCGAATTGCTGAAATGGTAATTTTAGTTAACGTCGTACTAGAGCAACACAACGGGCTATTGACGACGGTCCGGGATCAGTCCATTAAGGGAACGATTCGAGGACAACACCGCCGACCAACCGGTATAGTGGTTAAGTTGTTAGCCTCTAGATCGGAAGGTTCCTGGTTCGAATCCTGGTCCGGATGTTTGTAAACGTATGGTGTAGTGGCGGCTGGTGCACCTTAAATCTGTCGTGACCGAAAGTCCTCACGTTGGGTTGGCGTGGAAGTTTGGAGAGTGGGGTGCCAGCTCAGGTGTTGCTTCGTCATCTGACCGTGGTTCAAAATTACGAGGTGTTGTCCTCGAATCTTTCCCTAAAGGGACTGATCCCGGACCGTCGTCAATAGCCCGTTGAGTTGCTCTAGTACGACGTTAACTAAAATTACCATTACCATTACCGAGGACAACACCTCGTAATTTTGAACCACGGTCAGATGACGAAGAAACACTCGAGCTGGCACCCCACTCTCCAAACTTCCACGCCAACCCAATGTGTGGACTTTCGGCCACGACAGATTTAAGGTGCACCAGCCGACTCTACACCATACGTTTAGAAACATCCATGCCCGGATTCGAACCAGGAACCTTCCGATCTAGAGGCTAACACCTTAAAAAAAGTTCCCTGATATTTCCATGATTTAACAATTCCCTTAGGAATTGTTGTGATCCGTGATTGATATAGATATACAGTATCCACACAACACTATTTTAAATATTTAGGGTCAGAGGGTGTAAAAGGATAATTCTCCACAAATATTTTGTATTTTTTCTCTACTGATATTTTAATTGTTACTGTAAGGGTTGGAAACCTTAATGGAACTCTAAAATTGCAATTGAAAAAACTGGAGAAAAAATGCAAAATACTAGGATTGTGAACTTTTTACACCTGACCCTACATTGTCACACACTATTCATCGAAAACAAATGCAAACATACAAAAATTCTACAAAAATGTAAATGCAAACAAAATTAATTAATTTAATACACAAAAAACATCATTTGTTATACAAATTTCAAATTGTATCGCTAGCCTCACGGCGACCAAGATGCTGCAGCCGCGAAAAAAATGGCGGCGGCAGTTTTCGCGGTGTTAAAAAATTACGACGTTAAGGTTCTTTATTCGAATTACAATTTAGGCGAATATAATTTATTCTATTCTCAAAAGAACTCGTAATCGCACATCTCTAAATAGGACAAACAACAATGATAACCGTTTAAATTGTCAAAAGTTCCCTGATTTTTTGTAAAATTTGGAAATTTTCCCTAATTTTTCCAGAAATAAAAAATTCCCTGATTTCCAGGTTCTGTTACCACCTTGACTATACCGGTTGATCGGAGAAGGGCTGAAATCACGTGTGATCCAACATGCTAACTGAAGTCATGTATACAGGAAATAGTGCTGCAGAAACAACTACCACCATAGGAAGAGCTTGTGTGTGTATGGCGTTTAGTTAACTATGCACTTTTAATAGAAAAAAACTGCATGCTATTACAAACATGCCCCTTTGAATATAAATATTCTAATCGCTTCAAGCATTTTTACATATTGTGTAGTACATCCAAGTAAAAAATATTTCCCCAATGAACAGAAGACATGGATTGATTGACTGAACAGGGATTTGTGCTATTTCTTAAAAAGTAGTATATACTTAGCTTGGTAAATTTTCAAATTCGTTGTAAAAGTCGTCTATTCTTTGAGATTTTTCTCTTTTGATGCTTAAAGTAACCAACCTTGAAAAATAGTAAAAAGTGGCTTTTTAGTTGCATATCTGTATTTACTGTTCTTTTTGTAGATCAATTAAAACTATACCATTTTTTTTTGTTACATTGGCAAAAACAAATTCTTTAGTGTTGCATAATTTTAATAATTAGTTTGTGTATCATCAACAAGGAAAAAGCTGAAAAATCGCTGATTTAAATAAATGTGTGTACAAAATGATTTGAGATTGGATAAAGCATGGCCAGTGAAACCGTTTTTGTTGGATCTAATCTTTCTTTGCATTTGTTAAATTCACCAAATCTTGTAAATGTAGTTACATTTTATATTCCACTGTGTTTCTTTGATAGATCATCTTATTTCTGTACATCCCATGTTGTATATTTGTGGTGCACAGGAAGTTTGCTTTTTGTTCAATTAATATATATACATATACAAAAAAATTTTGAAAAAATTAAAACACCACAGCTGTTTCTTTTTAAGATTTATTTTTCACAATCTAATGATAAATTTCTGTACAAATCTACATGCATTTTAAATACAATCGAAGTTTCTGTTTTGTAATAAAATAAAACAGTAGTGCTCATCAAGGATAAGATACAAAATTTTTTGGAGTAGACTGAAAACAAAACAATTCATACAGTACAGGTTTCATAATTGAGTTTTGTATAATCATAATTCCAGGGACCCCTGTTATTTATTGTAATAATTTCAATCTTATAAAAAGTATCAAAGTATGAAATTTGACAGTTAATCACATGCAAGATAATGAGTAAAATGATGTAAAGTAACATAAATAAATAAATAATTATTGTTTAATATGTTGTACAAAGATGTTAGTTTATATTAGTCAAACTAACAATTCATGAACTAGAAATAAAACATTTCTAGCATTGGTCTTCCATTTTTTACATAACTTTAAAAACAAGGGTGGAAATGAACTTTCATGCCACAGGTATAACAAAACAGGCAGGAAAGTATTTTTGAATTTTTCATAACATCTTATATACTTTATAAAAGTGAAAATATTTCAGTGACAACAGAAGCTTTAATACCATAAACATTTACACAAGTATAAATAAGTTTTTTTACAAAGATACATCAGCAAGCAAACATAAAGGTCCTATGTTCACGTGAAAATTAGGCAGTGGATCTGATTTGATGTCACAATTCTTCTGAAATTTAATCAGACCAATAAACTTCGGTCCCAAAATAACGGTCACCAAAATTGCCTAAAATAAACGTGTTGTTAGATATATAATAAAATCAAACAGTACTTTCTGAGAAAATAACTATCAATGAATAATAAAAAAGATAATTCTCTCTAATTAGTCAATATTAAAAGCTATGAAAACCTTAATACTCAAATGTATATATATGTGAATTAGTTTACTTATTTACCATTAGAAAGTTTTGTCAAAAATATGTGATAAATTAATAATTGAAGTCTAGAAATAAAATCATGGTGTAAAATAAATAAAAATCCATAATCCAATAATAATCCATAAAATAAAATCCATGGTGTTTCAAACATTCATCTACAAACTTTAAGGGGAGGTAGGAACACTAAATGAAAACATTAAAACGAAACATTTATCCTTGTCATAGCATGTTTACATATGAAAATTAGTCATGTGGCTATGGAAATGGATTGAAGCAATTAACTTTTTATTTCAGTCATGCTGAACGAACTGGCTGCAAATTAAGACATTTAGAATGTAGCGAAAAAAGATGCAAGTGGGACTTATTAGCTTTCACATTAAGATTTTTATTCTGAGAAAAGATTCTATGCTGTTCGACTAGCCAGTCTAACAGTGGCTGGCCCTGGCATCAATTACATAGGGCTGTGAGAGTTTTTCTTGGAATTAGTCATCTTAGCTTTCTAAGCACTTTTTATCAACAAAATATTTTACAGTGGAAATATTCTGAGTAATATATTTCTGAATGGAGCGAAAAGCTCAAACCCAGAACAACTAGATAACATCTGTGGTCACATTTGCGTAACTAAAACCTTCAGAAACTTTAAAATTACTGAAGAAGTGCTGCCTTTTAAATTTAAATACTAATTAGTATTGGAAAATTAGTGTTACAATCATGATTCATACAATTTTATTTATCCAATCACATATTTTGCATCTGTATAAGTTTGGCCCTTGCATGTGATAATTGTTTTGTTAAAAAAATTAATATACAGCTGACTTTTATGGTGAGTAACATTGACCCCAAAAGACTGGTCCAACAGTCAAGCAAAAGCCAAGTAATTATCTGACACTCCTTGTATCAACTTGTCAAGACATCTTCATAGCCAAGGGGGAGACTAACAAATAAACTGAGGAATTATAATCCGTAGAAAGTGAAGGACCAGTGTGATGCCATCTGTGAAGCAATAAACCTGTTATCCGTGGAACTTTCAAATTGAAAAGAACACGAGCTCCGAATGTTTGCAAGACAAACTGTAATTTCACTTGAGCCGTGTTCTTATTTTTTAGTGTGTTTTAGATTGTTTTTTTCATTAAACTTTGGTAATTACATTGAGCGAATATTGTTTCTTCCAATACAAATGTAATTTTATACTTGTCAACATGCTACACAGTATATCCAAGTGTATTAAAGCTATTTATGTTAATGCTATAAATAATGATAATTTAATGCTGTATATACTTATTACCTACTTTAATATATCGTATGTGTTCTGTAAAATGGGCAAATCCAACAATTTGAAATTTTTCAGAAGAGCATTTTCAAACTTCACTTTTCATAATTCCATAAAAATTAACAAGGAAACATGTTCTACAGGGTTTCGAGTTAATACAGGGAATTGTTGCAGTCGTATTTTAGCTGTCCCAGTGATATTTGAAACCTGAGCAACACCGGGTTATTCAGCTAGTATATAATATAAAATGAATTTGTTTTACATTATTCCTCATCTTTATGAAAAATGCTCTCCTGAAAAATTTCAAATTGTTGGATTCGCCCTTTTTACAGAACACAAGACGATGAGAATTGTTCAAAAATTGGAAAGTTATTTACAAGAAAATTTGCAGGGCCAGGTGTCTTATGTCATGAAAAAAATAAATTACCAGGTCAGTCTCAGTAAAGGTTGAGAACCACTGCTCTAGCGAATCTGGATGGCACTAGTTGGACATTCATCTAAATGTGAATGAAGTTTAATTTTAAGCTCTTACCTCCTATTAAGGTCTGTATAGGAAGTTTTGAAACACCCTAGCATATGCTAACCCTGCCAAACCTTCCCAAAACGAAGGTCGAAAATTGGATTTAGTATGAAACTTGGCAATCTCCATATAGTTGAGTGTGTGGTGCAGAAAATAATTTCTATTTCAGTCTTAACAGGCTTTTTAGCAATATGAATAAATTGTAAGAAAAACATTCCATGCTGAATTTTGAAGTCATCATACGTGAGGGTTAAATCTAGGATTTTAGTCTGCACAATTTTTACACTTACAGAAATGCGAAGACTTGGAAAGTTGCTGAAATAACTGTATCTGCCCAGTAAAAAGTATTTGAACATTGTACTTCAAATTTAATATCAAGAGAAAATCGAATTCACCGACTACTGTGCTGAGAAAGAGTCATATTAAATGGCTAAAAGTATCTGTACATTTGATAAAAATGCAAAAATGACCAAGTTGCAATTAAAGTGCAGGTTGAAGACAAAGTTTAAAATGAGAAGATATCAAATAAATTATTGACAAAACACTGATAAATGAGCGAAAATGTACAGACTAGAATTCTTTGTTTGCCATCAAACAATAAACCAGGTTAATTCACTATGGATGAAGGCAATTATAAGTTCTGGGGAAATTGAAGACTTAAATTCCTAGCTACCTTTTTATTTTTATATTACCACTACTGTCAAAAATGTCCAAAATAATCAGTCGACAATCTTTACAAAATGTGTGAATCAAAACAAATTAACACATGTTATACTAAACTGCAATTTCTATTTTTCCATATCAATGCTCACATTTTAATGAAGATACAGTTCACACATTCATTTTGAATGACAGAAGTAAAAAACCGCTCAAATTATCTTTAGTTGTAAGATATTCATTGTGCATATAAAACTGAGACAAAAGCACATAGCTAGATTTGTTTAGACCTCATCATTAGATACACTAATAACAGTGATATAATTACCTATGCCTGGCATGATGTAAAACCTTTCATTAACCTCTGGGTCCACCTCTGAAGTAACAATTTTAACCTTTGGAAATGCATAAGCTATGGTATGGACACCTATAAGATAATTTATTCCATAATTACAAATGCTAACATAATTTACATTACAGAAGCCCAGATTACATGCAAATACAAAACCACGTACAAAAGCCTTTGTTTAAAAACACTTTTACCAGTAGCCTCAAATAGTGCCTTTTTGTGATGTATACAATTTCTTATAGAAATAATTTCCCTCCCATTCAGTACAAAATCAACACAAAAAAATACTTAGAATAGCAAGGTAGAATCCTATCATTCAGACAAACTGTGCCAAACACAAGTCAAGTAATGTACAGTTGGAAGGGGGGAAATGAAATAAACCTCATTGAGCAATTTAAACAGTGCAGAAAATTCAAAGATTGAATTTGACAACTGAAAATGAATAAAATTTGCATGAGGGGCCGTCTTCATATTAAATTGACCACCAACTTCATAATTTCCAATGGAAATCCCCTATTTCGTAACACAATTTTGAATCTATATCAAAATTTAACTTCAAATTTCATGTCATTAGGTCTTGCAGTTTCGAAGTTATGAGTACAGAAAGATTGGAGCTCCTAATATTTGACTTTGTACTGTTTAATGATTCATAATCTGATTAAGGCATCAAAACGGTGCATCCATTGGAAATTTTGTTGTTTGCAAAATTTGATAAAGGTGGCTTCTAATGCATTTTATGACATTCTTCATACTCTACTATTAATAGTGCTCAAAAATAAAAGGTTTATGCAGGTTTTTTTTTATGTGACTACACATAGGCACTCAAGAAACTGATACAGAATGGAGAAATACACTCAGAATAAGTTACAGGAATCCTACAACTAGCAGGTTGCTAGCCCAGTGGCCAAATCCACCAGGCCAGGGTGTCTACAACTTTAAGTATGAGAACATTAAAAAATTTAAAACAATCACATTAACTTATTTATTTTAAATTCCCTTTATTAGTGGAATTTGAACCTCGCATCAATTAAAAATTTTGTTTAGTTCAATAAACAAATGGAAAGTTTAACACAGAAACAAGATGTTATCTACCTGATTCAGCCATCAGCAAAGAGCAAAGCATTATATTTTCTTCAGGAACATCATGGTCAAGAAGGACACGTATAGCCATCATGGAAGCTGCTCCTGTAGCAACAGTGGCATCCATAAGAATGATGAAATAATCTTTGATATCCTTGGGCAGGCGTAGATAATACAACTGAAAATATGAAAATACAAATAAAGGATTGGTCAGTGCACATTGTATAAAGTGTATATCTCTACCATTATAAAAGGAAGTGTTTGTATGTGTGTACGCATTGCCCTGAGAAATCTATGGCACTTTTGGCACACAAATAGTCCAAATGTTTTGTAATTTTTGTGCGAGCTCGAATTTTAAAATTTTATCGAGAACATTTTAAAATGTATTTAATGGAATATAATTACGTATTATTGTTTTCCTTAGAATGGAAACACCATAAAGAGACTGCAGATTCTAAATTTATTTTTTCCGTGTTTCCGTTTCATTTTGCAAGGAACAATTTTTCAGCAGATGAAAAAAAAGTTTAAGTGAAGTTATGTAGTATTTTTTTCTATCACCTAGATCGTTAAAGATAGAGTAAAAATTTCAACAGATTTTAAATGTGCGAAAAATTTCACATTAGTCCTGACCCCATGAAAATAACTGTCACAGGCAACGCTGTGCTGGCCATGCAGTGACTAGTAACTACCAAATAATCTCGCAAAGAACACAGGCTATTTGTTATATATCTGAACTTTATATAATTATGGCTTTAAAATCAATTGCAGTATTAATTTGCACTGTTCCAGACAATGCAATGTCTAATTAAGCATTATATGACTATAAATAACCTAAGAACAAGCATAAGTAGCGGGAAATTACTACAGGATTCCTAGATTTTTTAAAATGAAAATTAATCACTTTAAGTATCTTTTTAAAAGTATTGCTAATGCTGACAACTAAACAATATAGATGCTCAATAGGAGAATACATAATATTTATATTTAAACCATTACATACAAAGCTATCAGATTGAAGTATGTCCCATGAAAAAATTATTAATCAATTACGTTTTAAATCTAAAACTTGCATTAAGCATAAAAATGCATTTCTGATGAAAAAAAAAAAGAAAAAAGTTTCTTCTAAAGCGGCTCCAATTCGTTATTCCCTTAAAAAGAGAAGAATGAAACAAAAGAAGAAGAAGAATCACAATGTTATAAATCTGTTGACTGTTACAATGTTTTAAGTCAAACTTTATGTTTTTACTTTAACAAATTTGAAAAAATTAAGTTGAATTTTTTTCCGTTTCTAATTTTTAACTCAAATGACAAACTTATAATTTATTGTCCAATGAAATGCAATTTAATGTTTTAAATTCCTGTGCCAAACTATTGTTAACAAAATTGTCTGCCTTTGAAAAGAAAACGAAAAACTTTCTAAAAATACAGCTTTCATTTTCTGACAGGTACCGTATCAAATTGAAATTTCGTATTTTACTCTAAAAAACTTAATTCAACATTTTAAATTTGCAATGAGAAATCAGAAGTTTTTATTTCATCTGTCTAGAATTGCAATACGCGATGAAAACTGTATGTTTCCCAAATTGATTTTCTACTGTGTTAACAAAGATTTAAGAATTGGAACTTTTCTAGTGACAACAGAGACACATTGAAATAAATTAAGTTCATTTATTTAAAAACCTAAATTTCGGGCTAGTGAAAGATGTTTTCTGATAGATTGAAAAATGGGGATGAGGAAATCTTTCAAAAATACCCTTTTTATTCAAAATACCAAATTATGCAAAATAATGTCTCAAAAGTGGTTTAAAATCGCAAAAAATGCTATTTTGCGAACATAGGCAGGAAAACCAACAAAACTGCTTTAATCATTTCAGGTTTCTATTTGAGTGCCTAGAAAATGTTCCAGAACATTTCAGTCTTGTCAACAAACATAGAAAATCACAAAAATCTTGAACCAGTTATACTATAATCCCCCTTTGGAGTGCTATCCTCCTTAATAAATAATTTTAATCATGGTTTTTTACAATGTTTAGTTTCCACACCAGAAATTTAAGAATGTGAATCTAATAAACTGATAAAAAAATTACGAAACATGCTTCATACATAAGCAAGTACTATGATCAATGCAAATTTTAATTAGGAAGCAATTGAAACAATTATGCTAATCAAAATGTTTGTGCTTTGTTAAAAGCATACTTTTAATTTGACCATCTAAATTGTCTTATTCCACAATTTACTTTATTTTTTAATTTCACAAAAAAATTTTGTTTTTAAAACCTACAAAAATGCTAATAACTTAAGCAAATAAGCAAAGATTAACTATTGAAAAGAAAACATTTCAGTATTTTTAATAGTGCTGATGGAAAATCTAAAAACCATTTAAAATGTATACTTAAACAACCAATTTGTAAAAATTGCACTTAGCAAGTGTTCTCCACAATTTTTTAAATAGTCGTTTCTAAAATAGAAATACGAGATTTTCAAATAACTAATTTCAGACAAAAAAAAAATCCCCAAGAATTTTTCAATACAAAATAGCAAAAAGAGCCAAATAAGAAAGCAATTTATGGCAGAAAAAGTGAAATATGTTGCTGCTAAATGCCTGGTTGAAGTTTGTACATAGGAGTAATAAATTTCATAAAAATTTGTCAGTTAACAAGACATAATTTGGTATCATTTTATGATATCCAAATTTGTCGCTCTTGAAATTTTCTCCTTGATAAAAAGAATTTGGAAAACAAACTTTCAAGGTGGATAACCCAGAATTCTTCAAATGTTGACAGGCATGCCAACTGCTTGGCTGAGTCAGTTGAATTTTTAGTTTTAAATTAATACTTTTAATGAATTGATAGGGTGTGATTTGGTTTTAGGGTGCAAGGGGCCATATTTGGTCATGCTGTGCCAAACGCAAGACAGACAACATCAAGTAATAGTAAAATTTTCAGTGCGTATATGTCTAACACAAAGAGAGAAAGATGAGTCGTGGTAGCTCAGTCAGTAGAGCGTCGGGCTCGCATCGGAAGGGTTGTGGGTTCTGTCCTCAGCAGAACCTGCAATTCTGATGGTTGCGAGATCGGAGCTTAGACCTGGCTAAAGACCGTCGTGTTCACTAATGGTGGCTGGGGCACGTTAAATAGGTCGTGGTCACAAAGTCCCCCATGTTCCCATACCAAATCAATACCTCTGGGGGTACCTGATCAGGGGGTTATCGGCCTCTGATTGGGATCTAAATTACGATACGTGTGAGTGAATGGATGTGTGAAAGGGACCTTCCTGTAAAATGGATGTGTCATGTATGAAGAAGTCCAACCCTCCGGGGCAATGGCACCCCCAATTGGGCCATATATGGCCTGCATGACAACAAAGAGAGAAAGATTCAGGGAGGATTCTAACTTGTGCCACCTACAACTTGCTATCACAATGGGCATAGCTACCGAGCCAAGATGGCCTCACTAATACAATTGAACTTGCAGCAAAAAATAAAATTACCTCAGGTTCACCAGTGTCTTGATTGGTTTGAATGAGAATTTTCCCCAGCCTTACATCTTTCAAGACATCACAAAGAGCCTGTTCCATAGTTTCACCAGCACGCAAGATAGAAACGCCACAAATCTGAAACAAGAAAATAAACACAGCTTCAAAATCAAGGCAACAATTAAGTTTTAATTCAAAAACAGATTTATCTAATACCAATATCTCAAATCAAAAGTAATTTTTCCCTTTTAACAAAAATGTCCTGCCATAAAAGCATTTTTAGACAAAATGGGAAATACTCAAAATCAGAAAGAAAGTCAAAGATCATTTAGTTTTCAAAATGAAGGAATTTTTAGTTTTCCAGAAGGTTATGCAATTTAATTGAAACCACAGCCAAATGTTATCCATTCAATGCAATATTACTCTTTCCAGTAAACAAAACAAGCTATTAAAATATTTACTATTGAAATTTTCATTTGCTGTCATAATTTAAGTTTCCAAGTATTACATTCATTACAAAGATGCATACAGGAAAGAAATGGAATATTGAAAGGAGAAATACAGCTTTTATCATAGGTTCTTGCTCAAAGCTCTTGGAGCCACTTGTTTTCGACTTCTTACCAGATACAACTATAGAAAGGCAGGTAAGTATTGGAATAGCAGTATCATCTACCGGTCTTTGCAAACTGTACAAAATTGGAGACCTCAAGGACAACCCTAAGAGCCTTCACAATATAGTTTCAAATACTGTAGACAATGTATAAATGAATGAATGACTTTGATTTGTTAAAAACATACAAATCACAATTCCAGAATAATTTGGAATTTAAAAACTAAGGATGACTGGTCTATTAAGACATAAAAAGCAAAGTCAGTGAATGAAAAGGAATTTGATGTCCTGCAAACTATTGTTTTTATACCTAATCAAATGAGATCAGAAATTATTACTGGATTAAGTGGATTTTTATTTGGAATATTAAATTTCTAGGATTATGTAAATTTCAATGACAAATTGGATTTAAATTTTATTTTCAATCCATTTATAATTTTAATATTTTCAGTAATTTTTGGATAAGTTTGTAAATTTTAATTTCATTGAAAACGTTACCAAACTTGTCTTCAATAATTAAAGTTTCCCAACACATCTTGTAAAATTGATTTGTGCGCTTCTACAATTATTTCATTTCCAAAACACTGATTATACAATATTAAAAATTTAATCAAGAAAAAATTATGTCATCAAACAGGTACTCGACAGTAAGAAAATACATGAGCATAAATAACCTCCGGTAAAGATGTTGACTGTCAGTTTCGGATAGTACAATTCAGTTGTCAAGACTACATGCTGCATTGATTCACATAGTTCAACCTCAATTCACATTCAATGTAGCGTTAAGGAGAAACTGATGTTTTCCAACAAGCTAACTAATTTTCAATAAATTTCTCACCTTTTCAGTAGCAATTCTTTTTCCTTGATAAGGAATCCCCTGGGGTGTTTCAACACTGATGCTCTAAAAAAGTTATAATTAATGAAATATGTAGTAAGTATATTTTTATTTGCAATGCAAACAGGTAGAACATTGATAGAACTTTCCTCCACGAACCCAAGTTGGGATGGGAGAATTTTTTTATATAATAAATAATTGAGGAGTTTGTTACTCAATTAAATTTTTTTGCTTTTTAATTTAGGTTAAGGTTTGTCACTAATATTCTTTCAATTAGGAAAAGAAGAGAATTGAAAATATCAAAGCAACAATCGATTGCATACCCAACCTTATTATTTTCATAAAATGTAAATAAAAGAAATAAAGAAAACTAGAATGCATAAAAACATACCTTGAAAGGCAGTAATGACAAAGAGAACTCAATCAAAAGCCTCATTAAGCGCTTTGAGTAGAAAATGAACTCATCTCGAGAGGTGTGCCTATCTCGGATGAAAGTGTAGAGGCCTTTGATCTGAGAAGTGGGTGGAAGGATGCAGATTGCTTCAGGTAGAGGTTGACCAGTGTGACACTGAGCCAACTTGGTCCTAAAACACATAAAATTGAACCAGTTGTTTACGTAATATTAAATTATTAAAATATCAGTTTGAGTTTGGAAAACATTGAATGCTACAGGGTTCCTAGATGATCTGATCTCAAGGAAATATTTTGAGTTTTCCCCCGAGCACTTTATATTAAATTCCAGAGAATACAGGAGTAGAAAACAAACTCAATAAAATTGAAATATTTTATTGCAAAATTATATTTTTTAAATGGTGTTTAATAAACGAAAAATCTTGATTGTTTTGCACTTAAAATGGGAAAACAAAAACACTAAGTTTTACAAAATAAGGATAACAAATCCCTAAGTGAAGTTAGTGCCAGGACCCATTTTTTCATGCATCTCTACACTCAATTCTTAAACTGTTAAAAACAAGTTTAGTTAATTCAAAGACATAGAAAGTGGTATAACTTACCTTAGTTTAAGACCCCTCTGAAAGGAAATGGAAAATTATCAGGTAAGAATCGTTTAGAGTAATTAAATTTTTTATTATGTTTGTAACATAACTTTTCACTCAAACAAACTAGACCATCCCACATATAAATTACACAAAGCAGTAAATGTAACTGAGAAAAGCAGTCGATACTTTTTAGAAAAAACCTTGACAAGATAGCATTGTAATTAATGTTTAAAGATAACTGCGGAACAGTATTATATAACTACATGTAGGATTAGTAAATGCTTTTTTCTAGTACTAGGATACCGTAAATGAGTATTTAGAACAGGGAAACGATTCTTTGAGTCTTATGGAGCAAAAGCCAAATTTGGTCAAGGTGTGCTAAACACAAGACAGAAGTCAAATAATGGACACCCAAGAAAGGGTTTTTGATTGACACAGAAAAAATTAATTCGTGGAAAGTTACAGAAATAAAACTTGTGTACAGGAACAGAAAATGCACACAACTAACAGGTAGCTGGCAGGCAGTGAGCAAACCCACCCTGCCACTGCAGTCTCAACTAGGATAAAGAATACATAACTGGAAAAGGGGGATGCAACTAAACTAACAAATTTTTAGTCAATAAATGTGTTCCGGTGGTAGACGGATCACACAGTATACTCAAACTAGCAAATCAGTAGAAAACGATTTCTCCCATTGAAAATGTGATATAGTTTTTAGCAGAGCAGTGTAATCTGTTATGTGACCTCCATTTCAACAGTTCTGAAGTTGCATTTAAGAACGCTCCAACACATAACACAGGGTGGTAACAAAATCCTTGAAAAAAAGTTCCCTGATATTTCCATGATTTAACAATTCCCTTAAGAAATGTTGTGATCCGTGATTGGTATCGATATACAGAATCCACACAACACTATTTTTAAATATTTAGGCTCAGAGGGTGTAAAAGGATCTTCGTCCACAAATATTTTGTATTTTTTTTTCTACAGATATTTTAATTGTTATTGTAAGGGTTGGAAACCTTAATGGAACTCTTATAACTGCAATTAAAAAAACTGGAGAAAAAATGCAAAATATTTTGATTATGAACTTTTTACACCTGACCTTACATTGTCATACTATTCATCGAAACCAAATGCAAATATACATAAACAATTCTACAAAAATGTAATTGCAAACAAAAATATTTAATTTAATACACAAAAAACACCATTTGTTACACAAATTTCAAATTGTATCCCACAAGTTGTATCGCTAGCCTCACGGCAACCAAAACGCTGCAGCCGCGAAAAAACCTGGCAGCGGCGGTTTTCGAGGTGTTAAAAAAATTACAACGCTATAGTTCTTTATTCGAATTACAATTTCGGCGAATACGATTTATTCGATTCTCAAAAGCACTCGTAAACGCGCATCTCTAAATAGGACAAACAATACTGGTAGCCGTTTAAATTGTCAAAATTTCCCTGATTTTTTGTAAAATTTGGAATTTTCCCTCGAGATTTCCAGAAATAAAAAGTTCATTGAGAATTCCCTGATTTCCCAGTTTTCCAAGTTCTGTTACCACACTGTAACATGAACTGATGAAATAAACAATCTCGAAATCTATTTTTACATAAATTTCTTACACTTTAATTTGAACATCCTGTACATATCTTGCTTTAATGCAGAGCCTATCTTTAGAAAAAAAGACTTTATATACTTTTCTGATCAAATTAATAAACCAAAAATTTTAAACACCAATGTATCAAAAAATAATAATTTTGTCAGTTTTCTGGACTTAACCACATAAGCTTCTGAGCAAGTCAAATCAGAAGTCGCTGTACACGGCTACAACTGGGATAAGGAATAAATACCATACCACTGGTAAAGGAGATGCAGCTAAACTAATAAATTTTTAGATACTAAATTTAAATAAAAATAGGTCCTCAAATAGAAAAGTAGATTGCTAGAATACATAAAAATAAGAGTAATTTACCTTTTGACAAAACTTTTGAAACCAGACAATTGTTATGGGTTACTTCAAGGATTGGATAAACTGTATAAAGTTCAAATACCTAATAACATGCATTTAGAATATAACTTACTGATTGCAACTGAGTGTGTACGTGTTGAACAATAAGGGAAATTGCAATTTCATTTTCTCCACCTAAAAAAATTCAAAATTGACTTTAAATATGGACTTAACTTGAAATTAGAAAACAAAAGTACTTTCTGAATTAGTATTTTCAAAAAGTAATAAAACATACTTGTTATTTTTTCATACATATCACAGCTATATAGTGGAAGCAGCAAATTCATATTTGAGAAGAGTAATTAAATAAACACAATTTTAGCCGGACTACATTTAATATTGATAGCTTGTGTAATTTGACAGACACCAAACACTTTGGTTGCAAATGCTTTCAAAACATACTTTCAAAATGCAGATCGATCAATTGGTTTCTATAATACTTCTGATTCATATGGGGTCTTAACATAAATATACAAACGTAAATGTTTACTTGTGCAAAAGGTACAAGTAAAAACATTTCAATGTCAACACACCTCTAGGAACTATTAAATCTGCATGGACTACTGTAGGAGCAATGTAATAATCAAATGCAGGTTTAACAAATTTTTCATACTGCTTCAATACTCCTTCTAAGTCCCTGCCTCTGTCCATAATATCTCGTCTTAACCTTCTTGCAAGACGTATATCGGAATCGGTTTCTATGTACACTTTCATATCCATCATCTGGAAACAGATTCTGTTAATGTACTTAAAAAACTTCATGAAATTTAAACATTACACAACATAATTAATATAAAACATTAAAAAAATGATGAATTAATTACATAAAATTTAATAATTTAAAGTATTTTTAAATGTTCTACATTATCTACTACTTACAAATCCTACACATGCATATCCCTTATCCATCCACGTAATTCATTTTACATACATTGCACCTATGCTATATGACAAAGCTACAAAATGACACTAAGGACCGGTGCACAAGTCCGGTTTTTCCGGTCCCACTGCAGCAATGCAAGTGCGGTCTCTGAGATGCATTAGATCAAATAGAGTAGTGCACACATACTTTCTGTGCCGTTGTGTTGACGCATGTCCAACTTGCGTGCAATTTGTACTGCAGTTCACACAAGCTCCTCTGGTCTCAAGTACCTTGTTTTCTATTGAGCAGTGCACACATCCTTATTTTGACATAGAATACCGTCAAAATACAGCTTGACCTTGCCTTTAGAAACCGGGGAACCACACTTAATTTTTGAGTGTCACAAAAAAAGGTAAGGATGACAAATTTAATAACTTTAAAAATATAAACAATACATAGATAAACAATATCGTGTTCAACAGAGCATTAAACAAAGGTTATAATTATATGCTCATTTGTCTTGCTTTGATGTCATTGGCTGATGCAATCACAGTGCAAAGTTGAGTCATAGAAGTGCAGACTGCAGCTCACATGAATTTAGTTTAGCTTTGGCCTCCTTTGTGTGGGCACATATGTTTAATCTCTCTTTGGGCTTTACAAATTGTTAGAAGTTGGCGCCAATTTATGGCAAAGTGCTAATTTCTCGCCACCTTTCTTAACTTTTTATATCTCGGCAACTGTATACATTTTTAAGCATTTATTTATACGATCAAACCTACACTTGAACTTTCACTCATTCACATTTATTCTAATTCAAGATATATTTCTGTGATTGAAAGTTGAAGATGTATGGTTATGTAAATTACTTAATATATATAAACGCAGACAAGTGGATCTGTTGATGTATGGATTGTGAGAGACATATCTATTCGATCTTGTTGATACTGCTTGCCCGTTATCCCAGTCTGTTAGGTGGATACTGTTCATTATTTTATTTAAATATGTTTTTAGTTTAAAGTTTACTAAAAACTTTATTTTATTTAAGTTTGTTTGGTCAACCTTCTTTTAGTTAGTTTTATAGACTAACTGGTTATGTGCTCGGACTCACTACTGCACCACATACTGCTTGTTGGGTTACGATCCACTACATCATTCCCAATACAAATAATTATAGAAATTGAACCTAAATAGTTAATACTTGTTTAGTTATAGGACTTTGAAGTGTGGAAAATTGCAAACAATTCAAAATTTCCAAATGTATGCATAATAAACACCAGAAGAATTATAGAAAACGTCAACAGGAAGAAAGATCGAGATGGCGAATCCAAGATCAGGACATCCGATGCTGAGTGTCGATGGGTTAGGAGGGTGTTCTTGAAAGTATAGACATCACGCCTTTAAGGTGCACAAATGCCTGATACGAGTGCGCCAAGTACCTCCACAACTCAGTTCAACGAAAATAGCATATTTGATAACAAACATTTTGTGATTGAATGATGGAGTTCAAGCCATAGAGGTTGGTATTAAACCACAACCTTTAACAGCCAGTGCACCAATTGTGATATAGTATGTGCATAGCAATGAACATTTGATGTGTGAAATTAGAAGTCTATTACTAATTTCTTTCACTCTCATTCACCATATGGATTCACTTGGGTATTCTACACCTTAAACCTAGCATAGCACACACACATCCAGGTATTTTACGACAAAATCTTGCCAGTTATCTTTCCCGCGAGCTCGCCAAAAGATCGAACACTCATTCGGAAGTAATTAAAGAACTTATCTCTGGATATACACATAAATCCACTAAAGATGCGTGAAATCTACCTTTTGTAAGTTTGAGATCAATAAATGGATGTATTTAGTAACGTCTATTTTTTTGTTTCAAAACATATTTTTTTACACCAAGTAATCAAAATAAACATGTTTTCTTCCATGGATATCCATCGCAAATGGCGCGAAATGAGTAATTGCGTCATTTCACGGTTATGAGTGCATAGTTAGGCTGCAACAACAGCGTAGCAGTGGATGAAATTTTGAAATGATGAAAGTTTAATGGAAGAACTGAAAAATTGGATGCGTGCATTGGGCCTAAGGTTACAACTGCAACGAATCCCGATTTTAAGGGGATTCGGGATTTCCTTTTTAAAATTCTTTTCATATAAATTGCTCAACTTAATGCATAAAAATAACAAATCAATGGCGAGTGCAGCAGTTAACAAAACAAAATTATTTTTACTTGAGGGTACTCCTGCATTAGGCATTATCAAATTCCCCTATCTTCAATGGAAGGATAACAAATTAAAATGATAAGATTTTCATTACAATGTTTTTTAAAGTCGAATAAATTTTTTCTTGAAAATTACATTTTGTGGCACGTTTAATACTAAAAGAACCTTCAGAATACATTCAGTACAGAACTGCAAAGGTAACTTATTACCATTTAAAAAATGGCAAATTGACTTGTTTTGATAGTTTTTTTAAAAGAAAAATCATTGTTTTCAATGAACTTTTAACATAAATAAATTACTCAAATATAGCCTCAACTCCTAAAATTATCCACCTTGACCTCCTGTCATTCCGACAAAGAATTTTTCAATAATTCAAAAGTTCTAGTTTTGAATTTTTTTATGTTATTATTTGTTCACTAACGGCAAAACTATACTTAAAATACTTTATACTTTATGGTGGTATTGCGTGTGATGAAAAGGAAATACAATTTATTAAAATAGTAAATATTTAAAACAAAAAACAGTGAAATGAAATTTGTGTGGAAAAATGTTCTAAAGATATACTTGATTCTTTTTTACCCCTTGATCTCACAGTTGTCATAACTTACAACTAAAAGTGCACAAAATTTAGAAATGCGATATTAATTCTGAGCGAAAGAAATACAAAGTGTCACTGCCCATGAACAATCAACACGAGTTTCCATTTCTGTTCATTGAAAAATATCGTTTGTCCGAAATATTCAGAAATCGTTTATATTTCATAAAGAACAAAATAAGACTCGAAATAAATGAAATATCAGAGTTGAAATTCCATTTAAAAAAAAAAAAATTTAATTTCTTGTTTTGTACTGTCAAAACTGGTTTCTGTAAAGGTATTTTTTTGCCTGTACTGGTAAAACAATCCAAGTAATCATAATACTCAATTTGCATTCCAGATTTCCAAACTACCAAATTATGGTTTATTTAAGAATACTTACTCAGATGTTTTGCATGAAAAACTTATCTAAATATGGAAACAGAAACGTTTTAGGACTTAGTTTATGCAAACAGAAACATAGGTAATTTAGTTAATACTGTATTTACTAAACTAACATGATGTATAAAATGAAAAACATTGTAATCTAATATAAAAGAATAAAATTCTTGTGATGCCTGAACAAACACACATAAAATCGAACATAGAAGGGTAGACAGACTTATGTAATCAAGTTCATTCACTAAATGAATGCAAGTAGTCTAAGTATGCAACATTTCATGAAAATGTATTTAACATGCATTGGGTACACAAATACAGACATACATCAAATTTGCAAGAGACTGATTCAGCATCAGGACCCAAAACAAATAGAAAACTTGAAATGGGTCGAAAATATTCAATGTACAAGCAAACACTTCATTATTATTTACATAGATTTGTGTTATCTTTCAAAACACCACTATGTAAAATAAAATTATTTAGCAAAATTTCAAAAAGCTTAATCATGCAAAAGGAAAATTTACTGTAAAAACTTACTTCAATTAGTTGCTTATGAGCAAATATCAGGATTCCCTCAAATATTATAACATTAGCACCATACATTGTTTTCTGTAAATTAATTTGAAAACATAATTAAAATAAATACAAGATTCTATATAAATTAAAAACCTAAAAATTAAATAATTTCTATGTCACTTATACATATTTATGAATTTTATTTCATGCACAAGTTAAACAAGGAGTGTGAAATTATTACTTAGCTGTACTTAGCCAATGTAGAATTTAGTCAAATTATATATTATGGCCACCTAAACATATACGTATAGATAGAATTTGTCTACCACCCATAAATCCATATTTGAATCCCTGTTGATTAACAAATGGATATATGTGATTGTGTCCATTCGGAACAATGGCTTACTCATTGGGGACTCCTCTACAAATAGCCATCAGTTCACCCATTGTAGTGCTGAAGTCGTCATTGGTTAGACAAGAGAAATAAAGATTACATTTGCTTTTTTGAGACTTAAAAATCCTTAAATTCAAAATTGAATTTTTAATTACTTGATTTTACATTCCCTAATGTAGAATTCCTATTTTCCACAATGCAATAGGTCTTTTAAGTAATTTAATCCTTGTAACATTAAGTAATGGCATTACATCTGTTAGTTAAAAATAACTTCAGAAATAAATGCATTTTTTTAATCTAAAAAATTTGGGACTTGTGCAACTGTTTACAGCACTAAGCAGTAAAAGCACTAGAAATTAAGCTCCAATCAAAAGAGGGATAAAATATTGGGCTACCACTGCCTTCCAGTGACTCAAGCCAAGATTTTAATGCATAGCAAACTACTACCCAAACTGAAATTAATGATTTGGCACATGATTTAACTTCTAACCCATTTTACCAACAAAGCAAGATTTTAAAGCACCTACAACAAGAAAGCTGATAAACACATTTGCGTAATTGTGATTTTCAATGCAAAAATGATATTCAAATTGAGATGAAAACCAACAGCAAATTACAAAATTAAACAAATTTTGTAACAGAACCTAGATTATATAAACTCAATTAATAACTTCTCTCCCTGTGACTAGATCAGTAAGAAAAATTGGTCAAAACGTGAGGAGCGTGAGAGCAAAATGTAAAGAAAGGTTCCCACTCTATTTCAGAAATAAAATTCTGACTTTTCCAGACAAATTTTCACAAAATTCCAGGTCATACTTAAGCAATTCACGACATTTTAAAGGTGAAAAACCAAGAAATAATTTAGCATTCAATAGCCAATAATAAAAATCAATTCAAGAATTATACACTGCAAAAATTAATACACAAAGCTCAATTAATTTGTGATTTAATGTATCATAAGCATGAAATTCTTCAATTTAAGCCAGTGGAGGAAACAAAATTTTTTACCTCTTAAATACTAGCCATTTCTTTTAAAATCGGTTGAAAAATTCAATTCATAAAATCAAGTGATTCGAAATTGTGTATGAATCTTACTGGCAACTTTTCTCCAAAGCATCTGAGAAGCCGTGATCAATCATTTTCCAGGTCATTGAGGACATTTTCCAGGTTTTAGACGAAAATACATAATTTTCCCTGATTTTTTTGGATAAAATTAAATTTTGACAGTTTTAATTTTTCCCTGACTCATGGGAACCCTGTTTAATTTAAATTCTCCTTGTGTACTGACCAAAAGAAAAGGTTTTCAGATGTTCACTCATGTTCAAAAGGAAACAGGTTGCGGGTGAAATAGGGTTATAGAAGAAAGCAATGCAAAGCAAGAACCAAAATGACTTATGATCCAAAGAAAAAGGTTACACAGGCCACTGGTCAATACTGTGCTGGATATCTTCACTTTGAAGGAAGGCGTCAACTGCATGGTGAGGTGCTGCGTCATCATCCCTGAATATGAAACCATCTCGAAACAGGCAAACGGTAGACCCAAGGACTCTATATCTGTATTGACCGGTAACAGACCCTGTGTCAAAGATGTGGAGGTCTTTTGTCTCCATCCAGCATGATGCCTGCCTAGACCCCGACTCCCCTGATGGGAAAACTATGTCTTTCCTCAGTGATGTTTTGCAGGGTGAAAACATGTTTTATGTTCTCTTCAGATCGTGGTACGGACAAGAATCAGCTTGCAGACTAAATCTGTACTCGTCACTGAACAAGACATTGCCCTACTGTTATGGACTCCACTGCCAATGAATAGAGAATGAATATTTTAAAGAGGGATTGTCCCTCATGCCCATCCTTCTGAGCAGTGATTAGGGGCATGCAATAGAGGATCATCTTAATTATTTCAATCTAAAATGGAAGGTATGAGATCGTTTCGTTTTCTAGTCCTAAGATTCCTACAGTGTTACTGGCCGTGTGAATTTACTACCACACAGGTGAAAATGTTACTTAAGATTAGATGGCTATACAGAAAGTGACTCCAATATTTTTTGCTTGCAGTAGATCTACCTATGCTTGCTGAATGACTGTTTACCTTTTGAACATTCAAAATAATTACTCAGTGTGTGTCAGTTCCTTGGTACAAAACAGGCCCCTTCCCAAGGTGCTTTGTCTATAAAATGCTCCAAAACATCTTTTCCTTGAGTTCCAGTTGATATGGCTTTTGAACAAACAGTGAATGCTGATGCAGCATCAATACCTACTGGTATTACCACGTTTGCCAACTTTGATGAGCTAGGATCATTGAGTAGCAAAATAGTACCAAGTTTGTTGGAAGGCTGTGGCATATCCAGGAAACCAGACTCTAAACAGGACCTTCAAGAGAGTGATTGAAAAAGACTATAAAGATATTGACGGTGTAATATCTTCACTCAAGAGCTTTTCAGATCCTTTTGAAGAAGTGGACAGAGAAACTCTTTTTAGATACATATCCAATGAACATGTTGTGGCGATAAAGTAAGTAAAGATATCCTAAGTGCATGCTTCAAAGGCCGAGTTTTTTTTTTTTAATTTTAAGATGTTGTATGTTAGTGAAATCTGTCTTGATAGATGAATAATTGCTGTTTGGTGTAGACATTTGTGCGTGGTATGTATGGCCATCCTTCAGACGTCTCAGTATCAGAAGTGAAATACAGAATTTTTAGAAAGAAAAAGTCTCATCTGCTAACAACTAAACCGTTGTCAAAACTTAGGCCTGGTGATTCTACTCTTCTTCCTCAGTCAAAAGCTGCTTTGCAACCAACAGTCAGGCGAAGCAATGCTGTATCCAGGATGTGAAAACATGCAAACCTCTGGTAAACATTGACCCAACCTGTCATGGATGGAACTTAGAAAACGGGAAATACCAGGTTAGGTGATATGAAGGGTATATGTCACCTGATATTATTTCACCTGAAAATGACAATACTTCTGCAAGTGAGGATCAAGTTGCTTTAAAAAGCAGTGATAGTGACACAGACTCCGGGACAGAAGATTAAAAAAAAATACTTAAATAAGAACGCAAGTGCCAATTTTAAATTGTTTCTGTACAATGCATTTTTTTCAATTTGACATCTATTGTAAGATTTAGCATTAGGTTTAGATTTAGTTAATTAGCAGATAAATATTATGGTAGAGTAATCTAAAAACATATTTTAGGTCCATAGCTACTACTGTAAAGACACATATAATACTATGAACGAAATATGTATAAAAATTTGTTATTTTATTTGTTTGTTATTTAGTCTTTGTTTGTGATTATAATAAATTACAGAGAGGTCAGTTAACTCAAGATCCCCGCCACAGAGAGCTGGTCAAGCAGTTTGTTCTTCTTCAGTAAGACAACTGCACTTTACTATCTTGTTATACATCTATAGCCCATGTTTATGGCATTTTTCAAAACCCCACAATCTTAGCAAACGTTTTAAATGCTGTATTTTTTATTTACTTGAAGGTTTAAAAGTTGTTGGGCTGTAAATATTCAATACGAAACAAAAAACTCGTAGAATACACGTTTCACAGACTAAATATCAGGAAAACTCTTAAACTTACGAAATATATATTGTTATTACATAACACAATGGTTATTTCATTTCAATCAATTTAAAAATAAGAACAATGCTCTACGACGATTCGTTGAGGAACTAGGTTTGTTTAAGTAAAGTGTCACACGATGGCGCTGCAGCCATATTGATGATGTCATTAATTTGCCCCCCACCACTCGCCAACCTTAAGAAAAGCCTTTCTGAAGACTAGGTTATGTGTAATCTTAAGCATATAACAAGGTTTACTATAAACTTGAGTTAAATAAAAGTGGTCTATCTCTCTTGGTCTAGTACCTCATTCCTTAAATGTAATGCTACCAACTTTTACTTTCCATTCTATATTGAAACAGGTAGATATTTTAATTAACGTCATACCGGAGCAACACAATGGACTATGGACAACAGCCTGGGATCAATCCCAACGAGAAAGATCCAAGAACAACACAACATAATTTTGAACCATGGTCAGATGACAAGGCAAACCCTGAGCTAGCACCCCACTTTCCAAGTTTCTACACAAGGACATGACAGATTTAAGGTGCACGAGCCCCCCTTCGTACACAAGTCTTTGGTTGGATTCGGCTATTTTGAAACAAAGGCAAAAAATGCTTTAAACTAAAGTTCCCATGAAAATGATGCCAAAATACATCATTTTCAGGAATCTATTAGAAATTAATATTAATCTACACAGAGTAAGAAAAACACATGAAATTTCATACATAGTTGTTTCCCCATCAAACAAAAATTACTATTAAATACTTAAAAAAGTAGTTTTCAAAGTATTAGCATTAATGTTTTAAACTAAACGGGAAAACCAAACTTCGAAGCCTGAAATTAATGAAACCAATGACATAGAATCAACTCATGATATATACATATATTGAAATTCAAGGATCTTTAAAGGCTATAATTACCATTCTCTTTTCTCTGGAATGGGAAACAAAATTGTAAATTGGTACATCTACACTTTTTCCTTCTTTGAGTTTCCTTAAAGTTTCGATAAGAAGTTCAAAGTCAAAGGCATCAGGGTGATCAAAATTGTAATCATTCTGCTTGGCTAATCTATGATCCTTCTCACCTAATACCTGAAACGCAAGGTTTTGGTAGAAGTTTATAGAGATTAAACATTAGATTTGAGTTCAAGAATTTTGATTTCCATTATGTTTAGGCAAAATTCAAGTAATTTGAGACAAATAACAGTAACAAACAACTACAAATTATTAAAGATCATAAAAAATAATGAAATCTTTAAATGGTGCCACAGTTATTTAAAAATTTTACATCATTGAACTGGGAAAAAATAAAACATAAACTGTTCAAGTTTAATTAATTTGATTAAATAAACAGAAAATTGCAGAGAAAAATCGTTAACCCTTTGTTTCTTCTAAATGAAAAGTGAAAATGGGCAAATAACAGAATGTAGACATATTTTATTCCCTTTTCCCTATAACAAAGTAAAAAAATTCAAAATTCGTGGAAACTGATAACAAAATGCTATGATCAAATTGTACTGTACCAAGAGGAATATTAAAAACCTGTAAAACTGCTGTATTAAAAAATTAATGATAAAATTACAAATTAAGAAACATTTGACAAACATTTAAAAATTGAGTATGTGAACACAAACACATGAGTACTATTATTTTAAATTGGAACTCTTTAACAGAATGTCAACAAAATCCTTGAAAAAAAGCTCCCTGATAGTCTCAAAAAATTTCCTTGATTCCCTTAACAAATGTTGTGATCCATGATTGGTATCGATATATAGTATCTACACTATTTTTAAATGTTTAGGGTCAGATGGGGTAAAAGGATAATTTTTCACAGATATTTTGTATTTTTTTATAGATATTTTAATTGTTATTGTAAGTGTGGCACCCTTAATGGAACTCTTACAATAGCAATTGAAAAAACTGGAGGAAAAAAAATTTTTATTACAAACTTTTTACACCTGACCCTACATTATCATACTATTTATCAAAATCAAATACATAAAAAATTCTTACATCAATAGTTACACAAATTTAAAATAGTATACCACAAAAGTTGTATCGCTAGCCTCACGGCGACAAGACGCTGCAGCCGCATAAAAAAAACGCCGTTGGCGGTTTTCACTATGTTTAAAAATTACAACGCCAGTGTTCTTTGTTCAAATTGCAATTTCGGTGAATACCATTTAATCGATTCTCAAAAGCACTCATAAATGCGCATCTCTAAATAGGACAAATGATAATAGTGGCCGTTTTAAGTTACCAAAATTTCCCTAATTTTTTGTAAAATTAGGAAATGTTCCCTGAGATTTCCCTGATCTTTCCAGAATTAAAAAGTTCCCGATGATTTTCCAGGTTCTGTTACCACCTTGAATAATTCTCAATAATTTGCCATAGTTTTTTAAACATCAAATGTAAAAGAACCCATTAAGAACAACTCTTGAAAACATACCTTACTAAGCATATAAATAACACCATGTTAGGACATGAACCTATTTTGAGTATCATTGACTTGACTAATTCAATCAACTATATCTCAGACACTAAAACATCAGATTCTGCCTGAATGTTATCAAATGGCTAAGTAACTCAAAATGCAATAACATTAAAATTAGCAGTTAAAATTTACTGCTCTACTGCCAACTTTCATTCATTTGCAACAATCAGATATCACTTTTTGATACAAAATGTTACTTTAATTCAACAAATCATTTCAACCTCTGCAAATTGGCACATAAAAGTAGAGAAATAAATCCTTGGGAAAGTTTGTAAACGTTGTATACACTTTACCACTGTACATTATTTACTTTTATACTTCAGAATTCATTCATGAATGAACACAAGACAAAATGTAAATAAAAATCCTGACATGCTAACTACTAAGAGTTGCTAGTGAAAAACAGTTATTTGATCTCTGAGGATAGTTGTCCATCACTTTGTATACTCTTGAACTTTATCTACTACTCTATAATAATTTTTTGTATATATCATGAGGTATACATTGTACAAATAAACTGTATGCATGTCTGAATTATAATACTTTTATTATAACTCATGATTCACAGATGTTATTGGACTATAACCTTATTATCAGAAAAAAATATTAATAAAAAGATGGAAAAGTCACAAAAATAAACTCATTTTTTTCACATACTTTATAAAATGAATCCATGCTTAACAGTGTCACCCATGGTACATCTAAGGCTTCAATTACTTTCCTAGCTACTGTAGTTTTGCCTGAAGCACTACCACCACATATTCCTAGAGGGTAAAAAAATTAAATATTAATACACCAAAAATATATATTTTAAAGGTCTTAAATTTACTCATTTTGTCAACAAATTTATGAATTTTGATTCATAACATATGAAATTTGAACATGTTATGTGCTAGTTTATCACCCCTTTTAATAAATATTTGCCTGATGAGGACATTTTTATAAATAGTCTACAGAAAATTCAATTAGCAATAGAGAATGCCATAGCAGAACCCCATATAACATTAAGAGGCAAAAACAAAACCAGCAACCCCTTTTATGTTTTAACATTATCCTTTTATCTCTTTTGATCAGTGAATTTCAACTAGTATGCCACAAGAATGACATCCATTATTTTACGGATGATTGAAAGATTGAATGAAATATGGAGAGTAGCTATTCCGAAAATGCAAAATATTTCCCATCTAAGATAGGAAAAGTAGCAGTTTTAATAATGAATAAGCTAAGACTAGCTTTCAGCCTCTTTCATGCATAAATAATTTACAAAACCGTGCACTGGGTGCATCAAAGGGGAGGAGACATACACAGGCTCCCTTCCCTCTTTTTAGGTATAAGACAACTTCCCATTTTCCTAGTGTTCAATGGCCCTTGTAATAAGGCAGAAGCATTTATCAAAAGAGGTCAAGAACCTTGAGTGCTAGCACCATAAATTTCTATGTTTCCTACAAAGATGGTATTCCTTACACACTGACATACAGTAGTAGGAGGTTAGTTTGAGTTTAATGGTGCAAGGTCCAACAGAAAGACTTGAATGAAGAGACCCATCGTAAAAAATGACCTCCCTCTCAAAAAGTAGCAATACTTCCACGCTGATTACTTTTGCAGCTTGTTCCAAAGAAAAATCCCAGATGTGTGCAATTCCCAAAAAATTTGAAGTTATTTTTAAGAAAATGCACAAAAATAAAAAACAAATTTAATTTGCTTACCTATCACAAATGGTTCAACCAGCTGTCCTTGAGTATCATACCAGGGTGGACGCCCAGCAGTATATATTGTCCTCTGTCTAGTTCTGAGCACAGGTTCTCGAGATACAGCCGATTTCGAGGATGACCACGTTCTCTCCCTTTTCTTTGCACGGTGTGAGGGTGAAGGAAGAGGAGAGAAGCCTGGAGAGATGGGGGAGGACTGCATTTCATCATCAGCAGGCACATCTTCAAAGTTTAGCTCATCACCGCTACCACTTTTTAAAAATACAAAAATTAGTACTTGATAACAAAACAGAAATCCATCACATACATTTGATAGATGCAACTCAAGAACATGGTACCAAGTTTCTTGGCAAACTGATAGCTAACATTTTCAATGCCACATAATTATTCATAAGCCTTTAGGGTTTTATAGTGCAAGGGCGATATTTGGCCATGCTGCACCACATACAAGACAGACAACATCAAGTAATAGACACCCACAAGTAAAGTTTTACTGACACAGAATAGAGAAATACACACGGGACGATTTGAACATGTGCTGTCTACAATTTGCAGGACACTACAAAATGATTGCCAATTGGTGATGGTACTGTGTTTTTGAGTCTAACCATTTGCTGTGATTGTAATTGTAGAATTCAACACACATGGCTAAGTTGAAATTTCCAGAACATGCATATGAAATATTTTGGTAAAACCCTAATCAACAGTGCAGTCTGCATGATTCTAATCTTTAGTTGCCAACTGGTTTGCACTGTTGATAAGTCATGAACTTGGGCAACTGCACCATTTACTAGGATTTAACTAATACTTTTAACTCTTAACTAGTATTCAGTCACTGACACCACATGCTAATATTTTTAGCTTAGTGCAATCCACAATTTACACTTTCTAAAACAATCAGGATACAGTTTAAATTTTTAAAAGTGCATTAAAAATTGCCTGTAAAATAACAGAAGTGCAAGAGATTTCATACCAGTTTCAAGTCAAGAGGTCATAGTGATTGAGGGTAATATAAATAAGCCCTCACCAATAGTTTTCAGGGCAAGCAAAGAGAAATAGTTAGAGGTATTTAAGAGAGTTTGCCAGCCTTAAAAATACTAGCCAGTTCTGAATGTATAAAAAAATTCATTTATGTTACCACACATTGTCCCGAAGCTTTGGTCCTGTGTTCAAATCATAAGCAGGATGTATTCTAGTAGAGATAGCTGCTGATGCCATCCCTTTGCAAGAGCCAGTTTGCTCTGATTAATGTAGCTTTTAAAAAGCTCGTCTACAAGCTTTACTTCTTGAATTGACGTCAGGTAAAACAAACCTTTTGTACGCTATTTGCAGATTGTGTTTATTTAAGCAGGTAATTATTTAGTTGCCTCATGCACCACAAAGAAAATAGAAAAGTCAGCACCTGTGTAATGTATAAAAAGAAATTTTGTATTACAAATTCTATAAAAATATTTTTAAAGTTGTTTTTTTAATCCACATGAAAAAATATAGTCTTTTTCTTTTAATTGTTTAATTTCAAGCAATACAAAACTAATATATATATATATAACATGATAAATCAATCAAGAGTAATCCAGGCATTTTTATCTGTATAATGCAAACAGTAGACTACTTCCAAAAGAAATAAATGATACCTTAAGAATATCAACTTGCAAATCATAGGTGCAGACTTGTATAATTCTTTTGATGTAAAAAAATTATACCTAATATTAAAACATATTGGAGTAAGATCAAAGGGAATAACTAAAAAATAGTGATGATGTGGACAAAAATAAGCAACCTAAACAAAGTCATTATTATATTAGCTTCGTTAGTGAATTGCCATGTCATTTTCATTTTGAGTTCAAAAAACAAAATGCTTTCTTTTGCCAAATTACAAATTTTTGTAATTAGCGAAATTAGTTGCAAGCTCCCATTTTGAATACTTAAAATTCATATAAATTTGATGGCAGAACCTTGGGCTGTGATCCCAATTTATTTAATTTAGAAATTATTTCTCAGGTGTTCAATTAATATAGGTATACACATATAGTAAGATTGCATTAGAAACAGGCCTGGATGGTACAAAGTCTGACTTGTATATAGTATATCATTATACTTGTATATTTATATTGTAAACCATCATCACTTAAAAATATAACATTAAACATAATTCTATGTGGCATAAATTATCATAAATTTACTTTCTCTTTTAAAAACATTCCTTACCGTTACAGAAGTAATATTAAATATTACTTCTGTGATGGTAATTTTTTTATTCAAGTATTCAAAGACAGCAAATGGTATTTATAATAAAAATCCAATACTCATTCAGGAATAATTTTTTTAAATATTTTATTTCTTTTAATCTTTAAAAACTACTATCTATTAATTCCTTTTCAATGTAATGGCCTTTTACACAATTAGAAAACAACATATTTCCATTAAATAAAATGATTAAATTATTTTTATAAATAATTTACACTTGTAAAGCTACCAATTCATATGTAATGAAGAGGAAGTTGTACACAGCTCAGATTCTTTAAGTTCTAAATCATTAAACATAAATGTTGGAGATCAATAGTTCTTGTTTGTAATTAGTTATAAGACAATCACTACATTTAAAGTGAACTAAGTCATTTGCATCTGTCAAGGATATATTTTAGCAGAAACTTTAAATAATCTTTTTTTACTAAACTATCTTTTCTTTCACATGATGTAAACTTTGAAAAGGAGATACCAAACTAACAAATATTTGATGAAAAAAACTTCAATTATGAATTTGAAGATTGACTTTGAAATTCAATGATAGCAATATTTCTATGGTTTGTAAACTGAAAATTACGAATAAATTGTTTTCGTTAAGTGAGCAGAAAAAACATTTCAAAATTCAAATTAAAGCTTTCTTTCTGTTAATGAGAAAAATTTCTAAGGACAGCAAAAGTTTCAATTCAATAACCATTAGAACTGCATCAACCAAGCATTTCTCTAGTTAGTCTACCATTGAAAAAAATAGAAACTGAAACAATTAGAAAACATTTCATCAACGTAATTAGACTAAAAAACAAGGCTGGTGAGGCATTATCCAATTCTCCAATGAAAAAAATAAAGAAACAAGAAAAACCTATC
Organism: Metellina segmentata; assembly: GCA_947359465.1. Classification (NCBI taxonomy): domain Eukaryota; kingdom Metazoa; phylum Arthropoda; class Arachnida; order Araneae; family Tetragnathidae; genus Metellina; species Metellina segmentata. Next base: position 81,696,557 of record OX375875.1, on the reverse strand, counting down.
GCTATATTCCAAAGACATGACTAAATACGGTGATTTTCTAAAAATTGGGCTGAAATAGACATTAATACATTCTCTTAGAACAAAAAGTATTGATGGGGAATCAATTCGTCCATAACAAGTAGAATTTGAGACGCGTAGTCTGCCGCATTTAAACCACGTGTCTCAAAACCAGCTGCGTTACTCAAAGCAAATACAAAGATATAAAAGATACAAGTCGACCGTCGTTATCTATCAAAACTGATAAATTTTATCAACTCCCGAGTTTCCAAACATTGGACGCAATTCCAGCAATTCAGGTACTGAACAGCCGTTGTTAGGTCAAGAGTAAAATACGTAAAAAAATTATGAAATCAAAAGAAATAAGTCAAAGAAGCGTGTGGAAGTGAAACTGAAGACACTGAAATACATGGAATAAAAATCTAATCACAAATATTAACTCACTATATGCGCATAATTCTCATTTTCCCGGTAACACAAAAGCACGATAGAGTACGAGGGCATAAATTTCATCAACAAAACGTGTTATGGGAAATATTTCACCGCTAGAAGACTAGCCAATCATGGAGCAGGGATATCCCGACCTTTAGAACGTTTTTATTGGAAGAGGATATAGATCACTGAAAGGCTGATTCATAAAGTCCTCATGTGTGGAATTTTAATATTGTTTACATTTTCTAATGTCGGTCATCTCTGATTATTTACTCAGCCAGTTGAAGGTCATACCTGTCTGAGCTCGCAGAACTAGGAGGATCGCAGAAGTAAATATTCGCCAGCGCCATTATTGCGTGGAAAAGAAAGCGCTACCTATGTTTACGGAATGACTACGTAATTTTTAAACAGAAACGTACAAAAAAAAATTTTTATTTTTTCCTTTTTTACAAAAAAGAAACATAAATTGAGTTTCTCGGCAAATTCTTTGGAGCGAGATTTAATCTTTCGTTAAATAGAGCGGCATGTTATCGATCGATATCCACAGTCCTAAAATGAAAAGCTTTGCCATTGTGTTTCTTTTTCTCTCATCTGAGATCAGTGTAGCAATTCCTCGACAAAAGTACACGCGCGAAAATTTGAACGGTAAATAAGAGTAGCTTTAAAAAGCGCTATTCACTCTAGTTTTGAATGTTTCCCTTCTATACCAATTCAGAATCCCATGTCTAAAAAAATCATGAATTTCTGAAACTTAATCAAGATTTCAATGCAACTTCTCGAGACAGCCGTTTTATTGAGTAACACATCAACGGTCAGTTGTCGACATATTGTTGAAAGTTTTAAAATTCAAAGATTATTTCTACACAAGGCCCGGTGCACATATCCGGGTTTTCAACGTGCGGCACCGAAGCCCAACTATGCACCCATAACCGTGAAATGACGCATGTATTCCTTTCGCGCCATTTGCGATAAATATTCTGTCGAAAAAACGTGTTTATTTCGCTTACTTGGATTAACAAAAGTAAATTTTGAAGCAAAATAGACGTTACTGGATACAACCATTTATTAATTATTATTTATATTCCATTTTTTTAAAACAAGAAACTTCACACCGGAGACGCATGTGCGGCGACCGTGCGGCGCCGTGGGGAACTGCGGTACAAATTGCACACAAGTTATTGTGTGCAACAAGTGACGTGCAGCGCCGGAGGCATATGTGCACAACTCCATTGGATCTAATGTATCTCAGACCGCACTTGCGTTGCCGCACGTTAAAAAACCGGATGTGCAGACATTATGTGTGCATAGTTGGGCTTCGGTGCCGCACGTTGAAAAATCGGATGTGTGCACCATGCCTTGATGAGAATAATCTTGTGACTGGAATCATAAATTAATATATGAGGAAGTCAAGTTTACATGTAAAACTAGCAGGACTACCCGGCGTTTCTCGGGTTAAATTAATTAAATATTGGTTAAAAGGCGATATGTGACCAATCACGTCTTTCATAAAAAAAAAGGCAAGCATCATTTAAGTACGGAAAATAATTTTAACTCCGTTTTTACTTTGTCATATAGTTCTTCAATAACAGTAGTAAAGTAATGAGTATTGTAAGTAAAGTAATGAGATTTGGCACGCAGGTAGTCCGAATTTTTTGCAATTTTTGGGTCGCGGCAAATTTTAAAATTGAATCTAGAACATTCAAAAATGAATTTAATGAAATTTAATTATTGTTGTTGTCGTGCGGGCCTTATATGGCTCAATTGGGGGTGCCATTGCCCCGGAGGGTGAAATTTAATTATTACTGCTTTCTATGGAATGCAACAGCATAAAAGATCACAGATTCTAAATTTATTTTTTAGTTTCCGTTTTCATTTTGCGCGGAGGAATTATTTTCCATCAAACGATAAAAGCAAGTAAACTTTTAACTGGAGGAAGAAATTCTTTTTTCTATCTCCTAGACCAGGGTTTCCCGAACTAAGTTCCGCGAAGACCAGTGTTCCGCTGAACCTGAATGGGTGTTTCGCGACAATTTGGAAAGGTTTTTTTGCACTGCAACACATTTAAAGATCTTCTACTTCATATCAAAAGGAGAATGATGATGAATCTTCACATATGACTCATCTGATAGTTTTTGGTGCCATAAATTATCTTGCTCTACCCTTAAAGGAAGCAAATTCTTAATCAGCGTTCTACTGACACCGGAATGAAGGATTAAAGTCGTTCACGATGGAAGTAGAACGCTGTGATCACCGATCTTCTAATAAATATGATAAAAAAACAGCTTGAAAATACGTGTTAAAACATTCAGCATATCAGGCCACGTTCACATGAGGCGTTTCAAAGCGCGTGTGGCGAGGCTAGCCATTAAATTATCTTTATTTATTCCTCTAACTCAAGTATCTATCTTTACGACCTTGAAGAGCGGAACCCTGATAGCCTCGTCCAACGCGCGTTTTACGCACCTCATGTGAACGGGACCTTAGTGTAAAATTCTGGAGGACAAAGTCTGCGAGAAGTTCCATCCGTGTTTTTTTTTTCAACCTTAAAATTTGATCGACTTTGAACTGAAATTTATTGTTTGTCAATCACGTTATTAGGTCTGCACCCAGTCCTCTTATTATGCGACTTTTGTTTACATGATTTCACTTTTGAGCAATATTTTGGGTGGCACGGTTTTTACTTTTTGCACAATTTATTACCGCAAATTCGCTTAGATAAACACGATTTTTTTGCGGGAACTCAAAGAACCATTTTAGTTTTCTGGTACATTTTTCATACTTTTTTACACGATTTCTCAATGTCGGGAACCAATCTGTCAAATTAACAATAGGTCGTTGTAATGTTTTACGCGTTTTTATTCTACTCGTCATTTCCAGGAACCAATGTATTGCGTTAAAACAGAATTGGGTGTATACTTTTTTAAATATAAATGTATTAAATTTGCATAGAAATGCAACAATTTTCTTGTACATTAATTTAGTCTGATTATTTACAAAGTCGATTTTCGTCGATTTTGGCAGAAAATTTGTTTTTATTACAGAATTTAAATATTATTCAAAAACTACCCAAGGATTTTTGGTTTAAAGCAGGAACTTCAACAAAAGGAGGGCCAAGTACTTCTAGTGATACGTCTTTCATTGAAGAAGAAAAAATGATCCCAAAACTCTGTGGTTTCTTCAAAACCTAACGCCGGTTACACACACGGCGGATTTTTCCGTCGCGGAGAATTGACCGTCGCCGCCGTTCCCACAGTAGCGTACTGAAGTCAATTAGAGCTTACACATTAGACGGACAAAAAAACGCTCAGTCAATTTACCGTTGGCGGCAGCTATGCAGCCGCCAACTGCCACTAACGCCGACGGCAGTTTGACCGTCGCCGCCGAACTAGTGGCGTACGTGACTAAATGCACGTTTACACACACGGCTGTTTTTCTACCGTTTAGACATCGTTTGCTCAGTGAGTTGAACTTAGTTTGTGTACTGTTGTCGAAGCATCAATTGTTTTTTTCTATTGTGAACATTAACGTAATTATTGATAATGAAATTTTAATTTATTAATACAAGAAAGGCCTGTTTTGTGGGATAAAACCCTAGACATCTTTAAGGACAGAAATGCTACCAGAAACGCTTGGCATGAAGTTTGCCTGGTAATTCGAAACGACTTTGATGTGTTGGAAGAAAAAGAGAGAAATGATTTTGGTAAGTTCATATTTCCTCACATATATTTACTAGAAAGTGAAGGTGTAAAAAATTCGATTTTGAGATTCCAGATGTTGTAGTAATCACACTCTGTAGTTGCACAAAATCTTTAGTATATTGGAATCTTTTCTGGATGTAATTATTTATTTCGGTTTTTTTAACATTTGTGACAACTATGGTGGACTGTTATTAACAAATTTTGCAAAAATATAAACATATTATTTGTCAATTTGTAACAATGTCACGTTTTTTTAAGAAGTTTTATTATGCTTGTAAACTACTTCTAGTATTACTATAATATTTTAAAATTACGTATAAATAAAAATTAATAGAAGAAAAAATTTATATTGGAATACTTGTGTTAAATAAGAAAGCGGCACATTTGATAGTTATCTGTTGTCGATGTCACGGCGATGAGAAAGTCCTTATTTCTTGGACATCTGCCAGGAAACCCTTCCTACACTTGAAACAAAATATCTACATAGAATGTTTCTCACATTGTTTGCTTTGAGGCCTGCTCTTGTAGTATTCTCTCCTCGAATATCTTCCACCCCTATAATTAATGTTGTATCCTCAATCATGTATCCATCTCTATCCCTAACATAATTATGAAAAATAATGCATGCTTTAACAATATCATTAGCAAGTTGTGGTTGGACATTTAATGGTCGATGGAATATTCTCAATTTGTTGATGAGAATACCGAAAGTGCATTCTGTGTACCTTCTTGCTCGGCACAATCGATATTTGAAGATTCTCTTTGCCATTGTCAAATGTGTCCCAGCATAAGGCCTTAGCAAATGTTTATGCAGTCCAAATGCTGCATCACCAACAAACAAATATGGCACTTTCGGACTTCATGTGCCTGGTAGGCACTTCTCATCAGGTAGATTTTTTGAACTGCTTTCTATTGATTTCCACAGCTGAGTCTGTTTAAAAACTGACGAGTCACAGTCTTTTCCATAGCTACCAATATGCACAAAAGCAAAACGGTACTTACTATCTGCAATGCCCATTAATACAATGAAATAGTATTATTTATAATTAAAATACATGGATCCACTTTTTGTTGGACTCACGATGCGGACATGTTTCCCGTCTACTGCTCCTATGCCAGGCCTCGAAATATATTTTTTTATACAGGTACACAAGGTGCACCTAAGTTTTTAAATTAGGTGCACAGGTGCGCCTAGCGGGAAAAAATTAGGTGCACAATTTTACTTTCATGTGCACAGTGCACCTGTGCACCCGGGTATTTCGAGCCCTGTCCTATGCAATGGGGAAAGTTTGCTGTATGTTCAAATCCATTTGCTAATGATTCCCACATTTCTTTTTTAATGGGAGGTATGCACTCGCTTTGCATAACATTCCACAGTGCTTGACAATATCTCAACTATCACTCTTGCTGTTGATATTCTTACTCTGAATGAATAATGAAGGTCAGTGAAAGTACATCCACTTGCTAGATATCTGAAAAACGAAAAAAATTATTGTTTTACTTTTTATGCAGCTAATGTAGACGGTACTTAATGTTTTTCGTTTTTTAGGTATGGAAGCGATTAAACGCTGGAAACATATACTTGACGCTGAAAAAAGGGCTAAAGAAAACAGAGCTAGTGGCTCACAAACTAACAAAAAAAGAAAATACCTATTAAACGAAGAAATCAAGTTTTTAAAAAAATTATACGAAAAAACAGAGACTGCAAAGAGTTTTATCATACAAGAAGACAACAAGGATGAAATCGATGGCTCTAGGCAACAACCTCCTGAGAAAAAGAAAAAGCACACAGACCTTTCCACAGCCACTTCAACAACCTTTCCCTACTCCTACGACTTAGTACTACTCACAACTTCCACATCTTCCACCATCGATTCCCTCAGTTGGTAGTCAAAATTTATAGCCTACTCGCATTCCACCACCCCAACCAAGCCAGAATCATCCAACATTTACTACTCTGCCTTCGTACTCTTCACAACTTTCACTTCTTCCACACTACAACTCATCGCCGTCTCTCTCAATTAAAGACCAAATTAAAATAAATACAGCAGTTAAACACCACGAACATTTTGCTGAGTACTTTGGCGAAGAAGACCGAAAGAAATTCTTCAGTATAGTCATCTAACTCAATAGACGTCACTTTCTAATTGTATATTTGTGTATATGAAGTGTATTTGTGTTTGTGTAAATTATGTATTAAATGTATCAATAAATGCCGTTACCTTCAAACCTCTTTTGAAAATGATTATCCCACACACTATTATAAAAGGTGCGTCATAATAACTATGTACCTACAAAAGTAATTATAAGTAAAGCAAGTTTTTAAAAATAAAATAAAATAAACGGCATGATGGATGTTTTGAACGTACAAAGTTAAAATATCTTTGTTCTTTGTGACTTATATGTGAAAAAGTTTAAGGAAGTGTTATCAAAAATGATAATAATTTTCACAGATAATAAGTTATAGAGATAAAAGTAAAATCTTTATTTTACTTTATTATTTAATTGTATTTATTTTACTCAATGTTATTTAACAATTTCTAACTTATAAATTTCAAAAGTTATTCTAGAATTTGCTCTGTTCATATCAAACTACACTCAGCAATAAATGATTTAAATAACACAGTTAAACTAAAGTTAACTGATTCGATGATAAAACTACACTGCCAAGGTGACTCGTACGACGGCGACGGAGATTTTACCGCCCTGTGTGTAAACGCTCGATTTCTGTGAGCGGCGACGGAAAAAATACGCCGTGTGTGTAACCGGCGTAATATTAAAGAACAAGTGTCATCAATGAACAGACCAAAACGGAAGTACGATTAAAGTTATTTAAATTTGGGATTTACGTATGTTGGCAATTCAGATGCTACTGATGCAATTTTTGTTTTATATCCTGAAATACTAGCAAACAGTTCTTTGGCTCCAGCAAAACTTCGCAGGCACTTCGAAACGATACACACTGTTTATAAAGGAAAAGACATGACATTTTTTAAAAGACACCGTGACTCACTAGAAAAGTCCAAACTTCAAATGATTACAATGGCTAAAACTGAAAATGAAAATGCAACAGGGCTAGAGCATCTTATCGCGTGACTTATCGCATTGCACTTAATGGTAAACCGCATACAATAACTTGAAAACAACTATTTTGCAATATTTTCTGAAAACCAATAAGGACGATTCCTGGGTTTGGACCGACCAACCGGCATAGTGGTTAAGGTGTTAGCTTCTAGATAGGAAAGTTCCTGGTTCGAATCCGGGTCCGGGCATGGATGTTTTTAAGCGTATGATGTAGATTCGGCTGGTGGACCTTAAATCTGTCGTGGTCGACAGTCCTTACGTTGGGTTGGTGTGGAAGTTTGGAGAGTGGGGTGCCAGCTCAGGTGTTACTTCGTCATCTGACCGTGGTTCAAAATTACGAGGTGTTGTCCTGGGATCTCTCCCTTAAGGGATTGATCCCGGACCGTCGTCAATTGCCCGTTGTGTTGCTCCAGTACGACGTTAACTAAAAATTAACAATTGTTATTTTTTACCTGGGTTTGGAATCCATTTTCCGTGACAGCTAAACCAGTTGGCTTAAGTGCAAGTGACTATGAAAATCTAATTGACTTAGTGACTCTGATTTGAAACAAAAATACAAAAGCCTTTAAATGATTTCTGGGCGAGTTTGTCAGAAGAGTAACCCAATTTTTCAAATCAAGCTATTATTGTTTTTCTTCCGTTTTCTACAGTCTATTTATGCGAAGCGGGATTTTCTTATTATGCTACAACGAAGTCAAGGTGCAGGAACAGGTTCAACGTCACACCAGATATTAGAATGCAACTTACCAATATCGTTTCTGATATCAAGAAGATGATCATTCAAGGACTTAAAATCATCAAATTCATTAAGTGCTTTATTTATTCATATTTTTATGTTTGTATTATATTATAGTTTTATACTTAAAAATAATTACTAAATAAATAATGTGTTTAAATAACTTTTTTTTTTTTAATTTTTACTAGTAGGAATTACTTAACCTAAAAAATGAGTTGAGTGTTCCATTAAAATTTCCGGGTTCGCGAAGAGTTCCATTGCAGAAAAAGTTTGAAAAACCCTGTCCTAGACCGGTAAAAATAGAGAAAATTTTCAACGGATTTGGAATCTGCGGTAAATTTCACAAAAGATCGACCTAAAAATATGATTTTCTTTAAATAAATAAAATTATATTGAATTGAATATATTTTATATATATATATATATATTTTTTTTTTGCAAGAGATTGTGATGTCACGTCAACCTTTGCGTTCAAGAAATAAACAGATTACTTTTCCTGAGATTCAAATAAAGAATTTTTAAATTGTAACTTTTATATTTTTTTCCATGCGGATTTGACTTTCGCTGTCGAGAAATCAACAGATTCCATTTCTTGCGCTCAAACAAGTCCAGCGAAGGAAATGAAAACAAATAAAATAATTTTTGACTGGCATTGTTTAGTTCTTTTGTAAAATCGGGATTGTCAAAGATAGAATGAAAATTTCAACGGATTTGAAATCTGCGGAATATTTGACACCGGGTTGATTTGATTTTCTGTTTGTAAATAATTTTTCAATTAAAATAAGGTAAAAATAGAGAAAATTTTCAACGGATTTGGAATCTGCGGTAAATTTCACAAAAGATCGACCTAAAAATATGATTTTCTTTAAATAAATAAAATTATATTGAATTGAATATATTTTATATATTTTTTTTATATTTTCGCAAGAGATTGTGACGTCAATCCGAATTCCGATTTGGTTTGCGAAGCAAACCAATACCGCACAAAAGCAACTGGCACGGGCAACGCCGGGATAGCCACGAAGTGACTAGTTTATAATACATTGAAGTGCACACCTTAAAATCGTGGTCTTTCCGCAGATACCCTGCCGACCAACCGGTATAGTGGTTAAGGTGTTAGCCTCTAGATCGGAAGGTTCCTGGTTCGAATCCGGGTCCGGGCATGGATGTTTGTAAACGTATGGTGTAGAGGCGGCTGGTGCACCTTAAATCTGTCGTGGCCGAAAGTCCTCACGTTGGGTTGGCGTGGAAGTTTGGAGAGTGGGGTGCCAGCTCAGGTGTTGCTTCGTCATCTGACCGTGGTTCAAAATTACGAGGTGTTGTCCTCGAATCTTTCCCTTAAGGGACTGATTCCGGACCGTCGTCAATAGCCCGTTGCGTTGCTCTAGTACGACGTTAACTAAAATTACCAATTACCGCAGATACCCTATCGCAGAATTCTAAATTAAACTTTAAAAACAAAACTTGTAAAATAGACTAGTTTCATTGTAAAATGTAAGATAAATTCTTAATATTTTGGAAAAAATATAAGTCAAAACATAAAATAAAGTTATTTAATAACAAAAACATAAAATATGTGTAAATTCTGTAAAAATATTGTTTTTGAAAAAATTACTTTTTTGAACAATACTGGTAGAACAATTTGTGTTTAAACCTCAATCGTAATCATCATCAATGTTATTTCTACGGGGATTTCAAATTGCTTTTAGACCCTTTTGCACATCCAGGACAAAATCGAATAGGGGGCAATCTGGAGTTTTTAATCGATTAGTTCTTTAAAAATGCGTTTAAACCGAAAAGCCGAGTAAATGAAGACTGAAACAATTGAAACTCGAAGAAGCGCTCTTGTGCCAATTGATTTTTTTAGTTTTATACCGTCTCACGTCTATCAAAACGTCCTTGTGGTTTGTTTTATGATTGATTTTTTTTTGTTTATTACTGTTTAATTTGGTACAGCTAATTTTAATCAATTTCGTTTTGATTTACGTTTGTCGGAATCCGTGTGGCTTTGGTATAGTTAATTTCTATCATTGATTTTTTTTTAGTGCTGTTTAATTTGATGTAGTTAATTTTTATCCTTTTGGCTTAGATTTACTTTTTGTTGAAATCAGTGAGACTTATTTTAGATTTTGTATCGTTTCATGCTTTTTTCCGGAACGGAAGCTTTAATGTGAACCAGCCCTCCCATGTAGACGACGGTCTTTTTTTGAAGCGTGTTTTTGAACTCGTAACCCTCTAGTTGCTAAGCCGCAATCCTACCAACTGGGCTACTACCGCGGCACACACACACGAAATAAAAATCCTTTATTAGCAACACATAACGAGGAAATGTGAATACTAAGGTTAAGAAATCTGGTTGGTTAGTTGGGTTGGATCTTATCCAACGTCTTATTTCGCAAGGCTCGTATTTGTTCAAGTTACGCCAAATAGAAAACAAAGGCAAGTAATGGATATACAGAAGATTTTTCTGTGACAGAGGAGAGGTTAGGTTAAATAGTTGAATTTACGTCGCACTGGTGCAACAGAATGAGATATTGGCGACGGTTCGGTATCAACCACGATGGAAAAGATCTCACGACACAGCCTTGTAATTTTGATCCGCAGTCAGATGACGAGGTCATCACCCGAGTTGGCATTCCACCTCTCTAAACATCCACACCACGCCAACACAAACACAGTCCAGTCACATCAATGCCACCACCACCTACTTTCGACGTCAACGTGAAATAACCAATCACAAAAGGCAGGTGGCAGCACATTGCAGTGGAGTGTATATAAAGAATGTCCTAGGGTATCGAAAATCATTTCAATTGTTGGCGTAATGCAGAAACGTAGCGATTTATCCGACGTCCAAAAGGGCATGATTATCGGTTTTCGGGCCAAGGGTGGAAGCATTTCGGAAACGGCTAATTTTGTGAACTGTTCGCGTGCCGCTGTGGTAAAAGTATACCGTGCATGGCAAAATGGCACTATCCAAAATCAGCGGCACATGTAGTGCACCACGGGCTATAGATGACAGAGGCGAACGAAGGCTACGGAGATGCGTTCGGGCGAATAGACGTGCAACTGTTGAGTAACTGTCCGCCCAGATGAACCAAGGGGCTACCAAGAGTGTATCCTCAACAACGGTTCAGCGAACGTTGCTGCGCATGGGCCTCCGCAGGAGACGCCTGGTTAATGCACCTATGCTGACTGCTGTTCATCGTTGACGAAGGCTGGAATTTGCACGCCAGTACCGCAACTGGACGTCCACAGTATGGCGACAGGGGGCTTTTTCCGATGAATCACGTTTACGTATACGTCGTATATACGTATGAATCACGTATACGTCGTGAAACGTCTGAAAGCAAACACCCTGCAACAATTGCCGAAAGGATCCAGGCTGGAGGAGGGAACATTATGGTTTGGGGAATGTTTTCCTGGCATTCACTGGGTGCACTCATCATTGTGGAAGGCACGATGGATCAGCACAAGTACGCATCTGTCCTTGCGGACCATGTCCACCCCTACATTAGAATTATTTTCCCTCGGAATGATGGCATCTACCAGCAGGGCAATGCGAGGTGTCATACAGCTCGCAGTGTATGTGCGTGGTTCGAAGAGCACCAGGATGTGAGTTTACCGTATTCCCCTGGCTAGCAAACTCACCGGATTTAAACCCAATCGAGAATCTATGGGACCACCTCGATCGGGTTGTTCGCGCCATGGATCCTCAACCGCGTAATCTAGCGCAGCTGGCCACGGCACTGGAGTCAGCATGGCTCAACATCCCAGTGAACACCTTCAGAAACCTAATTGACTCTCTTCCTGCACGTCTCGCAGCGGTCCGCTCTGCCAAAGGTGGTTATTCTGGCTTTTGACAGGTGGTCACATTAATGTGACTGGACTGTGTAATGTGACATAATGTGACTTTGAGCATAGTGTATATTTACACTATGCTCAAAGTTAATAGAAAAACGATTCATGCATTTGTGAACACTAAACAACGGTACTTGGAATACATATTGACGTTTCAAGAGCCTCCATCATCTCAATCTAGTACCGAGGCTAATTGTCTAACTTCGCACTGAAACACGGATCGCAGTCTTGGGCCATACAAAACAGTGAAAATAAAATAAAATAGTTCTATGTCTACCTCTATGACCTATCTCTACCTATGACCTACCTTTTCAAGCGGTTTCGACGAAATATCTTGTCGATCAAGACCACTTCTATTTTGTTTATGACGAGTCGTCATCAAAATATTGTCGAATTTATTTATGAAGACGAAATCGAGATGATTCCTCTGATGACGAGATATCTCGTCCCTCAAGGTCTGATCAGCTTTGCTAACCACGTGATAACTCGTCCAGACAACCACCAGGAGTAAAAAGAGAGCATTTCATTACCTTTTTATAACTCCAGTCATAGCAGAATTCAGTTTCTCTTCAACAGAGTTCAAGGAAATTAGCATGCGCTCACCGTCGCTGCTCCAATGAACAGGCCTCAATTTCCATGACGCATTCCCTCCTCATGATTGGAAACGACTCAAGAACAAACGTAATTCAAAACCCGAAGCGTGTGCATTTCTTTTCGCTGAAGGAGATCCGTCAAGCGTGCAGCGGGGCACTTGTGTGTGGTGACCCACAAAAAGCAATTGGACCAGCCGGAGAAAGTAAACACCACGCTGACGCATAACCTTTTGATTGCGGCTCTCGCTTTCGTTTTCCCCCGCTCCAAGTTCAAAGCCGAAAAACTAGAAATTCAATTGTGGAGAGATTGTGCTTGCATGTTACAGGTGTTTGGAAATGACACATGACGGGAACAGAGGGGCTCGCTCAAGGTTCGAATCCGTAGTCAGTGGCCCTCTTCAACCACGTTTTTTTAAGAAGAGTATTGGATTTGGATTTTATGGTGCAAGATCGAAGACAAGACTAGCTGCGCCATTTTAGAAGTGGAAAATTTTTCGAATTCTTTTGCGCGTTATTTGTTCTCTACACATTGGTATAAGTAGTTGAATTTCAGTCGCGCTGAAGCAACACAACAATCTGCTGGCAACGGTCCGGGATCAATCCCGCAGGGATAGGTTGAGGACAACACAGTATTTTTTACCCAGGGTCAGATGACGAGGTGGACACCTGAGCAGGCATACCACTCTCAAACCTTCCACACAACGTCAACGTGGGAACACTTGAGGCCACGACAGATTTAATGTGCATCAGCCCCCACGTACTTTCTTTGGCTGGATCGAGATCCGAAGTCCTGTTGCTCATCGCTGCTCTTCCAACTCCTTCACACATTGATCCGACCAAGTTTGTAAACATAAGACAAACGGGGATTGAATGGTTTTTCGAATTGGCATGCGTAGCGTTAAAACGGAGCAGACGTAGATTCGTGTTAGGACTAAAGAAAAGCTAATTTATGGAGACTTAGTGAACATGAATTACCCCATAGCGGACCCAGGAAGAAGGAGTTATATGAGTCGTGTGGAGCTTTAAATACACAATCAGTAAAACTTAGGATTTGGTAACGCTTTGAGTCAATTGTAGTAAATGAATAATGACCTCGTGCGTGAAAAATTTGACAGTCTGAATGAATCTGAAATGAATAGAGAATATGTAGCGTGTCAATACGCGGGATTTCTTCGCACATAGTTAACTACATTTGCAGGGGGAAATGCTAGCTAAAATTGCTTGTGAAAAGCTATATCCATCGAGATATTGTCTATAGTTTTTGCTATTAAAGATTTCATTCTACTGCAACAAAAATATATAGAATGAGGCTAAACAAAGATGTTACTAGAACCAGCTCAATGGAGGACAATGCCAACGTTTGTATCTTCAGGGCGATGGCATAGATTTGTCGGCTTGGGATTTTATAGAGCAAGGGCCATATTAGGCCAAGCTGTGCCAAAAACAAGACATACAATGTCAAGTAATTGTGAAAAGAATTGATAGAGATCGCTTGGTCATCATGTGGTTACAATTTCCATGTTTACCACAGGCAGTAAACCCATTTGAAAAGAATAGATCACAAAGGTATTTCGGGTTCGTGAAGCCCGTACACACCAAAAGATGCTCCCCCGAGGGGACAATGGTGTAGGAGAGGCAAGGCTCAAGACCCTCCCATTGAATATCAATCTTGCACCATTAATCGTAAAATTCAATTCAATCCTATTGAATATCATATAACATTTTCCTCTTTAACCCATATCATATAATCTCTTTTAAAACAAAATTTTAACTCTTATTCACTAAACCTTCCCCTCGTTACGAGATTTGGAGTAGTTTGGTATTTCTTTCCCCCACAACACACATGACTAAGTTTTGTTGAATTAATCTATGAAATATTCTACTGGTAAAGAATTTGAAAACTCGTTAGAAGTTCAGTAGAGAATATTGCAGGTTACAGAATGTATACTACTGTTTGTGAAAATTGTGTAACACTATGAAACAATCATCAGAAATAAATCAAATTTATTCCACGTATTACTTATAGTAGCTTAAATAAACGATCAAATTTACAGAGTAATAAAACAAAATTAGTGCCGAAAATCAATATCTTGTGCAGTCGGTAACTAGCAGCGATTAGAGCCTGCACACGTCGTGGCATCGAATCATTCGGATTCTGAATGTCATACTGAGGAGTGGCATTCCAGATGGCCTTTATCTGATGCCAAAGTTCAGTTGTCCTCTCTGCTCGACGAGCGCTGCGAGCGAGTCGCCGACCGATGTAATCCCAGACATGTTCAATGGGCGACATCCAGTGCCGTATTTCTAAATAGGCTGCAGCCTAGAGCGGCAAAATTTTCAGGGGCGGCAGTTTGGCAATTTATTCAAAAGTTAAAATGAAGTATTTCAGATGTTAATAATATTTTCCGTACGAATTTAAGAATACATGTTGCTTAAAAGTATGATTTAGTCCTTCTACATAGCCTACTTTCTAAAACTTTAACAAAATATAAATTCACAGCACGTAATCTTGTATTATAACTTTCTTGTAGTGCAATCTAATTTGGTTTGACAACACTGGCACAAACGCAGCGATTCGATCTGACAACACTGTAGCCGATCTGGCAACACTGTTGGTGGAAGGCCCAGTGGCTCCGCTGTCAGTAGTGTAGTGTCAGTCTAGTCCGTCTGAGTATGACGCTGTCATTCATGTATATCGGTGTGCACAACGGGATCGTTGATGATTGTTTTGAGCGAGACGTGTTCGTGTTGTATGTTACGATTTTCCCTTATAGTTAAGAGTATTCCAATACACATAACGTACAGTTTTTAACAAGTATGCTACTTCCTATTAGCTACTATGAGTGACGGTAGGAAGAGACTCAGTGGCGCTGAATACATAAAACGAACAAAACTGAAACTTCAAGAACAAGAACGTGTTCTGAAACAAACAAAAAAAACTAGATATGTGTTTTAAAACTAATAGTTTGCCAGTGGAAGAAAAGAACGATAAAGATGATAAAGGGGAACCTGAAAGTGCTCGTGGTGTTTGTGATGATTTTGTTGGGGACCACAATGCTTTCCATGGAACGAGTTGTTCGAAAACAGCCATGGTGTTATCAGAACCTACTGAAATACAAGTAAGTTCTCACAATGAGATTGTACCCGATAGATTTGATGTTAAAAGTCAATCTTTAACAGAAAATAAAGAGCCAACACTAGCAATTTCTTTAAATAAGGATCCAGCTTTGTGGATCTTAAATGATGTTACTAGAGTTCTAAAGCAAAAAATGGCTTTGACCAAAACAAGAGATGACGCGTGCCAAAGTTTACGAGAGTCTTGGGAATAAGTGTACATTGCTGGCGACATCCGGGGAACGTGCAGGTTATGGAAGAAGCGGAACTTGTCGTGCACTGAAGACGGCTAATACATTCCGAGCAACATGTGGACGGGCATTGTATTGCTGAAATACAGCTCCGGGAATGCGTTGCAGAGAGGTAGACCTTCAGTCTCCACAACTTCCTTGATGTAGCGCCCGCTGTTCAGAGTCACAATTTAGAGTAGGTGGGATCGGTCATGATATCCAATAGCGCCCCTGACCATAACGCCAGGCGTTCGTCCAGTAGGACGGTGAATATGACAATCTGTAATAAGGCGTTCACCTCTGTAGCGTCAGACGAGTACGCGTCCATCGTTACAGTACAGATTGTCGCGGGACTGATCTGAGAAGACGAATTTTGCCGATCGGCACGCCACTGATGTGTCGGTGAACCCATTGTTGAGAGAGGCGTCAGTGCTTCAGCGTCAATGGAATCCGGCGCAGACGAATCCTTGCATGTAGTTCAAGGAGCAGTAGAAGTCGAAGAACCGTGGGTGCAGACAATGACACCAGTAGACATGCTCCAATGTTGTGCCAACGCACGAGAGGACCGCTGTACGGTCGGTTCGGCACCTACATGCGGACGAGGTGTCTGTCGACCCGTGGTGACGGCATATTGAGTGGCCCACAGCCAGAGTTTCGACTTGTCCGGTCCTCTATGGTCCATCTGTTCCACACACGCTGCTGTGGCAATGTGAGTACGAGTGGTAATTTCCCCATTCGAAAGTCTACCCTCTTGGAGGCCGATCATGCGGCCTTGTTCGAAGTTGAAGTTCGTTCCGTTAGTTGCTCGTATGGCACTGCGAGTTTTTGGCAAGGCGCATATTGACTTTTGGGCCCGGTCACACATCCGGTTTTTCAAGGTGCGGTGCCACTGCGGCACCGAAGCCCAAATATGCACACATAACCGTGAAATGACGTACGAACTCATTTCGCGCCATTTGCGATAAATATTCTATTGAAGAAAACGTGTTTATTTCGCTTACTCGGTATAAAAAAAGTATATTTTGAAACAAAATAGAGGTTACTGGATACAACCATTTATTAATTATTATATGTATTCCATTTATTTATGAAAACAAGGTACTTCAGAACGGAGACACGTGTGCGGCGACCGTACGGCGCCGTGGGGAACTGCAGTACAAATTGAGCGCAAGTTAGACGTGCGTCGCCCCAGCGGCGCTGGAGGCATGTGTGCACTGCTTCATTGGATCTAATGTATCTCAGACCGCACTTGCGTTGCGGCAGCGGCGCCGCATGTTGAAAAACCGGATGTGTGCAACGGACCGTTATTTACAGCAGTCAAACGACGATAAGCACATTTCAACGCCCCTTTACAGTGCTTTTTATACACGGCTCACTTTGAAGTTAAGAGGGTGTTTCTCGGTCCGCTTTGTAATTTTAATAATTTGCATATCCTAACCTGTTTTGCATTTCGTGCAAATTTCGTTTATTCTGCATGATTCTTTCATGGTGTTGCAATTTTCACAAACAGCAATGTATATAGAATGTGTGTACGTGGATGTGAATTCTCATATCCATATGAAGATGTTAACTGGTTCAATGAATAACGAAGCAGGTAATACGAAAAGTAACTTCGACAAATAATAAAATAAGCTGACTAGTCTAACAGCATTCATGCCTCTTCTCAAAATAAAACGGCTTAGCAGCTTCTTCTAAACTCTCAATCTAATTTTATCTCTGGAACAAACGATATTTTTCTCCTCACTCGCCGTACAACTGAAAGAAATTATTATTTAATTTAATCCGTTGCCAGAGCCACGCGAATTATTTTCACACGCAGACTGATGCCACCACAGATTGCGTGGATTAAAAATCCTGGACTTCGGAGGATTAAAATCAGGATCCATCTACTCCCCCTCTTAAAAAGAAACTCAACTCGGATTAAATTTTTTCCACGGCAAATCCGCTGATCTTTTCGAGTTCCTTTGAATTCGTTTCATTGTTTTTGTTCTTTTTTTTGCCTTATACAAGTACTTGAGTCATGAGTTCCGGTCTAATTAGCCAGTGTAGAAGAGACCGATAACCGAAACCTCGTGCACGCAGTGCACCGGCCGAGTTTAATTCTTTGCACAGATGGCAAAATGTTAGTCACTTTTCCAAAAAAATTGAGTAAGTCCATCCTGGAGTCTGATTTGTTAACGTTTAGAAGGTGGCAAAATGTCGTAAGTCTTTTTCATTCAGTTTATGAGAAAACAAAGGTGGGAAAATTGTAATAAATTAAAAACCACAGGACCACATGGTGAATCTTAAAACTGCTGTCACGGAAAATTAAAAAAAAAAAAAAAAACGACTTACAAAATTTTGCTATCCGAGCATAGAATTGTTCGCACACCTGAAAGATACCTATGATTGATTATTTATTTGTGCACGTGCAAGAATGCTCTTGGATATCTCATAATCTGCCAAATATTTCTTTCTTTGTTATTTAACTGCAACTTTAGTGGAACGATAAATACTTTACATTTACAATACAGAAGAGGAGTTCTGAAGTTTTTGGCGGAGGAGGTCGTTTGCTTGTCTGCTCCGACTTAACTTGCTTTCCAAGATTTTTGGATTCGACTTCAAGGCTTTAGGCTGCTTAGTTCTTTGGTCTTTTGATATTATTATTTCCCTAGTGAAATTTCCCTAGGGCTTTGATTTTTCTGTATCTACTACTTGGGTAAGTAGTATTTTCCTTTACCTAATCTCTGAAGCGAAAGAAAACGATAAATGGGTGACGACCATACGTCGTACCCAACGGGTACACATGAACTCATATCAGACAACGAACTTATCGACTATTGCAGTGATGAGGGAAAAAATATCTTCACTTTCATTATCCGCCCATCACAAACCCAATTCAACACAAAAACCCGTACACAATTAAAAAAGACATATATAAACACTTCTCATCTCACCAACATATTTCAGAATGCCGACGCACCCGTAGTAATAATTTTATCATAACAGTGTTTGGTAAACAAACCGCCCATGAAGCCACTAAAATCAAAATGATTTTAAACACAACAGTTGACACCAAACTTACTACCGATAACCTAATAACTCAATATATCCTTAATGGAATTGAAACTGAAATAGACATAGAGGACATAATTGAAGACTTAGAAGAACAAGGAATAAGAATCTCGCATATAACCCGATTTCAAAAAAACTTCAATCACACAAAAATTCCCCTGAAAACTATTAAATTTGGCACACCCACCCCTCAAATTAAAATCAAAAACAAAGTTCATATCGGAATGCTGATACATAACCTAAACCTCTTCATTGAAAAACCCAGACAGTGCATAAACTGCTGGGTCTTTGGCCATGGACATAAAAACTGCAGATCAAACCAAAAATGCAAAATCTGCTCTGAAGACCACCCCGCTAACATATGCCCCAACCCAAATAAAAAATGCTGCAAAAACTGTAAAAAACCACACACTGCAGACGATGAAACTTGTGAAGTTAGAAAAACAGAAACCGAGATACTAAAATACAAAAACGAAAACTTAACATCTTATATTGAAGCCAAAAATAAACTAAAAGTTTCATATGCAAAGGCCGTAACACAACCAATTAACAATCAACCTATAGAACAAAAGGAAACATTAAAGAACAACGATATAAAAGAAATAATACTCGAATCATTAAAACCGATCTTAACAATAATAGAACAAATTCAAATAAACCAAATGTATATTTTGACACAAATGGTCGAAAATAATATTATACCAAAAGAAAATATCATCTATGAAACAAAGGAAAATACTACTATAAATAATGCTACAACTATACCAGAAAATAACCAAATACAACAAAGTACTCAAGATCTAACTCTACAAACTAAAGAACAACAAAAACTAGAGTGGGAAAGAAAAAATCTATTACCAAACACTACAAATACAAATCCTAACAAAATTACCTCTACTATAAAACGTTTCAGAGAAGATATAAAAACTTTGCAGTCCCAAAATAAACAAACAAAAACTTCTCATTCACAATCACAACTCGACCTATCAATCACAGACGGCAAAATGGAATACCAATAGTTCCAGCCACAACCTTCTTTCTTGAATTTCATTTCTTTATTTTTCTTACAACCATGTTTGATCTCAACTGTATTCAATGGAACTGCCAGGGTGCCAGAGCACGCCGATTTGACCTCAATCATAATAAATATTTCAGCCAAGCTAACATTTTAATCCTACAAGAAACCTTTTTAAAACCGGACATCCGATTCACTCTCTTCAAAAAAAACATTTTTCGTTTTGACAGACCTGGTCCTTTTAGAGGAGGAGGACTACTAATAGCCATCGATCAAAATATAAGTGCACAACTCGTAAAGGAAGAACAAAATCGGGATTTTGAATCCCAGGAAGTGAAAGTCCACCTCAACAACATTACTTTCCACATCATTAACATCTATTGTCCGAAAGGAATAAAAAATGTAGGGATGCTTGACAACCTCAGATTGGATCCCAACAACCTTTATATCATTGCAGGTGACTTCAATTCAACACACCATAATTGGGGCTTCAAGGATAATAGCAGTGGAAAAAACCTGATGAAATGGATTAATAACCAAAACCTTATGATCCTCAACCACCAAACTGCAACCCACATCAGCAACAGTGGTGCCATATCTGCTATCGACCTTACTTTAACCTCCAATAACTGTCCCCCAATTACATCTTGGCAAGCTCACCAAGATAATTTTGGGAGCGACCATTTCCCCATAAATTTTTTGTATCACAAACCAAACAACAATAGACCAAATCTTTCGACCCACTTTGATTGGAACTACTTCATCAAAACTCTAAACAATAACCAAAGAAATATAAATGATCCCTATCTTCTCAATGACCTTTTCCAGAAAGCCATTGAGAATTCTCAATCTCTAAAAAAACTTCCCCCACCTAGAGCCCCTTGGTGGAACTCTAGATGCAGCTATCTAAGAGCCAAAGCCAGACGACACCTTACCAAAACTAAAACAAACTTAAGCACATCTGACTGGGACCTATATAAAAAATATAAAAACAAATTAAAAGATTTAATTCAGAAACTTAAAAAAAATTTTTGGTTTACTACATGCAAAACAGTTGCCCAAGACAAAAATATTTATAAAATCTTACAAAGATTAAAAGATCCTTCCAACCAACAAAAAAATTCATTTAATATTATTCAAATAAACAATACGAAAATACATTGCCCACAAGAACAAGCTAACCTTTTTAATAAACTTTACACTGCTGATGAATACTTAGATCCCCTTCCCCTTAGTTTTGTTGACTACCACAATAATTCAATCAACAACATATTTACTTGGAATGAATTCGCTAAAGCCATCACTCAAATAAGAAAATCAACCCCTGGAATGGACAAAGTCACCATTACAATGATCAAAATATCTCCTGATAATATCCAGAAATATATTTTAAAAATTCTTAACACCAGTTTTAACACTGGCTCGATCCCCATATCTTGGACCCACTCCCTCATCATTCCTATCCTTAAACCACACAAAAATCCACAAAACTTAACCTCTTACAGGCCTATATCTCTAACTTCCACCTTTGCAAAAATCCTAGAAAGAATGATCCTCAATAGACTCGTAGAAGACATTTACTACAATAAAAAAAACATAAATAAAAACAATCACGGTTTTCTTCAACATAGAAGTTGTATTACTCTATTGACCCAAATTCACACTGACATCTTAACTGCTAAAAAACAAAAAAATCATATAGTTTTCGCCTCCATCGACTTAAAGGGAGCATATGATTCAGTGTGGATAGATGGGCTCATGTCCAAACTACAAAAAAAAGGTATCACAGGAAAAATAGCCCTTTGGATTTTCAATTTTCTTAATCATAGAACTTGCCAGGTAAGATGGCGTAACACCTTTTCAAATACTAGACAAACCTCTCGAGGCCTACCTCAAGGTTGCATTCTCAGCCCTTTTCTCTTCCTTATTTTCCTTGATGATTTATTTGCACACATCCCTACACATGTCAAATGCCTAATATATGCTGACGATATTTTTATATACACCAAAAATAAATCTCTAACTGAATCTACAGAAGCAATCCAAACAACTATAAAAATCATTAACAATTGGTGTAACCAATGGAAACTAACCATCAGCTTAAACAAATGCAACATTATCAATTTTTCCCAGAATAAAAATTCCCAAAAATGCAACATAAAAATAAATAACACTATCATTCCAGAAGTAAACAAACTTAAAATCTTGGGCCTAATCTTTGACAAGAACCTGACCTGGAACAACCACTTTCAATACCTACAATCCAAATCTTCTCGTACCCTAAATGCTTTCAAATTCATTGCGTCTAAGAGATGGGGTGTTTGCACCAAACATCTTTTGCAAATAGGCAATACTACTATCCGCAGCCAATTAGATTTTGGAGCTCCCATTCTCTGTACTGCTTCAACCTCACATTACAAAAAAATCAACCCCATTTTCAACTCCATGCTCAGAATCGCAACTGGCTTACCAAAATACACTCCTATAGAAATTCTACACTCCGAGACTCAAGCTTCATCTCTCCAACAACGACACAACTTACTAAAAACTACCTTCTACATTAAACATATCAGCCTGAGAGAATGGTCTCCAATTTACGATCTCTTTTACAACCCACCCTCTATTATTTACGCTTCTTGGACCAATAAAAAAAAACCAATATCTGCAAGTATGATTAATTGCTTCGAAGATCTCTGCATCACAAAAAGTGACATTATTCCTTGGTGCCCACCCACTTCTAATTTTAATTACAAAATTTATCTTCAAAACTTCCTCTTCCAAAATAAAAATCTTCCTGATAAAATACTGCACAAACCTCTTTTGAAAACTTTTTAAAAACTTTACCAAACCACATTATAATAGGGACAGATGGGTCAAAAACCAACTCTAATAGCTCACTTGGAATTGTCATTCCTAAATTATTCGTAGAACGAAGCTACACCGTAAATAACCTAAACTCAATTTTCACAATAGAAGCTATGGCAATTTTCAAAGCAATACAAGACTGGGTTGAAAAAAACCAAAATATCATTATAATAAGCGACAGTTACAGCGTTCTATCCAGCCTAGAAAACATTAACAAAAACTCAAACTGCATTATACTGCAACTTCATAAAATTATAAGTAAAAAAAGCCAATACAACAACATCATACTAGTGTGGACCCCTGGACATAAGGGTATTCTAATTAACGAAAAAGCTGATCAGGCAGCAAAGAAGGCTGAACTTTTCAACATTGCAGAAGGTGTTTCACCTGAAGACATCATAAAACATTATAAAAAAGACAACCATACTAAAATATGTAACCTATGGAAAAGCTACCATAGAAACAATAACTTTCCACATATCAATCCTACAAATCTATGGTACGAAAAAATCTCTCTAAACAGAAACGATGAAACCCTCATTCAGAACTTTCGAGCAAATACCCTAATGACCAATTCCATTAAAAACAAAATTAATCTTACAGACGCTCCTAATTGCCTCAGATGTCACACCTATGAAGACTTGGAACATATTCTTTTCTACTGTCCAACTTTCCAAAAAGGTCGAAATAACCTAATTCAAACTCTCTCCGCTTTGAAAATTCCACACTCTTTATATGATATTTTTTCAAATTTCTCACTTAGTATTTGTAATGCCATATGCTTATTTTTAAACTCTAATCCTCGTTTCTAAATCTTTTTCATTCTTGAAGTATCATTTTTTCTTCTAGAGGCACAAGGCAAAGCAGCCAAGCCTCAAAAACCTGCTTTTTCTCCAAAGAAAGAGCATCATCATCATCATCATACAATACAGAAAAACACGTTATTCAAACTGTGTTGCTCTCGTTCGAATTATGCTTCGGTTACTCGTTCGAATATGTTTGGGTTAATCGTTTATACATACTTCTGTGTGATCCATCTAAAATATTCCATGTTGAAAATTATATCTCGAACATTCCATGAAGATTTAAAATGCTCGCATCAAGGAAGACATTGTTTACAAATTATATGATATTCCAAAAATATCGAAAATATCGAATAGAATTATCTCTATATATAATTCTCTTACGTGGCACGCAAAATAGACGTTATTTGTTATTTATCGCGTTTTGGCGACACTACGATTTTTTTTTATTACGAAGCCTTGCGCCTCAATTGAATTTATAGGGTATCGAAGAAAAATGAATATTGATCTGCTGTTGCAGCTTACAAACGACATGCTGGGTATTCGATTTCCAAAGCAGTTAAAATTTGTTTCGAGTTAAAATTTGCTCAAAGTTTTCATTTGAATTCCAAATTGTTCGAGTTCTGATTCCAGAGGTACTGAAAATTTTTCTTTAGTACAACAAATTTATGTTTGAAAAATATATTTTTGGAATATCGTAATTAGTAAACAATGTCTTCATTGATGCAAGCAAGTTTCGCGTAGCGAACCAATGAGGATTGCAAAGCAATCCTCCCGGGGTTGGCAAGAGTTATCAAACAGGGGGCGGGCCCCCTAGTTAAACATATTATCCTTAATTACCTCTTTGATAAACTTTATGATCAAAGAAAACAGTTAATCGAAAAACTCGAAACACTAATGTGTGTACTCACGAATCAAGTTTAATTGACCAATTAAAGTTAATCAACAACAGTTGAATGAAAACTATAGTGAGAACTTTTGTTTCAGTAGAGTTGATAAACTTTTTGGTGGATCAAGAAAAGTTTGACTCATTCGAACTTTATCGTTCAAGTGATGATTCATCCGCCATCTGCTTTCAGTTTTGAAACTTGTCTTGAAACGTGTGAATTCAGTTGACTGTCATCTGGTCACTCTACGCGTGTCTGTTTTTTGTTTTTAGACTTAAAAATGTTTAAAAAATTAGCCTTAAGTGGTCTAAAAGTGTGATGCTAATTTTTTTTAGAACTGTATCATAACCACCGACTAGATAAATATAAAAATAAAGATGCAAGAGATGCAATTGATAAACTTGATAGAATAGGAACATAGTAATATAATAAAAATTAGACTGATTTATGAATTTGGCATATTTGCTAAATCTGTCGCTGTCCTGCTAAAACAGATGCCTCTTTACGATGCAATCATCTGCCAGGAACAAGTTAAAATTTAACACGACAAAAGCGTATGGAACTCTTAAAGACATCACCTGCGTTTTCACGGTCTCATCATACAACTCAATGGTCGTCTTCAGTTTCAAATGAATCATGCAACATAACAATGCGGAGATGATTCGCAGGAGCCATCTGATATATTTCCTAACACTAAACTTGCTAAAACGATGTTTCTTACGATTTCTTCTCATGATATATAAAACTGTATTTAGTTCTTTTAACAAAACTTACTATCATCTGTACAACTTCAGGCACAGCCGCTTTCGACGCCATTTTAAAAATTAAACTTGATAAGTTTCTATTAAAATGTGTGAACAAAAACTGATTCAAGTCGTATTCAACTTTTATTGCTCAATTGTAATCGGTCGATTAAACTTGATTCGTGAGAACGCGCCTTAAGAGTCTAGATAGTGAAATAGTAACCATTATTGGTAAGATGAAACAAAACGATATTACTACGAGTGAGGATATCAGTAAAGGGGATACAATGGAAAACGATATTAGAAAGACAAATAGATTTGGCATTTGGTATTTAAATTAAAGTCGCACTGGAGCAACACAACGGTTTACTGGCGGCGGTGCGGGATTAATTCCGAAAGGAAAGATTCGAGGACAGCATCACGTAATTTTGAACCACGGTCAGATGACTGAGCTGGCACAATATTGTACCGATGGTGCTCCTTCAATGTTTGGTTCTATTAAATGATTTATTACTTTTCAGAAGAAAATAAAATCCTAATATCATAACTACACAGTTTTTTACACCGATAATCACTTGTCTCAAAAACATTACCTACGACATTTAAATCCGTATTAGACCAAACTTTAAACATGATACATTACATCAAATCGAGACCCTTGCAAACACGCCTATTTTTAAACGTGTATCTACGGAAGCTCAGAAGGAATCTTAACTTTTACATACTAAGATAAGGTGGTTATCACGAGGTAAAATGCTGAACCGAATTTTGGACCTTAAGGATGAATTGTCAAAGTTTTTCAAAACGAAGGGAACGATATTTTAAAAACTTTTCTTACAAACGATATTTGGTGTATAGAAATGGTATGTTTTAGATACCATTTAGATACTTCTGTTTAGATACCATGATATCTACAATTTAAAAAATGTAAATACCGATATGCATGGTAAAAACGAAAATATTCTAACATCCACTGACAAACTGTCAGCATTACAAAAATATATCATTTTGGAGAGCTCGAATAGTTAAAAAAAAACAGTAGAAATGTTTTCTTCAGTCCAAAATAACACTCGATGAAATAATTCCTATTATAACAGAACATATAGCATTAATTAGAGAAAAAATTGCGAAATACTTTCCCGCATTGAGAGAGAGAATATCGAAAATTAAGATAGAATACGAAATCTCATTTTCTGCAGTCAACGAACTCATCAAGTTATGAGTTTTCGTTACAAGAAAAGAAAGAATTCGTTACGTTGTTAACATATCATATTTCCAAAATGAAATTTTCCGAAATAACAGTAGAAGAATTTTGGATTTCCGATCATACCGATAAAAATTGTAGTACAATTTTCAACACAGTACGTATGTGAGCTTGATTTTTCAACGTAAACGAATATTAAGACAAAGAAGCGTGAAAAACTGTCAAATATAGAAGAGGAAATAAAAGTTATTGTACACATAAAAGACCCATATATTGAAAACAATTGTAAAAGTAATCAGACCCAAATATCCCATTAAAAAACTGACATTTAAAAAACAAAATATTTTCTAACTAGCCATTGCGTGACCAGCACGGCGTTGCCCGTGGCAGTTCTTTTCGTGGGGTTAGGTGTGACCACTGCTCTCTAAGCCCCGGTGATTGCTACGAACTGTTGGCGAGCGTAAGCGATCAGAGGGCAGAGCCTTTTAGTATTAAAAGAAAATCAAACGTATATCTGGTGTAAAATTTTCCGCAGATTTCAAATCTGTTGAAATTTTTACTCTATCTTTGACGATCTAGGAGATAAAAAAAAATGCATAACTCCAGTTATAACTTTATTTCTTTTTTTCGTCGGCTGAAATCGTTCCTTCACAAAATTAAACTGATACATGAAAAATAAATTTAGAATCTGTCATCTCTTTATGCTGTTGCCATTCATAAGAAAACAAAAAATAATATTAAATGCCATTCAATTAATTTCTAGATTGAATTTTCCTTTTATAATAGTAGAGATTATTATTTGCTATTGACTGAGATGGAAACTGTTATGTATGTGAATTTTATTAATCATGCAATATAAAAAATATATATGTTGTTTTATTTTACGACTGTTCTCCGCAAAAATCTTGTAAAATTGTTTCTGTTCCGTGATTCTGGAATGGTTAAGAACGACTAGCTTAGAGAGTGGACCTAGTTTCAATCCAGAATAGCTAAAACTTATTTTGAAATTTTAATATTTTCCAATACCATCTTTCGTCATCTGACCGTGGTTCAAAATTTCGTGTTGTTGTACTCGGATCTTTCCCTTAGGGGTTTGATCCCGGACCGTCGTCAATAGCTCGTTGCGTTGCTCTAGTACAGGGATGGCGAATCTATGACCCACGGGTCAGACACTGACCCACGCAGGCTTTTTAAATGACCCACTCGTTGATTTTAATAAACTTATCATCATCATATACTTAAAGAATTTTAATTATTTTTCGAACCCCTCTTTTAAAAAATATAAAGAAAATACAAGTGTTAACAAAGAAAAATGAAAAAAAAAATGCATTAATGATTTTTGCAAAATGTTTTAGATTTATTGATTATACATAACGCTGTTTTAAGATTTATATGAATGCCGATTGAGTAGAATATGTAAATTTATGTGAAATACCGCATGAGAATAAACTGATGTGGTAAATACTAATAATAAAGACATATTTATTAAGGCCCGTTTACATGAGGCGCTTAAAAAACGCGTTTGGCGAGGCTAGCGAGGTCCCGCTCTTCAAGGTCGCAAAGATAGTAACTTGAATCAGAGGAATAAAAAAACATAATAGACGACAATTTGCACAATTATTAGAGGAAGAGGAGTGCCAGTATTCAAGGATTTTGATAGTTATTAGGATATTTATGACGAAACGACATCTTTACTAGAAATTTGGAAATTAAAATTACGAAATATTTTCCTCGACTACAAAAACATTTTCAAATCACAATAACAATGGAAAATACGCTTGACGTTCAAGAAAATGCAATCGTAAAATATTTAATGATAATACAGTAAATAAAACAAGCCTTGAGGAAAAATTTAATCAATTTAAAAGTATGGAAAATACATTTCACTTTATTTTATATCCATGCAAAACGAAACGCGAAACAATGGAGTTAAACGAATTTAAGTGGCTAGGAATTAGTTGAATTTCAAGTTTGGAAAAATAAATTTGATAGCTTGATTTCTGAAGCAGAAGGGAAAATGTCAAAAATTAGTGCAAATTAGAATGATCCCACACTAATATTATATTAAACGGATGGGATTTTTTACCAAATTATTTTGTATCAATGAAGAAACTTGCTAATGCTCTTTTAACAATGTTTGGATCCACATATTCATGTGAAAAACTGTTTTCTTCGATGAATTTTGTAAAGTCTACCAATAGAAATAAACTCGGAAATGAATTGACTGCAAAATGCGTTAAACTAATTAATACTGAATATGAACCTAATATTAAGAAATTATCTGACACAAAACAATAACAGATTTCTCATTAAATATACTTTAACTTTATTGTACATTCACATACCTGTAACTAGTATATTATCTATTAAAATACAATATTTCTTATATGTGTGTGTGTTTTTCCCTTGTTCATTAAAAACTCAGTGCAGGGGGGGGGGCATGATTTCTCTCCTTTAATATCGACTTTTTGCTCTTCACTTGCAAAAGTAAAAGTTCTAAACCAAAAAGGAATCGTTAACTTTTTTAAGGATTAAAAACTTGAGAACCAAAAAAAGTAGTTTTGTAACCATGCTCCCTTCCCATGTGATCCTCCAAGTGCCCCACGAGCTAGTACTAAAAAAATAATGTACAAAAATTGACCAATTTCTTAAAAAGGTTCGCCGTCCCTGCTCTAGTACAACGTTAATTAAAAATTACCCAATACCATTTTGAGCAGATACTCAACGAGCTTTTATAGAGGTTGACATAGTGGGGCACGAAAATAAAAGGTTTGACGACAACTAAACGTGTAATGCTGAATGCATACTGAAAGGTATTTGATATTATAGGACTGAGATAACGCCTATCACTGTAAGAATAATGTTAATGACGTAAATTATTTGGGATCGAGGCATGCAATGGGATGAGTCTTCCTGTGAAACTAGTCATTGTTTTCAGAGTTTTTCAATGAAATTGACAAATTTAAGAGACTCGTGTTCTACAAGATAAATGCAAGTGAAGCAATTGAAAGTATACACATGTATGTATTTTCAGACGCAAGTTCGAAGGTTGGTATGTAGTTAATTCACGTCGCATTGGAACAACGCAGTGGGCCATTGGCGACGGTTCGGGATCAATCCCTAAGGGAAAGATCCAACATGTTCGAAGAGTGATTCTACCACGTTTGTAACTGTTCGTTGTTTTAATTTCCACCCGACGTGAGAACATTTGCACGTTAAATTTGTCGTGGTCTCAAATGTTCTCACGTTCGCATTGTGGGACACAAAACGAAATACCCCAGAGCAAGAAACGCAAATCGAAGCTTCGCCGTCTGCACCTCGCAGCATGCTGGCACAATGGGCAAACCCATTGCGTCACAGCGGCCCCTTGAGTACACATATATTATGACTGGTATTATATTTATGAATTACACTGGCATTCTGACTTATACTTGTTCAAAGAATAGTAAGGACGTGTGCTACAAAGGATTTTTATTGATACAGAAAAGTTAAATACATTCAGGACTGCTTACAGAAATCAAACCTGTACCTTCTCTATGAAAATAAGTGGACTGAGCAATGCTATAGTGGTAGGTACTTAAAATAAATATAGCACTGCAGCAACACAGCGGCTTATTGCCGACGGTCCAGGATCAATCCATGAGGAAAAGGGGGTCCAGGCACAACGGCTGGTAATTTGAACCTCGGTCAGATGGCGATAGCCTGGTTGATAGAGTAGCGGATTTGCAACGTCGCTAGTCGAAACTCGATTCAACCAGACTGTCATGTCTGTGGGCTGGTGCACGTTAAATCTAGTAACCTCAAATGTCCTCACGTTGACATGGAAGTTTCAAAAGTGGAGTGCCAGCTCAGGTATCGACACCGTCATCTGAGTGTGATTCAAAATTACGAAATCTTGTCGTCGGATCTATTCTTTCGGGATCGATCCAGGACCGTCTTCAATGGCCCGTGTGTTTTCCAGTGCGACGTTAATTCAACTCTCTACCTACCTGTCTTGTGTTTGGTGCAGCTTTGCCAGGTAGATAGGAATGGTAGGTATTTAATTAATGTCATATTGTGGAGCAACACAACGAGCTATTTGCGACTGTCTGGGTAATGGTAATGGTAATTTTAGTTAGCGTCGTACTAGAGCAACACAACGGGCTATTGACGAAGGTCCGGGATCAGTCCCTTAAGGGAAAGATCAAACGACAACACCTCGTAATTTTGAACCACGGTCAGACGACGATGCAACATCTGAGCTGGCACCCCACTCTCCAAACTTCCATGCCAACCCAACGTGAGGACTTCCGGCCACGACATATTTAAGGTGCACCAGCTGCCTCTACACCATACGTTTACAAACATCCATGCCATAGATTCCATTTGAAGGATACCGATAAATGCGTGTGTGGGGAGGTGGGGGACGCTGATCACTACCTATTCGACTGCATATTCACACAGGCAAACCATATTACAAGACCAGCTAACGAGAATAAGGCCAATTGGCTTGAAGGTGTTCTTGGTAATAAAATGTCTCGCGCAAAAATCAAGTCCTGTGTGAAAACAGCGATGGGTATGGTGGCGGGGCCCTCCCTCCCCTAGGTCAACAGACACACCCGGAGCGATCCCCTCTTTTAAACTTTTGAAATTTTAAAGTTTTAATCTTTTATATATCATGTAGATCATTCTTAATATTATTTTAAAAATATGACTCTCTTAAATTTTTAACTTATTTTATATAAGGCATGTTCATTTCACAATATAATATACTTATTTCATAGCAACATACCCATAATACGGCACAATTTATTTATTTCAACTTTCATTTGTAAATAAACATAATCACAATCATTATATTCACAGCTCATATTCACAATCGTGTTTTACAGTTCTTGTTTCAATTTTATATATTGTTCTAGAAATTCCATTAGTTTGATTTTGAGTAAACGATTTTTTTTTCTGTTCTGTTCGGTTATTCTCAATACTCCCGGTGTGCCACCGGTGTTTATTTTCTTATTTCCGGTGTGCCACCGGCTCATTGTTCTGTTTTGCCCGGATTTTCCGGAGGTTTTGTTTATTTGTTAGTTTTAAGGCCGCTTAATGCGTGCATGATGTAACTCCAGATCGGGGAATGTAACCTGCCCCATACCATTTCCCTTTGAATCAATAAGTGATCGTTCGGCCGGCGTGGGTCCCTATGGACCTCCTAGTGCTGCGATGGAAGTCGCCGCCCTTTCCCCCCGGATCTTATTACACTCTAAACCTAACGGTGAGTGGATTCGGGGAGGGTCTTAAAAAAAAAAAAACATCCATGCCAGGACCCGGATTCGAACCAGGAACCTTCCGATCTAGAGGCTAACAATTTAACCACTATACCGGTTGGTCGGCGCGACTATCCGGGATTAATCCCCTAAGGAAAGATCCGAGGACAACACCACGTAATTTTGAACCTCGGTCAGACGACGAGATCAAACTTGAGCTGGCACCCTACTGCTACTTGACCAGATATGGCCCCTTTGTGCAATAAAACCCAAACATATGTGTTCTAAGCCAATCAGCACAATCTAAGCAACAAATGGTATGGTATTTGGAATTTTAATTAACGTCAAACTGCAGAAACACAACGTGCTATTGATGACGGTCAGATATCGATCCCCAAGGGAAAAATTCGAGGACAACGCCACGTAATTTTGAACCACGGTCTGATGACAAGGTCACACCTAAGCTGGCTGAACACTCCAAACTTCCACTAGTTTGGAGAGTGGAGTGTCAGCTCAGGTGTTGCCTCTGACCGTGGTTCAAAATTACATAGTGATCCCGGACCGTCGTCAATATCCCGCTGTGTTGCTCTAGTACGACGTTAATTAAATTTACCTCACCGTACCAAACTTCTTTGCTACGCCAACTAACCACCAATGGTAATAATTGGTAATTTTTTGTTAACGCTGTACTAGAGCAACACAACGGTCTATTAAGCCACCAATGAAAATATATGGTATAAACAGGAATCCAATAAATTTTGTGGCAGCCAAAAATAGTACCATCGAATCGCACGCTTTTAAATCGCGAACTTCTAAAGCATTCTCTATTTCGAAGCATCGCGGAAGAACGCCAACACCCACGTTCGTTCCCAATCGCTGCAATTTTGAGCATGGAAGTAGTCGATTTGCTCGACTCCCTTTCGATAACTGGGGGAAATCCCGAGGATGAAAAGGCAGTCGATAAAGAAGAGAAAAAAAGCTCCGAGGACGTCGGAGAAACAGAGAAGGGCAACGTGGGAGACGAGTTGGAAGAGGACGAAGAACTGGAAGAGGAGGAGGAAGAGGAAGAGCCGGGAGTCGAAAGAAACGGCAGCAACGACCCCAACGTCCTGCACAAGAAGATCCTGCTGATCGGCGAGCAGGGCGTGGGCAAGACCTCCCTCCTGAACAAGTTCCTGGACTTGGAGATCCCGCTCGTTCCGCCCTCCGTCCTCGCCGAAGTGGGGCGCCACACGGGATGGGTGTCAAACGAGGACGGGGAGCTGGTGCAGATCACGGTGTGGGACATCCCAGTGCACGACCAGTACGAGGCCATGCGTCGGGACGCGTACGTGGGCACCGACGCGGCCATCCTGTGCTTCGCCATCGACGACCCGGCCAGCCTGTTCGCGGTCCACGCCCACTGGAGCCACGAGGTGGCCAACTACATCCCGGGCGTACCGGTCGTCCTGGCGGGCATGAAGAAGGATCTGCGAGAGGACCCGGACACCCTAGCGGTACTGGCTGCTGAAGGGACGGTGCCGGTGTCTTACGAGACGGGGCTGGCCTTGAAGGACGATCTCGTGTTCGAATACTACATCGAATGCTCGTCGGTGACAGGAGAAGCGGTGGACGATGTTTTCAAAGCTGCCGTTAGCGCGAAGAAGGAGGATCTGCCGGAGCTGCCCGCAGAAGAGAACTAGTTTTCTACCACTCGTCTTTTTCTTCTAATTTGGCGTTTCGAAAGACTAGTGCTGGTACATTTAGAATTTTATTGATGGAAGCGATTTTAAACGATGTATTTTTAGCTGCTGTGTCGCTTAACTTGAGCCCGTAGGTGGCTTGTAAAATGTAACGTTTAAAGTACAGCAATCTTTTTTCTGTATTTGAAACCTTGTAAATGTATGGCAATCTTATTAAAGCGAGTGGAATCGTCCCTCGGCTGAGTAATATTTTGACTTAAATTGGTAATGTTTTGTGCAGGTAGTTAAATTAACGTTACACGAGCGGATTGTTGGCGGCGGTCCGGGATCATTCTCGAATAGAAAGACACGAGGACAACGCCTCGTACTTTCGAACCACTGTCAAATGGTGAGGTCAACGCCAGAGATGTGACCATGACAGCGTGGGGACATTTGGGGAACTATGAATTTAATATACATAAACCTCCATGTACACGACGGTATTGGATGTTTCGAATTTTTTAGTTTTAAGCTCGCAATTTTGGAATTGCTAATCTGTTACTTATCCAAATATTATACTTTACCGTAATATTTTATGCAAGTTTATTGGTGATATGTAGGGCAACTTTTTTGTTGCAGTAAAAATGGGAAAAGTTGCATCTATCATTCCCTAAAGTTGCATTTATGGAAATAAAGTTGCATTTATTTTTGATGCACTACGTTCTAAAATAAAGTATTCGTAAAAAATGAAAATAATTCAAAATATCTTGACAGTTTTAGTCGTGTACAACAGTATTATAATACATACTAAAATACAGAAGAACGTTGAATGGCCGTTCCTTGGCTAGTAATTTCTTTAACATTGAAAACCTGCGCCAGCCGTAGTGATATAATGCACTGCATCGGATAGAACAAGCGCAAAATCCTTTCGCTCAACATTCAGAGATTTTAAAACGTCATCTACAATGCGAACAACATATTGATGATTGACACTCACCTCGCAAACTCTGCAGTCGATTATGCAAGTTTCCTCTTGATTATCAAGAGTGCCAACCAATGTGTTAAAGTACTTCTTGCCATTTATTTTACTTTCGTCTTAGGACGAACACCTTCTTGCCATAAACTTGTTTGATCCGCAATACTTCGGCGTTCGCAAGATCAGACACACGTGATCGAAGGGTTGGTTAAGAGTGCAAAAAATAGAATAGTAATTTCATATTAATTTATTTTAAGCTATATTTTAAAAACTTGCAGGTGTTTGCATTTATGCAAAAAGTTGCATTTATGTTGCGGTTATAACTCACTTACTATACACCCCATGTAGGAGGAATTTTGGTTTTAGAACTTTACATGTAGCGTAGAACGCGTGAAAAAAAAAGTTGAATTTGTTGCCCTAGTGATTGGTTATTGTGTCGATTGCACGTTGATATGGAAGTATTGTTATTACAACTCTTTATCATTCTAAAAATCTTGAAATTTTGTTTCGTTATAAAGTTAAATAAAAATCGAATACTTAACCTCGAAGATCAACGTAATCTCATTACGTGGGAATTTAGTTTTGGTAAATGCGAATTTTTAAAAAGCACTTGCAATGGAAATTGAGAAAAGCAAAGCATTGAATGCTCATTTCCAATTCTTCAGAATTGGAGATAAATCATGAGCTTTATTTAAAAGCTAGCATTTTTGTAACTTAATGTCGAACTTTAGGCATCATTTAAAGATCGAATTTTTCCAACTGACTTGTAAGGTGCAATCTCTTACAAAATTCTGACTTGCATAACATTTGCAGACAATTCCCGATTTGATTTCCACTGTTCGAGTTTTATGGAATTATTCTATAGTCGAAAAGAAATTCATTGAAGTGTTTATGTTCTACATAATCGCAATTTGCAAAACTGTTATTGCCTTGTAGGGTATTGTTGATAGGACGAGGTAATTGGACGTGGGGGGGGGATGGAATTTTTCAGGATGCTTTTGTCGATTTTTTAAAATTTCTCTACATTTCTGAAATTTTACTGTCAACATTCAGAATCAACATACTTTATATAAACCTCTGTTGACGCCATAATTTCCCATTCACTTCAACAATAAATTTTAAAACGATCAACTCTGATATTATAAAACGTGGTCAACAAATTTAGTAAATAAAAAAAAATATATTAAAATAGTACCTTTTACCAAACGACGCCTACGTGTTAAGAGGGAGTTCTCATCTATGGATGAATTTTCCACCTTTCTCGTTGTGTTGCTCTAGTACGACGTTAATTAAAAATTACCAAATTATCTCTACCTTCCCTAACTAGGATGTGAAACTGGATGTTAAACAAAATCGTTTTTTCGTTATTATTTTCACTCGGTCGAAACCGTAATGACAGATTATTTCTAGAAATGAATTTGAGTGAAAACTTATAAAGCAGCAATTTTGCTTGATTTAAAACAGTTTTGTAAAAACTAATTTCTTGAGAATTTTTCAGCCCTTCTCGCTCAACATATTATCGGCTTACAAGTAAACCCAAAGTAAAAAAAATTCGAGATGGGAGTTTTTTTAGCTATTCTAGTCCAAATATGGCGATATTTAGACTGGTGAAGGCCACTAAGCAATTTTTTCTTTGCATAAAGGTTAGATTTATTGCGAAACACTCGGTGAGTAGAAGTATTTCCCATTCGCTTTTCCTAGAGCTGCTTTTTGGCTTAATGTGCTTCACTTGCAATCCACCGGAACCGGAGCCCATTGTGTTGCTCTAGTACGACGTTAACTAAAAATTACCATTACCATTACCACCGGAACCGGGTAGCCCGGTTGAAAGAGTAACGATTAGCTACCGAAGGGTTGAAAGTTTGAATCCAACCATAAACCGTATACAAAAGGGGCTGGTGCAGATTGAATCTATCGTGGTATCAAATGTCTTCAGGTTGGCACGGCGTGAAAGTGTGGAGAGTGGGGCCAGCACAGATAAGACCTCGTCATCTGACCGTGGTTCAAAATTACGTGTTGTCCTCTGATCTTTCCCTTAGGGTTTCATCCCGGACCGTCGACAGTAGCACGTTGTTGCTCCAGATCGACATTGATTAAGTTACATGCAAACCACCGACTTTTTTCAGATGAAAAAAATTTGCTTGCCGTAGTTACTAATTGGTAATTGGTAATTTTTAGTTAACGTCGTACTAGAGCAACACAACGGGCTATTGACGACGGTCCGGGATCAGTCCCTTAAGGGAAAGATCCGAGGACGACACCTCGTAATTTCGAACCACGGTCAGATGACGAAGCAACACCTGAGTTGGCACCCCACTCTCCAAACTTCCACGCCAACCCAACGTGAGCCGTAGTTACTGACTGATTGCAATCATCTCTGGATGAGTTTGTGTCATCATCTGACCGTGGTTCGAAATTACCTGGTGTTGTCCTCGGATTTTTCCCTTGGGGGATTGATCCCGCACCGTTGTCAATAGCCCATTGTGTTGCTCCAGTACGACGTTAATTAGAATACCAACCTACCTGGATGAGTTTGTCAGGTGTTGACCCGTCATCTGACCGTGGTTCGAAATTATGTGGTGTTATCCTCGGATCTTTCCCGTGGAAGTTTGGAGAGTGGGGTGCCAGCTCAGGTGTTGCTTCGTCATCTGACCGTGGTTCAAAATTACGAGGTGTTGTCCTCGAATCTTTCTCTTAAGGGACTGATTCCGGACCGTCGTCAATAGCCCGTTGTGTTGCTCTAGTACGACGTTAACTAAAATTACCAAAATTACCATTACCTCGGATCTTTCCTTTGGGGGATTGCCGATCAACCGGTATAGTGGTTAAGGTGTTAGCCTCTAGATCGGAAGGTTCCTGGTTCGAATCCGGGTCCGGGCATGGATGCTTGTAATCGTATAGTGTAAAGGCGGCTGGTGCACCTTAAATCTGTCGTGGCCGAAAGTCCTCACGTTGGGTTGGCGAGGAAGTTTGGAGAGTGAGGTGCCAGCTCAGGTGTTGCTTCGTCATCTGACCGTGGTTCAAAATTACGAGGTGTTGTCCTCGGATCTTTCCCTTATGGGACTGATCCCGGACCGTCGTCAATAGCCCGTTGTGTTGCTCTAGTACGACGTTAACTAAAAAATTACCAAATTACCCGGACCGTCGTCAATAGCCCTTTGTGTAGCTCTAGTACGACGTTAACTAAAAATTACCAATTACCCTTGGGGGATTGATCCCGGACCGTCGTCAATAGGCCATTGTTTTGCTTCAGTACGCCGTTAATTGAAATACCTATGGTAATGGTAATGGTAATTTTAATTAACGTCGTCCTAGAGCAACACAACGGGCTATTGACGACGGTCCGGAATCAGTCCCTTAAGTGAAAGATTCGAAGACAACACCTCGTAATTTTGAACCAAGGTCAGATGACGAAGCAACACCTGAGCTGGCACCCCACTCTCCAAACTTCCACGCCAACCCAACGTGAGGACTTTCGGCCACGACAGATTTAAGGTGCACCAGCCGCCTCTACACCATACGTTTACAAACATCCATGTCCGGACCCGGATTCGAACCAGGAACCTTCCGAACTAGAGGCTAACACCTTAACCACTATACCGGTTGGTCGGTTGAAATACCTATCACCTGGACGAGTTTGAATGAAAGCTTACATTACCTTTTTTTAACAACCTGCTGCTCCACAGAGGGAGTTTCGACGTCCGTGGCCATATATTTCACACCGTCCATGATTATACTCAAGAATCTGAAACTGGACGTTTTTAAGAATAAAGAGAGTTACATTTGAAGAGCTGTGTGTGTCCAGAAAACTTTTCATTTGCGAGGGGGAACCTCAGACTCCGACCGGCTGATCTGGAATGAAGACCAGAGCTGCAAAAGAGCGGTTACGCCAATTTAAAATGCATCAAGAGCTACTTCATAACACAAGTAATAGAGATTTATGATGGATAAAAACAGTTTTTAATGAGGTTACACTGCACCAGTTGTACACGATGTCCATTATTCGAGTTTGTAGTCTATAATTTTAGTTTAATCGTGCATCATAATCGTTAAAATGTTGTACAAATCAAATATTTTTTTAATAAGAGTTGCGAAGACCTCGCGGATGGACTGCGCAATAGAATTATTTTTACATACATCACAATGCTCGTGAACCGACAAACCAGTGTTGTGGTTAAGGTGTTAACCTTCAGATCGGAAGGTTACTGGTTCGAATCCGGGTCCGGGTATGGATGTTTGTAAGCGTATGGTGTAGAGGCGGCTGGTGCACTTTAAATCTGTCGTGGCCGAAAGTCCTTACGTTGGGTTGGTGTGGAAGTTTGAAGAGTGGGGTGCCAGCTCAGGTGTTGCTTCGTCATCTGACCTTGGTTCAAAATTACGAGGTGTTGTCCTGGGATCTTTCTCTTAAGGGACTGGTCCCGGACCGTCGTCAATAGACCGTTGTGTCTCTCTAGTACGACATTAATTAATAATTACCAATTACCTGACCTTGGTTCAAAATTATGTGTTGTGTGCTTAGATCTTTCCGTTCGGATTCGATAGCGGACCGTCGTCGACAGCCCGTTGCAATGCTGCACACACAGTGCAACATTAATCATGTACCTACCATCTGTCTTTTGATTCACTTTCATTTCCTAATTCTATAAAAGTCATGCTAAAATAAAAAATGTATAAATTTGCATACGAATTTGAGCTGTAACGTATTCCTCGGAGCTCAGATATTGCTTCGTCATCTGACCGTGGTTCAAAATTACGAGGTGTTGTCCTCGGATCTTTCCCTTAAGGGACTGATCCCGGACCGTCGTCAATAGCCCGTTGTGTTGCTCTAGTACGACGTTAACTAAAATTACCATTACCATTACCATTACCTCGGTACAAGAGAGGGTAAATGGTTTTCCTGTGATTTACCTGCCTGTGAGGTATAGACAAAATAGGTTCGGTTCCTGTAACTATCAGGTGGTGTTTCTCAATGTCAGTTAAAATTT
This sequence comes from Metellina segmentata, assembly GCA_947359465.1. Lineage (NCBI taxonomy): Eukaryota > Metazoa > Arthropoda > Arachnida > Araneae > Tetragnathidae > Metellina > Metellina segmentata. The sequence continues at coordinate 81,657,379 of OX375875.1, read as the reverse complement.
TCTTGTGCTAAAGTCGATTTACTTGACAGTATAAGTATTACCACCTTCCGCGGATAGACATGTAGGTAGTTAACGTTGCACTGGAGCAACACAGTGGGCTTTAAATGACAATCCAGGATCAAACCCGAAGGGTAATGGTAATTTTAGTTTAACGTCGCACTAGAGCAACACAACGAGCTATTGACGACGGTCCGGGATCAGTCCCTTTAGGAAAAGATCCGACGGCAACACCTCGTAATTTTGAACCACGGTCAGTTGACGAAGCAACACCTGAGAAGGCACCCCACTCTCCAAACTTCCACACCAACAAAACTTGAGGACTTTCGACCACGACAGATTTAAGGTGCACCAGCCTCCTCTACACCATACGCTTACAAACATCCATGCCCGGACCCGGATTCGAACCAGGAGCCTTCCGATCTAGAGGCTAACACCTTAACCACTATACCGGTTGCAAACCCGAAGGGAAAGATTCGAGGATTAGCCATATTTCGAATCACTGTCGAATTACGAGGTGAACACCTGAGCTGGAACCCCACTCTTCAAACTTCCACATCACGCCTACTCGAGGACATTAGAGGCCACGATAGTATTTTACATGCACTATTTTCTCAAGTTGGAATAGCCCGTTGTGTTGCTCCATAGCGACGTTAACTGCCTACCACCCCCTCACGTTTTCTCAGATTTCAGTCCTTCATATCCCAGACCGTCGCCGATAGACCGTTGTGTTGCTGCAGTTTTACTTTTTTTTAAATACCTTCCTACCTCAGGTAATTGGTAATTTTTAATTAACGTAGTACAAGACCACCACAACTACCTACCTCAGGATTTCAGTCATAAAACTAACGCATTTTAATGCTCTCAACCATTCGAATGCGAGTTCGAATTCAACGACCGTAGTGTACAAGAGGGGCTGGTTCATGTTAAATCTGTCGTGTCCTCAAAAGTAATCGTGATATGGAAATTTGGAGAGTGGTGTACCAGATCGGGTGTTGCCTCGTAATCTAACCGTGGTTTAAAATTATGTGGTGTTGTCCTAGGATCTTTCCCTTCGGGAGATGAGGTGAATTCCTCCCTGGGTGAACTTCTCTTCTGTGTCAGTAAAACTTTAATTGTGTGTCTGTTTATTACTTGATATTGTATGTCTTGTGTCTGGCGCAGTATGACCAAAGATGGTCCTTGTGTCGTAATGTAGTGGCGGCTGATGCACCTTAAATCTGTCGTGGCCGAAAGTCTTCATGTTGGATTGGTGTGGAAGTTTGGAAAGTGGGGTGTTACTTCGTCATCTGACCGTGGTTCAATATTTCGGGGTGTTGTCCTCGGTAATGATAATGGTAATTTTAATTTACGGCGTACTAGTGCAACACAACGGGCTATTGACGACGGTCCGGGATCAGTCCTTAAGGGAAAGATCCGAGGACGACAACACCTCGTAATTTTGAACCACGGTCAGATAACGAAGCAACACTTGAGCTGGCACCCCACTCTCCATACTTACACACCAACCCAACGTGACGACTTTCGGCTGCGACAGATTTAAGGTGCAACAGTCGTCTTTACACCATACGCTTACAAACATCCATGCCCGGACCCGGATTCGAACCGGGAACCTTCCGATCTGGAGGGTGTTGTACACGAATCTTTCCCTTTAGGTGATTTATCCCGGACCGTCGTCAATACCCCGTTGCGTTTGTCTAGTACGACGTTAATTAAAATTACCTCACCTTACCTTCCGCCATTAAACCCCAACAAACCACCCCTTCGGGAGAGAAGTGGCTCAATCCCATGATAGTACTTTACGCAAATCCAACTTGATGGGCTAGTTTCACGGGCTTGGCTTCACTTGGATACTCGCCAATCTGATAGTTGCAGTAACCATTTGATTTTGAATATGCGCGTTGTTTCGTAGAAATACAATACATACACTAGCTCCTCAGCGTACAGCGTAAGTGTCCGACAAGTTGACTCTGATTTGCTCCTCATATATATGTTGTATGGTTGTTGTTAGTAGTATTTCCTGCCAACTTATATTAAGGGTACTTATACTTTAAAGAGCTTCTTTTCGTGAAGCAACGATGTCATAATGGCTAAAGTCACCCACCTTCAGATTAGCGTCGGCAGCGGAGGATGACTTCTCGAGTTCGAACCCAACTGGCGGAAAAATTTTTAGATCCTCCAAATTATTTAAAAAAAATTCCAATGTAATTCCTTTTTATTCTAATTTACTTTTCCTAATTTTTAATACCCTTTTCATATTTTTCCAAGCTTCCGTTGATTTTACATAAATAATCTAAGAACCACTCCTGAACTCACTACCAGCTGATATTTTTCCGCCCCTCTGCCGTCCCCTTTGCTTTAGGATGATGGTGTCGTATCCACCGCTGGCTTAGGACCATTCTGATGTAACAAAAAGCATACATAAAACACTAACTTATATAATTATTAACTTATATAATAAAAGGATACAATTTTCGGCTCCCACCTCTACCCACCCATAGCCATGGATCTGAAAAGAAAAGAAGAAAGCAGAAAGGAAGAGATAAATCGCCAACAACTATAAACCTTGATGACATACGTATCTAGGTCATGTGATCCGATTAGCCAATCAAGTTGGACTTGCGTAAAAAACTATCATGGGATTGAGGCGCCTGTTTCGGGAGTTGAGTCAGGACCCCATCGCCAACAGCCCGTTGTGTTGCTCCAGTGCGACGTTAATTAATTACCTACCTTCCAATAACCCGTTCTGTAGGCTAGTACAACGTAAATTCAACTACAAACCAACCATATATTTCCCTCGGGAGGTAATGGTAATGGTGCCAACCAACCGGTATAGTGGTTAAGGTGTTAGCCTCTATATCGGACGGTTCCTGGTTCGAATCCGGGTCCGGGCATGGATTTTTGTAAACGTATGGTGTAGAGGCGGCTGGTGCACCTTAAATCTGTCGTGGCCGAAAGTCCTCACGTTGAGTTGGTGTGGAAGTTTGGAGAGTGGGGTGCCAGCTCAGGTGGTGCTTCGTCATCTGACCCTGGTTCAAAATTACGAAGTGTTGTCCTCGGATCTTTCCCTTAAGGGACTGATCCCGGACCGTCGTCAATAGCCCGTTGTGTTGCTCTAGTACGACGTTAACAAAAAATTACCATTACCAATTACCAATGGTAATAGTAATTTTAGTGAACGTCGTATCAGAGCAACACGGCAGGTTATTGACAACTTTCCGGGTAATTGGTAATTATTAGTTAACGTCGTACTAGAGCAACAGAACGGGCTTTTGACGACGGTCCGGGTAATGGTAATGGTAATTTTAGTTAACGCCGTACTAGAGCAACACACCGGGCTATTGACGACGGTCTGGAATCAGTCCCTTAAGGGAAAGATTCGAGGACAACACCTCGTGATTTTGAACCACGGTCAGATGACGAAGACGACTACGGTCCGGGATCAGCCCCTTAAGGGAAAGATCGAGGACAACGCCTCGTAATTTAGAACCACGGTCAGATGACGTCGGGAGGAAAATAACTGTTAACCATGCCAGAAATACTTGCTGGTAAGTAATATAAAACGAGAAAAATTTCCTCGCGCACTTCTTCGATAACACAGCTCACCTCAGTTCCCACCATGTATCTCGCGGGTATGTACCAACAGCAGGAAAACGGCTCCCACCAGTTCGTTCTCTCCAGAAAGAAGGTCATAGTCGTGGGTCCAGAACGATGCGGCAAGACGTCTCTGATATTCTGCTTCCTGGGGCGGACACTCCCAGAGGGCAACCAAAGGGTCCCCGCCGCAGAATACGACGGGATTATCCAGGTCCTGGACAAGCCGGATATCCGGGTCATGCTTTGGGACGTGCCAATGCAAGACCAGCATGCAATGAGGCGCAAGGAATCTTACCTGAACTCCGATGTCGTCTTCCTGTGCTACGCCATCGACGATCCGGACAGTTTGACACAAGCCACTGCGCGCTGGTTACCCGAAATAAGAAACTTCCTAGCTTCACCTATCATCCTGGTTGGCCTGAAGAGCGATCTGAGGTCCCCCGAAAGCGATACCACACAAGATGGCCGACCAGCGATATCTTCTGCAAGCGGCTTGGCCGCGAAGACCCAATACAACCTGAAGCATTTCATCGAATGCTCGGCTCGCACTGAGGAGGGTGTCGTAGAACTATTCAAGTACACCCGAAACTTATTCGATGTGTGAGAAAGTGCGATGTTATTTCTAGAATACGTAAGGTTTTGTTGGGGGAAAACTTGCCGAGTTGTTAATTTCCTCGCAAATTGGAACTGATGCTTGGGCGCTGTGCTTTTTAATTGTAAATCTTAAAAGGTATCTTGTGTTTATACGATAATTCTTAATATTGAATTTGAATGTCTTTAGATGCAGTCTTAATGTTTTTATCTCTGACTTCGTATCTCTTGCAGGCATTAAAACGTAACTTTAAAATTTGTCTTGTTTATTTTCTTTACCTGTATATTATAAGCGGGATAATGTTAACAATGATGTATTAACCCTCCTAACTTTACGATATTCTAAGAATTGTTAGTTATGTCTACGATGCATTTTATGACAAGATTTCAATTTCTATGGATTGAAATAATCTCATTGAGCGTTGGGTTGAAAAAATTGTTAATTTCAGTGTGGAATTATGAGTGCATGACGGTCGGAAGGTTCACTCTTAATAGCTGCTGTTAAAGAAAGTTATTAAAAGCATAGTTAAGAGAAATAGAATTTCACTCGTAGCTTCCAAGGTTTAAATTGCTGCCGTTGGGGTTAAAAGCTTACAGAATACAAAAGAGGGTTGTAAAGATGTCAAACATCCTAATCATATTTATCTTTGGGATATTTTCCGTTGGGATTGATCCCGGTCCGTCGTTGATATCCTGATGGGATGTTCCAGTATAACGTTAATTGAAATGCCTACCTATTTATCAAAATCTTTAAAATCCTCCCGCGCTCTGAGAAACTAAATATTACTTTATTTTGAACTAGCCACTGCGTGGCAAGCACGGCGTTTCCCTTGCCCGTGGTGTCGGTTTGCGAACAACGTGCAACGCCGTGATGTAAATTTTAAATCTGTAAAAATTAATCTGGAGTAAAATTTTCCGCAGATTTCAAAATCGTGAGAGAAAAAAAATTTATACCTATAACGATCGCTGAGATAGAAAAAAGCACTGAAGAACACCAGTGATAGCTTTAGTAATATATTTTGCTTCACTGGAATCCGTTTCGTATGAAATCAAAATGAATGAATCTCTAAACAAACGAAGGTCATTTGTATATGTTCGCTCCCATTCTAGACGGGACGATGAAAAAAATGGCATGGTTCCAGAGGCTGACGAGGGCGAAAAGTCTAAATTATGATATTTCTTCATTCCGCGGCAGAAGTAAGAATGGTGGGAAAAAAAAACTTAAATTCGTATAAAAATGGTCTAGATTGAATTTTAAAATTCGCCTTCACACTAAAATTGCAAAAAATTTGAACTACCTGTGTACCAAATCTCACTACTGTAAGTACCATAGATTCGTCGTGACTTTGCGGCTAAGAAACAGACAAACGCTTCCTTTTATAATAGAGATAGGTAGGAGTTGAATTAAACGCCGCGCTGGTGTAATTCAATGTGTTTTTGAAGTTCGGGATCCAGTATGACTAAAGTACATACTTCCTTTATCTAGAGCCGACCAACCGGTATAGGGGTTAGGTGTTATAGCTCAAGATCGGAAGGTTCCTGGTTCGAATCCGGGTCCGGGCATGAATGTTTGTAAGAGTATGGTGTAGATTTTGCTGGTGCACCTTAAATCTGTCGTGGCCGAAAGTCCTCACTTTGGGTTGGCGTGGAAGTTTGGAGTGTGGGGTGCCAGCTAGGGTGTTGCTTCGTCAGCTGACCGTGATTCAAAATTACGAGGTGTTGTCCTCGGATCTTTCCCTTAAGAGACTGATCCCGGACCGTCGTCGTTGCCGACCAACCGGTATAGTGGTTACGGTGTTAGCCTCTAGATCGGAAGGTTCCTGGTTCGAATCCGGGCCCGGGCATGGATGTTTGTAAACGTATGGTGTAGAGGCGGCTGGTGCACCTTAAATCTGTCGCGGCCGAAAGTCCTCACGTTGGGTTGGCGTGGAAGTTTGGAGAGTGGGGTGCCAGCTCAGGTGTTGCTTCGTCATCTGACCGTGGTTCAAAATTACGAGGTGTTGTCCTCGGATCTTTCCCTTAAGGGACTGATCCCGGACCGTCGTCAATAGCCCGTTGTGTTGCTCTAGTACGACGTTAACTAAAATTCCCCTTCCATCTTCCTTTATGTAGCGGTGTTACCTCGTCATCTGACCGTGGTTCAGAATTACGTGGTCTTGTCCCGAACCGTCGTCAATAGTACGTTGTGTTGCTCTAGACGACGTTAATTAAGAATACCAAATACCTCGGGTAGCTCACATGATCTGGTAAGGTTTGCCAATGACCTCAAAACAAAGATCAGAGGGTTGAGAATAGTTTCTTGAGAAATTCTTTCCGGACCTTCGTGATTTTATCCAGTGACGTTAGTTACCTACCTACACATCGACCTTAAAATGAAATAGACGGAGCATGCGACCGCAGTTTCAAGTTATTTCTTCCAGTTGCTTGGTTTGAAGATGTGTCACGTGGTTGTGGGTGAAAGTATGAATCCTAAACTATTAATTGGTTAACGTGTCTATCCACCGTTATTAAAAACACTAGTCTGCGCTTCCATAGCCAATCGGATGTCTATTTGTTATTTATCCTTCAAAGATCTTACGACATCGACTCCGCCCACATGATCCGTCTATTTTATTCTAGAAAACACAAGATCTCGATCTTGTCGAAAAAGAATCGATCACGTGTGTCTGATCTTGGAAGTATTGCGGATCAAACAAGAAGTTCATGGAAAGAAGGTAATTGGTAATTTTTAGTTAACGTCGTACTAGAGCCATGGAAAGAAGGTGTTGGTCCTAACAGACGAAAGTGAAATAAATGGCAAGAAGTACTTTAACACATTGGTTGGCACTCTTGATAATCCAGAGGAAACTTGCGTAATCAATTGCAGAGTTTGAGAGGTGAGTGTCGATCATCAATATGTTCGCATTGTAGATGACCTTTTAAAATCTCTGAATGTTGAGAGGAAGGATTTTACTCTTCAGCTATACGATACAGCACATTATATGACTGCGGCTGATGCAGTTTTTCAATGTTAAAGAAATGACTGGCCAAGGATCGGCCATTCGACGTTCTTCTGTATTTAATGATGTATTATTATACTGTTGTACACAACTAAAATTAGAGCCGCGGTAGCTCAGTCAGTAGAGCGTCGGGCTCGCATCGGAAGGGTTGTGGGTTCTGTCCTCAGCGAAGCCTGCAATTCTGATGAATGCGAGATCGGCGCTTAGACCTGGCTAAAGACCGTCGTGCTCGCTAATGGTGGCTGGGGCACGTTAAATAGGTCGTGGTCACAAAGTCCCCCATGTTCCCATACTAAATCAATACCTCTGGGGGTATTGATCAGGGGGTTATCGGCCTCTGATTGGGATCTAAATTACGATATGTGTGAGCGAATGGATGTGTGAAAGGGACCTTCCTGTGAAATGGTTGTGTCATGTATAAAGAAGTCCAACCCTCCGGGGCAATGGCACCCCCAATTGGGCCATATATGGCCCGCACGACAACAACACAACTAAAATTGTCAATATATTTTGAATTTTTTCATTTTTTACGAATAATTTATTTTAGATTGTAGTGTATCAAAAATAAATGCAACTTACTTTTCCCATTTATACTGCAACAAAAAAGTTGCCCTAACAATCAGTTAAAAATCGTGGGCACGGCCATTGACGTCTTTCTTTCTTAATTGGAGGAATACACCCTAACCGTCTCACACGATTGTGGGATATATCAGATCGCACATAAGTGCTTAGGGAGGTCTCGAGGTCCTCTAGCTTGGCTCCAAAAATTCAGTCTTGTCGAGAGGTTTCTCTCTGAAAATTCAAGTTCAATCTCCAGAAAAACTTCTCAGATCAATCGTTCTCTGGGGAGCCACATGTGCGTTAATTTTAATGGTAATTTTAGTTAACGTCGTACTAGAGCGACACAACGGGCTATAGACGACGGTCCGAGATCAGTCCCTTAAGGGAATGATTCGAGGACAACACCTCGTAATTTTGAACCATGGTCAGATGACGAAGCAACACCTGTGCTGGCACCCCACTCTCCAAACTTCCCCGCCAACCCAACGTGAGGACTTTCGACCACGACAGTTTTAAGGTGCACCAGCAGTCTCTACACCATACGCTTCAAACATCATGCCCGGACCAGGATTCGAACCAGGAACCTTCCGATTCAGATGCTAACACCTTAACCACTATGCCGGTTGGTCTGCTTTTCAAAGGGGTGAAAATCAATAAAGGTGTTTTTTCATTGAATTAAAGATACTAGACGTATAGCCTTATTTGAAAGGTGCCAAACTGTTAAAGATTACATATTAATTTTTTTTCCGAACCCATGATTCGTCATCTGACCCTGGTTCAAAATTACGTAGTGTATACCTTCTCTCTCTCTCTCGAGTGTAAGCAGACCCCTCCGTACCGAGTTATTCAAAACCCACAGCGGGTTAGCCAAAGGCTAGGGAGAGCCTCTAAAAAGAAACTTGAGTGGAAGGCCCGTTGTGTTGCTCCAGTGTTAATTAGATATTAGATCAGCGGTAGGTATCTACCGAACCTATTATGTAAGTCAGCTCCGTTACTGTTAGAATATAATAGTTTTTAAAGTTGTGAATAGTTTTATGAATATTTAAAAAATTTTAGTAAGATTAAATTATAACTTCATTTTATTAGGTAAATGGTAACTTTTAGTTAACGTCGTACTAGATTGTTACGAATTCCCTTTGGTTTGCTTCGCATACCAAATGCCTATCAGATAACAACCATCACGGCGTTGCGAGTGGTGCTTCACAACACAGGCAACGCTCATTGTCAAATGCGGCCAAATTCAAATTGCGAAGAGATCCAATCGGCGTGACATCACAATCTTGCGAAATTATAAATATTTAGTTGAAAAATTAATTTTTAAAAGATAATCAAGTGTATAAGATATCTATCTGGTGTGAAATGTTTCGCAGATTTCAAAGCCGTTTAAATTTTTATCTATCTTTAAGGATCCCGATTTTACAAAAAAGAACTAAACAATGCCAGTCAAAATGTTTTTATTTATTTGCTTTACTTCGCCGTGGAATCGTTTGAGCGCATTAACTGGAATCTGATTTCTTGAATCAAACGAAGATCATTCTTAAAAGCGGCGTACGTATTGCAAAAAAATATAAAATTACAATTTAAAAAATATTTATTTAAACAAAATCCCATTTTTAGGTATCAATCTAATGTGAAATTTTCCGCAGATTTCAAATCCGTTGAAATCTTTACTCTATCTTTAACTATCTAGGAGATAGAAAAAAGAACTACATAGCTCCAGTTAAAATTTTATTACTTTTTTTCGTCTACTGAAATCGTTCCTTCGCAAAATCAAACGGAAAAAGAAAAAATAAATTTAGAATATGTCATCTCTTTGTGGTGTTGCCATTCTAAAAAAAACAATAATAATATTTAATGCCATAAAATTAATTTTAAAATTCTCTAGATTAAATTTTAAAATTCGGGAGCGATAAAAAAATTGTCGAGCATTTTAGAAATTTCAATTTGGTTCTTGATAATATTTTTTTGAAATTCGGGAAAAATCCGGACATTTTCGTTAGTTTTTTGTTAAAACTGTCATATCTATCTTATTACTATTAGTTTTTAAATTTGAAAACATCTCAATATACCAGAGAATGTACTCTTTCTTACGGTACAATTATTTTTGAAATTGGTTAATAAATAAATTCAATGCGATAAAAAGTTTTTCACACAAATTTCGAACTTTTTAGATCGCGGAACGATAGCGTTCATTCTTATTCACGGAAATTAAAGTTACATTTTCTGACTAACGGGTATGCCAGATGTCTTTGAAACTCACTGTGACGTCATGCTCGTTTTTCCGCAAGATTCTCAGGCGGTTTGTAGATTAAGTACAGATCATAATATTACGAGATTAACATGGTGTATTCTAAATTGAACAGGGAACGGTTTGCCGGTTAAGTACAGATCACAATATTACGAGATTAACATAATTTATTCAAAATTGTACAGGGAACAAGATGGAGATGTTTTCTTACTGATGCGGCTATTAGTTTAGGGTGCATTAAGTGTTAAAGTAAAGAAAAAGGGAAATCACTTGCGATAGGAATGTTGGTTTGCGAAGCAATCCCTGGTGGTTTGCGATCATTAACGAGCAGGGGGCGGAGCCATAGCTATGATGTCATGGACAGGAAAGTCAAATCAGGATTATACGAATTATTAAGATTGTTTCGCCGTCGCAGGAGATTGACTCTGCGAAATGAGTGCTGGTTTGCGAAGCAAACAAAATGGGATTGCGTAACAATACCCGGGGGTTGACGAGCGTAGGCGGAAGCCCCCTAGTATTATAAAATAATGCAGCCTACTGGGAAGAATCTGGTTTCAAATCTATATATGATCCTTTTCAAGCCAAAGTGGTGTACACTTTCTGAAAAATCTGAGTTAATGCTGGTAACAAATTTTGAATATGGAAAACTATTTATAGGAAAGGTGGTGTAACTCCTAATTCCCCAAATTACCGCACAGATGGCAGCACAAGATTATGCAGTCAATGCAGCTATATAGTTACTATTCAGCTAAAAGTCTCTATATCTCGAAACAATGTTTAATGGATCACTTTATCTTTAAACTGCTCGTATACTATATGTATATATAGTATATAAAAGGATGATGGTTGGTATATTCTCTATACAAATTTAAACCAGTTTGACCCAATCCATACCAAATTTGGTACACTTATACTTTAGAACAGTGGTCCCCAACCCCCGGGCCGCGGACCGGTACCGGTCCGTGGGTCAAATGGTACCGGGCCGCCCAAGGAACATTAAATTATTTTCATTTTATTTACTGTGGTGTATTTATCTCGGGTTTGTGCGGTTCTTATCTATGAAATGTCCACTCAAATTAGAAGGCGGTAAATCCGGTAAATCAGAACTTGAAATTTGTTCTGTTACTAGAGCTTCAATTATGATTTCTGAATTCTGTATGCCTCTATTTTCCAATTTTGACAAATGTGACAACTGTTTTCAAGTTGGCATACAGAGTAGCTGCATTTAAAGCCAAACTAAAGTTGTGTGGACGGCGCGTGAACAGAGGCATTTTGGACATGTTTCAGACATTAGTGGGGATTATAGGCGAGACTGAGCCTAAACATTCTTTCTCCCAGTTGGTGCACGATCACCTGTCTTTGCTTTTAAAAGAGCACAGCAGACCTAACCACAAAAGACACACGGACTATTAAGGAATGAATCCGCGATCCATTTGTCTACAAATCAGGCGAATCTAGCATGTCTGTGCAAGAAGAAGATCAACTGCTGGAGATTGCAAATGAAGGTGGCCTTAAAATTACGTTCGAGACGACAACTCTGCTGGTGTTCTGGATTAAAGTCATGGCGGAATACCCTGAGATTGCCACCACAGCACTTAAATCCCTATTGCCATTTACGAAACCTATCTGACGCAGGGTTTTCTGCAGTGACAATAACCAAAACAAGACAACAGTATAAACTGGACATAAGCAACACACTTCGGGTGTACTTGTCTCCTATTACCCTCAGATGAAACCGTCTCGTCACAAAGAAACAAGTTTAGGGTTCTCATTGATTTAGCGTTCTAGTGAGTTAAAATGTTAAATCCCTTTAAATTCATTTTTTGGTGTAGCTATTTTATTTTGAAGGCGTGTTTAAATACAATAAAATTAAAAATTTACATCAAAACAATCTAAAATATAAACAATCAACGTCCCTCCCCCTCAGCGGGCCGTGTTAAAATTATCAAACGTTGATCCGGTCCGCGGCCATAAAAAGGTTGGGGAGCACTGCTTTAGAACACTGCGGAAAACATAGGCTATTTCTTTCCTGTCTTCAGATCAATCTGTAGCCATGACAATTGGAACACAGGTAGTTCTAAAAGTGCCTTGAAGCCCCAATTTTAAATTCTACTGCTTGTTTTCCTACAATAAATTAACATGGACAAGGAAACACGTTCCACAGTGTTTTGTATTTTTGAGTTAACACAGGGAAATGTCGCGGTCATATTTGAGCATTACTAAATTTTATATAGAAGCTATGAAGAAGTTAAAAGTATTTTCCGTACAACTTGAATTATTTCATTTTTGTATGTTAGAAAAATGATTATTCTAATTCACTTTTCAATCACCATTTAACCATTTCAACCCGAGCAACACCGGGTTATTCAGCTAGTAAATTATTAAATTCCTATAAATATTGATTAACATATTTACTTCTAGAGTGTATATACCATTTTAGTTTTGTAGTTTAGATTATGTCATTGCTTATTAGAAGTATAGAATACACAAATGTAAGTCGTGAATTTTATTGAAGAAAAGTAACAGTATATATATTTTTAGTAGTGGAACCAACACATTATGTAAGGCAGTATTTTCTTGTTCAAAAGCACAATACAATGAAGGCAAGATCGTTTTGCAACAAAGGCAATTTCTGAAATGTTATGTACCATAACAATAAAAGAGCGTATTTGGAGTTTGGATAAGGTGCACGAAATTCTAATCATCCATTTTCCGCTGCACTTTCTGTGTGAGCGAATCACCAGTAATAGTTCCCATTGACACGAGGGTGCTGTCTTTTATCCAAGAAGTTTCCCTTCGCGTAATTCTCCATCTTCTTCTTCTTGGGTTGTACTTTATCCCGCTGCCTCTTCAACCTCCAAGAGTGGAGCAGTCGTATGGAGACACCGACGGAATCGTAAATGGTTACGAGGGAAATACCAAGCCACATTCCCATATACCCGCCTATTACGCTGAACAACTCCAGATTCTGGGGGGGAAAATGTAAGAAACATAAACACAAAATATTAATTAGTAATACATATTCTAATTATTAAAAAGTAGTTTACTCCAGTGTTTTCAAGATGAAAGAAACCAATGCCGGGAAACTGAAATTTGCGCCATTTGCCATCTGGCTTCCCAATACATCTGTATTACTAAAGGGGGCCACGGTAGCCCGGATGGAGGAGTGGCGGATTAACAACCGAGGGATTCGAGTTCGAAACCCGATCCAACCAAAGACCGGAGCTTGCACGCAAGTTGGTGCACGGTATCTATCGTGGCCTCAAATGTCATCAAGTTGGTGTGAAGGTTTGGAGAGCTTAGGTGTTAAACTCGTCATATGACCGGGGTTCAAAATTTTGGTATCCTCTTACTTTTCATTTCGGAATTGATCCTGCACCGTTGCCAATAGCCCGTTGTGTTCCTCCAGGGCAACGTTAATTAAGTACCAAAGCAATACTTCTGTACTCTATTACTAAAATTCCTACATTTATTGCACGTATCTATGCGTTGAGCCGTCATAGGTTATCTAGTATTACATAAAATATACAGTCATAAGAGTCATCAATTTTTGAAATAAAATAACTGAAGGCAGTCAGTTATGTTCCTATTCAGGAAAGGAATTCAGTAAATGAAACTTCTTTAGGCGAGTCTGGAATAACGTCACTGGAGGAAAGAAGGTATTCCCAATATTTATCCTTGGCAGCATTGACAAGTCTTCCTTTTAAGCGGAGTTTGAACAGTTATTTTATCAAACATTTCAAAGTATGAAAAGACAGATGGGGGATAATTCAATTGACATCACTCTATAGCAACTCAACGGTCAAGGGGCGACGGTCCTGGAGTAAGGGAAAAATCCGGAAACAACACGTAATTTTTAACCACTGAAAAAGAAGGATTTAAAGGCTTTGGGTTGATAGGTATTTAAACTAACGTCGCGTACTGGAGCAACACAACGGGCCATTGACGGTGGTCCGGGATCAGTCCAAACGTGAAAGATACGGGGACAACAACACGTAATTTTGAACTACGGTCAGATGACGACAGCGGCTTCTGGGTGATATTCCACAAACTAAATGTCACAAAGATAAGGTTTTAATTCAGTCCGACAAATAAATTTGGAATTAACGGTAAAACCTTCCTCAAACAGGGTGCCTCAGAAAGCATTTTGAGCAACTACTGATGTATAAATAAAGTAATTCTAAAGAAACATTACCTCGAATTTCGGATTGTATGTGAGTTTAGTGATTTCAAATCTGTCAAAAAGGACGTAAATGTCGATATTGGAGCACCTGAAAATGAACAAAGTATTTTCTTTTATGTACATACATATCTCAATGTTTAAAGTTATTGATAGAGTACACATAAATTCCGACTTGTGCAGTTGATCTTAAAGATCCGTTTATAAATCGTCGTAATGTATCTTATGACAGGTGTAGATGGGCAGTAAAAATGGTAATATCGCCAGTAGCGCAACCAATCAGATGATGTATCGTTGTATCGGCGTCTTCTAGCGACCCGTGGACAGTCAGATTATGGTTGTTGTCTTCCTCCCGGCAGAATAAAAGTAATGTAAAGGTCAAGTCACCGAGAGGTTTTGATCACATGATCCCGGGCACATAAAAATGGCTACCATTGCATTCTCTACTTTTACATTTCCTCTATGGTAGAAGTCTGCTCGTTGTGTTGTCAATATAGTTTCGATTCCTGTAACTTATCCTGGGTTTACTTTTCTTGTGTCAATCCAACTTCTCTTTGTATACCATCGTGCTCAAGTCGAAATTATTAAATAAACATTCAAGCAATAAGCTAGTATACAGGGTGTTTCAGTGAACCGTTTCAGAACTTCTAAGAGGGGTAGGGTACATCCTGACAACTCGAAATCATAGCAATGTGGGGTCGGAAATGCTTTCCTGAAGCGGTGTTGTACACAGAAGCACCGTAAAGAAAAGAGACCGTAAGTGAGAAATCGTTTTAATAATACATGAAAAAAGCAAAAGGTACATGGATTAAAGTAAGTGTTCGAAGTTTCTTTCACGGGCTACAATGCACGCCTCATATCTCCGACGCATGGACATCCGAACATTCTGGAATACTCCAGGCATATCTCGAATTTCTCCGGCAGCTACTGCAATTCTTGCAACTAGCTCCTCAACATTGTCAAAAGGGGTGTCATAAACTAGCGATTTCAGATGACCCCAGAAATAAAAATCAAGACATGATAGGTCGGGTGACCGAGCAGGCCAACGCACGGGACCACCACGTCCGATCCACTGCTGACCAAATGTGACATTCAGGTAGTTACGAACATCTCCGCTATAATGGGCAGGGGCTCCATCGTGTTGGAACCACATTGTCTGTTGCGTCGATGCAGAAATCTGTTCATCTCTCAAAAGTTGTGGCAATACTTGCTGCAGAAAGAGCAAGTAGTTAGGTCCGGTTAGACGAGACGGTAACAGGTAAGGTCCGATGAGGTGATCTCCCATAATACCGGCCCATACATTGACCGAAAATCGAATCTGTGCTGCACGACGTCGTATTGCATGCGGGTTCTCGACCGCCCAGATATGGTCGTTATGCGTGTTGAAAATTCCTTCCCTTGTGAAGTATGCCTCATCGGAAAACAACACTTCAGCAGGAAAAAGGGGATTTGTAGCACATTTTCCAAGGTACCACTGTGCGAAAGCAATACGAGGTGCATAATCCTCCAGTTGCTGTGTCTGGACACGCTGCACGTGAAACGGATGCATGTCTTCTTCTCGGAGAATCCTCCAGACGCTGCAATGGGAAACCCCGACTGCGTTTGCTACACTTCGTGTACTCGTTCTTGGATTCCCCTGTACATGCTGCAGCACATTCTGTTCGACGTCTGCAGTCCGTGCTGTTCTTACCCTGTCCCTGTCAGCTCTTTCTAATCAACCTGTCTCAGCTAACCTCTGGTGTAGTCTTGCAAAGAAATTATGACTGGGGATACGCTTCGTCGGATATCGTTCCGCGTACAAACGCTGTGCGGCTGGCCCACTACAATTTGCAGCCCCGTACGCCAAATGCATATCGGCTAACTCTGCGATCGTGTAATCATCCATCTACTAACTTGGCGTTCTTGTGCGAAATGAAGATCCCCTACACGAAAGCTCGGGATTTTCGCACAACGCCATCTACCGCGTCAGGAAAGCATTTCTGACTACCCATTGGTATATGATTTTGGTTCGTCAGGATGTACCCTACCCCTCTTAGAAGTTCTGAAACGGTTCACTGAAACACCCTGTATAGTAAAATAGAATCATGTTTCATAATACTGAATCAAGAAAAATTGTTTGAACCAAGAAAGTTTGTTTAATATAAGACAATAATAATCACTTTAATATTACTTGCTCTCGTCTTTTCTTTAGAGAAACTAAATTAAAGTGTCTGCAAATTCTCAGCTAGAACTATAGGATATATTTCCATTCGATCTTCTAATGAAATAGACGGAGGATGTTCACGCAGCTTCATGTTATTTTTGCCGATGACGTGATTCGAAGATATGTCTCCTTAGTAGTGGTAATTAGTAGGGATGCGACATCGACAACAAAACATCGATGTTTTTATACATCAGAGTGTTAAAACTTTTTTCAAACAATACTGTTTGTAGGGGGGGGTAATTTGTCATTTGCTGTGCTTATTAATTTATAAGTGAAACTTTTTTTTTTAACTGTCGAAACAAAGTCAAAAAAATTGATACGAACAATTAACAAATCTTTCATTTTCATATTGAATAATGTAAAAGGAAATAATATTTACAACAATTTGACATAAGTACTACTAACTATAAGTATGATTAGGTAAGAACATAACAATAATTATTGTCAGTTATTATTTATTACTTACCAATTTATGGGGGGAAAACACGACAAACTTATTTTTTATTTACTGTAAATAAAAAATATTGGGGCCTATAATTATTATAAGCCTTAATATTTGTTATTTACAATTTGTAAAAAAGATAAGTGTGTTAACTTTCTTCACCTTAAGCCGATTTCTTGCCTCACCAGTTAGGGAAAAAATTCTTTCTGATGGGACAAATGTCGCCATCACTAACAAATACAATACTTAGTATTATTTTTCTTAATTTTTACTACGGTGCTTTTTTTCATCCAAAAATAAAACATCCACAACGTAAAAACAACGATGTTAAACAAACATCGGCTCCAATAAATCGATGGTAAAAACAACAATGTTTTTTAAAAAAACATCGATGTTTTGAAAACATCGACATCAATGTCGCATCCATATTTTTCAGACCCTTCATCCTTGGCCACTTTGGTCTAAAAGTATGTTCAATTTACTGATTATAAAAATTATGATACATGGTTATTTTTAAATTTTTATAATGGTACTTTTTTCATCTAAATATAAAACATCGACAGCGTAAAAACATCGTCAAGTATAAACATCGATGTTACAAAAACATCGGCTCCAATACATCGATGTTTTGAAGACATCGATGTGCATTCCCTAGTTAGAAGCATCAATCCTAATGTGGTACAAATTATTGATTGGTTAAAGTGATTATCCAGCGTGATTCAAAGTTTTAGTCTGTTATTTGATAGGTAAATAGCCCAAGCTGATTCGTAAGTCTACATGACTTACCTTTACGACAGCTACTCCGCATAGATGCTCTTTCTATTACGCCTGCGCATGCGCTGTAAAGTAATAGTATGTGTATGTTTACAACATGCGCACTTGTACATATCGACCACAAGATAGTCATGAATAAATGTGTTGCTTCCTTCCTGTCCCTTACCCAACAGTGCGCTTGCATAAAACTACTCTACCTCTAAGAGCTACCAATTATTTATCTAATTAAATAAGAACTTACGCTTATTTCTTGAAAAAAAAAAGCATAAGTATAACTTAACCTTATTTATTACTCTTCATCTACTGTGTGCTATAAATTGTATCATCTCAGAAGAGAAATCAAGTTTCTCATTTATTATTAAAACTTTTAACTTACTCATCCGACCAAACATTGTTTCCGGAACAGTCGTACTGAAAAAAAGATAATAAATTCAATAATGAGAGAGAGAGGGAGAGAAACTAAATATAATTTTCGAAAATATATTGATTAAAAGGATCAACAGTAAAAGGTGCTTATATATATAAAAAATAATAATTGTATTAAAACTTTCAAGTTAAATCTATCTATTATTTCGTCTTTTGACAAATAATTATGTAAACCAGTATGCTAATTTTTAATTCTATTTGCCTCAGTTTTTATGACAATGTGAAAGATGTACACAAAACGATGTCCATGATTTTATTTCCTGCTACTCCATACGGGGATACGTACAGAAAGCATTTCATCGGATACTAACTGGTATTAATATTTATCATTCGATGAGAATGTTAGATGTGGTCAATAAAATCCAGTAATATGTAAAATTGAAAAGGTTGTATACTTACACCTTTAGTTCTTGTCCTAATTTTCTGAAAAGGAAAAGTGAGTTTTATGAATCAAGAAATAGAAGTAAAGGATACAATTTCAGACACGCCTTTGAAATTAAACTTTCTAAAAAGAATAACTTTACACAACTCGGTCTTCAAAGAAAACGTCAGTTTCATAACAAGTTGAAAAATAAAGGAATAAAATTATGAAAGTAATCTATTCAAAGATTGAAATATGATGTGAATGCATCAAATACTTTGCCATATTATTATTTAAGCTTTTTCAAAATGTTCAATATTTTATATTATTTTTATAATTTATAAATTTACACGGGTACAATCAGGACAAGTAGTGGTGGGACATTCTCTAATCCAGAAACGCAACTCTGGCAGTTTGAACTAGAATTCCGTCAAGTGTAATGTGTGGGCTGTATCATTTTAACAACGATTAACCCTTCTGAAGGTTGTCTAGAATAGGTATCTCGTCTTTAACAACACCATTAGCAGATCTTGATGGACGAGATATCTCGTCATTAGAAGAAAATAACCAGATATTTATCTCGTTGTCATACAAGATTGGCAATATCTTGATGACGAGATATCTCGTCATTGGCAAAATTAGTTAGGTATCGACGGACGAGATAACTCGTCGAAATCATTTGGAAGGTTAGAGAGCAGATTACAAAAACAAATTACATATTTTTAGCTATTTCAGAAATAGCTGATGTTGTTGGGTGTCACGTGGCAAACACAAAACCCGTACTTTTAAAAAGAAAGGATCGTACGCGTATGCCACATTAATTGTAGCTAATATGTTTAGACCGTAACGAATAGCGAAAATCAGATACCGCATTTCGAGCAGCTTTAAACAGCTTGCAGACTCCGTGAGCCCTTCCAGATTGGATTACCTGGCCCGCAAACCAGGTACAATCACCGAATATTTTAATCAGGTGCGTAGATCATATACGGTTCTCCGAATAGTTTTACCTGACCCACAGACTCAATATGATCTCGCGGACAGGTTTACACAGATCACACTGCACAAACACACCCCTGCAACTATTTTCATTCTTCAGGGTACATCTTTGGGTGTGTTCGGGCTTCACGAATCCGAGGTACCCTAATGATCTATTCTTTTCCCATGGGTTTACTGCCGGTGGTAAACATGGGGCGACCTCAGGATACCCATGCTATGTGTCTATTATTTTTCTATCCGTCAATTCTATTCACAATAACTTTAAAAGCTTATGCCAAATAGGGTCCTTGCACAATGAAACCCCAAAACAACCAACGGAATATTCTTATCGTAGGCGGTAATACGACCTTCCGAGAACAACAGACCACGGTTAACAAGACCACAGACTATATTACAGCTACCAGAATTACCCAGCGTTGTTCAGGTAAAACGTTGCTTAAAAGTTATTAGAATTATAGGAGTATATTTTTAAAGCCTAGTCGTCTCTGAAGCACGTATTTTCAAAATGTTGGCAACTTTTTTTTCTAAATTCTCCAATGGTGAACGAAAATGTCGTCCTTTTTGATTTAAGTAACAGCGGACTTGGGGAAAAAATGTTTTTCGGATTTTTCTTCTGGGAGAAAGGAACACCGATTTCGAAGTTTTGGTGCTGTGACAATCACGAAAGAAAATATCGTAATCTGGTTGGCTAGATTGTTATGAAAACGTAATTTAGAAATTATTTGCTTTTTAATTTTAAAATTTATATTTCTTGACGAGTTCTTCAGCATCTGTTTCATATTTTATTTACACATTTTGTGCTGTAGCCTACTCATTCTGTTTCTGAGCAAATAAATAGGTTTTAAGAGGAGAGTATTTTGAATATTTATGCTTCGAATTCTGCTATTTCATAAGTGGCTGTAGAAGCAGCTTCCATGACTGGATGAACCTGAAAAGTTCATTTATCCTAGTTTTTTAACTGCAATAGAATTGTTCTTTGGTAAATTAACTGATTTGCAGAGGAAATTTCAACTAAATTCTAAACTGCCGATTCAGTTCAATGTATCGATGCTCGATTTGTATTATTTACTCCATTGATGGCGTGAACTTTAACTGAACTTTGAAAAGGAATTACATGGGTCTAAAAATATAAAGTTAAACAAATCATATCATGTAAATAAGTATAAAAAGGAACGAGTTTTATTATATTTAGAAATAGGGTGTCAATGAATGTATGAAACTTCAAACATTAAAACAAATTATCAATTTAAATATACATTATATCACTAATTCTAAATTCAGCATAACATTTCAAACTTCCTAGCTAAATCATTGAAAATAAATACAACAGAAGAATCAGAGAAGGAATTATATAAGCAACGGAAAGAAGATCTATACTAAGCATAGTTTCAGTGCTTAAAATCTATATGAATAAGAATTGATAGTCTACATTAACGCTACGATATTTTACCGAAACTGCTTACAGAACTTTCTCCATCTGATTTTTGAACTGACTTGCGTTTTCAATAACGCAGTACAGTAACGTTTAACATAACGAAGGAAAAATTTTGGACTTACATTTATAATAAATGTTTAAAATTTCCGCCCTTTTCTTGGAGGCAAAGCTGAAGCCGTTTGCGCATATTTTTAGAAACGCGTTTCAAGATGCTGGGAGTGGCTTCTTGTATCCTTTGAGTAATGTCAATTTTCAGATCACCTATTGTTTGGCGATTATCTTCATTTACTTTGTTCTTTAAATATCCCCACAGAAAAAAGTCAGGGATGCGGAGATCAGGGAACGAGGTGGCCAAAAGTTTATTGAGATGAGTCGATCGCCAAAAAAAATCTTGAAGCATGCTCATGGTTTCATAACTTGTATGGCAGGTTGAAACGTTTTGTAGAAACCAAGAGTCTCGTTCATTCACTTCTAATAATGCAACAAATTGTTGAATAAGTTGTTAAAGGGTATCTTTACTCGGTATTACATCACTTGGATATTTATGTCGCCGAAATTCTTTACATCTTTCATATGATTTACATTCAAAATAAGCCTCAAACAGCGCAATTCTCTGAATGCGTGATAAATTCATCTTGCAATGAAGAACAAAATGACGTGGAACTTTATTATCGCACACAAGTTGAGTACGAAAAAAATCAAACGATAAAAATTAAAGTGTCGATAAAATTATAAGCAGACGATAAAATTCAATAATTTAAAAAAAAACACGGGCAATAATTATTTTTAAAGTTCGAGTTCGGGAACTTTTAGGACACTCTGTATTAATCGTGAGTTCAATGAACCAGACAGAGTTTGGAAGGTGACCGGGCAATGTTCCACGAATTTGTAATTGCGGATTTTAGGTCTCGCTCATTCTTGTAAACATCTCGAGCTGGAATGCTCCAAAGGTTTTCCTTTGGATTCATTTCGTGCCATTGAAGAGAGTTTTTACCCCGTTCGCCTTCATCCAGGATTTTGTGGAGCACGAAGTATGCACAGATGCATTGTTTTGTTGAAATGTCCAATCACCTGATGTAATCAGAGGAGCAACTGGCAACAAATTATCTGCCAGCATGTCCTGATATAACACTGAATTAATATTGTTATCGACAAAAACAATTTCAGTTGAACCACCGTCTGCAAATGCGGCCCAAACCATGACAGATTCCCCCTCTAAATTGGCGTTTTGAAAAAAGATTTTGTTCTTTACGTCAGATCATACCAGTAAAACTTAAACTCATCTGGCCCAACTAAATTAAACTTTTTTCGTCCGAAAACACCAAATCATGCCAGTAGGTGCCATCGTTAAATGTTTCCTGGCAAACTTTAAACGCAAATCAATATGCCGCTTATAAGGTGGAGTTTTTGCTTTAACTTTTTCTACACAATGTTAGGATTTATATGCAGTGTATTTCTTATAGTTCGACTGGTACAGGGCAACTGCGTCTCATCTTTAATTTGCGAGGAAAACATTTTTTGTTTGCAGGCGAGCCTCTGGATATGCCTCTCTTGCCTTGAAGAACTTATATCTGGCCTTCCTGTTCACTGTTTTGTGCCATAGCTACTAGGATTAATGAGAAGGTGGTTAACTACAGCATTCGATCCTCCAATATTTCGTGCAATTTCAGCAACACTGTAACCAGCATCTTTAAAAGCTAGTATTTTGAACTGTTCAGTTTTTGATAAGCGTAATCCTCTAGGCATCTATATATATAATTCTCTTACGTGGCACGCAAAAAAGACGTTATTTGTAATCGCGTTTTGGCAACACTGTACGATTGTTTGTTTATCGCGAAGTCTCGCGCATCGATTGAATTTATAGCGTTATCGGATGAAATTTTATTTAAAAAAAAAAGGAAATTTTAATGAGCTGTTGCAGTTAGTTTATAATAGAAATCAAAGAAAGAGGAGGATCTTTTCAGGGCCATTTAAAAAACGGTCCTTTTCAGGGCCAACAATTATAGTTCAACAAGACGCTTGCACTACAACTTTCGGCAACAAACTCAATGAAAAAGTGTGGGTCGTTTAAGTGCTGGGAAAAAGTACACACAAACAACATGCTGGGTATTCAATTTCCAAAGCAACGCTCACATTTCGAGTCAAAATTTGCACAAAATTTTCATTTGAATTCTGATTTTAGAGATACTGTACATATTTTTTCTGTAATACAGCAAATTTAGATTTGAAAAACATTTTTTTGGTAACATATTTTGTAAACAATCCCTTCTGCTAGGACACATGTCTTCATTGAGGCGAGCGAAGCTAGCATAGGTTCGCGCAGCGATAGCGAGCATAGGTTCGCGAGTGAGGATTGCGAAGCAATCCTCCGGGGGTTGGCGAGCGTTAGCGAGTAGGGGCAGCCCCCCTAGTTGTATTAAAACACACAAGACTGAAATAATTCTGTACCCACGAAACTAGTATTTGTTTCTAGATTCGGAGACAAATGCTTTCTTAGTTTATTTATTCTTTCAGATGATATAATCAACAGACGACTTTATACCTTTTTTCCAAGCTGTCATCCGCCGATTTTTATAATTTTTACATAATACAAAAAATATCTGAGTTTTTTACAGATGTATTTTAGTTTATTAATAGGTAGCAATAATTTAATTCGTAAAAAATTTGCATAGTTGGAAATCGCAGTAGTTTTCTATGTTTGGCGATTTTTCACCCGACGTTATACTTTTATTCATGGCTGTAGAAGAGGATTAATATGCAACCTATGTTACCCGCATGGTTCTAAAGAATTTGCCGCGGATTGGTCAGTGTTGATTTGTGTAAAGAAGAAGACACCAACTTTACTTTATATGTATGGACATGTTTGTTTTTATTCCATGCTTTCCCTAAAAATTAAATATCTAAAAATCAATACCGAATAGTTTAAGGTAAATTAGGATACAGGCAAAAAAACTTACCTCATTCATATTCAGGACAGAGATTGACTACGAGAAAAAGAAATGTTGCATTTATAAATCTAAAAAGTTTTATTAACACAAATTTACAAAAATGAAATAAATTAAACAAGAGAGATGTGAAATTATTGAACCCTTACTTCGAGTGTTAATTTTCTAGGTTGAGTAAAATTTTAAAAGTTTCTAGTTCCGTGAGTTAAGACTCTCGTGATATAAAAGAAACGCAATAATATTTTAAACATGCGATTACATAGCTCCGAAATTTTGAAGTAAGGTACTTTATATAATCCTTAGTCATAATCCATATATATCCTTGTAATGTTATTTACTGTGAACATTTATATGAACTCGAATAGTTCTGTACAACGGATTAGCAACAGGAGTTTTTGCGAGTTTGAAACTCTGTTCAGCCAAAGTCTGTCGTGTACGCGGGGGCTGGTGTACGCTAAATCTGTCTGGGCCTTAAATACCCACATGTTGACGTGGAGTTGAATTTTGAAGAGTAGAGTATCATTTCAGGTGTTCTTTTTGTCATATGACCGTTGTTCAAAACTACGAGTAGATGTCTTTAAAAGTATCCCATTGGGATTGATCCCGGACAGTCGCCGGGTCCGGGCATGGATGTTCGTAAGCGTATGGTGTAGAGGCGGTTGGTGCACCTTAAATCTGTCGTGGCCGAAAGTTCTCACGTTGGGTTGGTGTGGAAGTTTGGAGAGTGGGGTGGCAGCTCAGGTGTTGCTTCGTCATCTGACCGTGGTTCAAAATTACGTGGTGTTGACCTCGGATCTTTCCCTTAAGGGACTGATCACGGACCGCCGTCAATAGCCCATTGTGTTGCTCCAGTACGACGTTAATTGACTATCTAACAATCATGTAACCAACCAGAAAAGCTATCTACAATCTATATAAATAAGAATGGAGTGTTTGTTTGTACATTCAATATTTTCGACCCATTTCAAGTTTTCTATCCGTTTTGGACCCTTCTGATGCCGAATCCGCCCTTTTCTCGTTTGGTGTCTGTCTGTCTGTCTGTCTGTCTGTCTGTCTGTATGTTGTGCCCTATACACGTCCACGCGGTTTAAGATATTTTCATGGAAATTTGCATACAGTGAGTACTTATCTTGATTTAGTGAGTGGAATTGGTTGCGAAAGTCTGTCTGTCCGTCTTTCTGTTCTATGCTCGATTTTGTGTTTGTGTGTTTGTGTAGGCATCACATGAATTGTATTCCTGATATTTGATTGCAGTGTATTTTATTTTATACATTATCTATTAGTTTAGTGAATGCAATATTAAACATTTCTTTATTGTTATATTTAGATGTGTTTCATGCTAAAACACCTGAGTAAGTATACTTAAATCAACTATAATTTGGTAGTTTTGGAAAAATTGGAATGTCTATTGAATATTACGATTACTTCGATTGTTTTACCAGTACTGCTGAAAAAGTAATTATTCTTCAAAAAATTATATTTTTTAATGAAATTTCAGCTCTGATACTTCATTTATTTCGAGTTTTATTTTTGTTCTTAGCGCAATGAAAACGATTTCGGAATATTTGAGACAGACGATATTTTTCAACGAAACGAGAATGAACAAGATCGCGTGAGCAGTGATATTTTCTGTTTCTTTCGCTCTGAATTAATTTCACATTTCTAAATTTTGTACACTTTTAGTTGTAAATTGTGGCAACTGTGCGAGATCAAGAGATAAAAAGGAATCACAAATTAATATCTTTAGAACAATTTTTCCGACATCTTTTATTTTGTTCTATTTTACTGTTTTCTGTTTTAAATATTTATTATTTTAATAAATATGTTTTCCTTCTCATCACACCCAACAGCACCACAAAGTATTAGACTTGAAAATGTTAGGTAAGTCAGTATAAATTTTCAGTAAATTTTAAGTGTAGTTATGCTATTATTGAAAGAATAATGCCGTTATTGAAAGAATAATGCCGTTTTTTAAAGAATAATGCCGTTATTTAAAGAATAATGTCGTTATTTAAAGAATAATGCCGTTATTTAAAAAATAATGCCGTTATTTAAACAATAATGCCGTTATTTAAAGAATAATGTCGTTATTGAAAGAATAATGTCGTTATTAAAAGAATAATAATATTTAAAAATCCAAACTAGAACTTTTTCCAACATTAAAAAATTCGTTGTAGTAATGACAGGAGAAGATTGCAAAATTTCACAATGTCGCATACCGGAGGCAAGAGTGCACAAGTAAAAAAATATTGTTTTGTTGACTATGAGTGCGAGAGCACTCGCCGTAAATCGTAATTTTAATTAATTGAGTTGCACATGAAAAGAACTTAAGAAAGGGAATTCCAAATCTTCCTATAAATCGTCTTTTATAGTAGTAACCTTAGTATCACCTTTCGTCTTTTTGTAGCTTTGTCATACAGCAACTGTGCGATGTATGTGAAATGTATTACATGAATGGATATGCATGTGTAGGATTTGTGTCCAAAGTAAGTTGTAGAAAATATAAAGATGGCGAAAGGTGTTAAAATAAATTTTTATTCTACAAAAAACGTAAGTCATTATATATTTTGATTATCTCTTCAATCTAGAGTAAACGAATTCAAACCGAGTAAGGTCGGGTATTTTGCTAGTCATTCAATATAATCTAACTGATATTAACATCATCCAAAAAGTGAGTAGAATGAGCTTTCATCTTGGTCTACCTATTTTTTTTTATCCTGCGCACATCTCTCGCCTATCTAGGGTTGTCGACTTTCTCTGAGACAATTCCGGGACATATTGCGCAAAACTGAAATATTGATATTGTCATTTAAAGTGCAGAATATCGTATGTCTAAAAGCTGCATTTTTCTGGAGAGCAAAGGAAAACTATTTTTTCCTTGTGATTTGATTCTATCATCCCAATACTTTGGGTTTTGTTCTTGGTTTATTGTATCAGCTGATGACATAAGAAATTTTGCCACCAGATGGAAATCACAAAATGCCACATATAGCAATAATAAAAGGAAAAATAGAATTTTTTACATATGATATTTTGCACTTAGATTGACAATATATAGTACTGGCTTGGGATAGTAGGGGGAACAGACGTTTGATGGACACGAAGTCATGTGCAATAGAAATAATTATTTTGGATTGTAGGTGATATTGGTCGATAGCTTTTTCTGAAATTCCGGGACAGTTTAACAATCAACCGGTATTCTGGACAGCAACTTCAATTCCGGGACAATCCGGGACGGTTGGTAACCCTAGGCATATCTGCCATCAATCGACGAGCAGCCCAATAGAGTTCTGAAGTGAAAAACACGGCTTAAAAACACTATCAACTGCATTAGAATTTGCTATGCTGCTGACAGTCATGAATTTTAGAGCAGACCTTGGAGTGGTTTCCAGTCATTTCGGCCAGTTCGCAAAGGAGGTAATCATGTCCGGTAAGAAATCAAGAAATCAGAAGTAAGATGACTCCTTCAGCTCTGGGGGAATAACCCAAAAATATTTCTAAAACTGAATATTATGTTCTAAATTCCCATTAAAATATTCCAAAAAGTACTCAAATGCGTTGGAATGTTTTCAGTAAGAGAAGTGGCGCTCGGGATAATATTTTTCCAGGATGATTTTGGAATTAAAAGGCTATCAAATATACATACTGAGATTGTTATACTAGAGAAAATCTGTTTCGTGAATCACATATGCTATACACAGTGTTGACAAAAGTCACCAGACATCTGGAGTAGAAACGAAACAGATATATTTTGGGATCTGACTAAAAGGCCTTGTTCACATGAGGCGTTTTCTAACGCGCGTTTGCGAGGTTTTCGAGGTCCGCTTTCCGTAAGCATTAAATTATGTTTTTTTATTCCTTTAGTTTCTATCTTTGCGATCGTTGAACATCGAGGGAAAATTTCAACGGATTTCAAATCAGCCTAAAATTCTACGCCAGATCGATACCAAAAACAGATTTATTATTTAATTATTTACCATTTGATTACTTAAATATTTATTAAATAATTAATTATTTATTTAAAGAAAATCACATTTAAGATATCGATCTGGTGTAAAATGTTCCGCAGATTTCAAACCCGTTGAAATTTTCACTCTATCTTCAACGATCGCAAAGATAGAAACTTGAATTAGAGGAGTAAAAAAACATAATTTAATGCTTACGGAAAGTGGACCTCGAAAACCTTGAAAACGCGCGTTAGAAAACACCGTGTGAACATAGGCTAAATTTCAATTTTTAAATTTCAGGGTCTACATCCAAGTAGGTAGCTACAGAGCTAACTGAAATTTAAGGAAGGGATGTCCTATAGAAATGTGCAAATGTTTTATACCAAAATCAAACACAGCACTGAAGTAGCAGTAACTTTATTATTCCTAAATTTCCATATTTAGAATTTAAATGCGTGCCATCATAAGCACAATTTCTACGGGATTGAACCATTTTGACTAGTCAATAATTTTGTGAAAGCTCAATTTTATTTAGGAATAATAAAGTGACTGCTGCTTCAGTTGCTTATATTGTAATATAAAGCATTTGCACATTTCTATAGGACATTCCTTACTTAAATTTCAGTCTGTGTGTACTCAGTAGCAGTAAGCTCTATAATTACCAACTTGAAGGTCGACTCAGAAATTGAAAATTTAAATTTATAGTCACATCCCAAATAATCGTTTTGCTTCTACTCCAAGTGTTCGGTGACTTTCGTGTGTGTGTACTTGAATACTCGAAAAAAAACGCAAAGTTCATTTAACATTACGCCATTTTGGAAATTCTGAATTCGTATGTGACGAAGGGCGTTCTCCTTGGAAATCAAATGTTTTAGAGAAGAGGATGGCTTGTTGACGTTTGCTCGTACCAGGCACGCCCCTGTTCAAAGTTCAAAGATCTTAAAACCTTATGATACTCTGTTGACAGTGGATGTCAAGGTTCTATAATCTTTTGATTGCTTGAATATACATTTCGTAAGAAACATGAATAGCTCTACCCTAAATTAGCTCTTAATATTATCGCAAGCTATCTAATTTATGCGATGTCACAAATTGTAATCTTAGACAACTAAAATATGCTTATTGTATGGATGTGGATCCTTATTTTTCTATCTCGCCTTAGAAGATTTATAAATTGGTTGATTTTTTTAGTTTTTAAAAGGAGCCGAGTTGTATGGCAATTTTTGTTTTCAATTATTTAGACCTAGAAGGTCAAATTTGTATAATCTATCCAGAAAATAATTACAACACCCTACCTGTTCGATTTCTTCCCTGGTAGGGCGTTCATCATCTTCCGGAATAGATTTCTTTAGCTCTCCTGACGTTTCATTTTGAAGTAATTCTTCCAGACGGACTCTGAATTCTATAAGTTCCTCAAGCAATTTCTGCAAAATAGTATCAAGAAATTTTAAGAACCTGCAGCCGGCATTGTGAAGTTATAATACAAAAAATGTTTAGCCTCACAAAACTGAAATACTAGCATTATTTTCATCAAATTCAGAATAAATCTAGAGTGTAACACCTTCCAGTTCATTTGAACCATTTTTTGCAAGATACCAGCACCCCAAAGTTCCTAAAGGCCAGTATTTCTCAACCGCCGAGACATCCACTATACAGAGCCTTAAGGCCAGGAACATACATCCGGTTTTTCACCGTGCGGCACCGAAGCCCAACTATGCACACATAACCGTGAAATGACGCAAGTACTCATTTCGCGCCATTTACGAAAAATATTCTATCTAAGAAAACGTTTCACCAAGTAATCGTGTGCCGCTTACTTGGTGAAAAAAAGTATATTTTGAAACAAAATAGACGTTACTGGATACAACCATTTATTAATTTTTGTTTATAGTCCATTTGTTTATGAAAACCAAGTACTTCAGACCGGATACGCATGTACGGCGAGCTGCGGAAACGTGGGGAACTGCGGTACAATTTTGCACGCAAGCTGGACGTGTGTTGCCGCAGCTGCGCCGGAGGCATTTGTGCACCGGGTCTAAGAGGCGCTCCTGGAAATCGACATTTTGTTTTTTAAGAATTTTTATGACAAATTGTTTTAAGAATAATATTTGAATATGTGAAAAGCTCAGATCCAGAATGCTATGTATCATCAGTGTAGAAAATGTCAGCGACCAATCAGCAAATAAATATAAAGAAATATTTTCCACTGCAACTGAAGATCAAGAACAGTTCTCCAATCTTTTTTCTAAATAAAAGTTTAATGAAGTAGGGCCCGATGCACACATCCGGTTTTCAATGTGCGGCGCCGCTGCGGCACCGAAGCCCAACTATGCACACATAACCGTGAAATGACGCAAGTACTCATTTCGCGCCATTTGCGACAAATATTCTATCGAAGAAAACGTGTTTATTTCGCTTACTTGGTGTAAAAAAAGTTTGTTTTAAAACAAAATAGACGTTACTGGATGCAACCCCTTATTAATTATTAGTTATGTTCTATTTATTTATGTAAACAAGGTACTTCATAGCGGAGACGCGTGTGCGGCGAGCTGCGACGCCGTGGGGTACTGCGGTACAAATTGCACGCAAGTTGGACGTGAGTCGCCGCAGAGGTGCCGGAGGCATGTGTGCACTATTCCATTGGATCTAATGTATCTCAGACCGCACTTGCGTTGCGGCAGCGGTAACGCACGTTGAAAAACCGGATGTGTCCACCGGACCTACGAGAGAGGGCTTTGTTTAATTGTGGTAATCAGAGGTGCGTCAATTAAAAACAACACATAGTAATGTAATTATATTAAAAAATGAGTGAATTAACTACAATGTGCTACATTTCATTAGTCCAGTGATTTATGATTTAGTATAATGTAATTTTATACTTGACAACATGCACACAGTATACATAAATGTACTAATACACTTCATGATTATGCCATAATAATATGCGAATGAAATCTAATAAAATTAATAAATTTATGGGGAACCTATACACTATGAATATTAGATATTTTATTAATGGTAATTAATTTCGTTTGT
This sequence comes from Metellina segmentata, assembly GCA_947359465.1. NCBI lineage: Eukaryota > Metazoa > Arthropoda > Arachnida > Araneae > Tetragnathidae > Metellina > Metellina segmentata. Next base: position 81,626,641 of record OX375875.1, on the reverse strand, counting down.
GATGGTCTGGGTTCAATCCCCAAGGAAATGATCCAAGGACAACACCAAATCAGTTTGATCTACGGCCAGATGACGAGGTCAACACTTGAGCTGCCATCCTGCTCCGTAGTTCCACATCACGGCATCATGAGGACATTTGAGACCAAGACAGATTTAACGTGCACCAGCTCCCGTGTGTTCTTTGGTTAGATCTAGTTCCAAACTCGCAACCCTCTGGATTCTAAACCGTTACTCTTCCAACTGGGCTATCGAGGTTCTCTTAAATGTTTTATGACATAAACTATGGACATTTAACATGATAAAATGGATTCAATGGACAAATCACAGCTTTAGAGCAGAAAGTCGTTCACTCAATTTTTTCGGAAACTCTAAAACTTATTTTCGTTAGAAATACATTATCTTATCGAAATCAGTTTAAAAGATATATATAAAAGTGCTCATAGTTTTTATTTTTTTGTAAAAAACAATAGTTAATCTTTAAATAGCTGTACATTGTATAAAAATGTTTTTTCAGTTAATGAATTTCTGCTCTTCGGCGATTATAACTGTGTTAAATTTGTAAGAGAGAATAAAATAAAAAAAAACCTAAGTAACAGTAACAGAAATCTAATAAACGCGATACTTTAGAGAAAAACTTACAAAATTAATTGTCTTGGTAAGAATAATTTCTTCTTTTTGGGTGTTGTAATCGATGAAACTGCATAGAGACAAATATAGTATTAAATAGTGCAATTGCAAGATCGCAAAAATTATAATATACGACAATTCAAAACACCAAAAACAATGAAAGGGGACACAAAAATAAACCATTTACAAAGGCATGAATACCCCGCAAGCTTCACCTGGATTTGCTAGAGGGCAGTGTACAGCAGCGCAACATATGTCCAGTTTGGGTCAAAGACATTGATTTCATACAGGCCACTACATAGTCTAGTCACATTAATGTGACCACCTGTCAAAAGCCAGAATAACCACCTTTGGCAGAGCGGACCGTTGCGAGACGTGCAGGAAGAGAGTCAATTAGGTTTCTGATGATGAGTGCACCCAGTGAATGCCAGGAAAACATTCCCCAATCCCATAATGCTTCCTCCCCCAGCCTGGATCCTTTCGGCAACTGTTGCAGGGTGTTTGCTTTCAGACGTTTCACGCCGTATACGCCAACATCCATCTGTTTCATCGGAAAAAGCCACCTGTCGCCACTCTGTGGACGTCCAGTTGCGGTACTGGCATGAAAATTCCAGCCTTCGTCGCCGATGAACAGCAGTCAGCATAGGTAAATTAACCAGGCGTCTGCTGCGGAGGGCCATGCGCAGCAACGTGCGCTGAACCGTTGTTGAGGATACACTCTTGGTAGCCCCTTGGTTCATCTGGGCGGACAGTTGCTCAACAGTTGCACGTCTATTCGCCCGAACGCATCTCCGTAGCCTTCGTTCGCCTCTGTCATCTATAGACCGTGGTGCACCACATGTGCCACGCCGCTGATTTTGGATAGTGCCGTTTTGCCATGCACGGTATACTTTTACCACAGCGGCACGCGAACAGTTCACAAAATTAGCTGTTTCCGAAATGCTTCCACCCTTGGCCCGAAAGCCAGTAATCATGCCCTTTTGGACGTCGGATAAATCGCTACGTTTCTGCCGCCAACGATTGAAATGCTTTCCGATGCCTTAGGACATCCTTTATATACACTCCACTGCAATGTGCTGCCACCTGCCTTTTGTGTTGGTTATTTTATGTTGACGTCGAAAGTAGGTGGTGGTCACATTAATGTGACTGGACTGTGTAGTATCATTTCACAAATACTGACATGTGCCTAGAATGTTGGTGTTATGTCTTGTAATACTGGAATAAGAGTGTAACTTCAAGTCTAACAAGACATTTAATAACTATACGCAACAGACAAGCATAAGAACGATACGAACAGCGTAAAGACTCAGAGGCAACTAACTCACTGCATATCATGAAAAGGATTGCATCAGACAAATGAACTGACACGAATACTTATACAGTACACAGTAGTGTAGACACAAGAAAGAGTAATATTAAACTCCAGGGTTTTACAACTCATTAATGTAAACACTCGCAGAACATATGCAACAGTTGGTTAGTAATGAAAATGGAAAGGCCGTTATGAGATAGTAGATAGTATCGAGAATGGTATCCCGATCGACGTGTACTGACACTGCCATGTGTGCATCATTGTCAGTGCCGGTCAGAGGTCCATGCGACAGATGAAGTCGCATCTGGCGAAAAAATAGGAGGGGGCGTCGGCCAGTGCCATATATAAGGCTTGGCGATGTAGGCCCCTGCATAGGGCGCAGTAAAACCTCTCAGCAAAAAACGTCGTCCACACAGAGGCAGCAGAATATGTATGTCTGCTTTCTTTACTTTTCAAATGAAGATAAAACGACAAAAGAATTAAATACTCTAGTCGGAGGGGTATTTTGGGAAAGATATCTACAATTATTTCCTAGCTTCCTCTCAATGGTGGAGCATTTTTAATTGCAACGTCTCAACTTTAACGGTTAAGCCTCTCACTGATACTCGTTGGGAAAGCAGAATAGATGCTCTCCAACCTTCCTTTGCTATATAACATAGTACATGAAGTGTTTGATGTAATATACGAGGAGCTGTGATGCAATGTACGCAGCAACTTATCCTTAACTTTTGGAAAAAACACTGCTTCTGGTATTGTAAAGAAACTGAAAGCATTCGGGTTCTTGTGTAGGCTTGGTCGCATGGTCTGACATAATATTCCGAGTCAAATCTTGTGAGTAAAGAACTTTAGAGGGAAAATGTCGACTTACAGAGTGCTTTAGACCTGATTTAAAACGTCAAGGCTTTCTTGGAAAGTATGAAATCGGAGAATGGTATCAGTAGTGTCATAACTGATGCAAAAGAGATGGCAGAGAAATTGGAAATCAGTCCAGAGTTCTCAGCTGAAGCTCACATCAGGCGAAGGAAAATAAAGAAACAGTTCTCTTATAAGGTGAAGATCAATCTGTTGGGGTAGGAAAGACCTCTTTCAAAGTAAACTTCTTTTATGGGATTTTGAATCAAGCAATCAGTGCTCTTTGTCAAAGAGGTTTGATCCATAGTTTTTTTTTCTAATGGGGGGGGGGGCGGGTACATTTGACCTAAGTTATTGGCCACTACAAGGCCGGAAGTGATGGTCACTTGTGAAGGAGCACCCAGTGGGAGGACCATCATTGCCCCTAACAATTTATGCTTCGTAATTTTGAACCATGTTCAGATGACGAAGCAACACCTGAGCTGGTATACGCTTACAAACATCCATGCCCGAACCCGTATTCGAACCGGGGACCTTCCGATCCAGAGGCTAACACCTTAACCACTATACCGGTTGGTCGGCGGTTTGATCCATAGAGATAACTTCAAATTTCTCTATGACGCCTTCGGCTATGGTGAAACAATGAACTGAGAGAGTCATGTTCAAATCTACATACAGTTATGACTGACAAAATCGAATGTGATGTAGATGTAAACGAGCTGCTGGATGGGATCTTACTTTTAGCAGCTGCCGGCCCTGATCATTGCTTGTGATCACAACAGTGAGCACCTGCAGCGAAGCTAAAATTGTAGCCAGTAGAAACGCTGTTCACACTCTTGCTATCTTTCATTTTTAAACCTATCTGAACCCGCTAACATGTGGTTTCCCAAGCTTTTTGTAACTCAGCGCCCTCTTTTCAAAAGCAATTTTCTTTTGTATCTCCTCTGGAAAACTAATAATAAAGTACAAGTATAGCTGTGCCTATAAGTTTTGAATTTCATCAAAATATTTACGTTGCTGTCTGCAAATTTTATGATTTCAAATTTGCAAATTTTATTTTATGATTAGTTTAGGAATAAAACAATTGAAAACAAAAACCATAGAGCTATTGAAATGAAAAATATAAATTTCACTACTTTGCTCAATATATTAGGATCTATTTTCGTATGAACCGACATCTAAATTTGTTGATTGCGCACCTTTCCAGAGCTTTACTTGCCATTTTGCCCGTGGTTCTCTCATAACCACTACGTAATTCAGACTCGTAGTGTTTTTCATATATTAATAAATCAGCTTTTCTTAAGTCTATACCACAAGATTTGTTCAAATACAACATATAAGTAAAGCTTTCAAATAGCTCAAACTTACTCGCAAGGTTGATTATAGTCATCTGCCAGATTGATGCATTCTTGTTCAGATACATTATCTGTAAAATATTAAAAGTCAATGTTTTCAAAAAATCTACATTAATTACTATACGTACCGATTCACTCCTAAAATCTTCTAATAAACAATAGCCTCAGTCAAATAACGTTAACCCAATAGTCGCTTTTTCTCATTCTACACGTTTTGGGGTTCTAGTAGGTTTGGTTGAATTGTTTTAGTGAATTTTCTTGCACTAGGGTGAAGTTAAAAAATAAACATGAAAACGTAATACTAGTCACTGTTAAGAAAAATAAAATACGTAACCATGCTGCCATTGAGGAGGAATGCAATGTGACGTTGATGCTTTTAAGTATAATTATTTACTGATCTCCTATCCTACCCTATCCTTTTAACCCCCCCCCCCCTCCCAAGTGGTTTCAACCAGATATCTTTTCCATCACGATCTGGACAATTTCGCTAATGATGAGATATATCGTCATCAAGATATTGCCGATTTATTTTTATGATGATAAGATTCAGATTTAGTCAATTTTCTTCTAATGACAATGTGTCTTGTTCATAAAAATCTTGTCAGTTTTTCTAATAACGAGTTATCGTGTCAACAACCACCAGGAGGCTTAAAAGGCCTTACTTTACCAATTTGTTAAACAAATTAGTCAATTTCTTATAGAAATCATATTCTCCAACTGATAAAGATGAAGTAACTATCAATTCATGCAAATGAATCAAGAAACGATCCTTCTAGTAACGCTTCACCTCGGGGCACATCTTTAGGTGTGTAAGGGATTCACTAATCCAAGGCACACTAGTGATCTATTCTTTTCCCACAGGGTTATAGTCTCTGGTTACCATGAGGTTTGCAACCCAGCGATCTTTCTCTTTCTTTTCTCCATCCTTTCATTTTACAATTACTTGACATCTGTATTATGTTTGGCGCAGTTTGAAGAAATATGCTCCTCCCCTTACGGCATGAAACCCAAAAGCAATCAATCTAAATATACTTCCAACCACCGAATCTCTTTCTTCAATGTTTTCTTCTTCTTGTGCCATTTTCGTCAACATCTTTTCAAGGAAAAGATTTCACCGTTATGTTTCATTCCTATCGATGACATAGTATGGCTTCTATTATCTTTAGTGAGTATCCATCAGAACATCCTCAACTCAAAGAGTGAAGGGTTTAATTCCGATGTGCACTCAATATTTTTCTTTAGGAGGGTATATTTTTAGTTATTTATTTTAATTAACGTGTCGCACTGGAGCGACATAACGGGCTATTACCGATGGTCAGGGATAAAAACCGAAGGAGGGATCAGATTACAACACCACGTAATTTTGAACCGTGGCCAAATGACGAGTTCTTTAACCTTTTGACTACGGCTATAAATATAACTAGCAAGATTCTTTCTTGACGCGATTCTTTTCACTTTCAAGATATAATAGCTGTACCAACCATCGTCTAAATTCTTTCTTGACGTGATTATTACCACTTTCAAGGTACAACAGCTGTACCAAACATCTTCTAAATTCTTTCTTGACGTGATTATTTTCACTTTCAAGGTACAACAGCTGTACCAGCCATCCTCTAAAGTTTTTCTTGACGCGATTCTTTTCACTTTCAAGATACAACAGCTGTACCAACCATCGTCTAAATTCTTTCTTGACGCGATTCTTTTCACTTTCAAGATATAATAGCTGTACCAACCATCGTCTAAATTCTTTCTTGGCGCGATTCTTTTCACTTTCAATGTACAACAGATGTACCAGCCTAGTCTAAATTCTTTCTTGGCGCGATTCCTATAACTTTCATGGTACAATTACTGTACTGACCGAAATGTAAAAGTTAAGAGGGACTGAGAAAGTGACCATCATTGTCATACTAATGAAGTCATTTTTTGGAAGCTAATAACCTATCACACGTTTAGGGTAAAATGATGGTTGGGTTATGAAAACTTATCGCTATCTTGCTCAGGGACCTTTAATTTACCTTAACTTGAGTCGGATAATATTGCTAGGCTTGGGGATTTTACTATGCATGAGATTATTAATAAGTAAGAAGAGTTCTTACACTTGCATTCCTCTCCACAGCCACCGCACACAGTATAGGAATGGGGATAGTCCACTTCCATGGGAACGCACCCGTATGCATCGTAATACTTCTGCATTCGGCACTCTTGCACGACACCCTAAATAAAAGAAAAGTTGTTAAACGTCGTAAAATTGCAGCTTCGGAAAAAAATTACTTGAACAGCCACATTATATGTTCATCGATCACACAAGTGCAATTCAAAGACAGGTAGATGCTTGATACGGGCTATTAGTGACGATCCGGGATCAATCTAGAAGAGATAGATGCGAGGAAACACCTTGTGATTTGGAACCGTGTGGTCAGATGAGAAGATCAACACCGTAAAATGTATGAAGCGATTGTCTATGAGTGACTTTTTCTGTTTCGCTAATTACAGATGGCGCTTTTGTTTTTATGATAAACTTACACATTTCGTATAGGGTAAGAGGATATTAGATTCTTGTTACCCGATGGTTTCTTTGCTAACACCTCTCGTATTGTTATGGGGCCGTCGTAGCTCAGTGGGTATGTTCACTGCGCTACTAACCTCCGAGTTGTAGGTGGTGCAGGTTCGATTCATGTCAGGTGCATTCCTCACTAGATGTATTTCTGTCTCAATAAACTTTTCACTATATATCGATTGATATTGTGTCGTGCTTCTGACGCAGCATGGCTAAATATGGTCCTTTCGCCATAAAACCCCAAAGACACCAACTGACCAACCCATATTGTCGCTTTGAGTGGGGTACCAGATCATGTGTTGACCTCGTCATCTGACCGGTTCAAAATTTCGAGGTGTAGTCATCGGATCTCTCTTCGGAATCAGTCCCGGAACGTCGCCATTTGTCCATTGTGTTGCTGCAGTGCGACTTTAAGTTTAAAACTACCACCTACCCATACTATCGCCATACTTCGACTTGGTTAGTAGTTGAATTTGCGTCGCACTTCCACAGTAAAATGGGTAATGAGCAACTCGTCTTTTGATAAACTTTGACTTTTGGGTAAGTAGTGTAAAGTATTAGCGCCAGGTGTCTTGGTTAAGTGGATCTCTCAAGTTCCCTGTCAAGCGTTTTCTCTCAAGTGCTCTTGATGCTCAAGTGTACGCCCATGTGTGAAACTACGGTTAGTTAGCTTTCGGACTCCGTCTTGTTCAGACGTCTCTGTAGCAACTGGATAATTTTCATAATTAAGCATTAATAATGTTTTCCTTGTTTTCCTAAATTTTAACCCATGCGTCTGTGTCCTAATAAATATTCATTTAACTGTCCAAAAAAGTTTGGAATAATCAATTTAGCATAGTAGGTATTTTAATTAACGTCATACTGGAGAAACACTGCAGGCTATTGACGACGGTCCGGGATCAATCCCAATGGGAGAATTGACTTGAATTTGTCTTTCGTTCATTTATTTCACTCAAAAAAGTACTATACGTCAACGGAACGTATTCTCTTGTAAAACTTTGCGGCAGTACTATTACACTGCCTTCGTCATCTGAACGTGGTGTCGTCCTCGAATCTTTCCCTTGGGGGATTGGATCCGGACCGTCGTCAATAGCACGTTGTGTTGATCCAGTACGACGTTAATTAAAAATACCAACACCTATACATACGCAGCCTACCACATTTGATTTACGTCTAAGGCAGAAAAGAAAATTTAATCGATCCCGAAAATAGGTTTAAGTTCTATTAGTCCGGGAGGCAGCGACACTTTTGGATCAGTCATTTTACACCGACTGATTTGTGACACAATAATTAGCTAATTTATAGGTAATGTCAAAAATCAAATTCAGCTGGCACGTCCGCGGTGGGTTTAGGCGGGGGTCGTTAAAAACATGTAAAAAAAGCTGGGTTTTATTTTCCAAAATATTTTATACCGGCTGAAAATTTAACACGAGATAATTATTTAGATATTAATCAAGAAAATAACATTCAGCTGGCTCGGTAGTGGTGGAAAAACCTTCAGCTGCACGAGTGAAGATACCTCGCACCCAATTCATAACAGGCTACTACAAACTCCTCGATTGACTACATGCCCACTCTCAGAAATTTTGGGACAGCTGTCCTTCTAGTTTGAGCATCTGCTCTTAGAGTCCCAGTACGCTGAAGCGAAAAGAAATGATCGGACCGTCTCGCATCGAAAATGTCACCAGTCAAACCGCACTGTGCATTCTGTGGGAAAAAAACAAAGCCTTTAATTTTTTTACAGAAGAAAGTTTGGCAAAAATGTTTGGAAACATTGAAAATCATCAAGGATAACAATTTAGCTTTTAAAGATGTGATACTACCAACACAAATGAACGATTTTGAACGATATCACTCCAAGTGTAAACAGTGATTTACAGCGTTACCGCCTAAACTATTCGGTTGTGGTACTGAGCGGCTTACAAAACGCTTTACTTCTTTGCTTCCATTCCTTATATACACCTCTCTTACACTCACGTCATTGTGACGTACTATCGGCGTCATCTGATGGCTTCCTGTAATTTGGATATTATTCTTGAAGATGTGTGCGATAATTCTACAGGTGAAAATTTTACTTTAGAGTTCGATTTCCGTGTGATTTTGAATTATCCTCAATTTATGGACATGAGTGTATATAAAACGAGAGAATATTTGATACATTTTTTTCTCTCTTTTCGTGTTAAAATTGATTTACTTTCCCGGGCGCGATGAGTTGCTTTCCTAGAATATACACGTCACTTTGCCATCAACCCACGCTGAAAGCTTAAGTCGCATTTACACCTGAATTGCAAACATGCCCCCTCTCTCCAAACATCGAAGACATTCCAAGACACGGTTCTAATTTTATCGTCATGATATCGTGTTGGGGTGGCGATGCAACATCAATTTTGTTTTCCATGAATTGTCGTAAAGGTAGAAGAACTGCGATAATTTTTGGGGACATTTATGCGTGATGAAATTTGGGGTGAAAATGCACCCCTATTTCGTCCCCTTTCGGTGTTGCAGACAATCACCCTCTCCCATCTGCCCTTCGGCGCTCCGTAGTTCACGCCGTCTTTTGTTCACTCTCTGTGACATTTTGCCTCATCGCTAGTATTTTGTCGACAGCACAAAGGGTAGATCACTCTTCTCTAGAAAGGGGTGAGAAGAGTGCTCACTCCTTTGTGTTGTCGACAAAAGTGAAAAAAAGGATCGAAAAGGGGTCACCAAAAGAAGTCGTAAAACGTCTTCGACACAAAAAGGTGAGAATAATATTTGCAATTCCCGGTGTAAACGCGGCTTTAGCTAGTTTCTATCTGCGTCGGAACGTTTCCCCTCAGTTGTTTGAGCAAACGGCCGAAACTGTGAACAAAGGCTCCGGTAGTTGTTACCTGTGCCGAAATCTTTCAACACTCTGTTGTAAATGAACAAGCGGTCGAAACTGTGCACGACAGTTATTTTTATGTATGGATCGTAATTTTGAAACTTCGTACTGCACAATTTTAGTATAGATAGTTATTTTGAAAATTAGAAAGTACTTTAATGGTTTAGGCATTTTAATTAATAATAATGGTAAGCAAAAATATTTTTATTATTCATTTTCGATCCAACTCAAATGCACTTTCAAAATTTGTGTCATGCTTGATAATTACGAGAATCTAATGCAAGAAAACTTTGCGACTGATAATCTGTTTCTTTAAGTCCCGAGTTCAAAGCGCTTTGAGGGGCTTCCTTATATGGCACAGACCGTAATAACGCATAACCACGTATTTCTCGGAAGGGTTACATGCGCACAGGGAGTTTAGATGTTTCCAATTGCCTGAAATAAAAGTTTTTCTGAATTTTTGTTCCCATTATATATATATATATATATATATATATATATATATATATATATATATATATATATATATATATAAAGAATGCAATGTCCCTTGTTATATTTGAAGTGTAATAAATTTTGTATAATTTTTGGACTGTAATCAGCAATTGCGTATACATATTTTTTTCTATAATTTTTCGAACTTTGTATACTATGTGCTTTATGTAGTTTTTGAACGAAATATTTTTTATTTTTTCTAATTGTGTAAACCAAAAACCACGAGGACACTTTATAGTATAATTTTTAGAGGTTAATTAATGCAAAAAAGAAGTGATTTGTTATAAAATATCTTAAGGTATATCAATGTTTGCCCAACGTAAAAATTTTGATAGTTTATATTTTTAATAAAAAAAATTTAAGTTGTGAAAATATAAAATAGTTATTATAATTGCAAAATACAATGAATACCTACAGAAAAATTTCAGAACAAAACTTTTAAAATAAAAGATTTTAGAATTAAAAAAAATAATAATAAATAAAAACATTCTTCATTTTATCAGATGGACCTGATGTAGACATATCACAGGAAATTGATATTGATGAATATTCTGAAGAAAGTACACTATACTCTGTTTCACCTTAACTTGTCAGTATTGGGAAAGGCAGAAATGATGTTCATCCGCATGAAAAATAATTCCAACTTGATTTGGAATTTAAAATAAAGAGAAAATGCATATAAACGTGTAAAAATTGTCCTACAATGAAGGAGTGATTTTTGAACCTTTATAATCGGTTATTTATTTGTAAAAAGCATTTTTTTTTGACCGAAGCGAATGAATATATCCGAAACGGAATTCTAAACCGGTTTCCATGGTAACATTTCTGGCGAGCTAAATACGCTTTCCGGCCAAGTCTGCGCCATTTCGCTCTGCGTCTTTGCTAGCGTGTGTATTTACGTTCATATCTCTCTTGTGCTATTTTATTGGAGTGTGTTTGATACTCTGAACATGGCTGAAAAAGGAACGTCACCATCCAAGCTGTATACGCCATCAAAGCAAGGAAAATCAATTGGTAGTGGAGCTCGCAGGAACATATTGAATGTTTATTCTAGACTTCGAGAAGAAAACCATAGTGATTCCATTAACCAAATCGTCGGAAAGGTGTCTCAACTAACTGGTGTTTCCAAAAGAACTGTTTTTCGTTTGAAAAAAGAAAAGAAGACGACAAGTCCTTTGAGTACTCCAGGAAAAAAACGACCTTATGCCGTTGGAAAAAGAACAAGAATGATGAAATATGACAACTTTACTTTATCGTGCATCCGACGAAAAATTCATGATTGTTTTCGTCGAAATGAAATTCCTACATTGGACAAAGTTCTAAATGAAATTAACAATGATAAGGATATTTTTTCGACAAACATTAGCCGAAGTACACTGTACAGGATACTGAAAGATTTGGGATTTTCCTTTGAAAAGCGAAAAAGGCAGGCTATGCTTTTAGAAAGACACGACATAATTTTATGGCGAAGAAATTATTTACGAAAAATTAGAGAACTGAAGAATGAAAATGCTTCAATCTATTATTTAGATGAAACATGGGTGAATGAAGGACACTCACAAAGTCGAGTATGGCAAGACAAAAACATCAAAAGCACCAATGAAGCTTCCTCTTCAAGTTTGACAACAGGCTTGGCTGCACCAAAAGGAAAAGGAAGAAGACTCATCATTACCCATATCGGAAGTGATGAAGGATTTGTACCTGATGCGGCTGACATTTTTGTAGGAAAAAAATCCGGTGACTACCACGAAGAAATGGATGGTAACCATTTTGAGAAGTGGTTTGAAGATATCATGCCTAAATTGAAACGAAACAGCTTTGTAGTGATGGACAATGCCCCCTATCACTCGGTGAAGAAAGAAAAAATTCCGACGACATCTTGGAAAAAAAGTGCAATTCAAGAATGGCTATCGTTGAAAAACATTACGTGGAACCAGGACATGATCAAGATTGAACTGTTGAAAAAAGTTAGCGAAATCAAACATATGTTTGATAAATACAGAGTTGAAGAAATTGCCGAAAAATTTGGACATAAGGTTTTGAGACTTCCCCCGTATCACTGTGAGCTTAATCCCATTGAAATGATATGGAGTCAAGTAAAAGGACACGTTGCCAGGGAAAACAAGACTTTTAAACTGAACGATGTGAAGGATTTAGTCATCCAAGGGATTGAAAAGGTCTCTACAAAATTGGAAAAACTGCATAAACCATGTTACTGAAAAAGAGAAATACATGTGGGAAGTAGATGGACTTGTGGATGATATTTGGGAAAGTAAGAACTTGGTAATTTCTTTTAATAGTGAGTCTGATAGCGATTCGGAAATGTTAAGTGATGATGATGTGTAAATTCATGTGATGAATAAGTATATTATAATGTAAATAGATTTGTTATGATGTTTGCTATGTTTTACATATATTGATGATGTATAAATGCATGTGATGAATAAGTAAAACGTAAATATAGTTTTCTCATTGTAACTACTATTCATGAAAGAGATTGGTTTCTTCTGTACACTTTCTTGTAAACTATTTTAAATTATTCATAAAATTAATAATTTACTACTAATCAACCCGACACCGTTCCGCGAGTTTCAGAATATGTTTCACACATATAAGGTTTATTTTTTTTAACTCTAATTTTTAAAATGGTTTCATTTTTTTTATTATTGTATGTGTATTCACTATATTTGTATTTTTTATATTCTATTTATTTATTGTGAATGTATTTTATATCCTCTATGTTATATGTATTTTTATTTGTTATTTACTTTCTTTAATATCAGAATAAATTTGATTTAATTTGGAGACTATATTTTGCTGTTAAGAAAAACACATATTTTAGCAGACGACGCACTCTCCCCTACCTTGTCCAACCAAATGTAAGACCAAAGGAGTAATTAAATTGGATTAATTTCCTTTAATAAAATTATTAAAATTGAAAAAAGAAGTATTAATCAAGGTGTTTAGCTTTCAGGTAAGTAAATTCAAAAAATGAATTTTATGGTTCATCACATCTTTAAATAGACTGTTTTTTTAAACAACATTTATTGTAAAAAAATTTTAAATATATATATTTTTAAATAACTAAAAATAATACTCATTTAGAAAAATCAAAACGCATTTATATTAACATAGAGTAGCTTTTTGTTTAATTAACAAATGTAATGCAAGAGCCATTAGAAATTAAAGATCTGTGAAACGTATAGAATTTCCACGTGCATTTTATCTCTCCTTGCCAAAAAGGGCGAATTTCCTCGCTTATAGCTGACTTCTTCTGACATTGTAACCCTAGTTTCTACGACAACGGCTGTGATGCGGTCAACGTAGCCTTTACTCTACTGACAAGTTAAGGTGACACAGAGTATAGAAGACGATGATTCCGATATTTCCGATTATGAGAATATTTAAATTTTCTTCCAAATTATTAGTATTATTAATATTCATAATGTGTCACAACTAAACCATATTTTTCGCTTTTGAGAAAAACTAAATAAAGCAACAAAAAAAAATTGTTAAAATTTGAATGTTTTCCCGATGTTTGTTAATGCTTTTCCAATTAAATCAATTTTACACCACACAAAACTCGAATATATTATAGTATGAAAGGTAAGGTTTTAAAAAAAAATCCCATTCCGCCGGCTCGGTAGTGGTGGAAAAAACCTTCATGCTCAAATATAATTTAGATAATTTAGCGCGCAACCACTTCATAGCCTCAGCTGAAGGTTTTTCCATCCCTACCGAGCCAGCTGAATATTATTTTATGAATTAATATCTAAATGACTATCTCGCGTCAAATTTTCAGCCGGTATAAAATATTTAAAAAAAAAAAAACTTTTTTTTTACGTTTCGAACGTTCCCCCTACCCCCCGCCTACACCCACCCGAACTGGACCAGCTGAATTATGTTTCCTAAATCATCTATCCAAGACTAATTATTGGTAAGAAAATCAGCCGTCGTAAAATAATCACCTTTCAAATATTGCTGCCTCCCGGACTATATATATAATCCCTATTTTCATTGTCTTCTGTGATCAGACTGTTGAAGAGTTTTATAAGAGTTCCGAGAACTCTTCGTATCCAATAGCTCGTTGTGTTGCTCCAGTGCGATGTTGATTAAAATATCGCGCGTTACCTGCAATATCATGCCCAGTCTCAAATCTAAGTACTTAAACTTTGCACCGAAATCGGAGAACTAATCCCGTAGCGGTTGACTTTGAAGGGTGTTATTCATTTGTTGCCCTGACCGTGGCTCCAATTTGCGTGGTGTTGTCCTCGGATTGATACCGGACTGTAGTCAATAGCCCACTGTGTTGTTCCAGTGCGACGTTTATTAAATACCTACGTACCATTTGT